>OZ023239.1:8634883-9232065 GCA_964006365.1 Trididemnum miniatum
ATGATCGCTGATAATACACTAATCATCTCATTCTTGAATCAGATTCAAACGACTTGTGCTTTTATGTTTCGGTCTGAATTAAGCAATGTTAAGGGGTCTCTTGAAAGTCCAGTCTGCTTGATTAACAGATCTTTCGTTACGGGTTCGATTCACGTCTGGAGCTAGTAGCTCTTGATCCATATTTCTGGGGGAAACTGACTTAAAAACGCCAACCTCACATCGTCTACCTCAATGCTCTTGATTTTTTTGATCAAATCTTTAAGATTGAATTTAGTTATTATTGGTACCCTGTTTTTTTTTTTTTTTTTTTTACTCAACACATTTACAATATATCGTAAAAGCGCCTGAATCACATTATATTATATTCCATCTTCACCATAAAATTTTCCATGTATGATATTTTTCAGTATTGTGAATGAGAATGGAGCATCAATTTACAGTGTTACTGAAGACGCTAAAAAAGAGCTTCCTGATCTCGATCCTAATCTACGCAGCGCGGTTTCGATCGCGCGTCGATTGCAAGATCCGCTCGTGGAACTTGTTAAAATTGAACCAAAACATATCGGCGTCGGAATGTACCAGGTAACTTCTTGTAAGAGTTCAATTTAACAGCTCAGATGATCGCGAGGAGAGACGTAAGAGCGTCCCTGCGTCCGCCTTTGGAGCTGCAGACTTGGGTTCGATTCCGAGTCGGATCAAACCAATGACTGTAAAAGTGGTATTCACAGCTTCCTTGCTTGACGCTCAGCATTAAAGGGACAGTGTAAAGATCAAACCGGCAAGTTTACTTCTTGTGCCGTTGGGAAAGGCATTTAGAGGGATTCCCCCATCTTGGTGTGGTAGACAGATGGCAGGCAACTTCAGTCAGTACGAACCGGATTCCAGATAAAAAAAGTTTGTCTGCACTGGATGAAAGAAGTTGTAATTGTGTCTAAAATGGACTTAAACTTCTATAAAAAAATTTTTATCTTCATTATACTGGAGGTATTGTAACGCGTGGCCAGTTGCTCCGCAGCGGTAGCGAACCGTTGGCGACATGGCGTCTAATTTGACCGGCACAGGAATCAAACTTCTGACCTCTCGTACCGTTAGTAGAGTGTTTAACCATTTGGCCAACCGTCTGGTTTTCTGTTCGGTAGTATATTTATTATTTAATGATTGTTTGCGACACCGAGCAATGCAAGCACGACATGGGCCGGGTGCACACTAACGCTTAGTGCACGAAAAAGGGTTACCGGTTATCATTTTTTTCGTCCTTCCATAATCATCAGGTGCACAACTACGAGAGCTAAAGCTAGCTCTAACTCAACGAACAAAAATCGAAGCTTAGGATATGCAGTTTGCTAATCAGAAGGGCGCGGCAAGACAGGAAGCACTCGAGGTCAGAACTCAATTTATTATTTACACAAACATTTTAATTTAAGCGCTGTTAATTCTCCGCAAATTTAGTTTTTCTATTCTAGCATGACATCCCCGATGCTTTGATGAAAGCCTCTCTTAATGACGTAATTGAAGACTGTGTTACATTTGTCGGCGTTGATTTGAATGTGTCAGGTGCTCCTTTATTGAAGTAAGTCTAATTTCAGCTATTAGTTGTTTTCCTTTATTTTTGAATATGGCGAAAATAAAGTATTGACATTACTTAATTTTTAAATTTTTGTTTGATTTTTAGCCTGCCTACAAAATATTTTTGACTTCGCTTTTTTGAGTTGTTTTCTTAACCTTAGGCGGTCGATTTAGGTTAAGACTTGTATTGGCGCAGAATAGTGTGTCACGTATCTTTCAAAAACTGTATTGACTATTCTCCGACATTGCTTGATGTTAATGGCTTAAAAACTTAACTGACTCGATATTGTGAAATAGAATCCAATGCATGCATTTCGTTCAGGCGCGTCGCTGGTTTAAAACCAACTCAAGTTGAGAAAATACTTCAATGGAGAGCAAAGAATGGACGGTTTGTGAATCGCCAACAGCTCTTAAGCGTGCCCGGAATTGGCGCAAAAACTTTTCAGCAGTGCGCTGGTGTGTGACTTTTATTCGTCTGTTGCTTTCCGTGCTGGTCTACCTGAAGCCACTATGAAGCCAGTTAAGCTTAAGCATTTCATACTGTAAACTGGAGTATTGCGCCATGAATTAATTGTTAATGAGCCTGGATATTTCGTGCTTGGAACATTATATTATTCAAGTTTAGTAGCATTGGTAGAAGTGTTAATTGTGATTTTGATTTTCCAAGTTTGTACTATTACATTTACCATATTTGAGCGGCGGGTTAGCTCAGTTGTTGAGACATTGCTATCGGTACGGAAGGTCAGGGGTTCGAATCTCAATCCGGTCAAATCGGACAGTGTCGCCGACGGCTCGCTATCGCAGCGACGTTTCTTCGGAGCTTTGTTGCCCACGCGCTAAGCCGTGGAGATGGGCCTTGCCACTCGTTACATGCTTCGGTGTAATACCGCGAATAAAATGAAGATTTCAATTTTAGTTGCTATTTTCAGGTTTTATGCGAATCACTCAGTCCTCTCTTTCGGTGGAAAATAAAATTGAAGATGTTATTTTGCCAAATAAAAAACGAAAACTTGCTACGAAAAGTTCTTCCAAGGCTAAGAAGCAAAAAGTAATTGCGCAGACTCCGGAATGTTTGGATCAGACTTGGATTCATCCGGAGTCATATGAAGTAACAAAAAGGTAAAGCTCCTTAAAATACCTTACAATAGTAATGTAACGCGTCTTATTTGCAAATGCGTTTGGTCTGCTATTAGGAGCGCATTTATTAAGGGGTAGGGGGGCAACTTTGCCTTTCAGTAAAAAAAAAATGTCGCTTAAGCCTTAGTGACTGAAATGAGCCAAACTCTTTTGATATCATTTGTAGTTTTTGGCTCCACCCTTCCAAATTTCTCGCTGCGCCATTGCTATGCGAAGCAAAAACACACCAAGTCCAAAAACGTAGTCTTGAGAAAAAGGCAAAAAACTATCTGGAGTTAAATTAAAGCAACAATTCTTAGCGGATTTTGCTCAAATTTTCAAGAAATACTTAATAACGATTACTCTTTATTTGGCGCAAATTTCCAAGTCCAGTTCTTTCATAGTTTTTTATGTCGATTGATGAAAAAATCTCAGAAATGAAAAAAATGGACTCACTGTGTTTTTGATATGCACGGCAGTATGCTAGTATAACTACAAAAACATAAAATTAGCGTTGCTTAAAACACCTTAGTGCAATTTAAGATAGTAGATTACCCAATGCCCTCGTATTAGCCTAAGATTAAATTGGCTACTATGTTTAAATTTATGGTTTGTAGCAGCGCCAATTTTGAAGTTGCTCTTGCCAACTTGCAATATCAAACTTAGTGTCTCCTTTTAAAACACGCTAGAATCCCAATTCTTTCTAACGATTGTACTAGTTAGGTTGTTGGCGTCGGTTGGATGCAAGGAGTCGGACATCGGAAAACCAAGTTTTATTTCGCAAATCAAACAAGCTAAAGAATGTAAGTGGATTTTTATAGAAACAGTTCATACTTATGTGTACTATATGGTTTGTCTTATGAGTGCAATGAAGCAGCGGCCATGTTTTAATTTCACTCTTAATTATTCCGAAACTGCTTGTGCTTACGTCATGTTTATTGTTTTGTCACTAACTTTTGGCTGTAAATGAAGTCTATGTTTTGTATTGTTTTGGTGGTAGCTAAACAAAAGGAAACTAGCCCCCTGCTGCACGCCACTACAGCACTGAAAGTGTGTGGTGATGTAGTATGGTAGGCTAAATCTCGTGAAGTTTTTTTTTTGATTTGCAAAAAAGCAATTGAATTTTTTTGGCTAGTATTTTTTCTTAAAAAGAGCAATCGTGCGAGTGTCGCACAGCTTCGTGATAACGAAATGTTGGTCGGTCAGGTGGAATCTGTCTTGCGACAACGCAATAATCTAAAACCTCTGTTTTAAGCTCTCCAACGTTTTGTCGATGAATTATCAGTGGGCAAGCCCACGTTGGAGTTGATATTTGAAGGCCTTATTCAACCAAAAGGTTACCGCGATGTAAGACAAGAATCGGCTACACCGGTGTATCGCAGAGGTGTTATTTCGTTGACACATATTCGAATTGGAGATGTTTTACAAGGAAGAGTCACGAACGTTACAGATTTCGGGATTTTTGTTGACGTTGGGATTGGCCAGGTATGATTTAAGATTAAAAACGAGTCTTCTGCTTGAATTAAGTTTACTTGAGTTAACCGAAAAAATCTTAAGCATTTATCGGGGGCACACAACCAAAGGAAAATTTAGCGGGGGAGCAAATTAAAAGAAATCAAAAGATTATATTCATCAAAAAGCGGTAGGGAAGCATCCCCCGCTACACCTGTTTTTAAACATGCTGAACTAATGACATACCGATGAAGTTACTGGTTTACTTACAGGACGGATTAGTTCATCGCTCCAAAGTTCAACAATGGGAGAAAGTGAAAAAAATCCTGGGTCCAAACGACCGAGTGACAGTATCCGTGACAGATGCCTCCAAAAAAGTGGCGTTGCGATTAATTTCTTTCGTGGAAAACTTGGCTAAGCTTGCATAATTGTTAAATCAGTTTTTGATTATGTGTTTTTTGGCACGAAGCCACTGCTTTCTTGTTTTTGCACTATTTTGTTTTCTTTAAATTAAACTTTCCTGCTTGTCAGCTCGCATTGCGCGTAGTAAAGAAACCACAGCATTGCGTTACACTTACACGAGTAATTATAACGAACAGTGTGGGCTTGTAAGTGGTATAAAACAAAAACATTTATTTATACCATAAGACAACTGAAACGGCCTTAAGCATTGTTAATGGGGGGCTTCAGAAGAAAAGCCGTTGTAAGGTTCGATTGCGACAATAGCAGCTATACCAAAAGTTCTTGCTTGCTCAATGAACTACGAGTTATCCTGCGATACGTCCATAGCCTCGTCGCCCTCCTCTTTCTCTTCAGGTTCGAAAACTTTCTCACTTGGAGTTACCACCACTCCATTCCAAACAGACCTTTCAGAGGCCACCGTTGGACTTCCCTCAAGCCCAAGAATCATTTTGTAGCCACCGTGAGCCAGCACTCGAAGCAGAGTTTGAGCAGTACAGCAGATCTACAGTAAACGAAAAGTATCTGACAAAGAGCTCAATTATCATTGTTAGTTAGACCATATATAGTTAACAATTATGCAATGACGGGAAATGGTTGTTTCAAGTAACAAAAGGGCTCAATGACCAGGGTCAGAGCATAATCAGCATATACATTTATTTAATATAGTTTACAATTAATGTAGTAATAATAAAATAATTGTAAATGTTAAAAATATAGTTAACAATTACACAGAAACATCGCTCCAAGTGTAACTAACGGATTTTACAAATTATATTTTACCTTAAGATTTACAAATTATATTTTACCTTAAGATGTTGCTAAGAGTTGCAAGCAGTGCAGTTTATGTAAGCAAATTCATCAGCTATATCAAGCATAACATTTGATTGCTCACAAATACTGAAATTAGTCAACACTACAGTATACTAGTACAGAGAAAGAAATTTACTTTGTCTTGATGTTCCAACGATATAACAGTGTGCACTCGTACATTTCCGTTTTCACAAGGATCTACTATTCCGCAAGATCCAGGCAAAAACAAGCCAGCTGACAACAGTTGTAAAACGCGTCTGAAAACGAGGATTATTTGGTCTGAGCAAAAACTACAAAGTACTAGCAGCTACCCACAGAAACTGTGTATTGCCAGTTTCAGGCTACACTTTCGCTACATTTGACTGCGCCTTCACGTTAGCATTCCAGCACCTACTAAAATTGCATTATTACACATACCTGAATGCATCATTGATAGGAAGGGGTTGATGTTCGGGATTGTTCATCACCGCATGGTGGGCTAGCAAATCTAATATCCACGGAGTGAGGCCATTGAAGCCTTCAAAGCGACGAACTAAATCTTTTAATAGTCGCACCAATGTTTTCACGCTGTAAAACAAAAGTACATGAAGCAGGCATCCTGTAGGGCTACTACACCAACCCAATATGTTTATTGCACAAAAGAGAGCATTATTTTATATATTTACTACGGTGTTTCAAAATTGCACCACTTTCGAATTTCATAACGCGTACCAATTTTTCTGATGGGAGTTTTTGACGCTGATTACAAATCTGATGTTACTTTTTAATTATGACGTCATCTTGAGGGTGCACCCACGCAATTTTCGCGTTTTTTGATATCTCGTGAAGCACTCACGCTAGAAACTTGCAATTGGTGTCAAACGACGCAGAACATACGATATGTGTTCTGTACATTTCAAAATCGCATCGGTGCTAGAAAAAAAGTTACGGCAAAAAAACACATTTTAACCCAAGTACGCTTATATTTTTGTCGGAATTAAGTAAAAGCATACATTCATTGTAACGTCATTTCAACGCTAACCTCCTCAAATTAAAGTACAACAATAAAGCTCAAAAAGATAGGCGAAGCTGCTCATCAGCCTTTTATGCAAGTATTCAAAAGCATTTAAACTTATCGTACTTAGTCACGTACCACATACAAGTTTAAAGTGAGAGCTTATCAATTTATACAACTCGCCATCAAACGCTCTACTGCCATAACTTAATAACTTATACAATAGCCACAATTCACGTGCAAATTACAGAGCAAAAGTTTTTCCACTATAAGCATTGTTCTCTTCGTAATCACACTAATACATTAAAGGCCTATTCAATATTGCAAAGAAATGCTCTAATGCGAGTATCAGTTTCGCCACTAGTTGTGATGGTGAATCAACAATTCTGTTTTGAACAACCTTTTTCAGTTTGCCTATTTGTCTTTCCGTCCCTCAGTTGTTGTTTTCGACGACTCTCCGAAATGTTGCAGGAACCTCCGGCTCCGGGCATGCGATACATGGAGCGTTTTTGTTGTGAAAAAGCTATTCAAACCAGCTTTGCCATTCTGCGGAAGTTTTCGAGCGTCTGCATAAACCGGAAAGCGACCCGTTTTTACTGCTTCGATGGAATATGGTGGCCATTTAGACATCACGCTTAAAACGACGTTTGTGGGGGTCATCCATTAAAGTGCGTGCTCACAGAAGTATCAATCAATCAATTTTCTGGACCCGCTTAAGGCAATATCAGCTAGCTCTACATCGACTTCTCGGTAGGCTAGTAAAAGATCTCGCTGGAAGAGAGTGATTTCAGGGCCTTCGGCTGCTGCTGGCTTCAAGTGAATAAATAAAAAGGAAGGTACATTCACCGAAAGAATGTTTTAAACAATCCGAGTCAATTTTGCTTTCCGACTTTTCTCCAAGTGGCAGACGTTGAGAATCAGAAATCGAAGACCCTGCAATCACTCTCTTCCAGCGAGATCTTTTACTAGCCTACCGAGAAGTCGATATATAACAGCTCAGATGGCCGAGTGGTATAGAGCGTCTGTTTCTTGAGCTGTAGACTCGGGTTTAATTCCCAGTCGGGTCAAACCAATGACTTTAAATTTGGTATTCACAGCTTCCCTGCTTGACGCTCAGCATTAAAGGGACTGTGCGGAGAACCAGCCGGCAAGTTTACTTGTTGTGCCGTTGGGAAAAGCACTTAGCGGGATTCCCCCATCTTGGTGTGGTAGACAGATGGCTGGCAACTCCTAAGCGAGCTCGCACAGCGCAATGATCGCTTTCTCGTGATAGGAGGATAAACATGCAACTAACTAACTATGTAGAGCTAGCTGATATTGCCGTAAAATACTTCTGCGAGCACGCACTTCATTGGATGACACCCACTAACGTCGCTTTAAGCGTGTTGTCGCTTTCCGGGTTATGCAGACGCTCGAAAACTTCCGCAGAATGGCAAAGCTGGTTTGAATAGCTTTTTCACAACAAAAACGCTCCATGTATCGCATGCCCGGAGCCGGAGGTTCCTGCAACATTTCGGAGAGTCGTCGAAAACAACAACTGAGGGACGGAAAGACAAATAGGCAAACTGAAAAAGGTTGTTCAAAACAGAATTGTTGATTCACCATCCCAACTAGTGGCGAAACTGATACTCGCATTAGAGCATTTCTTTGCAATATTGAATAGGCCTTTAATGTATTAGTGTGATTACGAAGAGAACAATGCTTATAGTGGAAAAACTTTTGCTCTGTAACTTGCACATGAATTGAGGCTATTGTATAAGTTATGGCAGTAGAGCGTTTGATGGCGAGTTGTATAAATTGATGGGTTAAGCTCTCACTTTGAACTTTTATGTGGTCGTTACTAAGTACGATATGTTTAAATGCTTTTGAATACTTGCATAAAAGGCTGATGAGCAGCTTCGCCTATCTTTTTGAGCTTTATTGTTGTACTTTAATTTGAGGAGGTTAGCGTTGAAATGACGTTACAATGAATGTACGCTTTTACTTAATTCCGACAAAAATATAAGCGTACTTGGGTGAAAATGGGTTAAAATGTGTTTTTTTGCCGTAACTTTTTTTCTAGCACCGATACGATTTTGAAATGTACAGAACACATATCGTATGTTCTGCGTCGTTTGACACCAATTGCAAGTTTCTAGCGTGAGTGCTTCACGAGATATCAAAAAACGCGAAAATTGCGTGGGTGCACCCTCAAGATGACGTCATAATTAAAAAGTAACATCAGATTTGTAATCAGCGTCAAAAACTCCATCAGAAAAATTGGTACGCGTTATGAAATTCGAAAGTGGTGCAATTTTGAAACACCGTAGTAAATATTTACGTTGTTATAAAGGGAAAAAAACGGTATAGTTCATTACATTTCAAGCAATTTTTACGGTAAGTTTAAGTGCAATACATACTTGGTATGAAATGCATTTTCTTCAAACCATCTCACATGACGAATGGCAGCTAACGTAGCTTGCAATATTTTCTGATCAATGTGTAATTCAGGATCTAGATTTCTCATGTTGGGTGGCAGTGTGGCAATCAACACGTTTACTGTCGCGTTGGGAATTTCCAACTGGAATCCGGCGGTAGTTGTGACGATTTCTATTTTATCACTAGGGTCGGATTTGTTCATTTGAGCCACCAACTAGCAAAACATTATTTAAAGTTAGAACACTTTTTATAATTTGAAGCAGATTAACACTGAGTGAAAATTACGAGCGGTCTGCCAAAACAACAAAGGCATAGTTACGTTTAGTTGACAATGGGGAAGAACGCACTAGACACTAATATTTATTGAAAGGCACAAAATGCAGAAACTAAAGTTTTTAACACTGTATGCAGTTTCACACGAATTTACGCTTAGCAATTGATTTTACTGTGCACCAAATTAAATTTTTTCATGCATCTATGAATATTTGTATGTGTTCAATAAACAGCATATCGATAGTTACAATAGCTCTTGGCTCTATTGTTGATACTATCCCACAAGTCGGTTAAATTTACCATACAAAAAAGTGCAAATAACACTAGGCTAGTAACAAATACCTTTTCGGCTAGATTTTGAACAATCTCTTTGGTTGGCAATGTCTTCAAAATAACAGCTATGTCAGCTACAATGTTTCCAATCATCATAGTGCCTTTCTTGAAAGAACCCACCTATCCAAAATGGAATAAAATTTAATACGTAAACACTTTGCTACGTATGAGTAAAATATTTTTACCCAAGGTTTTCCTGACACATGGGACTTCCATGACTAGCAGTAGATACAAGAGATATGGAAAATGCTGAAAACTTTAATTTTAAAACAAATACCTTATGCTACGCAGGGGTTACCAACCTGTGGTACGCGAGAGATATTTTTCGAAAAGAAATCGTTTTCATGAAATCCTCACAAAAACTTTTTTGCTTTACAACTGAAATAAGTTACAGGAAAATGGGTTAGCTAGAGATATCATGTGCAAAGACTATGCCAATGAGCAGCATTACTTGCTATGTGCTTTAGCGCAATATTACAAGTACAACGAGCATTGAATTTAATTACGTATTTGTTTCTGGATGTAAAGTAAACCTTTTAGCACAGCTCTTATAATATGTCATTATGGTCAAAAAGTATTTATCAAAGGTAGGTGGTACGCAGCTACAGAAAAGGTCGAGAAGTGGTACGCAGAAAGCAAAAGGTTGGGAACCCCAGTACTACAGCATACTTATGATATTATGGTAAACTGAAATCTTTGAAAAACATTTTTCAACAAAATTGAATTTGAAAATGTACAAATGACTGATCAACAAATAGCTTTCAATATCATCACGCACTTGTCTATATTCTTCTATCTGAACATCCGTTTGGGTTTGCACAATAATTGCATCAAAGGCATTTGTTACTTTTGTAACAAAACTAAGAATTGTTGTTTGATCTTGTGGGGAAGCTGTCAATTCTTGACTTCTTTTCACAAGAGCCTAAATTCAAAAAACCTTAAATAAAAAAATGACACTGCAGCAAGCACAAACTGAGCAGCAAATGCTTCTATTTACTACTCCGTGTTATTTTATCAATGATTGCAAGAAACAGAAGAACCTAATTTGCTTTATACCGTATTATACCATATTACTAAAAATGCATCTTCATATACTGACAGTTTACCATAAGATAATTATACTAAAGGGAATACATACTGGTAACAAATCTATTATTAGACTTCCAGCCCACTGAATCTGCTTTTTATGACAAATTTGGTATATTTATAACCAGTGCATTGCACAGTATGAGCTAATACAATATGGCTACAAATACTTTTCTTAGAATCACGCAATGATATTGTCACTAATTGCTCAGTCATAGCATAGGATACCTGAGTAAACATGTCGTCCTCTGGAGCTGCTTTTACTCGAGGAAAAGCTTGCTCTGACAAAACAAAGTCAAATGGTACATGCGGAACAAAAACCTTAGCTGGTCCACGACCCATGCCACCTCGACCACGACCACCTCTACCTCTCATTGTTCTGATTAAACAATAGGCAATAAAGCTTACACAAAATATTAAATTGAACACAAGATTTACTAATCTGTAAAAGTTGACACAAATCATTATTGGTTCCTTCACCACGTTTCAAGAGGGAACTAGACTAGCCAATGCAGGTTAGTGCAGTTAACCCTCACAGACCTGGCAGGCTGAAGATTTTACTTTTGCAGGGTATCATGTACCGGTACAATAACCAGCATTGTGTGGATACTGGATACCGGTAGGCTGCAAAAAGGGGTCCTCCCAAAAACCACAAAGGATGACAAAAGATTTCAAATTGATGTACTAGACACCGCAAAGAACGACAAAGGACATGATAACCCTAACCTAACCCTAATTTAGTCATTTGTCGTTCTTTGTTATGGTACCCGTCAACCGGGGTGACTTTGTTCAGTTTTACGCCTAGTCTATATCGGGTCATGTCTATCAGCCCCCATGCTTTTACTCTCTGGTCCCTGCCAACCTTAACCTAACCAGGTAACATCTAGTATCAGCCCCAGGTTCGGTCAGGCTAATACTGATGAAACCTAACCCTAACTGCACCTGGGGGCTGATGCTAGATGCTACCCCCATATCAATTATCATAAGCAGCATTTACACCACACTTAAAAATAACTTAACTGCTTAGTGCTTAACCAAACACATTGTGGTAGATCGCCAACCAAAACTTTTTAAGTGTTGCCATTTATTACAATTAAATTAGTACGGGGGCCAAGCAATTATCAGTGGGAAGGGGGCAAAGTTTGAAATTAAGCAGAAAAGCCACTGTTTTCAAAAGAGTAAGCTTGTTGATTGGGGGGCCCAAGCATTTTGATTGAGGGAGCAGGCCCCCCTGGATCTCCCTCGGCGCCGGCCCTGTCCAGCTTTCTCATGATTTGTGTTTAGTTCACGCACTTGTAAGCAGGTGGTGTTCATATAATAATAATAATAATAACAAATAATTTGTAAACCCCCTAAGGAGAGATAGCATATCAACACCTAACTAGGGGGCACTTGTAAGCAAAAATCAACAGAAGACAAAAATTCCACAAGTGAGTCAAGAAGAGCAAACAACTTTACACAGTGAGGTGTAAAATACAGATATTCAGAAAACACAAAGACATATACGAACAATCAGATATCTGGTACATCAGAAAATGCTAATTCAAAATAATATGATTTTAATTGACTTTTAAACTGTGCAATACTGTCAGCTTCCCTAACACTTAACGGTAAACTGTTCCAGACAGTGGCAGAAGAGTATGAAAAGGCTGATTTATATTTCACATATGTTGGTTCGAGTGTTTTTTCGATCAGGAAGTTATCACAATTGTTCCTAAAATGATACACACTAGACGGTTTTCGTAGCATAACCAATTGTTGAAGATATTTAGGAGCACAGCTCTTTAAACATTTGAAAACTAAAAGAGCAATTTTAAATTTAACTCTACAATTAATAGGCAGAATATGCAAAGATTTCAAGAATGGTAACATATGACAACGACGTTGAGAAAATTTAAAACTAAAAACAAAACGAACAGCAGCATATAATACTTTAGTGAGCTTGTTTAGTAAATAACCAGGTAGACCATAGAACAAAGCATTACAATAATCTAAATGCGAGAGTATCATTGAATGAATTAATTGAATCTTGAGTTTTATACACAGTTTGGAAGCAATTCTACCAAGGTTCCTCAAATTGCAATAACATACACTCACAACATTGTTTATATGATTTACAAGACTGAATTTGTCATCAATTAGTACACCCAAACTTTTAACAGAGGAAGAAGAAGAAAGTGGAAGATTATCACTAAGATTTAGTCCATGAATTACTTTAATGCTGTTTTTAAGGGATGGTGCAAATTCAACAAAGTTGGTTTTACGCTCGTTAAGCATCAAAAAATTGGCATTCATCCAAGACTTTAAATCAGAAACAAAACACTGAATACGATGGATAACAACAGATTTTGGTGTATCGCTAGAAAACCCAAAGTAACACTGTATATCATCAGCATACATATGAATTGAGAAATTGTGCTGATGTGCAATCTGTTCAACGTCACGGACATATAAACTGAATAAGACTGGGCCCAAAATGGAACCCTGGGGAACACCGGACATGGACTCAACATCATAAGAAGAAGAATTATTCACTTTCACATAATAATTCCTACCTGACAAATACGAGTCAAACCATGCCAAAACGTTATTACAAAAACCAAATTGAAATAACCAAAACGTTATTACAAAAACGAAAATAGAAATTGAAATAACAAAGTCACCGCGGTTGACAGTAAGGTTCCAAGTCTTTAGTCATTCTTTGCAGTGTTTAGTGGTTCAACTTGAAGTCTTTTGTCGTTCTTTTGCAGTGTGTAGGTAATTTTTTGTCATCCTTTGCGGTGTTTCAGTTCTTTGCAGTGTTTAGCGTTTTAGTAGGAGTGTAGGACTGTACAAAAAGCAAAACTGAGCCAGCAAACACCTAAACATAAGCAGATTACTTGTTATAACTAGACTATGCCCTATGCACTGAGCATTGTACAACTGTAAACTAGCAGTTAGCCTACCGGTACCCACTTGATGCCTAAATAAGAAAAAGCAATACTAGTAATCCAGGCCTAGCAAAGCTTTGAACCTTAAAATTTTGGGACTACCAGTAACTGTACAGTGCATAAGGCTTATTGTTGTAGCAGACAAAGAGGGTTTTGTCTAGAGTAAGCCGTCTGTGTCAAGAACAAGCCGCCCACGCAAGGCAATGAAAAACGCAGATAGCTTACTCTAAATGAGACCTGACCAAGAAGCAGTTTTTAAACTACCGGTACATTTCACTCACTACCTTATGTTAGATTACAGTTTAAGCTAGGCCTAGTCTAGACTAATCTACCAGTATTGTTTTACAGGTACAGTGAGTTTTCAAATATCTGCAGAAACTGGTAAACACGTCTCAACAGTACATTGGTACTGGTATGTCAGTACCAATATGAACCCGTACCGTGGCAGCATAAGCTAATGCTACCTTTTCGTCCGACAGAGCTAGACTACCTGTCTACGGCTTTTATTCTAGAGAAATTGACTGTTTGGGGTTAGCGTAGCGGCACCTGGCACCAGTTTAGCCTAACCAAACTGCTCGGTACTATGATCCGGGTTCTGGCCTCGCACACCTTTGACAACTGACGCATGACTGATTTCTGAATAGTGCTGCCACCCTAAAGAGAACTCTGCTGCCACCCACATTTTAGTTCTCCTCTGCAGAGAAGTTTAAAAAATCCTTACCAATAGTTTAAAGCAGGGGTGTCCAACATGGTCCAACCATAGTCCAACTCAAACTTGCTAACGTGCCAATTTTTATTTCATAATTTTCTCGCGTGCCAACGCATGGCAAACTATCATTAATTTAGTAATTTTTTATATTTTTTAAACCATGTTGCTTACAAAGAACTAAACATTCACAAAAATACGTAAAACACAGTTACAGTAGTTTGAATTTTATCAACAACTCGATCAATGAAAGCCCTTTCTTGCATGCATTTGTTCTGAGCTGAGCCAGCTAGCCAAATTGAGCTTCAATGGCGCAAGGGCATTGCGCATTATTGCATGTAATAAGTGTCAGTCTGTTGGCTAACTTCAAAATTTCGGGTGCTGCAACCATGCTTCTTATGTTCAAATCAAATCTTCATTATACTCGCCGTATTACGCCGAAGCGTGTAACGAGTTGCGGGGCCCATCTCCGCAGCTTAGCGCCTGGGCTACACAGCTCCGAAGAAACGTCGCAACGGTGGCGAGTCGTTGGCGACACTGTGCCGATTTGACCGGCCCGGGAATCGAACCCCAGACCTCCCGCACCGATAGCGTGCGCTTTGCAACTGAGCTAACGGCCGGTGCTTCTTATGTTACTTTTCTTAATCTTCTATTCTCCCCTTGCAGGTTACAACGTTTGTCGTTTTGTTGCTTCTTCCCTTTTCTCGTGCTGTCCAATTATACTGTATATTGTTTTTGTATATTATTCTTGTATTGACGGTACGGAAATAAAGACACTAACTAACAAACTAATCCAGATTTATTAAGTTTCATGACAGAAAATCCCTGTTTACACAGGTTTGTGCTTCCAAATTAAGCTAATTAAAAACGAGCGTTTTTTCAAAAGAACTGGATATGTTTCTTCCTGCAACTGAAAATAAAACTAAAGCAGGGGCGTGCCCAAGAATTTGAAAGGAGGGGAGCGCAAATTAAAGCCATGTGCAAGCAAGGCCAGATATATTTTCACTCAGCAAAAAAAAGTCATCACGTCCCCAGATGTTCAGTTTTCCGCTTCAAGTCAAGTGAAGAGCAAAAAAAGGTCATCACGCCCTCAAATTGTCCTTTACACGTATATCACCTTTACACCACGAAAGTTTTGTGCATTTGTCTGCGGGGGCGCGGCACCTGCGGTCCTCTGGATATGCCCTTGCAAAGATAATGCAGGAGCAATCCAGTGAATACGAGGAAGCTTTCAAGCATGTTAACCTTCATAATACATTTTTAAGCTTTCGTAATTCAAATTTTTTTCCAAAAGATATTTTATTTATGACAGAACATTCGCGGCCCTCCTGAAGACCATCGCGCTTCATTAATGGGCTGCGGCCCATCAGTCAAGAAGAGCTGTTTTACAGCAAATAATTATTTGTAGCTGACGCAAAACTATAAATTTGTTATCTAGCTTATATCTCAGTTTCACACCTCATACGTTTTGAATCAAGATAGACGAGCAAAAACCGGGAAAATCGGAAACTAATTTTATTAGTAGGCCTACAATACTACAGCAATAAACTATATCACGATATTTAAAATTGCATTGTAACATGTTTATGAAATATGGAAAGAGCTCGCGTGCCACTTTCAATGTTGTGGTGTGCCACATTTGGCACGCGTGCCACGTGTTGGACATCCTCGATTTATAGCTAATAGACAATAACTGCAGCAGTATAGTGAGATAACAACTTTATGCGCCCCTTTGTAACCTCCAAATCGCATGTTCTCCTTGGTATTGGTGCCAAAATACAGATAGAGCTTAGAAAATAACGATGTGAAATAGTGGATCACTGTAAAAATGGGGTCATCCTATTTTTGCGGCTACGTCCGCAAAATCCTTAGCGTCTATTTTTAGGATCCTGTAAACCAAAAACAATTTAAAAAAGCAAGCCTTTCATACAGGATCCTAAAAATAGCATTACCCTTCCTGGTAGTCCTTTTTTAGAACGCACTTTGCTTCATGTATATGTGGCCCGAATTGATTTTTGTTTCATTGCGGTTTTAAAAAATTTATCATTTCTGGTATTTGTTGGCTATTAAATAGGCCTACTCGTTATAATAGAGTAAACAAAGCTAAAAAATAGTTAGCAAATTTTTAAGATGTTCGAAAAAGCAAACCGTTTACAGGATCCTAAAAATAGGATTAGGCTTACCCGTCCTAGAAGTTCTTTATAAAGTCATGCCCCTGCCGCCAACAAATTTTTGCGGTTTTCACATAAAAAACACTCGTTTTAGCACGCTTTTTTATTGAAAAAGAGCAGGGTATGTCTAAAAGTAGAAGCTTGGCTAAAATAAGTGAAAGAAGGCTGCAATCATTACTAGTTTGTGAAATTATAGACTGAAAGTTAGGTTTGAGCACTTTATTACAGGGCCAAAGGGGGGCCATTGGCACCGTGCACTACCTGCGTGCGCCTATAGCGCCAAGCAATTTTTCCACATTAAGGTACGATTTTTCCAGCTGTATCAGAGCGACACAGGCTTTTAACATGTATCGAAGAAGGCTTAAGGAGGGACGCACGCATAGGAGCCCCCCCTGCGAACGCTACTGGTTTTATGCATATCGTACTGGTAGTGATTTTATTCAAATACAAGCTCTACCTAATGATAGTTAATAGTCTATTTATCAACTTCTCTAAGAGACAGTGATGGGCACGATAAACCTGTCTGTACTAAAGCGATAACGATAATCGATAACTTCAAAAAAGCCCTTGCCGATACCGATAATCGATACATCTCAATTTTTTTGAGCGATATCGGTAATCGATACATTATCGCCGATAAATTTTTCCGATAAATGTTGCGCTAAATTTTTAATGTGTTTGACAAAGTTTTTTTTTGTAAGTCGAATTGCAAAAATGTTTTTTCTAAATTTTTCAAGAGAAGAGAGGAGTTTACGGACTCTGCCGTGAAATTAAACAAAACAAAGAGATAGTTTTCCAAAATTACAACAAATTTTAATGGACACCGTGTAGTTTTTCCATAACGCCAACTCACCAACTTTGAAGTTTAAACACTGTGTGCATAAAAAACCGTTTATCGCGATAATTTATCGGCGATAACAAAATATATAACAAAAGTGATATCTGTAATCGATAAATCAAAATTATTTTGAGCGATAACGATAATCGATAATAAATTATCGCCGATAAATTATCGCGATAAATGCCCATCTCTGCTAAGAGAAGAGATTGAGCTTCACTTCAACTTGTAATAAAAATCTACCCAGACAACCACGTGACCACTGTTCCCTCTAAGGTGCAAAGTTTGAAAATATTTTGAGTAAAATTATTTAATTTTTGCAGCAGAATGCCAATTGCTATAACGATTTAAGAGCAAATTAGTTGGGAAGTGCTCAAAGTTTTTTGGGTCAGGTGAAAGTATTTTGCCGTAGAAATTCATATTTTAGACAAAATTATTCCAGACTTTGGATAGATACAACCTGGTGCATTCTTCAAATGGTAGGGCATATTTTTCGGGAAGTGTCTAGATCAGGGATGTCCAACTGCGGCCCGCGTCCGCATTGCGGCCCACTCAATGTTTTGATGCGGCCCACTATCGACTCATTAAATTTATGAAGGCCATCATGTTAAAACTAAATTAACATTGAATAATAAATTTCTATTCTTTTCTAAATTTCGGTCATTTCTATTCTTTTTCAATAATAAATTCCGGTCATTTCTATTTCAATTTCAATAATAAAGTCATTAATAAATTCCAATGATTTCAATAATAAATTCCAATAATAAATTCCGATAATAAATTTTGGATTTCAAAATTCCGGTCTTTTGTATTCTTTTCGATTGTTTACAGGGAATCTGTGACATCATAATCCAGAAATCCAGCATGTACTAATTCCTTGAAGGTTTTATTTCAAATGTTCTACCTTGAGCAGAGCGAGTAGAGATTTTGAAAATTTTTTGATTTCTCCTAAAACGCACCGTTTGCTCATTAAAATTATTGTAATGTTTTAGACGTGGCTTTGAGTGAAAACCATCTTGCTAAAACTGAATTAACATTTTTGAAATAGTTATTAGCAGTGGCGTGCGTTGACACAGCTAACTTGACGGTGCCAATTGACGCCTTCAACTTTTCGTTGACGCTAGCTGATGCGCCGTCGATTTTCAAAAAGCCGACACTGGGAATTAGGTCGCCAAGCGTCAATTATTGGATTGCAATCATAGACTCACGCAGGGGGGTACTGTGCCATGCCCTCTCCCTCTTGGCTCTGGCGTTCAAGAAATTTGTAATAAGCTGCTAAAATCTAACTTTTAGTTTGCGATTACTCGAAATAATAATGGTTGCAGAGTCAAACTTCTGCTCTCAGACATCTAACATCGGCTGCTGATTTATTGTTGTATGCCGTATTGTTTATAGTGACCGCACTCGCTTGCTGGTACCGGTTTACGTCTCTTTCGATAGGACAGTGTGCGAAAATTAGTGTTTTTGCGGGCTGCGCCTCCAGGCCCCCAGTTGCACCCCCATCCCTTTATCAAAATTTGGGTAAATATAAATCTTTCGTTTCCTGCAAAACCAACGAGGTGTTCTTCAAGCTAGAAACGCTGCGAATTGCGATCCAAGTATTTTTCCATTGTATTGAACTATTCTGTTGGTTTTGCGGCCCAGTTACATATTTTAGTTTGCAATGCGGCCCATTAAATAAAAAGATTGGACATCCCTGGTCTAGATCCATGGCAAACCTTTATAGAAACAAACAAGCAATCGGCTGCAGCGCGGTAAACCGGTTCTATGTGTCAGCAACGTCATTATAGAAAGAAACAAGCAGTCCGTGGATATAACGTTTAGGAAACAATCCACGGTTCGTGGATCTAAACCAGACATGGGCAAACTACGGCCCACGGGCCAAATCTGGCCCGCCGGTTCTTTTATTCTGGCCCCCCGGCACTTACGGAAACTTAAACTCCCACCATGAATCGAGCGGAAGACCCTTTTTTCCTTTAGAGATCACGGATGGTAGTGTTTTTTACAAAAAGAGGCCTCAACGGTGCAAAAATGAGATGAAAAACGAAGTGAAAACCTTTCATTTTGGAGATCACATTCGTACGTGGACTGCGATCTCAAAAAAAAGGTTTCAAAAAAAAAGACCTTGTTTTCCAATCAGCGTGCGGCCCGCGGCTTCAACAGTTTTTCCAAATTTGGCCCTTCGTGTGAAAAGTTTGCCCATCTCTGATCTAGACACTGCCATTTTTTTTATCGAAATTTAGATTTGGGCAAGTTCGCACCAGGGTTGCCTTGGTGGGGTGCTCGGCCCCCTAGTTCTAAAAATAGCCTACTGTTCGTCGGGGGGGAAGGGGGGCTCTTAAAATCGACCTAGTCCTTGTGAACGTATTTCGTAAAAGGTTTGCAAGGGGAGCGTGAGCATAGTAGTGATTTAATGATTGAACTGTATTTTCTAAGCTTTTTTCGTCACACATCAAAACTTGTTTCTCCAAAACAGCTGCATCCTTCCCATTAAGTCGATTAAGACATTGCAAATATTTAGAATTGTTTTCTGCGTGTTTTTTGAAGCGTGGTGGGCAGTGCCGTATTAAGGCATCTCCGAAGTTCGGTCCCCCCGGTCGGGGGAGGGGGACATTTGGAGGAGCCTCCACAATATTGTTGTACCTATAACTTGCTATAAGACTAACAGTTAGAGCAGGACCGTAGTAAGGCCTGGGGAGGCCCCGGGGCTAATTTTCCGGGAGGCTTCCATGCTTTTTTGCAGACCTGATTTTGACATTAGTATCGAACTTTTTTAGAGGACGCCATTTGACGATCTTTTCTAGGGTGGCACACCCATGTAAGCAGCTGTCTTAAGAGGCACGATTTGCAAAAAGCAAAACATCTTGCTTTGCTTTTTGCTGCTCTCAAATACACCAACCTACGTATCAGGCTGCAAATTCAAACCTGAAAGATATTTTTCGCAAAACTCGAATTTCAAACTTTAAAGTTTTCCAATTGAAAAAAATCAAATTTCGCTGAACTTGATCGAAATAACACTGATGAGCTTAAAAAAATCAACAATTCTGACTAGTAAAGATCCACTAGCGTAGCCAGGTTTTTGCAATGAGGGGGGTTGAGAATGACATCACATTTGACCATACGTTGTATGCAGAAGCGGATCCACAAAGTTTTGATGGGGTAGATTATTTTTGAATCAGTTTGAATCTTAACCAAATGCAAAGACGTTTAGGCCCGGAAACGGGCCTAAATCAGATTTTTGAAAATGTTTTCATGTCAGGGGCGTATTCAGAAATTTTTTTAGGGAGGGGGCACCAATTTTCGTCACTTTTTAAGCGTAGTTTTTTTCGACAGATTTAATTTAAGCAACTTAGCCTAAGTAACAAAAACGACTCTAGGGGGGTCTGGAGGCATGCTCTCCCGGAAAAGTTTTGAAAATTTGCATACTGCAATGGCCATTTTAGTGCTTTTTGAACAATTTTTAAGGAAAGATTGTCATATTTTTGGCCCCTAACTTTGAGTGCTTCACCAAATATGATGCATTTTGTTCGTGCAGTTTCGATTACGCGTTCTTAAGGCGACTAAGCCATATTATTATGTGGAGGTTCGAATTTATGGAAAAATTTTACTCATCCAAAACATTGTTGAAAATGGCTGGTGGGGGAATGCATACGCAGCATATCCCACACCCCCCTGGATCCGTCCCTGGTTGCATAATAACAAAAAGTGGCCTCAAATTTTAAGAGAGATGTTTTAAACTAGAAATAGCGAAAGCAGTTAAGGCACGATTGTTGTAAAGAAGTCAAAGGAATGCTTTCCGGTGAAAGTGGTAAAACGATATTCAAATGTTAGCAATTTAGTTATTTTTTGTGCTACAATATTTTTGCTTGAAATCGTTCATTTTTGCTTGAAATTGTTAAGCCGTTTTTATACGGAAGGTCTGAGGGGCCGAGAGCAGTTGCGTGTAGCTTACAGGAGTGGCACTGCCCTGCTAATAAAATTGCGTCATTGCTTCAATAAGCATAACGGTAAAGAACAAAATTCAGGAAACAACGCTGCGTAGTTTTTGTTATTGTGGCAATTACAAAACCAGATTATCAATGACAAAGCATCGAGCACTTCGAAATAAATATCAGAAAAAGAAGTAAGTATGACGTCATTTGAGGCTCAATGGAGGGGGGTTGTAACCCCCAATTCCCCCTCCCCTCGTGGCTACGGCAGTGTAAATATCTAATGAACTTCAACTTGACTACGCTAAAAATTAATCAAGTTTGCCGTCCCGCTAGGCCGCTACGACTGCTCTGTGCTTATCGTCTCTACGTTCTACCTGCACTTTTAAGAACAAAAATGCGGCACAGAATATGATTACGAAAGTTGGAAAATTGAACATGAAAAAAAATATTGAATAGTGATGTACTGATGTTTATGATGCCTCAATCGACGTTGCTCAGATTGATGCGTAGTGGAAAACGCATTGTCAACATGATCTCGCAGTCAAAGATCAGAAATTTTTTAAACCTTGGTATTTGAAATGAATTCCTGGTTGCCAAGGCATGCAAAAATGAATCTAACGCACTTTAGCAGAAACAGCTAAAATAATGGCATATTCACTAAACGCTACAGCTAAAATAATGACATATTCGCTATACTATTATAAAAACAGAAGAAGGGACAAACGTCTGTAGTGGTAATTCACTTACAATACTTTATAAGCTGGCTATCAATAAAGTAGCGAATAGCATAGCTTATCCACCGGACCACCTCGGCGGCTTAGACTCTTCAAGCCGGATAAGTAATGACAGCGACGTGGCCAGCGAAAAATTTAGAAGATGCTGTACCCGGATTTAGGCAAATCATCAAGGAAAAAGGCCTTCTTTTCTAAGAATATCTTCACAAGGAAAAAAGGGGGGCCCCCTTCCCCTGGCTACGCCACTGAGTAATGGTAAAAAAAACTGTGAAAAAATATACAGTATGTGAAGCAGAACTAGTGTAAAGAATAACCCTCCTTCAAATGCTTCGCCGAAACGCTGTAATAAAACTTTTGCAGGGCTGCCACTCACTGGTATCAATTGCTAAAATCTCAAAAAATCATCATAACCTACAGAAGTGATTCAATGACCATCTAAACTTTTCACACTCAATTTTATTAAATTTGAAAGCGAAGGGGTCTTTTTTTTGAGGACGCCATTGACAAACTTTTTATCACTGATCGGGAGGCCTCTTTTCTCTGGGGGCCCCGGGGCTAGCCCCCACAGCCCCCCCCCCCTCTAATCCGGGTGTGAGTTAGAGGCAAAAATTTAAAAAAAATTCGTCAAAAAGCTGCTGAAAAAGCACTATAATTGTAATTACGCGATGTAAATTGCAATTAAATTTTCAAAAATTTTCCGGTAGAGCATGCCCCCGGACCACACTAGTGATAATTAATTTTTATTCTGCCACAAATTTGCTCTGATTTCGCCACACACTGAAAAAAATTGTGTGTACGAAAATTTGGGGCGCTCCGTCTGAGGAAATTTCTGGATTCGTCCCATGAAATAATACAGTTAATGAGGAAAGTTAGCAACCGAGTCGAAAAAGCGCGAAACTGCCGAATGCTTGTTGATACCAAAGGGTCCCATCCGTAGCTTTTTGGGGAAGAGGGGCAACAGTCTTCATACAGCAATGGTGGTGGGGCGTGAACAAAAATAACTAACGCCAAAGGGGGCGTGACTGAAAAAGTTTTAAAACATTTGGTATGAAATAATAGATTTTTTTGCATTGTAAGTTACACTGATACAGGCACCCCCCAGTTTGAATTTTACCACGGCACCCCTGGTTCGCACTAGGTAAAATCTTGGGTCGTAAAAATTATTATTGCTCGTTACACCTTACCGTGGTAGGCTAGCTATCCTGGTACATTTTAAAAATTAACAATTAAAATCCTGAAACTAGAGATCTTATCACCTTAAAAACGACAAATGCAAAGATGAGACTGCGAACCTAAACTGCACATTTTGGTATTCATGAAGCTCATTTTGTAAACAATCGCTAGTCAGTTCACGAAGTTAAGCTTTAACTAGTGTGGACAGTTTCAATTACTTAAAATTTTAATAATAACATCGGAAGATCAACACGCAAGCACCAACTTCTGTTGTTACGGATCAATGAGTAAAACGGTTACGCATTGGTGATCATTGAAAAAAGTAAGAAGTGTCCTATGGGCGCTTAAAGAAGTAAAAGCTGCAAAATTTGAGTGAGTTCAACTTACAAATTGAACTCGTTACTATCAAAATTTACTATTTGTAACATATTTTACTCAAAATATCTACGAAGCAGCAAAAATCCTGTAGGGATTCTCCACTCCGTACAGATGTCAAAAAATCGATATCGTAGTCGGCATCATGGCCGAGTAATTCAGATCGTCGTTTTTACGACGTCCACGATCGCAAGGTTGATGGTTCAACTACCATTCAAACCTCGTTGTTGCGTCCTTGGATAGGATGCCTTACGACAATCATCTCTGCTTGGTGGAATCTAACAAGCAGCAAATAAAAGAAGTCAGAAGCAAAATTCAAGCGGGAAACTAGAAAACAAGGGCAACTCTTAAGCGAATCTAGATTCGTCCAATGCATAGCGCCTCCGTCGCTTTCTCGTGACAGGAGGATAAAAATGAAGAAATCTAATCTAATCCCTACAGTAGGGAGAAATCTCTACGAGTGGCAGTTTAATTCTGATTAGAAAAAAAAGTCTTGGTGCTGCCAGGAAATGGTATTTTTCATTACTGGGTCGGCAAACCAAAGTTCATTTTAGCATAATTTTTAACAACGTCAAGAATATTTCACGGAACAAACTAACTTACCTGATAAAAAACTGTAGCTCACCTACATTTATCACTTTTCGCTGTTTTCCCACTTATTCCTTTATCGCTGATATTCAAGCACGAAAGATGTGAAAGCCAAGTTCACAGTCTTTGATTGCGTTCGACTTGACTCGGAACCAAACCGAAGTTTACATTTTCAGAGGCTGACGCTCTGTCAAATCGGTCAATGGAGTTACAAGCTTAAATTTGAACCAAGTAAAGGTTGTGCATAAATACGTCGCAGTTAAGATTGATTCTACAAATGTTAGGGTAGGGTGAAATTTTTATGTCAGCCTTTCAGAGAATGATTCATACAAAAAGGCATTCCATGAACTATGCAACTTCTTGTAGATGAATTGCCTTCAGGGCTTAGGTTAGACATTTCAGAGAAGCTGCTTTTGCAAGAAACGAAACTTTTGAGTTCTTCAGAGGAAACGTGGTAGCGCTAAAATTGGCTGAATGCCCTTCCTAGGAGTTGTAATTGCTTATTCAAATCCGACCCCAATGAAAACAGTTGTTAATTGACGACACCTTTAATCATTAAGCATTACCAAAATAAAATTTCTCAGCGATTTCACCGCAAATAATCTTCAAGCGTGCTTCGAATTAACATATTGCCCAGACAATGCAGCCTACATCTGAATTTTATTTATTGAAATTGTGCAAGAGCAATTGACTAAACTCGTTGGCCAAACGCAAAGAGCGCCACGATTTCTGATTGAAACTCAAAAACAGCAAAAGAAAAT
Source organism: Trididemnum miniatum (assembly GCA_964006365.1). Lineage (NCBI taxonomy): Eukaryota > Metazoa > Chordata > Ascidiacea > Aplousobranchia > Didemnidae > Trididemnum > Trididemnum miniatum. Next base: position 8,659,602 of record OZ023239.1, read on the forward strand.
GAAATCAGCTAAAAACGTCAAAACATAGTTTTTCATACAGATTTTCATTGGATTGCGCACAGATGAATTTAATCTCATGCATATCATTGGCCAATTAAATGAAAGAGCTAAGTAAAAATTACACTTGAAACAAATGCACACAGTGAAAATTGACACCACTGCGACAAGAGAGTATGACGCAAGCATTGGCGGATAAGGAGAGGGGGCTAAGAGAGCACAAGAACCCCTTAAATTTTTGGTTATGAATATTAATACATCAGTAACTGCTACTTCTAAACGCACCGAACTCCCATGATAAGCTTTTTTGACTCTTGGCTCCCCTAAATCTTTTTTTAATCCGCCACTGACAAGCAAATAAGATGACGCAGACTTGCGATAGAAGAACTAGTGAATACTGATTAGGACAAGTAACTACTTATCACAGCACGCACAATTAATAATGGCACCACCAAAAATCACGAAGTGCGAAATTACTAGTTAGAAAACACCAAATCACACATTTTTACACAAATAATATTTCCACTCTCAATTACTCTGAAGTAACCAACAGCTGAAACTTTACAAAGCAAAGCGTCTGCTCCACAGAACCAATACATCAGAGTTGATCTGATAGTATAAAATTGTATCTTTGGAAGCTTACAGGTTATGAAAATGATCATTGACCAAGCACAACTTTCTAAAAGAATTTCACACTTAGTTGAATACAATCACCTCGGATTCGAAATAGTTCAATTCAACTCAAGATAAATGTAAATCAATTCAAAATTCTAGCAACCACGCGAAAATTGCAAGAGAACGAAAAAAAAGTAAAATTACTTTTGTACGTATTTGCTTACACCGCCTGTCACCATAAACTTTGGGACCTTACTTGTTTCAGCGACTTTGAAGGTTGTATCGAACTAAGCTGGCAAGCATTAACATCTCGGATAAAATTCTAAGCTAATAAATCACAAGTACGCAATCTAAACCTGGCGGCTTGGCACAGAGGTAACACTTTCAGTTTGGTTAATATTTTTGCAAATCACTAAATTTAAATCAAACTTTTCAGAGAAAATCGGTCCCACATAATAGTTAGTCTTAGTTTTAACTGCAGTTACTGCAAATATAAAATACGCGAGCAAAATTAAAAACCGTTATATGGATTTAAAATACCTCCTAAAACTACAAAATAGTAGATAGTCCATAGGTAGCTTCATTATGTCTTCAATCTACTGTAACACTCAAAATTGGCATTTGTTCGAAAAGGAGTAAGATCTCAAGGCATAGCAGAGCGAAAACAATGTTGTAAAGTAAGATTTGACACTTAAACCAGAAACTGTTGCGTAATGGAGTAAACAAAAAGAAAACATATTTTACAGATGAACACACCTACAACCTACAATTGTGTATTTTGAACGAAAAAAAAAAGAGAGAGACGCGGCAAATTTATGAAGATAGGCTAAATTAAATATGTTAAACTTTTTATAGATTTTCTAATCGCTTTGACAATTGGTCCAACTCTTCCGATATTTCTGACGGAAGATCATCATTAACTTGTTCATCAAAATATTTACGGATTTCTCCAACTTCTGTTTGCCAGAAATCCTTAGGTAGATGAAAGAGTCCTTCCATATCAACTTCCTCCTGAAGTCCGGAGACATCAATTCCACCTGAAGATGGAAGATATCCAATCGGAGCTTTCACAGCAAGATTTTCGTCGCCACCGGACATTTCTGATCTTTTAAATATCCATTCCAAAACACGAGCATTTTCACCAAAACCAGGCCACATGAATTTTCCATCGTTATCCTAGAAATACAATTACTTTCTCAGCACTTTTAAAAAATAATATAACTGAAAGAAATTTGCATTTTTCCGATTCTTAAACTTTGGTTAGCTTTTGCACCCAAACAATGGTAAAATAATTATTGCATATGCACTATGCAGGTACCAAAACCACATTTAAGCTTGTAAATACCAAACACTGGGTTAGTGGGTTATGCTAACTCAAGAAATCACTGAACGTTTTAAAGCTGACATAAGATGGCGGCGTCGTTAACATTAGTCGAATTGAGAAGCTACGTATTTTTGTGTTTACTGGGATATTTAATTTATTTATTCTCCTATCACGAGAAGGCAATGAAAGCGCTATGACAAGCTCGCTTAGGAGTTGCCAGCCACCCGTCTACCACAATAAGATAAGTGCCTTTTACAACGGCACAACAAGTAAACTTGCCGGCTTGTTCTCCACACAGTTCCATTGTCCCTATAATGCTGAACGGCAAGCAGGGAAGCTGTGAGTACCAACTTTAAAGTGATTGGTTTGACCCGACTCGGAATCAAATCCAAGTCCACAGCTCCAGAAGCGGACGTTCTTACCACTCGGTCATCTAAGCTCACACGAATTAACAACACAAGTTACAAAATGAATGCACAAACGCTTTCATTCTTGAAAAAATATTGATACTAACCAGGCAAAACAGGACTCATAATTTGTCCCTCAGTTAGAAGTAACCCTACAAATTTGAAAGTGGGTTGCAGTAGCTTACTTTTCTAAACCAATTGACGTGAAATATTTTCGGCATTTTTCTTCCTGGTTGATTCAGACTCAGCCAATGTGAAAGATATTTTCCAAAATTGTAACCAAAGAACGGACGCATTGCGAACGGATCATGCATAATAACTTTGGCTGATAAAACAACATTAATATGAATAATTAATATCGTCTTCCTACAGAAGCAATTAATAAAATTCATAAAAAACACAGCACTCAAGAAATTACGACATATTTATAAGCATTCATAACATTAATAAGAAAAGGTTTTCAATTTTCTTACATTTATGTTCAGCTGCAGCAGTTGCTTCTGACCGCATAGAGGCGCCCAAGAACACTCCGTGTTGCCAGTTGAAAGATTCATATACAAGAGGAACACCTGTAAACCGTTATATGTATTTTCAATAAAAAACAAAGCGAGCGAAACTAAATCATAAATGCTAAATTCGTAAAGAGACCTGTTCAGGTTACCTTGCGTCGCTACCGATATTGAAAAATAAAATTATGTACGAGAACAAGCATCAGTGCAATAAGAAACGATAATTTCTACTTAATGTCTGGCAATGAAACATACTTACTCAGTCCACACGTGCATTTGCGCAATGTTCGTGGCTTTAGGTACTAGTTCTTGGTTCTAGTTTCCGTACCCAAGGTTTTTGATGTCATAATAAAAAAAAATTGATTATGATGCAGAAACTAGAACCCAAAATAAAAATTGGACATGTGGACTGTGGACAGGATAAATAATATTCGTTTATCAATGTAAATAGTAACAATGGTAAAGATTTTAAACTCTTAAAGATAAATTTCAACCTGAGAGCATACATTACCATTGGCAGACTAAGGGGTCTGAAAAATCCATCAAATTTTCAGTCGTACTTAGTAATACATTGGCGCGTACTTCGAAACTTGAACGCACAAAATCGCAAAATGAGCATTTTTCTGGGTCCGCCTTGATAGTATCAAAGCTATGAAATAATTGAAGACAGAGAACAAAGTTGATTATGCAGAGGAGAATGTTAGCAGCATTAACCTTTCGGTCTTCTTCCGCCGAACACGATTGCTTCGATAGGAACACCATCGTGGCTCTCCCAGTTCTCATCTATGGTGGGGCACTGACGTGCAGGGGCGCAGAACCTAGAATTAGGGTGAGCTGCGGGTTTGTCATTACCTGAAAGAAATGCTTTATTACTTAATGGGAAAATTCGCGCAAACTTGACACCAGGACATTAATTGCCTCGTCTCATATTGAGTAAGCTTTTGTCGAGTTAACGTATCGCTAGTGTAAGTGGTCTATCTAACTACTATGCTAGAAGATGTTTGTACTGGATTTTTTAATAAAAAAACAAGGATTGAAGACGTTAAAACTTTTGTGCAAAATTGATTAAAAGTACGCAAAACAGTCACCCTTGCTTTTTAAGCGCACAAGTACATTCTGCTCATTCAAAAGCGAGATGCAAACTAGAAAAAGTAGCTCCAGAATAAGCATAAAATCTCATCATCCAATGTTTCCACCCAACATTTAAGCTACTTTGCATACAGGCAAAACAATCTTCTACAACAATTTTTGTTTTTGACTTTCAGAACGAGGACCTTGAAAGCAATCGGCATCAGCCGTAAAATCAATGAAAGTCAATTAAAAAAACTGCATTGTTTCGATTTGGTATTGTTATTGCACGAATAGACCATACACGATTGATTTTCTACTTTCATAACTTTAAACTCAAATGACTGGCACTGTGTAGCTCCAAGACTTGATAAATGTTAAAGCGTAACTACAGTAAGTGCGTTCTAGTAATTCACAACGTTGAAAAATCAAAAAGCACGCACAGTTCGCTTTTCAAACGGTAAAACATCAAAAAAAAAAACACATACGAGAACGCTCCGTACCCTTCACAGATTACATTTTCGTATTTGCAATCAACTTTTTAGAGGCATTAAAATTCTAATGATTTTTCGGGGTGAGCGGCACTGCGGTATGGTAGACTCAGAAATCAAAATTATCAGAAGCCACACACAACTTTTACACACTTGCGGTCCACGTCTCTCCCAACCACGATGTAACAGTACCATCTGGTGGAATCCCATCCATTCCTTCCCAATATACTCCACCGTCTGATGTCTCCGCAACGTTGGTAAAAACTAAAAAGGTTTCAAAACGCGTTGAAATCACTTCATTCATAAAATGATATCAAGCTTTTAATTGCATTTGCACCAACAGTTTGGAAGAAAAATCACATGCAGATATTGTCACATTTTCAACAGGTTCAAATAAAATAATGAACATACAGAATAATAAAACAAGCTATTATACAAGCGTGAAGTGAACTGAAATATCCCAAACGACCACCTTCTTTTTTACATGACGGTAAAGCTAGGAGTACTTAAAAATACCCAGCGCTTAGGTCACATCAAAAAAATCAAATCTTAATTACACCAGCAAAGAATAACGCCGAAGCGTGTAACGAATGGCGCGGCACATCTCCGCAGCTTAGCGCCTGGGCAACACAGCTGCGAAGAAACTACGCAGCGGTGGAGAGCCGTTGGCGACATTGTGTCCGATTTGATCGGCCCGGAATCAAACCCCAGACCTCCCGCACCGCCAACTACGTGCTTAGCAACTGAGCTATTCGCTTAAGTGTTTTGACAAAATATATCACCTAGTCTCTGTTTACTCTCTTTACAGCATCGTAAGCACAAATTAAAAATTAACCCACTTTAAATTAAAAATAATCATAGCCGGCATCAGGATTCCAGGAAATTTTTCATATAGCGGTTTAGGCTTTCTTTGTAGCAACTCTATTACGTAAACTATGAGAGAAACCGATTTTGTGATAAATCATATTGGCATAATAACGTTCGAGTAAATAAAATTTTTCAACATCGTTGTCAAGTGTTTCATCTGAGAATCTTATTTTCAGTAAACGTATGGAATAAAAGGCTAACCTGTATTTGACTCGCATGTTTTCAATGCATTTGGATTCGTTTTTTGAGACGTTCCAGGCGCAACTCCAAAAAATCCGTTCTCCGGATTAATGGCACGAAGCCGGCCTTCCGAGTCAAATTTCATCCATGCAATATCATCACCGACACATTCAACCTAAAACAAACCGTTTCTATAACCGTGCAAATCGCATTCAAAAAGCATTCTTAGTTGTGCGTTTTTTACTGCGTTAAATTAAGGTTGTAAATATTTCAATCGCTCAGCTCTAAATAAAGGAATTAATTGATAGAGCCAACAGCGTAAGATCTATTGGCTTTCCACATAATTTCTGAAAACAATTGCGATGAAACACTGAAATGCTACACTGACATTGATAGGCATCATTGAAATTTCTAAGTACTTACGCAAAATGTCAATATTCAGACTTTCCTACACATCCTAGAAGTCTCAAACTTTGAACACATGCAGGATCAGCCATTACAAGTAATAAATGAAACGAAGAAAAACTTACCGTCATAAACTAATTGCTACGCACGGCGGACCTTGTGATTACCGCAAGCTCATTTACGTGAATTAAAATGACATTACAGGTACTTTAAGCGGACCATATTGAGCAATATTTAGGAATTTACATTTCCTGCATTCAATTTTTTTTTTGTACAAATTACACAGATTTCTACTGACATTGCTTCTCCAGCTGATTTATTGTTTTTTTTTTTTGTGGAAAACTTCTAACAGCAACTGAGTGACACGGTAACTTACCTTCCATCCTGGTAATGCTGGGTCCATCATTGCCAGATTAGTTTTTCCACAAGCGCTCGGAAAAGCAGCAGCAATGTATTTCTTTTTGCCTTGAGGGTTTGTGATTCCGAGAATCTGAAAGATATCATTTCTCTTGTTCAACAGGTATGTCAACTCTTACCAAAACTCTCACATAGTCAACAACTACACTTCACAAAGCAGCATACAGGTCTACATGCAGTAGATAATGATACATCTCGTTTCGATACCCTGCCAATCCGCCATTATCTGTTATTGTCACGTATATTTCCATACTTAGAAGTGGGTATTTATCGATTAAATCGCTTTTTTGATTAGATGATATGGACTAAAGAGAAAATCGATCAACTATAACAACTAAATACCTTAACTACTAACTAGTTTTTTTTTTTAGTTTTGAGACAGCCTAAATAGGGCCCCTAGAACCAAACATTTAGGAAGAAAATGTTTTTTTGCTTTATTTTGGGTCTCAGCTGGTCCATTTGGGGTCCTTACAAAATTATTTCCGGTCTCTTTCTCTGAAAAATACTGCCTTAGCAATCACGCAATAACATCATAAACCAACAAACTGACCAGCATGTGTTCTGCCAACCAGCCTTCTCGTTTTGCGATCGTGGATCCAATTCTGAGAGCAAAACATTTCTTTCCGAGAAGTGAATTGCCTCCGTAACCGCTTCCATACGATATAATTTCATTGTTAGCAGGTATATGTGATACGATCACCTTTTCAGGATTGCAAGGCCAATTGTTAACCAGTTTTTCTGAGTACCGAAAAATAGCATTTAAAAGAGTGCAGCAAAATCAGGTTGTGTGATTTCACTCGCACAAGCCAAAATCATACGTAATATGTTGAAACACACGAAACATACATAACATGTTGTAAACATACGAGCAAACCAAACGTTTATGTGTTGACCACTTCGAAGCCAAATCATGCAAAACTTATCATGTTTTATTACAGCAACAGAAGTTAACAATTATGGACTATAATTACCGTAAATTATTCATAATATACCGGCCGGTGTGCTCAGTTTCTAAGCACATTGCTTTGGTGCGGTAGGTCTAGGGTTCGATTCCCGGGCCGATCAATCAGACACCGTGTGGTAACGACTCGCCACCGCTGCGACGTTTCTTTGAAACTATGTAGTCCAGGCGCCGAGCCGCGGAGATGGGTAACGCCACTCGTTACACACTTTAACGTAATAGTGCGAGTATAACAAAGATTTGATTTTTGATTTATTCATTACGTAGGAATATAAGACCAGTTTTTCACAAGTTTTAAATAGGGTCCGCGATAAAAACGACTGGTCCATACTAGAAAATTAAGTTTTTATCGGCCATCTAGCACATTTCTGAACAGTTATCCTAACAGGACCCATAAAAATTATCGCAATCAACACGCACTTGTCACAGGTTTTGGGCAACCAACAGAATGCAAACATTTCACAAAATTTCCGTCTCCTTCTCGGATCAAATCAAATACTTGCGAAGTTATTCTGGTCATGATTCGGTTGCTAGCTACTACGTATTTGGAATCCGTCAATTGAACTCCGTATTTTGATATAGATCCGCCGACCGGTCCCATACTGAAAGGAATCACGTACATAGTGCGGCCTGAAAGTAAGTTTTATATTTATGAGTGGTGGTATATGGAACCTTGCTTAAAACTATGTCTAAACACACGAGCTATTAGGAGCAAGTACGCTTGACAGCAATTCAAAATTTATAAGGCTATACTATACACATAAAATCATCGAATCCTCAATCGAGTATAAAAATTATTTTTGAAGGGCCAAGAAGGCAAAGAAGTTAGAGCGTTTGGCGTTTGTTTTCCAAGCACTGCAAAATGCTGCATGGAAATTTAGTTTCATCGGCGTCAGTAAGTAAATAAATGGTTGTAAAAATGCGCTTACGTTAGTGACAGTTAAGCTCCCATGAGGCAACGACACAAATACCCAGTCCAGTTGTCCAGTTAATAAAGTAGTTCCAAAGGCCCACCGACTTTCTGCATCACAATTGAATTTTTGATGTCATAATCACCCGACATCGAAACATTGCTAATGATACAGAAGCTTGTGGGTCTGTGGAAACACTTTAACCGAATGTGTGGACGGGGTAAATATTTACAACGGTACAACGACAAAATACTATTTAGTATTCGGTCAACAAAAAAACAGTTAGGCTGCATTACCTTTCATACATCCTGGCATTCTCTCATTCAATGCATTTTTCAACTCAAGCGGCGACATCCAGTGACCAAGCTGACCTTCCACACCGGGTTTTGGCTCCGGAATAGTGTCCCTTTTATTTTCGGTGGAAATAACAGTTTTACTTTCAACTCTAGCAACATCGCGGGGATCGGTGCGAGCATACCAACTAAAAACAGTGTAATATCTTAAATTTAGAAATACCAAACACATTATAACAGCTACTAGAAAAGACGACTGGTCGGTGAGCGAAGTAGCTCAAGAAATTATTATCGGTGCGGTCGGTCTGGGGTTCGATTCCCGGGCCGGTCAAATCGGACACAGTGTCGCCAACGGCTGCCACGTTTCATCGGAGTTATGTTGTCCAGGTGGTAAGAAGCGGAGATAAGCCCCGCCACACCTCAAATGCTTTGACGTAATATCGCGAGTATAATGCAGATTTTATTTTTTTTATTGGACTGGAAAAAATCAAAGTATAGTTTCAGTACAAAGGATAGAAAACATTTTTCTTTTTGACAATGTGAGTTTAGCAAAAATGTTACTACTAAAATTAATGGCTACGACGATGATGCCATTATCCGGTGTCGTCCCTATTTAATGGAGTGACCGGATTGACCTCATGGAAATTGTACGCAATCTCTCTCTCTCTCTCCATTTACTTCTAATGTGGGCATTCTTCTAATTCAAACCAGCCTTCAAGCGCTCTTCTTCTACTTGCTTTCTCCACGAGTAACTTAAAATTATTAACCAATAAAGTCCAAAATATTTAATAAAAGTACACTTCTCATCTGTGGTGGTAAAACACCATTTGTACAATGTACATATGCGGTACCCAACTCAAACTCTATTTTCCACCCAAACTCCATTTTCCACCATAAATTAGAATTCTATTTTGCAGATATTGACGGGCGCCACCAATGTGCATCGAATGAGTTTGCAAGAATATGCTCGATTCGGTCAACAAGCCAAAAACCGAAAGTATTCACAATCCACGTCACGTAGGGTTTACTGCTCGCTAGTCGTTCCTGTACAAACTAACCAATTTTCGTATTTTGTCAGTCTCTTGATTTCTCCGTCTCTTTGCATTTCATCTAATAATTGCTTATTTTCTGCTTCAGAACCATCGCATATATGCACGTTGTCAGGCTTGCATAATTCTTCGTTTTCGACGACGAAATTCTACAAAAAGAACTTGATTAGTTTATCAAGATATGATCGAAAGTATTTAACAAATGAAAAGGTTACATAATTCAATCTGTAGTTGAAAGGGAGACCTAAATTAAATCATAGGGTACCATGGTCACTTCCCACAGAGTTTGTTATTGCACATTAAATTTAAACTAGTATTTAAGTTGATGACATTAATAGTGCAGGTCTAATGAGGTACTTGCTATCAAAAATAAATGATGCCTCTATCGATATTATTGTTAAGCCACCTTTCAAAAAATGAATAGGGACACCAAAATTATCAATAAATCAGTGGCAAGAAGACTTGTTCAACTGAATCGAAATCAGTTCCTGTTTACTTCAAATAAGGATGTAATTAAATCAGCTTATTGCTTTGTCAAAAAAATTAAACGTCTGTGATTGGTAAAAAGGTCTGAAAAGTCGAACTACTGCACAGATTAAAAAAGTGCCAATCATAAAAGAACAATTTACCTTGGTCTGCAATAAGCAAACGACAGTAAACGTAAGATAAATTCGAACTAAAGCGCTACACCAAATAATATTCGATGTCAAAAAGCGCTTCTAGTTTTGCTAAGAACCTTTTTTACATGTATGCGCCATCGTTAAATTATGTTCCATTAACAAGCAGAACCTTTACTCCATCTGGAAGTTGGTTAATGTCTCCATATATAACATTGAGTGCTCGATCTTGTCCAAACGTAAACGAAGCTTTATAGCTTACTCGATGGAATAAGGCTGATCGAGGGCTGAAATAATAAAACATCTGATTTTAAGTGAAAGAGCCTTGTTCAATTAATCTGATTTTTAAAAACTTACTACACATTGTAACTGGTAAAAATAGGCTACGCAAGCATTAATGCAGTTACTCGTGTAGAACTGCACGTTCAACAAAGCGTTTGACCGACATAAGTACGACCTATTAAACAACAATTTTGATACTTCTTTGACCGCCTTTTTAAGATGTGTAAGTAGATGCAACATTGACCGCTGATATAAAGTATTCTTCGAGTATTTTATTGTTTTCTATTGACAAGAATTATCTACATGGCAATGAGAGTTTTTTATAGCTTTCGCATGCTCGCTAATTGTTCGCCAAAACTTCCTTAAGTGTATAAATAAATACACTCAGATGCTCATACGATTACGTGAATATAAGGAAACGAAACAACTGTCTTCTCTCTCAGTAAAACACAAGGCAAAAAAGTCAACTTGAGGTCCCAAATCAACCGAACAATTTTTCGGCAATAACAACAAAATATCTTAAAGCCAATGAATTCGCAGAATGTGATACACCAAATCTGACTGAACAAAAGTAACAAACAGTAAACTGACAAGAGGTGGCTTAATATTAGTAATTTGTTTCTAAAACACATGTAAAAACATAGTCCATTCATAATACGAGGATGGAGCTTAAGCCGTCTAAAAAAAGTTAGAGATCCTAACGTGACGGGCTTAATACACTGCTGGAGCCTATCAAATGGCTGCGGACTTAGAAAGAAAGCTCACTTTCTTGTCTCCCGCAATTGCAGCTGAATTTTTAGTTTCATCAAACGAAAATATTCTCATTGATTTAACAGAGTGCGATAAAAAAATTATAGGCAAGCCATGATCCAATTCGTCAGTAACAGGATAGACAGCTACATGATCAATTACATATTCATATTTGTTAAAGTAATAAATGCGATTTGCTCAGATTAATTATCACATTTCTACGATGAAGGGAAGTACGACGTCAATCGACTGATAGATTTAGCTGCATACGCTATGCGCTTAGAGTTACAATGTGGTCAATAACTCAATAACGTCATATGCAGGTATTTCCTTTGCGTTAAAAGTAGGAATGTCCATTTCAGAATAATTGAGGATTCTAGAATAATTCCGAATCTTTTTTTCGAATCCAGAATTTGGATTCCTTAACCGAATCCTAAATCTATAAAATGGCCATTAGTACTGTTTCAATATCATTTCAGCACGCAACCACTCGACTGCTGCAAAACAAAAAAAAACAACCATTTGTTTCACTTTTAATGAATTTATAGCCAGCACAAGGATTACAGCTCTATAAGTTCGAAGCATATATACGCGCAGTAGCGCTGCCACGGAGCTGACAGCGGCCATGCACCTCTTAGTTTTTGGAAACAAATGAAAAAATACGGCTCCAGTATCAGTACAAGCGTGCATGTTACACTCATGGTCTCCCACAAATTTTTTACGGCCTTCGACGAACACCGCATGATCACACACACACAAGGCCGAGCACGCACTTGCGTTTAGGCGCAACGTCGGAAAAGATTTATCACGCGCAATTTTTCTTCCCAATTAAACCGAATCCTAAAATCGGAACGGGTTCACAATAGGAACCGGATTCGCAGGATTCGATATTCTGAAATGGACATCCCAAGATAGAAATCTTTTGTTTGTGACCAACTGACACTATTAGTCATTGCCTGCAAAGCACTGTATTTTATCTAGGAGTGAAGTTCGATTTTTAATAAAATTAATTCTTTCAATCTTGGAAAAAGTACTCCTACAGAAGTCCGAGATATTTCGGAGCGCAAAAAACTGGTTAGAAAACTTCAAAAACTGCATAAAAATCAAATGAAATTTTGATCACACTCGCCGCATTGCGACGAAGCGTGTAACATGTGGCAGGGACCATCTCCGCGGCTTAGTGCCTGGGCAACACAACCCCGAAGAAAGGTTGCGGTGGTGGCGAGCCGTTGAGGACTTTGCGTCCGATTTGACCGGCCCGGGAAACGAACCTCACACCTTCCGCACCGCCAGCAGTGTTCCTAACCACTGCACCAACGGCCGGTAAAAACTGTGTATTAAATCAAAAATATCAGTGACATTTTTTCAAAATTGGAATGAATCGCATTTTTTCTTGGGAACAAGACTGAGCCTGCGGTTGCATGGAAATGTGAAATAGACAGTTCATATCTTTTGACAGACAGGCACTTCAAATAACGCTGCTTATCGTAAAGTTTGCAAAAGTACAGACAGCAGATATGACGACAAACCAATTAGTGGAAGCACGGGCGCTGAGAGAAATTGCGGGCCCAGAGGCAAAAATTTCGTTTGGGTCTTTGGTCAGTGGTGCCCCAAAATCACATGATGAGCAAAAAAAAGGTCATAGCGTGCGCTGATGTTCGAATTTCAGCCCAAAATCAAGTGATGACAAAAAAGGGTCATAGCCTCCGCAGATGTTCAAATTTCAGCTCAACATCTAGTGATGAGCAAAATAAGGTCATAGCGTGCGCAGATGTTAGAATTTCGGCCCGAAATCAAAAAAAGAACATCATCGCGTCCGCAGGCCGTAGTTTGAGCTGATGAATTTTGCATTCTAAACCTGACAATTTTGAACTCCGGGCCTCCCTGTGTTCCAGGGCCCTCGGACAGTGACCCCTTCTGCCCCCCCCTCGGCAGGCCTGAGTGTAAACTTTGATTCCACGCAGATAAGCATCTCATAGCGCGCCAAGGTGTAAAACGCCTTGCCCTTGACTTACGACTCCGCGCAATTGGCGCAAAAAAAAAAGAATGTTATAGAAAAAACTCGGCATTCAATTGTAACAGTAGGTAGAGTTACATTTAATGCAAATTCTGGTAATATTGCAACGGGTTTTTTTGCCATTTTAACCCCGAGAAATGCAAAAAAAAAGTAAACAAATCGGCTAAATCGAAAGAGCAAGTCAACCATGCTGTTTACATGTACTCTTTCGTGGTTTCACAATTTTAGCTTCGACAGCAACATTACAGCACACAATTCGCCTTGCTCCATTCGCCGCATAGGTGTGGGGCCACGTCACTGCAATATACGTCGAGAAACGTCATACACGCACAGGTAAAAATGATTGATTATATACGCTGTCATTCACCGGCTGTTTTTCAACCAGTAATCGAGTTAAAAAACGATCTAGCCAAACAACACTTAAACGAAATTCCATTTTTACTACTAACTTTTCACGTTTTCTTATATTTTCGTGATTATAACTGCTGGTCTGACAGCTTGTCAAGAAAGTAGCTCAATAACAAAGCTAAAGGTTATGATATTTAGCTACTTCAGTACATCGTGTTAAAAATTAATTATTTTTTAATTTTTACGTGTTAACATTTTAACGTGTTAAAAATTAAATAATTTTACCATGATGTGCTGAAGTAAATATTTTCGTGATTATAAACTTTAGCATCAAAAATGCTAATGCCTCGCTGAGTTTTTCAAGTGAGTAACGGAAAGTATGATCATGTTCAAACGCATATAAAACGCATTTACTTTTAAAGTAAGCCACCACGCTGTTGCAAATTAACATAAACGATATTTCTGAAAGCTGCTAATGCGGGTTAACTCTTTGGAAATTTTGCCTACAGTAAAATCCAGCCAAACAATTAGCAGATACAAAGTTTTAAAACTATCAGGCTTTTGTTATATTGCAGAGCGCATCATGCAAGCGCAAGCACGTAAAATTACTGCATTGCCGCAGTCTTGCAAATCACATTTAACACGAAGGAAAATCGCACTACAGCAGGCACCGCTAAAACGGAAGCTGATTGGTTGCACTGCGTGGGCGCGTCACGTGCGTGCCGCTAGCGTGCTCTTTTGTGACGTCAGCCAGTTAAATCGTAATTAACCTTGAGGTCACCTCTGTACTTTATTAATTGCCAGTCATTCATTATTCTCCGTTCTCTGACATCTCAGTCTCACCAATGAAAAAAGTGATATCGATTTCGAGCGACCAGTAAATTATCTTAAAACGGCTACTTTTTTATTACGCAATCGCCAAACACAGTGGGCCACAGAAAACTCACTGATTGATAGCTTTATCAAACGTATCATGACAATCATTTTCTAGGGTACCAGGCATTTCCAAAACTGCTAAATTCCCCATTAAAAAACAAAGCGAAAGTACTATTAATGTGCTGATTTCTACAATTTTTGCTAACACAAATTAGGCAATTTTGCAGCACCAGTAATCCCAAATAAACTTATTGTTTTCCTATCCACAGTGAAAACTACTCATATTGTTATGCTAAAACAAAGATTAATACTTACATCTTAGAAAGAAGTGTAGCCAATGGAGCCATAATAGATTCACAAAAATAAAATTTCAACCACCAATCACAAAACAAGAAGAAAATGCAAGAATTTTACAAATTAATTAACTTGCAGCAATAGCAACTACAACTGTAACAAAATTAATGCAGATTAATCATAATTTCAGCAGTACAATCCGAGTAAAGACATAAGCTACTGACTTCTAACGTATGGACACAGTCCGATTTTGGTGGGCACGAAATTAAACTCAACAAACGTCCACAGAAAAGGCATCAAACTTTGCACTAAACGACTTTAAACTGAAGGACGTGGACATTAGTGGCTATTTTGGCAATCAGACATAAGAAGTTTAAAAAAAACTCAAGTGCATTTATATAAGACTTCACAACTTTTCTTGAAAACTAGAGATCTTCCCAATGATTATACCACTTACGAATAGTAAGCATAAGCAGAATAGCCTCAATACAATGAGTTAGCTCAATAACAAAAAAGGGATAAAAATCATGTCTAGTTATTTAATAGATGTATAACATGTGTAGTGCACATTTTCACTCAATTATTTCGATTTACACAAGCATCAAAACAAAAGCTTAAATTGCGGGAAGCAGTAAAATTTAATATCGTCATGCAGCAAAAATGAGAGATAAATGAAGTTACTTTACAACAACAGAAAGAAAAAAAAGATTGCCAGTGTATTCATTAAATCATGTTCATCATAATGAAAAAAACATTACCTCCTATCGTAATTAAGGACAGATGTAAAAAAGTTTTATTTGCAGAAAAAATTGAAGTGTGCAATTACGGCTTGCATCTTTGCTTTGGTTGTGCTGAGAAATGAGCATGCTCTTGAGATCTCGCTTTCTCCAACTGCAAGTATGTTTGATTAATGTACAATTACATCTAACTGCTTTGCTAACACCAACTTCACAAAAACTAGTTTAAAACGAAAACATCAGGATGCAATGTGGTTGATCAAGTACACAATTGACCAGTAAGATTCCATTCTATATTTGTCGACATAGTTATGAAAATCAGGGCTTCAGCTTTCACCAACATACCAAGGGCATAACTATGATGCATTTTTTGCCAAATTTTTAACAAACAAAAATTTTTGCCCAAGTTTTGATACGGTACTTTACTGTTTGTTGACCCACGACCATAATATATGATAACTTTGCTATGCATTATAAGCATGACTATCTATATTATAATGACCCTACGTTATTTGCCATGTGCCCTTTTCTTTATGTCAACAAAAACACTAGTACCAGTATGCTATTTATCCTAAGCTGACTTTGTGGGTCAACACATTTTTCAGCAAAAAAAAATCTGAACCATTTTCAAAGCATTAGTAAGTTAAACAATAAAAACGTTCCATCATAACCAGGGCTGGAAAAAACCCGGGTTTTTTTAAAAAAAACCAACCCACCTGGGTTTTTTTCAGATTTATAAAAATTAAAAATGCTAATGCTATATTAATATAATTTTGTTGTAAATTAATTTTTATCTGCATTTAGCACATGCAGGAGCACTTATTATAAGTTATAGTGTAAAAAGTTTTATAAGTTATCAAGATATTTAGACATTTTTTTGTTGTTAAAAGGTGCTAAGACAGATTCTGCAGTACTGCTGACTTTTTGTTTTCGTTTAAAACTTTGCAGCTTCATTTGTTCTTATTATTACTTGAGTTTGTTTATTTCATCCGAAACTGCATGTTAGTGTTTATTTTCAAAGCAAAATAAACCAGCATATTGTAACTAAAATATTTTGCTTTTGAGTTTGACAGGAAAAAGAAATTTGTTGCTTCAGGAAAACAAGACTTGTCACAAAGGGTACTCCAGTGACTGGCTTATACATGATGCACATATACCCACTTTACATGTCCATGAAAGAACCAGACTTCTGTAAGCCACAGCTTTTTTTCTTCCAATCAGGAATCACAAACACCTCCTCGCTTAGTGGTGATTGGTAAAAACGGGCCTCTTCTAATAAAAGCCCCATTCTTTTGTGGACCTTTGAAGTGGTTAATAGTGTCAATTTTGCTCTACCGTCTGAAAGCCTAGTGTCAATTTTGTGTTTAATGACTTTCACATACATAATAGATATATATTACTGGCCCTGACTTGTTTATTACATGTGAGATCTATTGTATTTTAAAAAACCCAAAAAAACCCACCAACAAGTGGGTTTTTTAATTGCCAGCCCTGATCATAACCATGAAATAAAATTGCTATATAATTGGTCAACAAAGCCGCCCGGTTAGCTCAACTCAGTTAAGCACATCGCTATCGATGCCGGAGGTCTGGGGCTTGATTCCAAAGCTGTAAAATTGGACACAGTGTCGCCAACGACTTGCCATCGCAGCGAGGTTTCTTCATAGCTATGTTGCCCAGACAATGAGCCACCAGAGATGGGCTTCACGCTCTGACGTAATATTAATACCGCTAGTATAATAAAGACTTGATTTTTTTGTGATGGATTAACGTGCTTTCTAGCAAGCCTATTTTCCAGCTAGAGATAAATCATAATTAAAAAAAAAATTTGGCCTAATATCAGTAGTGGTTGGAATTGGAAAGCAAATCATGCAAAAACAAAATCTTAATGAAAGGTTTAAAACTGTGGAGCTAGAAAAAACGACCAATAGATCAAAGCCTGTATTCAGGTTGGAGGTGGGTTTAGGTTTTAAGTCGGATGAAAAATTGAAAATAGATATATTGTCGAGTTATTTAGCACTTGTAACCATGAACACATTAGGGTTAGCCATCACCGTATACTATAGCGATTGTGACACTACAGAGTAACAATGTTAAAGGCAGATTCAGGGTGATGGAACAGTACCCTCAGATTCAGATTCATTTTATTTCATTGCATTCATACGGTATTTAAACAAATACCGTAAAACCTCCTAACTTTAGCCCAAACACAATCATTATTATTAACAATTTGAGACCAACAAGAGCATCTTAATAATTTGCACCATTTTGATGCAATTTCCCTATTTTCAAAATGGGTAGGGTTTCTCGCCTTGTAGTGCATGTATGAATATGAAAGCTGCAGCAACATAATGCTAATTTATAGTCAAATGTCACTGCATACCTCTTTTTGCAGATAGCACTACAGACAGTGCAAACTACACAATTTTTAAAGAGCACCTAACTTTAGCCCACTTTTTCCCAAACTTTAGCCCACTGGGCCAAAGTTAGGAATGGTTTAAATTATGGAGTACGATGCAATTAAGAGCATGATTTTGGCATAACAGAATTATGTTTCTTGCATAATTTTTTTAATTTACTTTTTCTAATAAACCAGATCATCGTTTGTAAACCTTTTGCAGATCTATTATTTACAATTGCATGTTGATTATAGTCACATGGGGGAATTGTTGGACAGTTGAAATAGTGGGGTAATTGTTGGACAAAAGGATCACTCCAAAACCAGAAGCTGCCTAACTGTCTTTTGTGTCACAATAGTAAAAGCATTACTAATTGTATTGATCACAAGAAGCGAGAATTTTAATCCTTTGTTATCTCACAATATGTGTCCCTGAAGCAACCTTGTCAAAATTTTATGAAAAACGTAACTAAGTAAAAAATGTATGCTACCGGTAATTTGTTAAAATTGAGAACTACTTTCGCTATTTTTCATTTTTATATTGGCAACCTTATAAGGAGATGCTCGGAATTTTATGATTATAATGAGTAAACATTTACAGCTCTATTATGCTGCCTGTGCAGACCATCCAATAATTCCCCCACAGAAATTTCGCAAACATGGGGTAATTATTGGACACTTACAGGTACTATTTAGCATTTAAAAACCATTGATTTATAGGTTTTTTAGCTTGACTATCAGTGGTATTATTATTATGTAACTCTTATCGATAAGCATTAGATAAATTGTTATATATTTTTTTAATATGTCACCCTCTTCCCAGTCTTATGAGAGCGTGGCAGAGTAATGAAATAAACCAAAGCAGCAAATGTTACAGGCCTGTAACTTTAACCACTTTATTTTCATTAACAAATTTTTTACGGTAACAATACGCTAGCTAATTTCACGTCAACGTAACATTTTTGCTGGTTAAAGCGATTTTTTTGTGCTTTTTTATGTGCCCCAGTTGTGTAATTATGGGCCAAATTTTGGTTTTATTACCATTTGTTAATCCACTGTTTCCTTTGTGTTGCAGATTTAGATACAATAAGTCTGTGGGCCAAAGTTAGGGATTTTGTTCCTAAGTTTAGCCCAAGCATATTTTTGCTTAAAACGACTAGAAAAAGCATCCAATTGTAAATGAGAGTTGATGCTTCTAAAAGCTTGAGAGGTAGTAGATATTTTAATGCAAAAATTATTGCAAATGTGCAAAGTTTGAAAGAACTACAGTAAGTAGAACATCAAAAGTGGGCCAAAGTTAGGGGGGTTTACGGTATAGTAAATAAAAACAAGAGCAAAATATAGTTCAACGAAACATAAAACAACATAGAAAAAGAAAAATAAAGTTTACAATGAATGCAATAGGGAAGCTGCGAAGTGACCGTCTAAGGGTCTTCGAGTCAAGCAACCACCCTAGCTATAAAAAAATAAAAAATATAACCTTCTAGATAGGCAATAGGAAAGTCTCATTAAGTAGCTTTTATCAAACGTGTTAAAAAACATCAAACAATGACATCTTAATAATAAACATTTTTGGATATGATGCTAACGGTTTTAGAACAAGAGAGAATCAATTTTCAAAAAATAGCCGAGCCAATGACTCTAGTTAAAAAATTAAAACTACTGGAAACCGAATGACTTCACTTGGGCAACTAAAATCTATTGGTATAAAACTGTATACATTAAGGCAGATATCAATTATGTTAAAACATCCTCAGCCTACAAAAATAAACGAATAATGGTGTGAAACACTGATTACTGAGTGAGCGAAGACGTAGTTGGCAGTTTTTGGACGTACAACACGTCATCACAAATGAAACTAAATCTGGCTTTATTGCAACAAATTACACCGAACCCAATCCTAGACTAGAGGCGTTTGGTTCATAAATAGTATTTCACATCATCGTGATCAAATATTCAAAGCAATAGTGTATGGCGAGATGATGTACTTAAACAAAAGTGTTTGAAATCAAATTTCAAACCCGACATGACCAACCACGTGATTGAAACTGCAAAGACCTGGACAGAACGGTTCCACACAACTGACCAGGATGGAACCAACTTCCAACGTCTTGTATGGGCTTCTAGCTTTCCTAATATACTTAAATTCAGCCACAAGGAGATATCATTCAAACTGCAAGCAAGCAAGAATTCAAATTTTCAAAAGACCTCCCACACAGGTGCAACACCTTACCAACTATACACAGCTTGCACACAGAGACAAAAATGAAAAACTTCTGGCGGTTCTAAAGCATGTGGAAAATGTGCTCTTTGCGTGAACCATAGTGGATCAGTGTTCCCTCCAGGATTTTGACTAGTGCGAATTTGCCCAAACGATAAATTCATTGAAATTTTTACCCAAAGATTTTACTACTTTGAGGACCCCTTTTACAAATTTTTTGCATTAAATTTGCTTTTCCAAGATACAAGCTACAGTCTTGCATTACAGCATTCAAGTTTTTTGTTTTAAGTTTTTCAGTTTTGCATTATATAATATTAATTTCTGGTTCAAAATCAGTAAAATTTGCGAAAAAAATTTTGCATTTTTCTCAAATTTCTCACTCTAGAGGGAACACTGCAGCGGATACCAAAATATGATACACAACTATGAATCAATAAATACACCGATTGGAAAGGTAATACCACTCCCATTATAACTTCTCATGTAAAAATTTCAGCATATACGTGGCTAACTGCATCATATGCAACCAACAATATGTGGGACAAACGATGACAAGTTTTAAAAAAAGATGGACAGGACACTGCACTATTTGGCAACGCTGTCTAATCGGTCAGAATAGTAATACTCTGGACAATGAAGCTGCACTTGCCTCGCACTTAACCACTGCCTACAAAAATGTCTGGCTAAAGAAACCGCCAATATCGGCCTGCTATAACATACAATTCGTAGAACAACCAGCAGTTTTCAACCTGGATATTAAAGAAAACTTTTGGATAGGCCAACTTCATGCTAAAAGCAACATAAACAAAACATTTCTGCAAAATTTAAATAAACGTTTTGTCGGTTGTTCACTTTGGCCCTAGTGTGTTTGTTTTTACAATCATCAGACACTTGGTATGATTACTGACCGTTTTTCTCACGTAATTTTGGCCCAACTCATATTGCATGTATTTTTCATATTTATATACTTTTTAATGTTGTTTTTTCGCTGGAATTCATTGTTTCTACACTAGGCCTTTGACTATTGTACAAGTTTTTTAGTGTCACTTGCACTACATATTTAATTGTTGTCATATACTTCAGGTGGGATTCAAACTTGCTATCTAGATTTCCAGCCTTTGTATTGTTTTTTTCTAGTCTGAACTCTTTGACCTTTGCGTTTCCAAGCATTTTCTTTCCTGTTTCTCTGTTCTCTGCTAGCTGCTGAACTGCTCACTTTTATAAAAGTTGGCAAGCAATCAGCAGGTAGATCAGACCCTGGCCTACATTTAGAGAGTAGACTTCATAATTTTTATTACCTACTTCTTCACTCACTTAGTAGTCAGTGTTTCAGACCATTATTCATTTATTTTTGCAGACTGAGGATGTTTTTAACCTAATCGATATCTGCCTTAATGTATACCGGTACAGTTTTATACCACTACCCGTACTTCTAGTTGCTCGAGTGAAGTCATTCAGTTTCCAGTGGTGCATACTAAGGGGAATCAAAAAGTGAAATTTTAAGACCAATGATTTTTGCTTAGTGGATTAGTAAACGAGGCATTCCATTATAATACAACAAAATTTTATACAATATGTCACCATGTGGTTTCGAATTTTGCTACTTTTCTGATATGTTGATCTTCCGCGAAAATGAAGCCCAATGAAAAAGAATTTTTTTGAAATTAGACAAGCCGTTGTCGAGATAGAGAGAATTGAATTTTAGATCGCCACTAGGTGGTGCTCTTCATGAAATAATTTAATTTTTTATTTTATGAGTTATGTTTAAAGTAGAGAGGTGGTTGAAGTGTCGATTTTACCATTTTTAGGGGTGTAGAATCCGAAAATGGCATTGCTTTCGACATTAAATAAATGTTCAAGCTGATATTACCAGATTTAAAAGTTTTGGATGGAGAAATAAACCCCCTAAAAACTCCATGTGGGAATCGAGGTACCCCAAAAAAGTAACCGCTACGTAGTTGTTCCTTATCTATACTAACCTCAGCAATCCACATTTCTGACGACAATTTTGTCCTTGATGGTTTAATACAGCTGCAAAGTTGTCTCACATTGAGCTATAGTTAATTTTTGCGCAAAGGCGTAAACACATTATGAATACTGCACATCTTCAACATTCTGTTTGTGATGGCCCCCAAGATTCCTCTCAAAATCGACTGCCATATGGTTGTTTTATTAATGTAGCAACCCATGACATATAGATACTAATCTAAAATGACATTTTTATTTTTTTCCTACACAAAGCAGTTAATCATGTTTAACTCTAGAATAGTGACGTGGGTGATTTTCTCCTGGGTGAGTTTTTGATCCCTTTGTTGACATATGACAGAGGGTAGGAGGTGCTGGTCGAACTCGGTATCTTTATCGCTCTATCGAACTTAGTGGAAGGAGGGTGTACTATCCTGCTCTCTCACTTCGTTTGCTCAAGGAAACGCATTTATAATATCCGATGGACCATTACAGGAAATAGTAGATTTAGCTCTTTTTGCCTCGCATAAAATACAGTCGAAAAGATGGACTGGGGATGAGTAGCTGTCACAGCATAGTCAAACAACTCAAGAAAGCGTCCTCGAAAAGAAAAGCAATTTCATCAGTTAGTTTTGTGAAAATATAAGATTTTCAAAAAAAAAATTTGTAACTCAAAAACGATAGCAATTTAAAGCGTAATTCTATTTAAATTATGTTTACTCTTGAATTGGCAGTTTCATTTTTATTGCATGCATTCAAAACAAAAGAACTTTCAGCAAAAGCAAAGTTTTTTAATTTTTGAGAAAAATTTTCGTGAGGTTACCATTACGACATAAAAACATTAACGTTACCACGTTGCTGTTGTAAAGTTAATGTAAATGATAATTTTGATCTATCTTCTGTATTGTTGAATTCGGCAAATTAGAACAAACATTTTGCTTGAAAGTAGTTATCAATGTTAAAGGGTGTCTTTGCCCACAGCTCCATTGCTATGTGGTATAAGCTGTGACCTGTTATAATATTTTATTGCATGACGTTTTCCATGTCAGTTTGAATTTTCTTAAGTTGATTTATCAATGTAATAGAAACTTATGCCAATTATTGATGGTTTACTACAAATCCCCAAACTTAGTATTGCAATAATGTAATATCAGCCTTGTGCCTTAATTCTGTAAAGGCTGTCATATTGTATAATTTCCATGCAGCTGGAACCTTACTAAATCACTTTATGACTAGCTGTTGCAATGATATCTACATTTTCATATTCAGTTGAAAGAATACGTACAATTGGTGCTATATGCATGTTGCACTGCATTGATATGGTATTGCGGTATTTTATAATTGCATATTTATTGATTGCAGACCCAATTGCAGCAATGAACATGTATGGTGTTTGTTGGTTGACTAGTCTTTGCAAGGTGGCATGTAGGACTGCGCAAGCTCCAAAGCAGTGGCAAGCTAGTGTGATAAAACCTATCCACAAGAAAGGAGACAAAAGAAAATGCACCAGTTATAGGGGCATATCTTTCATCAGTGTCCCAGATATGGTCTATGCAAAATCCTTTGAAAAAAATTGCTGTGAAATAGTCGAGCCTAAGCTAATGGATGCACAGTGTGCCTTTCATCTTGGCCGAAACACAATGGATCAGATCTTTGCCTTGCAGCAAATCTTTTGAGAAATCGTGGGAATATGTAAACGAGGTCAATGCATGTTTTGTTGATCTTGAAAAAGCATATGATCGCATTCCTAGAGACAAGCTTTGGGCGGTGCTGTTGCAGTATGGCATTGATGGCCAGTTACTAAATGCCATTAAGTCGCTGTACATGCATTCCGAGGTCTGTGTTTGTGTTAACAGTGCAACGACGAAACCTTTCGGAGTAAGTGTGGGACTATGGCAAGGCTGCTCTCTTTCACCTATTCTGTTTCTGATTTATATGGATAGAATAGTTAAGAAAAGTGAGTCTTGTGGCAGAGTAAAGATCGGTGATTGCACTTTACAATGTCTGTTATTTGCAGATGATCTTGTACTACTCGATTCTACTCAAAATGGTATCCAGCAGGCTCTTGACAGGTTTTCAGATGCATGCTCTGTAGCCAGAATGAAAATCAGTACAACAAAAACAGAAACCATGTGCCTGTCCAGACAACCAAAGCAGTGCTCTCTCCAAATTGATGGAGTACCACTAAAACAGTCAGAGAAATTCAAGTACCTCGGCCTCTCATTCACAAGTGATGGCAGATAAAATAGCAAAATGGACATCTGCATCTGAAAAGCAAGTGCAGTAATGCGCCAGCTCCACCGATCTGTGGTACTGAAATGGGAGCTTTGCACCAAGGCAAAGCTTCTCATTTTCAGATCAGTCTATGTTCCTATTCTGATTTATGGCCATGAGTGTTGGATCATGAATGGAAAAAAGAGATCTTGAGTTCGAGCAGCCGAAATGGGATTCTTGCGAAGAATTAGTGGTTGGACTTTGTTGGACAAGGTTAAAAGTGCAGATATTTGTGAATCTCTGAACATCAAATTGCTGCTTATCTGATTAGAAAGATCGCAACTGTGTTAGTATGGACATGCGACACAAATGTCCTAGGAAAGAACAGGCTACGTAGCGGTTACTTTTTTGGGGTACCTCGATTCCCACATGGGGTTTTTAGGGGGTTTTATTCTCCATCCAAAACTTTTAAATCTGGTAATATCAGCTTGAACATTTATTTAATGTCGAAAGCAATGCCATTTTCGGATTCTACACCCCTAAAAATGGTAAAATCGACACTTCAACCACCTCTCTACTTTAAACATAACTCATAAAATAAAAAATTAAATTATTTCATGAAGAGCACCACCTAGTGGCGATCTAAAATTCAATTCTCTCTATTTCGACGACGGCTTGTCCAATTTCAAAAAATTTTTTGTTGGGCTTCATTTTCTCCGCCCTATGCTATATGTTTAAATCATCTAATTCTGTTACCTAGTGGTGACATTGATTTGTTGTATTATAATGGAATGCCTCAAACAGACGACCAACCCCAACTCCTTATGCTCGTGTCTTTAGTTCTTCAACAACTCAAGCCTGACCTTAATACTGAAAATGGAGGCCCACATTTTCCACTATGACTCCCTGCTCCTTAACCAGTTAACACATAACCGCAACAAAATAATTCTATTTTCCAACTGAAATATCTCCTTTCAGAATAGTTTTTTGCTCCATGGTCTGTGGTTAAGAATGCAGTCATTGCAGTGTACGTACATTGTTGTTATGGTATACTGGTGTGCTATTGCACAAGGCAGTAGTCTATGCAGTACAACTAATGCATACTGATAGCAATGCATACCGGTACCTGGTAAGCACCACTAATGCATGCATAAGACTATAATGCATAAGCAGAAAAATAATAAAATACCAGCACCTGTGTGTTGAGCCATAAAGTCGAATTTGGTGACATATGCACCAGTGGTGGTACCTGTAGATGTATCGATAATCTATCCATATCTCTGCATCTATAGCCCAACAATTAATTATTTTGGTATCATATTACCATCCAGCAACGCACTGTGTAGGCTTACCGTAAGTTTGGGCTGGTTAATTACAGACTATAGGCAGTTACCAGTAAGACAAGATTATGGACTACCGATACTCCATGCATTGCAGATGAAAACCTTTGCTGTTCTGTGTTGTAGCAAAGAAAACTAAAGTACCGACACCGATAAGCTACCAGCATTATCACACGATATTTTTATAATAATAATAATAGCCGATGAAGCACATCAGTGCAACAGCAAAAAAGAAAAAAAACAACCAAAGTTTATACAAGTACAATCAAACCAGATAACCAACTAAGATATTCCAATAAAGATTTCACATTGAAGATCACGCAATGAAGAAAATTAATTGTAGAATCTTCAGTTGTGGTTTTCAACATTTCAGACACAGCAGTGCAATGTAAGCAATTAACCAACATTAACAGTTTAAGGTCAAGTAGCAGTCTAGTCTAATCCTGAATCTTCAATCTGAGTAGTCTAGCACTCTTTCAAGTTAGCAGACTAGGGCAGTCTAGCAGTCACTTAATTTGACCTAAAACACAGTAGGCCTACTGGTATTGGTACATTAGACCCAGGTGAAGTAAAGGTACCGGTACCATAGCGTTTAAAGGGTCTGGTCTAGAGATAGCCGTCCGCATCTGGAATAACCCATCCGAGTAAGGCAATAAAAGACGCAGACAGCTTGCTCTAGTCTAGATGAGACCAACATTTAACTAGTTGCCTGCAGCATTCTGACATTGCACCTATCCAATATCACTACCCAGAAGCTTTGCATAATAGCCACATAGTCTAGCTCTAAGTTTAACCTTTAAACTGGCGTTGCTGACACTGAGCAGTGTACTGTACCATCTGGCTTGATATCGTATACAGAAAGACCAGACACCAGACATAGACCGGTTTCTCTAATTATGGAATAGTATGCCATGCTATACTATTCCATAAATAGAGACACCCGACACAGACATTCAATTGCGCATTTCCAAAATGAAAGAGTGTAATAGTTATATAATAAATTGTTACCTCCGACTCACTCAACAAAAAAAGCATTGTTGGCAGTGTTGC
The DNA here is from genome assembly GCA_964006365.1 of Trididemnum miniatum. Taxonomy (NCBI): domain Eukaryota; kingdom Metazoa; phylum Chordata; class Ascidiacea; order Aplousobranchia; family Didemnidae; genus Trididemnum; species Trididemnum miniatum. Next base: position 8,686,205 of record OZ023239.1, read on the forward strand.
CACACAGATCAATTTCAATAACATCAACATTTAATTGCACCAAACAGTCAAATTCTTAGTCAAAACACCAAGCGCAAATAAGACAACAATTGGTCGCAAAAGGACCAAAAAAACTACGCAAGTTACCGTATTTATTCACATTGTTCGTTGTAAAAATTTACTACAGCTACTTTTCAAATTGTCTAATCTCGACCGACACTATACAAATTACTGTTAGCAGCTAATATGCAATTGCGTAGAAGCCTAATGCATCAATCTGCAGTTGAGCTGGGCACCGCAAATTTACACTCACATCCGCAACCGCAAATAACGCAAAATTGCAAGAGGTGATCCGCAACCGCAATTCCGCAAGTTTGCGATACATTTGCGACAATTTTTCAACTTCCGCAACCGGAAAATGCACATTACCGTTCCGCAAACTTAAACCGCATTATTTATTTTTTGTTAGTTTTTTCCTAATTATTCCCAGCTGGACGCTTAGCATAAAAAGCCTAACGCGAAAAAAATCAGAAGATCTTTGCAAGGCGTTCTTAGGGATGTCAAAACCTTACGAAGCAGAGAACCGAGCAGTGTACCATCTTGTTGGCTCAACTACCGTACCGGTATATAACAATGTCCTAGAAAAACTGGATTATCTAGGCGTGCATGAATCGAAACGAAACAAACTTATTAACAGTGTTGGGCAGTACCGCGGCACATATTCTTGTCAAAACCCCACACAAAAAATAAATATAGCTTATATGCATGTATATATATAGCGTACATTTGTAAATGCTCCAAAACATTGATTTCTGAAAAAAAGGTTTTTGCTTTCTTTGGTTGAGTCAGCCCCTCCTAAAAAAAGTTTGGGTAACGCGCTTCTTCACAAGCAAACTGTTAAAAATTTGCTAAAACATTTATTGGCCAGAGAAGGTTGAATAATTTTGATACACCACTTCAACTACGATAGTAGGGTAGACCAACGCAGCATGGCAATCATTAGGATTTCGGACAGACTTTTTCATCAAAGGAAATGAGCTACTACAACACAACATTTTTTCTACGCGTTTCACGCTAAATCAATGCAAAACCACAGCACTCATTCAGATCGAATGTATTCACTACCGTAATTTTGTCGAAAAAAAAAAAAAGAAAACAAATTTTTTTTTCGTTTGAAAAGTATCAAAAATCAGCACCGAGTATCGTTATCGTTGTTATTTTTTAAAAAAGAGTTCCGTTATCGGTACCGTCCTTACTTATTTTGCAAAGTATCCGTATCGATATTGTCGTTACGGTAGGTACTTTTAAAGTACCGAGTGCCCATTTCTGATTATGAAAGTCGATTATAAGAAAAACGTGATCGGCGTTGCTTTTATGCACATAATCGTCAGCTTTATGAAAGTAGGTTTTGAATTAAGAAGTGCTCCTATGCTTTAAATCAAATCATCATTATACTCGCGCAGAGCCGTAGCAGCCGCCCCCCAAACCCCCCAATTGGGGGGGCCCACACTGCCAAAAGGGACCCCAAATTGTCTTGAAGGACCCGAAGTTGCATCAATTCAAAAACAAAGTTTTGCTTGGCGAATCGCGTTGAATGGGATTTTTTGCGCTCAGATTCTATATATTTCAGTTTTAAAATTTTTCGCTATCGTTTCCTTTCAAATAGCGTCATAAACTGCATAATGATGTCATAAACAATGCACTGTGTGTAAGAGTACGCGTAGGACTTGAAAAAGGAGGCCGGTGCAGAGTTGGATGCAATCATTTTTCAAAGCTTAAATTCAAATTCATTCCTCTTGAAAAAATTAAATTCAAATTCATTAACACCTTGTGAGCAGATTTAAAATTTTATCTATTTATTTTTTATTTATTCGCAATTTTATTCTCCTATCACGAAAAAGCGACGGGGCGCTATACGAGCTCGCTTAGGAGTTGCCGACCATCGGTCTACCACACCTAGATGGGGTAATCCCGTTTAGTGCCTTTCCCAACAGCACAACAAGCGAACTTGCCGCTTGTTTCGCGCTATCCATAATGCTGAACGTCAACCAAAAAAGCTGTGAATACCAATTTTCAAGTCACTGGTTTGATCGGACCCGAAATTGAATCCCGGAGTTCACCAATCTAGAAGCAGATGCTCTATCCACTCGGCCATCCGATCGGTAAATTAAATTCAATCCTACCCTATTTCTGTGTCAGCAACCATAATCTGACATCGAATACAAAAGTCCATTGAAAAAGGATTTGCTAGTTTGAAAACGTGTGCTTTTGAAATAGCGCAGGAATTCGACATTGGTCCGGTCTTCCTCAATCAAAAAGTAAAAAAAAAAGAGAATGAAAATAGAAAAAGAGAATGTTTAGTTACGATGCAAATCTATATCGTACAGCTTCTGAGGAAGAGATTCAAAGCAAACTTTTTAAAACAACTGGTGGACCAGGCTATTATGTCGATACTAGAAAGTTTTAAGCTGACATGTGATGTCGCTTCTGTCTTTGCATTGCTGTTTACACCCAGCAGCTTCGTGCATGAACAGCCATTGTCAGCAATATGATCTGGCAGTACCGCACGCAGGTTCAGATTCTTTGCGGCGGGTTCGATTCACGGCTGGAGTTTATTGCATTTGATATTTATATCAGATGGTTGCTGATTAGAACGACACAAGCTCGTTTGGCAGTCTCCCTTCAATACCGTTGAACTTTTAATTCAATAGTAATACCTGTAAGTGCTCGCTTGCCTTGCTTCTCGAGTTTACAAAATGCGTTGTTACTGTTACCAGTGCTGAACAAAGCTTCAGAAAACTGAAATTTATTAAAACGTTTATTACATCTAATATGGCAAACAGCAGACTATCTTTTTTCTTTCCATTTGTTGGCATTTTTATCCACCTATCACAGAAAGCAATGGGGCGCTACACGAGCTCCCTTAGGAGTTGCCGGCCATCTGTCTACCTACCGCACTTAGATGGGGAATCTCGTTAAGTGTTTTTCCCAACGGCACAAGCAAACTTGACGGCTTTCTTAACACTATCCCTTTAATGCTGAATGTCTAGTTGGAAAGCTGTGAATACCAATTTTTAAGTCATTGGTTTGACTTGACTAGTGATCAAACCCTCAGTCTATTCACTCCTTCAGGCTCAGAAGCACACGCTCTATCCACTCGGCCATCCGATTGGTTCTTCGCTGGCCATGTTGTCAATCGAAAGTTAATGCGCCCAATCTCCAGATTATGATGCTGTCAAAAGAACATCTGTGTACGAAAAAGTGCGCTCTAGCTAGACCGGAGGTTTTCAACCTATTGGCCATGGCCCAACAGTGGGCCTCAGAGCTTGACTAGAGAGCGACATCAGCATTCCCTAATCATGCCATCACGTTGACTTTGTACCTTTTAGCAAAAGTTATTGGGCCACCATCATATTTTATCATTTTAGTGGGCCATGAGCAGAAAAAGGTAGAAAAACCCTGAGCTAAACGATTTTAATGGAAAATGAATTGGGTGTAACAAACTTGTCTTAAAATTACACCTTTTATTTTTACACAGTGATAACGCGTTATATGTTTTAATTTTACCACAGTATTCGCATTGTGGTGAGAAACTGAGTTGTTACCCCTGGAAAAACCTAAAACAATTCATATCGAAAGCTAAGTATTGGGGACTTGAAAAGGTTTTTTGGGGGGGCCCAAAGTTGAGCTGCTACGGCACTGTACTCGCGGTATTACGCCAAAGAATATAACGAGTGGTGGGGCCCATTTCCGCGGCGTAGAGCCTGGGTTACATAGCTTCGAAGAAACGTCGCAGCGGTGGCGAGCCGTTGGCGACAGTGTGCCAATTTGACCGGTTTAGGAATCGAACCCCAGACCTCCCTCACCGAGAACGTGCGCTAAGCAACTGAGCTATCGGCCGGTGTGCTCATACGCTTATGCTTTCTAAAATGCTTTTTAAAACAATCAGGTATTACAATTTTACTTGCTCACAGTTTACAAGCACCCTAACAATGGGATGTACTGTACAGTACATTAAGAGGAAAGAAACAACTAAAAAAATCAAAACGAGAAAATAAGAAAACAATGCATGGTATTAGGCTATGAGAGGGCCGGGACTAGAAGTCACAAGCAGAGGTGTCCGGAGTCTAAAATTTCAATCTGAATCCTAATCCCAATCTGAATACAATTATCCCTCAAGGTTTATGTACAGAGGAAAATTGAACTTTTGTGCTCACACTTCACGTCACATTCCAGTTGAATCCCATTTACGGTCAAGGTCAAACAGAGCCAAAAACAGACGTCCTTCCTGGACTACAGAGTCGACAACCACTCGACTTTCACGCGACGGCCGGATCAGGGTCAAATTAAGCAATGTGCAAACTGGGCAGTTGCCCCGTACCCCGCACTTTGGGGGGCCCCGCGCATTTCAGCATTTTTGAACAGTGAAAACATGTCAAATCATGCTCACATGAAAATTTTGGGAAGTTTCCGCTGAAACTACGGCCTGCGGACGTGTTGACCTTTTTTTTTTTCCTTTCTCTACACTTGATTTTGTGCGGAAAATTGGACATCTGTGGACGTGATGACTTTTTTTTGCTCTTCACTAAATTTTGGGCGGAAAAAATATGATAACCCTTCGCATTCTTATGTGCCCCAGGCCCCGCGGTCTTTTAATCCGCCCCTGGGCCTAATCGGAGGTAAACATCTTCTTCACTCACAGATGCATGACAGCTCTAACTATGATTATGGTACCACAGAGTAGAACAGCGCTTTTTCGGGCTGTTAGCCCTCATCAACCACTCTTGAGGCTTTACTCTTGTGGCTTTACGTACCACTCTTGAAGTTCATTCATCCTTTCAAATAATTTAACCTTAAGCGAGACAATCATCCTTCAAGGACAAACATTCTAGGATAAACAAACCTTGAATGACGGTTGTGTTTGCCACAAAGCTTGTTGATCGAAGTTTATTAGACTTTTACAAGTGACAACCAACCTCATACGCCACCTCAGGTCAAACCAAAAAGCTTACAAAGATCATGGATTAATTCAAAGATACTTAAACTTTCAAGAAGCAGCAAAAAAAAATATTGAAAACTGGAGTTTTTAAAAAATCCAAAGGGAGTTTTTACTTCAGACCATTTAGCTTTGCGGATTTGCGGCAAATTTCAGTTTTTTACCGCAATTGCACAAACGTTTGCGGTAGAAAATCAATTTCGCAAATCCGCAAAAATAAACTCAAGTTTGCAATTTGAGAATTTGCGGTTTTGCGGACTGATTTGCGGAAGTGCCCAGCTCTGCTGCAGTAGCAGGGCCGGGGCCAAGGGAGGCCTGCCCCCCCAATCGACATGCTTGGTCCCCCCAATCAACAAGCTTACTCTTTTGAAAAGAGTGGCTTTGTGCTTAATTTCACACTTTGGCCCCCCTGATAAACGCTTGGTCCCCCTAAGTCGAGTGCTCTGGCGCCGGTTTTGTGCAGTAGCCTATGTACCGGTCAGTGGCGTAGCCAGGGGGGCACCGCAGGGCCGTAATAAGGCCTAGGGGGGCCCCAGGGCTAATTTTCCGGGAGGCTTCCATGCTTTTTTGCAGACCTGATTTTGACGTTAGTATCGAACTTTTTTAGAGGACGCCATTCGACGATCTTTTCTAGGGTGGCACACCCATGTAAGCAGCTGTCTGAAGAGGCACGATTTACATAATAGGCCCCTTGCTTTGCTTTTTGCTGCTCTCAAAAACACCAACCTATGTATCAAGCTGCAAATTCAAACCTGAAAGATATTTTTCGCAAAACTCGAATTTCAAACTTTAAAGTTTTTGAACTGAAAAAATCAGATTTCGCTGAACTTGATCGAATTAACAGTGATGAGCTTAAAAAAATAGAAAAATTGACAATTCTGACTAGTAAAGATCCACTAACGTAGCTAGGTTTTTGCAATGAGGGGGGAGGGTTGAGAATGACATCACATATAACCACACGTTGTATACAGAAGCGGATCCACAAAGTTTTGGTGGGGTAGATTATTTTTGAATCAGTTTGAATCTTAACCAAATGCAAAGACGTTTAGGCCCGGAAACGGGCCTAAATCAGATTTTTGAAAATGTTTTCATGTCAGGGGCGTATTCAGAAATTTTTTCAGGGAGGGGGCACCAATTTTCGTCACTTTTCAAGCGTAGTTTTTTTCGACAGATTTAATTTAAGCAACTTAGCCTAAGTAACAAAAACGACTTTAGGGGGGTCCGCAGGCATGCTCTCCCGGAAAAGTTTTGAAAATTTGCATACTGCAATGGCCATTTTAGTGCTTTTTGAACAATTTTTAAGGAAAGTTTGTCATATTTTTGGCCCCTAACTTTGAGTGCTTCACCATATATAATGCATTTTGTTCGTACAGTTTCGATTATGCATACTTAAAGGCCCACTACACCCAAATTCATCGATAGTTGTAAATAGGTATTAAATATATTTAAAAATTTTTGCGAAAATTCGATCACGATATCTGGTCTCGGTAACGAAAAAACTGGTAAAATATCGTTAAATTCGTGACGTCATTGGGTACCAACAACCAAGAAATAATGCGACTTCTAAAAGCTTTCGCTGTGCGAAAGCTTTCGCAAAGCTTTCGAAAGTTTTCGGCAAAGTGCGAAAGCTTTCGCACAGCGAAAGCTTTTAGAAGTCGCATTATTTCTTGGTTGTTGGTACCCAATGACGTCACGAATTTAACGATATTTTACCAGTTTTTTCGTTACCGAGACCAGATATCGTGATCGAATTTTCGCGAAAATGTTTGAATATATTTAATACCTATTTACAACTATCGATGAATTTGGGTGCAGTGGGCCTTTAAGGCGACTAAGCCATATTATTATGTGGAGGTTCGAATTTATGGAAAAATTTTACTCATCCAAAACATTGTTGAAAATGGCTGGTGGGGGAATGCATACGCAACATACCCCACACCCCCCTGGATCCGTCCCTGGTTGTATAATAACAAAAGATGGCCTCAAATTTTAAGAGAGATGTTTTAAACCAGAAATAGCGAAGGTAGTTAAGGCACGATTGTTATAAGGAAGTCAAAGGAATGCTTTCTGGCGAAAGTGGTAAAACGATATTCAAATGTTAGCAATTTAGTTGTTTTTTGGCTACATCATTTTTGCTTGAAATCGTTAAGCCGTTTTTATACGGAAGGTCTGAGGGGCCGAGAGCAGTTGCGTGTAGCTTACAGGAGCGGCACTGCCCTGCTAATAAAATTGCGTCATTGCTTCAATAAGCATAACGGCAAAGAACAAAATTCAGGAAACAACGCTGCGTAGTTTTTGTTATGATGACAATTACAAAACCAGATTATCAATGACAAAGCATCGAGCACTTCGAAATAAATATCGAAAAAAGAAGTAAGTATGACGTCATTTGAGGCTCAATGGAGGGGGGTTGTAACCCCCAATTCCCCCTCCCCTCGTGGCTACGGCAGTGTAAATATCTAATGAACTCGAACTTGACTACGCTAAAAATTAATCAAGTTTGCCGTCCCGCTAAGCCGCTACGACTGCTTTGTGCTTATCGTCTCTACGTTCTACCTGCACTTTTAAGAACAAAAATGCGGCACAGAATATGATTACGAAAGTTGGAAAATTGAACATGGAAAGAAATATTGAATAGTGATGTTTATGATGCCACAATCGACGTTGCTCAGATTGATGCGTGTAGTGGAAAACACATTGCCAACATGATCTCGCAGTCAAAGATCAGAAATTTTTTTAACCTTAGTAGGCTATGAAATGAATTCCTGGTTGCCAAGGCATGCAAAAAGAATGTGATGCACTTTAGCAGAAACAGCTAAAATAATGGCATATTCGCTACACGCTACAGCTAAAATAATGACATATTCGCTATACTATTATAAAAACAGAAGGGACAAACGTCTGTAGTGGTAATGCACTTACAATACTTTATAAGCTGGCTATCAATAAAGTAGCGAATAGCATAGCTTATCTACCGGACCACCTCGGCGGCTTAGACTCTTCAAGCCGGATAAATAATGACAGCGACGTGGCCAGCGAAAAATTTAGGAGGTGCTGTACCCGGATTTAGGCAAATTATCAAGGAAAAAGGCTTTCTTTTCTAAGAATATCTTCACAAGGAAAAAAGGGGGGCCCCCTTCCCCTGGCTACGCCACTGAGTAATGGTAAAAAAAACTGTGAAAAAATATACAGTATGTGAAGCAGAACTAGTGTAAAGAATAACCCTCCTTCAAATGCTTCGCCGAAACGCTGTAATAAAACTTTTGCAGGGCTGCCACTCACTGGTATCAATAGCTAAAATCTCAAAAAACCAACGTAACATACAAAAGTGATTCAATGGCCATCTAAACTTTTCATACTCAATTTGATTAAATTTGAAAGCGAAGGGGTCTTTTTTTTTGAGGACGCCATTGACAAACTTTTTATTACTGATCAGGGGGCCCCGGGGCTGCAGCCCCATAGCCCCCCCTTAATCCGGCTCTGGGACACCGGGGCACTGCCACCCCCCTTTTTGACGAAGCTTAATCTGAAGTGTAATTAAAACATTCTTATAAAATACCGTAAACTTTGTTTCAAAAGTTCGCTCATCTTCACCGCTTCTTCATTTACGACTAAGTTTTGGGCCATTTGAATTGTGACATAACTTCTCTACAAAAAGCGCTTGTTAAGCATTATTGCATCATAACAGCGCAATGGGATCAAATATTTAAGTGTAAGTACAAAGAAAAAGCAAGACTGTATCGCAAAACGGCAATCGAATATAAGCAAGAGGTATAAAATGTTCAATCAAAATTTCTTTTAAGAAGAATAGGGACTTTTTCGTTGTGTTTGTTGTTCTATGTGTGTCTTGTTCGAGCACACGCACACCATACGGTGACAAAATCGTTGGATTTTCTTATATAATACCGTGCAACAGACAGTTTGACAAGTATTAGGGTAGCGATTAGCGAACAAGGATTGCCTGCCTAGGTCTACAGTAAATAATTAACTCCATATTCATCCGGAAACGGTGGCGTCGTGCTGTTGGGGAAAGGGGTTCCGCTCCCCTTCAAATTTTCTGAGATGTGTCGCTTTTTATAATTTAAAAAGTTGAAAATTAAAATTTCAAAAATTTAGCCATTGCCATATCGTTTTCTTTCTTCAAACTAACCCCATACTCCCCCCTTTCTTATTCTATAATTTCTATTTTTTGTTTTTTAACTGTTGCTTCAATCAATCACTTCGATTTAAAAGTGAAGTTCGTTTCTTGATCTGTAGTTAGAATTTAGGAAACATTTTGCATGCGTTGAGATTATAGCTTGTAGAACACACCTACATACACGTATTCCCATCAAATGCGTCTAAACTAATAATGATTGCAGCCTCCTTTCATTTATTTTTGTATTGTCCGACACTACAATAGTGACTGTACCAGGGCTGCGAACTCGATCGATTTTTAACCGAGTTCAAGTTTGAGTTCGAGTTCAAGAGATATTTGCAAGTCCGAGTTCAAGTTCGAGTTCTAAGAATTTTATTTTTCGAGTTCAAGTTCCAGTTCGGCAAAAATGACCGAGTTCGAGTTCAAGTTCGAAGCCCTGGACTTTGCAGGGTGCAATGGGCATGAACAAATAAACGACATGCAGCTTTTCTTTCGGTAAAATCATAACTTCAATTTACTCGGATTGTGACTACTTGAACAACAAACTATATTTCGTAGCGATCTGTTATTTCTTTTCAACCATTTAAATATTTTTCTAATGAACTCGAAGAGTTTTATGCGAGTTTCAGTTCGAGTTCAGAAAAAATATTTTTTCGAGTTCGGCAAAATGATCGAGTTCAAGTTCGCAACTCTGGTTGCAACATGTAGGCTACTAAACAAATGTGGTCAAATGTTTTTCAAAAGTGCGAAATCACGCACAACTTTTTACTTTATACACCTCGGGTAGCCTACTTACAAAAAATTGTTGTTGTTTAAATATCAAAGACCTAAAAGCTTTTTCAAAGCTAAAATTTTTTCATGTCTCGATTGAGACATGACCATTTTCTAAGACTTGCAAGGTACGAGTTGTAGACGAGACGTTAACACAGCCAGACCGAGACACTCAAAAACGCGCGTCAAATCCCATGCAGTCATGTCTTGAAAGTTGAAACATCCAGCTGTAGTTCGCTGCTCGGCTAAGTCATCTACCATGATATGTACACTTCACTATGGTAAAAAAGATTAAAAGATTCCGTGAAAAGAAAAATATAAAAAAATGTCCGCGATTCAACAATGTGCATCAGGGGCATATTTTCCATCATCAAAACAACGATCTGCAATGAATCAACAACTTGCTATAACTCACAGTATAAGGTCTACTTACCTACAGAGAAATATCGGTCTGTTCAATGATATAAAAAACGACTCTGTTCAATTAAACAAAATAGCCTAGGCTATGTTATCACTGCTAAGCATTTGGTACTAAATTACATCCAGAGATGGGCATTTATCGAGATAAATATCGGCGATAATTTATTACCGAGTGTAGGCTAGTTATCGCTCAAAATGGTTTTGATTTATCGATTCCCGATATTGCTTTTGTGATATAATTTGTTATCGCCGATAAATTATCGCGATAAACAATTTTTTATACCTACAGAGTTCAAAACTTCTAAGTTGGAGAGTTGGCGCAATCGAAAGAATACACGGTGTCATTGAGTCTTGTTATAATAAAAAAATCTCTTTTTCGTTTAATGTCACGGCAGAGTCCAAAAACTGCTCTCTTTTCTTGAAAAATTTACAAAAACATTTTTGCAATATCACTTACAAAAAAAAACTTCGTCAAACACATTGAAAACTTACCGCAACATTTATCGGAAAAATTTATTGGCGATAGTTTATTGATTACCGATATCGCTTTAAAGAAATTGAGATTTCTCGATTATCGGTACCGCCCAGGGCTTTTTTGAAGTCATCGATTATTATCGTTATCGCTTTAGTACAGAAAGGTTTATGGTGCCCATCACTGGCTACACAACTGACAGCTCCGAAGAAATGTCGCATCGGTGGCGACACTGTGCTGATTCTTCCAGTAGTTTTGATCACCTGTGCCTAACCTTTGAGAAATATTGTTTCTTTGATCTATTTTTTGACTTCGGCTTAAGATATTGTAACATGATACTGCGGTCCATTTTGATTTCATTTATTTATTTTTTGGTTAGTTATATGTTATTTTTCATTCTCCAAAATATTCGAGAAAATCATTTACAATCGATGAACAAATATTTTCTAAAAAACGATATGATTTCAAAAGAACAGTTTGGTTTTAGAGCTGAACATTCTACTTCCCACGTAATTGCAGATGTAAATAAATTAAAAATTTCTCGTGATAAAAAAAATTTAACTGCTTAATTTTACTCGATCTTTTAAAAGCATTCGATACCGTTAAAGCACGATGTACGACTTAAAAAATTGCAAAAATATAGTATTAGTAGTAATTCAAATAAACTAATCGAAAGCTATCTAAAAGATAGAAAGCAATTGGTGCACATAAACCATACATTTTTGAAACCACAAACTACAACGTTTGGGGTACCGCACGGCTCCATCCTAGGACCTCTTTTGTTTTCAATATACATCAACGATCTTGCGAATACATGTAAATTCGAAACACGACTTTTTGCTGACGACACTGCTTTGCTGTTAAATGATGCTTACCCAAAAAATCTTAACATAGCATAAATTTGATGTTAAGCTTTTATTCTTCATTATGCGTAAAAGTCATATTTTTGTGGCCTGTAATTTTTGAGATAGCCTATCAGCGAAATGAAAACACAGCGTTGTGTTTTATTGTTCCAAATTTTTAAAGAAAAACGCAACATACTTGGGCATGCGTAATAACCGCAATTAAACATTGGCAAAACAATGTCGGGAAAAACTTGGGCATGCGTAGTAATCCAGTAATCGCACTTATTGCGTAACATTAAAAAACAATCAAAAACAAAATGTTAATTTGCTCATAACTACAAAATAGCTCACGTTGTGTTCATCCTGAAAACGGCAGAGTTATGAGGAAAAGGATCTACTATTACAAGTTTCGGTTTTTCTTATCAAACCAAATAACTCCTTGTGAGTGTACCGGTAACTTAAACCACCGCACCAAACCGAACAAACTTACACTGCAACAATATGGTTACCATATTTGAAAAAGCAAAATTCCAAACAGTGCAGACTACAACAACAACCAGTTTATTTTCATGCATCTGAAAGCCCACGATGTTAAACAATCACTAACAATAACATCAACGTTAAATAAATCACGGCACAAGGAGCAGACTTATAGATATACATAGGAAGGTCGCGAAGGAACCTAAAGGTCTTCGAATCAAGCGACCACTACTTTTCATGAGACCATATACATGCGCTGCCACATTTCGTCACATCGAAATTTCACCTATAAAATTGGCTATGCATACCGGCCGGTTAGATCAGTTGCTAAGCGCACGCTATCGGTGCGGGAGGTCTGGGGTTTGATTCCCGGGCCGGTCAAATTGATACAATGTCGGCTCGCCACCGTTGCGACGTCTCTTTGGAGCTGTTGCCCAGGCGCTAAGCTGCCGAGATGGGCCCCGCCACTCGTTACACGCTTCAGCGTAATACGGAGAAATTGGCAATGCAACACTCACGAAGTGTCTGTACTAGGGTGTGGCTGGTGCCCCGATATTGTCAAAACAAGATGCTTTTTTGATATGTGGTGACCTGTGGGCCAAAACCCTTAAATATGAATTTTCATAAAAATTGGACAATGTTTAGGTGTTTCGCTTTCCGTTTCCATGATTACGAGCTTATCGACCCAGTGAATTTTTGCAACCCAAGTTCCTATCCAACTAGCAGAGGAACTATATGTGTATCGGCTTTGGTTTTTGAGTTAATGCTGAAAAACCTGTTTTTCTGCCGATTTAACATCTTACGTTAAATAACCATGCTAAATGTACATATGCGAAAAGTTTTAATGCAATAGCAACGAATAAAACACACTTGAAACCAAAAATATCCTCCTACACATTATACTGATGAGTTCTTTCTTTGATTTGGGTGCTGCTGTCTGTGTTGTTCAACCACTTGTAGCACATTTTGGAATCTTGCTTCACTTTTTGAAGTCACTAGAAAATCTTGCGCCAGCTTGACACCTCTCTCTGCTACATCATTCACTACTGCAATGCTTTTCACTTTTTCCTGTGCTGCTTTGTATGTCTGATTACTTTGCCACTGTGAAAGGGGTTCAGTAAGAAATGATGTTTCAATATTCAATAGCTCAAAAAAGTACCATGAAGAAGGTCCAACAAAATTGCTTAATTTCGAATTTGGGTGAACTTTCGATAAAACAGGCTTACCAAATCCAGCACCATGTCGTTTCCTGAAAGACTTTGAAGGTTGATATGTTTTCAGTTTTTGCAAGATATCAAATCAAATCTTCATTATACTCGCCGTATTACGCCGAAGCGTGTAACGAGTTGCGGGGCCCATCTCCGCGGCTTAGCGCCTGGGCTACACAGCTCCGAAGAAACGTCGCAACGGTGGCGAGTCGTTGGCGACACTGTGCCGATTTGACCGGCCCGGGAATCGAACCCCAGACCTCCCGCACCGATAGCGTGAGCTTTGCAACTGAGCTAACGGCCGGTTCCCTGCAAGATATCAGTTTTTTTTTTTTTTTTTTTTTTTTTTTAAATCTGTCACTTTAGAGCTAAAGAGTGATAATAAAATTAATTCTTCTGACAAATACCAGGTGTGATTTTCAAATGCTTTTATTGCAGCTTTTTTTGTTTGATCGTTTTTGTGGTGATTAATTCTGGTCCAAAGCTCCAAATCATTTACGGGGGCATCAACTGCGCAGCTTGCGGTATACCAAAATGGCAAGTAAACAAAAATAACAAAACGGACGAATTGACGTATTTTATCTCGTTGCTGATTACTTGCAAAAATATGTCTTTTTGGCAACTCCAGGTCGATTTTGTCTTCTTAAAGCATCAACTTTAATGTCAGAGTTTTGACATCCATCTAGCACTATGGGTGGCGCCAGGTAGAAGAATCTTATAGCTAGAAGAGCACTCACTGCCTAAATACAACAGGACTAATTTTAAAAGCTCCTGGTAATCTTCTCGACAAAAATTTTGCTGTAACAAGTGTTGACAATACTCAATAATATTAGAAACATCTTCATCTTGACTGTTAACCTTGCAGTATTGCTCATTTGGATTTAAAGCGGAAATTAAATGAAAAGAAGACCTGAGTCTTGCAGATACGGAAATTTCGGGACTTCGTGATTGCTCTACATTTAGTGCTTTCCAAACTCTGGACAGAATAATTTCACCAATATGATGACGACATGGGCACCACAGGAACTGTCGTCCTAATCTCTCTTGGACTGATATGCATTATGCAAGCAGCAAAAGTGACCTGTGTTTGCTGCTGTTGTGTCAAAAACCATCGCTCTGATATTATCCATACAGTTCCATTGATGCAGCAGATCTTGAGTCAAATCGGCAAGTTTAAGACCAAATCCTGTATCCTTGTGCGATGGTAGTTCAGGAGCAGTAGCTTCATTCCTGTGACTCCTGCAATTTTTTGAATTTAATACACAGTATATAGTTGTAGTATTTTGCAAGCAATTCGGTTGCAAAGATTACCTGATACTAATATTGGCATGCGTTCAGATTGCATATACTTAGAATTAAGACTGTGAACCATTTTCCCATCCCAATGAAGTGAACACACAGGTGGCGGTTTCCACGACTCCTGGATGTCCAAAGCAATTTCTGCAGCAGTGTGATTTTTGTATCTAAAATTGTAAATGCCATTTAAGCAACATAAGTTAGATATCCCCTAGCACGTTGATCTGAAGATCATGGCCAGGTGTAATTGCTTACCTTTGTGCTTGAGAATAATTTAGATTGAATTTCGCAGTGTTGCCTTTACAACTGTCAATAACAGCTTTGGTAACTGCTGACAATGCCGTTGCTGACACTTTATTTCGCATAGCACACGCAACAACGTCTGGAGATTTTAATATGTCGTGAGAAATGAACAAGATTTCACCTGGAACAATATTAATTCAGCAAGATTGCTCATGTTTTTGTTTTCTACGCTATAAATTGCAGTAGTATATACCTGTTTTTTTCAAACGTTTGTGATTCCTTTTGGCCATGTCAAAATTTTCATCAGCAGATGATGATTGGTCATCTGATCTGCCTACAAGCACAGCAACAGGGCCTTCACTTCTCTGCTCTTCAGATGCCCTAAATCTATCATAAGTTTTTTTTCTTTTGTTTTTTCTCTGCCTGATAAGTTTTCAAGTCTTTTCCTGCAAGTGATGCAATGCGATCAGTTTGCATTGGCACAAGAAATGCCTTATCTCCCTCATTTTTAATTTTATGTAACGCATCTTTTGGCCAGCAAACCATGGTTTCTTTCAAGCTTTGTTTAAAACTTGCAATTCTTCCTTTTGATTTTCCGATTTCTCGTTTTTCTTGATTTTCATAGGATCTTGCAATTTTTTATGGAGTTCTATCATGCCTTGAGCAATATTTCTTTCACTTTTGGTTGGAATTCTCGCTCTACTATATATTGGCAAAATTTCTTTATTATTATTATTAGGGAATTTTACAGCGCTTTGTAACTAAGGATGTTATTCTTGTACAGTTGCCATAGCAGCTTTAAAACTTGACTTGAAAGTTTTGTTTTTTGCATACTCCTCTTTACGAATTACAAAAGAAAATAAAACTTCTTGGTTGGATGGCTATTAGCTGGTATGGATGCATTTGTCACCTACTGTTGGAACACAACCCAGAAAATATTGGCGAGAATCACTACGTCTTTTGGCCATCAACGTATTAAACTATTAAACTTTTAACTAGTGTAGAAAACTTACATATATTGATCTGCAACTGTGAAAAAATACTATTATTTTGTAAGGTATATGCTGACCATTTGATATGTCATCAATGGTAATTGGTAACACTATGATTGCAGCCACAAGTGTACTGCACACTGATTACTGAATTAAGTAAATGTCAATGTAAAAACATTCGAACCAAGTTTTTGCTCAGACTTGTTAAATGTTGCTGGTATACTTTTAATTCTAGAGCTATGTAAGTTTCTCAACATATGTTTTCAGCAATAACTCAAAAACCAATGCAGATACACATATAGTTCCTCTGTAAGTTGGATAGGAACTTGGGGTCTCTGATTCATTTGAGTCATCAACCAGCTCTCTAGCATGAGAGGTAAAAAAGTTACAAAAATTCACTGGGTGAATAAGCTCGTAACCATGGAAACGGAAAGCGGAACACCTTAACATTGTCCAATTTTTATAAAAATTCATATTTAAGGGTTTTGGCCTACAGGTCAACACATATCAAAAAAGCAATGTGATGTCTAAAGCAAATTATAGGGGCATCAGCCACACCGTAAGTCTGTACTGAATTCATAATAATTGTTAAAGTATTTGTCTTCGCAGATTGCCAAGCATTCCGGGCTGTTTTACAGACTACGCAATTACGTATCAAGAGAAGCTCTCTGCATGCTTTATTGTGGATTGATTTATAGTAAAGTGCAATACGGTATAATTTCTCGGGGAACGGCCTCCAAAACCAGCCTTAATGCCATTCAAATTAGATTAAATCAAATTCTAAGAGCCATCTCCTTTAACAACGTTCGAACTCAGGTAACGTCATTATACAAAACCTCAACTTCTTAAAACTCGATGATTCTTAAATTGGAACTGGCAAAATTTATGTATAAAGTATACAACAAAAACCTTCCAAAAATAATCCAAAACAAATTTACCAAACTTGCTTCTACCCATGAATATAACACAAGACAATCTACGAAATCCGGATATTTTCGACCTAGGGTCAATAAATCAATTGCGTTAAACCTTTTCTCTCATTCAGAGGATCTAAACTTTTCAACGAAATTGATTATGAACTGAAAAGCATGCAGCGGGTCTCTTTCAAAAAAAATTACAAAAAACAACTACTTAATAGATATTGATTAATTCCTTTTGGGTATGTAGCCAGCAAAATAAATTTGTCTACTCTAAATTATTCCCTTTGACATTTTAATTTAATCAAAAGCAATCGTAACTTTTCTTATTGCTTATTTGTTCACTCATTTTGTCCTATATTTTGTTAATACCTCTGGATTAAGTATTTGAGCCCTGTATACTTTTTTTTTCTCACATGTCAGCTTGCTTTGTATTTATTTGTTAAAGTGTACAACTATCAAATTTTCGTGTTAATTCTCCGCACTTTTCAACAACTGCAATATTGTATCGATAGGAAGCATCTTGACCCGAAAACCGTCTGGTTAGTCGATGCTTCCTTGCCTATTTGCTTTTTTTTCACATGTTGTGTGTGTTTGCCTTTTGTTTTCCGTAAATATGGCTAAATAATAAATCTATCTATCTATCATATATTTTTGTATTAATAACGAGCAAGTTGATGTTTGGCCGACAAAAATTTGACGAATAATTTTTTACCATCGTAGGATATGAAAAAGTGCAAACAGGATAAAACTCTAAACTGGACTTTAACATTGGCTACGGACTTACGGTGTCATTTATCCCCAAATACCAGCAGAGACAATCGGCCAAGGTAAGCAATGCTTACCTCAGCAGAAACGGCAAAAGTGTAATCTTTTCGTTTCGTAAGATCAGCAATCGAAGAAACGCCCTTAATTTTTCTTGAAATCCTTATTTCCCTCTGTTAACCGCAGCTGCACACGTTGTGCGATACTCATGCTCAAAAATCAGCTATGCAGACCGTCACTGAAAAAATCTTAACTTCGGCG
This sequence comes from Trididemnum miniatum, assembly GCA_964006365.1. Classification (NCBI taxonomy): domain Eukaryota; kingdom Metazoa; phylum Chordata; class Ascidiacea; order Aplousobranchia; family Didemnidae; genus Trididemnum; species Trididemnum miniatum. The sequence goes on from OZ023239.1 coordinate 8,703,988, forward strand.
TGAAAAATAAAGGCCTTGGCCTTTACCTGATTTCAAAAGTGAAAAAAAAAATTTCACTGCAGCACATATCTTCGAAATCATATCGAAGAGTCAATATGCCTTTCATAGTCGTAACGCCGACCTTGTTTCTCTGTTCAGCCCACTGACTTAGCATCAGTGAAAAGACTTTCTCTGCATTGGCATTGTGGGATGTAACAGCATAGAAAAACTGTACAATCCTTAAAATTTCTGAGTGGCATGTGATGTTCGTAGACTGATCGAAATATTTGCACCATTTCTCGGGCGTTGGCAGTTTCATAAATTCTTTGTCCAGTAGGTAACTTTCCATAAACTGCTTCAAGTTACGGATTTGGTCAAAGCACTTCGCATTGTCCACATCAACCCCTTTACCAATCAAATATTCCAGGCATTAATATCGAAGCTGTAAGTGAGACAATATCCCATGGAAAACCACAAGATATGTGCCATGTGTAAATTTACAGCAGAGATGTCCAACTCAGACACGTCGCGTGCCTTGTGTTGAGCACTTCTGATTTACAGGATTATTCCCTTAATTGTATTTTCCCCAAAATGCCCATCATAAAATTCCGGATATTTGAGCATTTTTGAAAATTCCTCCCGGACGCAAAATTTATCCCTAAAATTCCAGACATGTTCGGAATTTTCCGGACGGTATGCCAACCCTTTGCTACAACTACTTTTGCTATCGCTGAAAGTGAGGAGGTAGCCGGTGTGACTGCCCCAGGAATTTTTGCCAAGTTTCAGTTGTAATCTTTTAATCGGCCCAGCTCACTATTCGGTTAAAATCAAATTCCTGCTAACATAATAAAGCACCCTAGCAAGTACAGGAAGGTGTTTAGTATTTATTCAATCAAGGACATCCCAACCAAAACGAATCACGTACTGGTATAATCTAACAATACAGCTAGCAAAGCGTGGTGATATAGAAAATCAGTTAAATAGAGTTTCCACAAATCCAAGGCTGTATGGGACCCCCAATTAAGGGTTTAAAACTACAAACAAATGAGCATGAGGTTATTCCTTACAGCACAGTGCTTTCTGTTGAAAAAAAATGCTTCACACGTACTTAATTGAAAACTCAATGCAAGAAACCATCATCAGAAACAATTGTCTCTTCAAAACCTCAACGAACACGGAGTAATGAACGAACCGAAGCTTAAACAGCAGCAAGTTCTTTTAGCAATAACACAGCAGAATGTTGCTCTTGGAGGCAACAAGTAGCATCCAAGATGAGAAAGGGGGTTAGCATCTAGCAGAAATCATCCTTCCTCCTGATGATGACGACCTAATAGCGTCCACCACCCCCGCGGTAATTATCATTTCCTAAAACAAAAACTCGTTAAACTATTCATTATGAGATACTGCTAAAACTTGCAAGTCTTACATAATGTATGCGTCAAGAGGATATCACAAAGTCTAACTGTATAAAAACTATCTTGGTCAGATGGTCAAGTAGTGAACTCTGCAGTTTTTAAGGCATAGGTACTGTAATATCAAAAACTTCTACATATAGGTATGTAAAAGTTGTCTTTGATGCATTATATTAAACATAAAACTAACAATACAGCTAGCAAATATGGATATGATGATGGCGAGTGAAATAATAATACAGCTAGCAAAAATGAAATTGGGAAAAGCAGCTGGTCCCTCTGAAGTAAATATGGACATAATGGCGAATGGAAAGTTTGGTGTTGGAGTAATAAAGCTGTGTCAGAGAGTTGTAGATGGAAAAGGTATGCCAATAGAATGGAAAACAAGTGTTGTTGTTACAATCTTTAGATGTGATGGATTGTGGAGCATATAGAGGAGTAAGGCTGCTGGAGCATGCAATGAAGATATTCGAGAGAGTGCTAGAAATGAGAATAAAAAAAATAGTGAAGGTAGATGACATGCAATTTGGCTTTATGCCTGGGAAGGGCACGATTGATGCTTTATTTATTTTGAGAAGGATGCAAGAGGAGTTTCGTGGGAGAAAAAGCTGTACATGTGTTTTGTAGACTTGGAAAAACCGTTTGATAGGGTTCCCAGAAACGTGATGGAATGGGCACCAAGAAAGAAAAGCCTGCTTGAAGTGTTGGTGAAAGCAGTAATGAGTTTGTATGAGGGATCAAGGACGAAGGTCAGAGTTGGATCGGGTTTATCGAAGGAATTGGGGGCAAGGGTTGGTGTGCATCAAGGTTCTGTGACATCACCATTGCTATTTGCTATTGTGGTTGATGCAATGACAGAACAAGGAAAAGGGACAGAACAAGGAAAAGGGCTATAGAGTGAAATTTCGTACGCGGGTGATCAGGTGATAATGAGCGAAAATTTGGAGGATTTAAGGGAAAGGTCCCGAAGGTGGAGAGATGCATTGGAAACCAAGGGAATGAAAGTAATTATTGGAAAGACTAAGATGATGGTGAGTGGTGCAGAAGGAGAAATTGCACGTAGCAAAGTAGATCCGTGTGGAATATGTGGTAAAAGAGTTATTATGTCTAATGCGGTGTTGTGCTCAGAGTGTAAGAAATGGATTCACGCTAAATGAGCCCTAACGAAAAAAGTATTCAGCAGTTTTGCACAAGGCTCAAAAACAATCACAGCTTCGTGCGCTGTATAATTTGACAAAGCTATTATTACATCCCGGGCGGACTTTTCCCTCAATTCCGATTTTAAGTTGGGGGTTAAGGTCCGGTCACACGAGCGAGTCAATCGCTAGGTGCGACCACCTATTCGCAGCGAAAAATTACTCGCGCGAGTGGAAAGGAAAATCAAATAGTTGCAATTGTTCGAAAAAAAACCTGGCATGGAAAAGTAAATTGGAAGCTTGCAGCTGTTGACAAAGAGCTCGCAATGAAGCGGTCGAATTCTGACATTGTGATTTTCTTGGACTTTTTTCACAATTTTGAGGGTTTATGGAACACGAGCCATCAAAATTGCTGCAATGGAAATGCCTAGGAAGCGAGCTTAAAAAAGCTATTGCACGAGTTAACTGATGCTGGTCTCGTGTTACATGACGTGTAGGCTTTAAAAAAAATTAGAAATATCAAAGATAGTTATAGGGGGAAGTTAATAAAATGAAAAAATGTATTAAAAGCGGCATGACCACAAATGAAACCCCCGACCCGCTTTGTGGTACTGAAACGAGAGCTTTGCAGAAGGGCAAAACTATCCATTTTTAGATCAGTCTGTGTTCCTATTCTGACTTATGGTCATGAGAGTTGAATCATGAATGGGAAAGAGAGATCTCGAGTTCAAGAGCCGAAATGGGATTTTTGCGAAGAATTAGCGGTTTGGCCTTAAGTGCAGATACTCGTGAATCGTAAACATCGAATCGCTGCTTCTCCGACTAAAAACATCGCAACTGCGTTGGTATGGACATGCGACAAGAATGACCCAGAAAAAAACTGCCAAAAAACTGCTCTATTCAACACCGCTAGATGGAAGGCCTAGAGGCCGTCCCAGAACTCGATGACGAGATTACGTAGATCTTAATTGGTCTCGCCTTGGCATTCCAGCACAGCATCTATGCTTTGTTGCAGAGGACCGAGGAGCTTGGAGGCTCCAACTCGAGCTGCTGTCCTCGCGACCCCCCAAGGATAAGTGGGTTTAGAAAATGAATAAAACGTTAGAACTGTTTAAATGAAACGATACGTAAGATGATAAGTCAAACATGATATTTAAAACTTTAGGGGTCAACAACTCGACTTGCACCATGGAAAATACGGTAATCGAGATGCATGAAAATAAGTTTAAAACTGTACATTATCACAAGTTACCTCCACCACCTCTGTAATCATCGTAGCCACCTCTATCTCTTCCTCCGCCGCTTCTGTATCCTCCACCTCCATATCCACCCCCACCACGTCGACCACCATATCCACCACCTCCTCCTCCACCGTCTCGTCTCGACTCAGCTTTTTTCACAGTAATATCTCTTCCCAAAAAGTTCTGTTGATGCATACTTTTCATGGCAGACTCAGCCTCGGTTTCATTGCTGAAAGTAACAAACCCAAATCCACGAGGACGTCCAGTTTCTCGATCCGTAATAATGACAGCATCTTGAACGGTACCATATTCTCCAAACCCGGAATAGAGATCGTCACTAGTGCAATCAAATGACAAATTGCCAACAAAAACTTTACAGGGTTCACCCATACTGTTTAAATCAATTAATCATTAAACACCTGCAAAGCATTTGCTACAATTATTATCACATAAAGTAGACTCATGTCATTACTCAATAGTACTTAACTTTAAGTCATCAAAAACAGTTTAACAATGCATTTCAGACATAACAAATCAGAACATGAGAATATACGAAATATACGAAACAGTGAGGACAAAAAAACCTTTACACCACTTTGGGCAAAAAAAAAAAAAACTTCATATAAAAAAACCGGCTTGTTATTTTCATTTTAAGTATCGCATCTCAATGAGCTCATAGTATGAAGTAAGCTACTGTCTGGCTCACTGAATTACTGGTACTGAGGTTTCAGCCAGGCCTATTAGCTTATAGATATTGAATAAGTGATTTGATACCATTGTTACTGATTTTTATGCCTCTGCAACAATGGAACTGCTAATACGCAAGAGTTAATTAAGGTGTACTTTTTGTAATAACTGCGCTCTGATTTCTCCGGAAAGTAGTTAAAATTCGCGCGCTTTTTTGCATGTGTGTAACTGCGCTGATACCACTGACTGCCACTGCGCTCTGATTTCTCTGGGAAGTAGGGAACGACCGGGGCAACAATTTTGGCCGCGGCCGGGGAATTGCACCTGCGCCGACCAGGACTGGGGTTTATACAATGCTTTATATTGTGTCCACAATACAAAGCTAAGTAGGCTACTTGCGTCCACTCCTCAGATAAATGCCGTCAATGGTGTTACGTAATGCTTTCAGTCACATGGTTAGGATACGTTGTATTAAATGCGCTTACAAACGAAAGAGCACAACAAAAACATACGCAAACAGCCACGAATTTTTCATATAAAAGTGAAGATATAACTTTTATATTCGTTGTGTGAGACCACCCCAATTTTTAAGGGTCGGTTTTTGCACTTTAAAGGTCGTCTTATACGCTGGTATATACGATAAATAAATTTGACATTCAACCCCCAGCCAATGACCGGGGCAAAAAGTTGCATCCCCGGCCGGGGCCCCGGTTGATCTTTACCGGGAAATAGCTTAACATCGCGCGCTTTTTTCTCGCTGCTTTTCTGCATGTGTGCAACTGCGCTGGTACCACTGACTGCCCCATGCTGCGCTTATCGCAGCTGTAGGTGTAACGTAAACACGGCTTTTATCGCTACATCGCTGACGTCAACATACTCGGGCAGTGCTTTCAGACTGCAGCCATCAATCGCACCCCGTGTAACGGATTCTCGCGTAGTCTTGAAATCTTGAGTTAAGATCTGGACTGAAGCAGTTGGCGTAACCGATGATCGCTTGCTTTATCTACGCATTAACCTTTTTTTTTAACAAAAAAGCGATCTCCTAGCTTATAAGGAAAATATATCATCCTTAGTTCTTTATTCAAATACAACTTTTGAATAAGGTCCCGAGGACGAGGGGTAGGCGTAACTGAGCTTTGTTTTCTCAAGTTACAAAAAATAATTCTTTCGAGAGAAAGTTGCTATTGCGTACCGCTTTTATTTTTGAAATTGAAAAACAAATGATTTGCATCCTTTTGTTTTCGGGCAATAAAAATTTTTGTTGACTGCTGGGTGTTTATTACTGCACTAGTACGCATTTTAAACAAAGAATGTGGTTGTGTTAAATGATAAAGGCAGCCAGTTCAACGCAAAAGCAATACAATATGGTAGGTTGTCGACACAGTGGCATTATATTCCCATTACAATCCCTGTTTATTTACGAAAATTTGTTTCAATTAATCATTCAACAAATTATTCCCTCTCCCCCCGCTTGTCTGGCGATTTAAGCAATGGTCATGCTCAAGTTAAATAGCATTTCTCACTTACAAACGGGGACTCCATAGTTCAATAATTTTTCTAAAATCTGTACTTTGAAAAAGGGGGGCTGGTCCCGCTAATCCCCCTCCTGGCTGCGCTGGTGGTCTGGCTATGCTTCAGGAATTTTTATAACTTTACAGGCCTCGTGTTATATAGCAGCTTAGTGAACAGTAAACAGTATCTGGGCAACACAGTTCTGGAGAAAAGCCACGGCGGTGGCAAGCTGCTGGCAACACTATGTCCGATTTGACCCACCGGGAATTGAACCCCAGACCTCCGCCATAACAGCATGGTCTTAACAACTGAGCTAACTGGCCGGTGAAAAAGATACTTGCAGTTTTTGCCTTTCATAATTGTCTCCCTGCGCCTGGAGGGCTAGCCTTTATGATTTATCAAGAAACGCATACCGCAACAATGACCTGTGGGTCAACATGTTACATCCTACTACTGCGTACTATGCCATGTTTTGATGATTGCAGGGATTGAATCCCTCTTATCCCCCCTAAATATGGTCTTGGACGTGAAGTTTAAATTTTTTCAATAATCTTAAGGAACTCAGCGTTGCAGTGTTTTGATTATAAAACATAATTTTAAGTTAAAAAACTTCCACGCAAATATGTATATTTCAGCATGCAATTTAGAACTTAAGCAAAAAAATCAAAAATGAAAAAAATCTTCGATTTTAAGTTTTTAACTTCTTTAAATGATGGTGCTCATTATGTTGATAAAAATGAACCTGAACAACCTTAAGTTTGCATAAAAAACTTTGGAATTACATACAGCTAATTTAACATTTTAGGTTTTTGTCCAAAAACATTAAAATTTTATTAGGGAACCCCCTTTTTGCCATATTTTCAAGCGTATTTTTTTGGTAGAATTATTTTGAAGCATACTGAGAATAAAAAAGGCTCTAAGGGGTCCGGGGGCATGCTCCCCCAGAAAGTTAAAAAAAATTTACATACTGTAGTGGCCAGTTTGGCACTTTTTGCCCTTAAATCTGAGTGTTTCACCAAATGCGATGCATTCTGTTCATACATTTTTGATTATGCATGCTTGAAGCGTAAGGCTTGTTATCGACAAGGCTTGAAATTACGGAAAAATTGTATTCATCAAAAAGATGTTTGAAAATAACTGGTGGGAGGAAACAACCCCCACATTCCACCGTGGATCCACCCCTGCCTGCACTGATAACAATGTCTCTTACCACTACTCCAATCAGTCAGTTCGGCTTCAGTATGATGCGAGGCAAACTCTGTCACAGCTGTTTTGAAATAACAGCACGTACTGCACGGACGCACTTTAGACACTTCACCAAAAAACAAAGGTTCGGTATCAAAAAGAGAGGGGTTGACCCTCCAAACCTCTTTGGGTGCGCCACTGTAACAGAGGAAGAGCAGGAGCTTACACTCTTTGAGTTAGCAGCCACCAAGTAAACACGTTAATTGCAATCTGCTCTAGCCACAAATCAAACCCGTAACACAGAACATAGGATATGGCCCCACTCCACAGCATACTGTAATGCTAGACCATGCTGCAGACATTGACACAGTTTGTAGGGATGGGCATATCAGAATAATTCGGTATTCTAGAATAATTGATTGCAACCGTGTAATTAAAACAAACAAAAACGGCCAGTTAGCTCCATTGCTTAAGTGCAAGCTATCAGTGTGAGAGGACCGATATTTCATTCATAGGCTGGTCTAATTAATGCAGTGTCACCATTGCTGCAACCTTTCTTTGGAACTGTGTTGCTTAGGCGCTAAAATGGGCCTCACCACTCATTACACGCTTCGGTATAATACAGCGAGCACAGGCACGAGTTTGTGATTTTACCAAGCATGCAGTAATATCAGGACGTCAAAATTGAGGAAATTAATTCGTTTGCAATCATTAGGCATTACTATTGTTTAAACTATATGTTGGAACTTGAAACTCAACCTGATCAGATGTATTAAGCATTTAGGTACTTGATTAACTTTTACCTTTTCTTAACATTGTTGTCACATAGGCATGAATTTTTATGTAACATCTAGTATCAGCCCCCAGGTACGATTAGGGTTAAATTTAGTTACGGCTTGGTTCGGTAACAATCCTAACCCTGACCGAACCTAATCCTAACCACACCTAACCCTAACCAAGCCTGGGGGCTGATACTACACATTATTCGAATTTTTTCTACCATGTGCTATGTATGCGCATTGTGCAATCACTTACACAGCACACTTCCAACATAGCTCAAACAATGAAGACTGTTTTTGACAAGCAAAATGTTTAATAGAAAAGCCACACCTCATGCATACTACATACGCACCAGCATTAGATATGCATAGACGCATGACATTTCTGCGCAAAAGCATATTTACACGGAAAAATATTTATGAAAAACTTTTAGAGCAGAGCTGTGTGCAGTGGCGCACCCAGGAATAAGGATTTGACCCCCCCTTTTGAAACTAAAACCTTATTTTTAAAGTGAAGTGTCCAAACTGTGCAAGTGTAGAACGTTCTGTTATAAAACAGCTATGACAAAATTTGCCCCACATAATACTAAAGCAAACCAGCTGGCTGGCATAGTGGTAAGAGACGTTGTTATCAGTGCTGACAGGGGCGAATTCAGGGAGGATGCACCCCCACCAGCCATTTTCAAACATGTTTTCGATGAATGTAGTTTTTCCATAATTTTGAACCTTTTTGATGACAATAAGCCTGATGCATTAAGCTCGCATAATCGAAAATGTATGAACAAAATGCATCATATTTGGTGAAACACTCAGATATAGGGGCAAAACATTTAAAATTTGTTCCAAAAGCGCTAAAATGGCCACTACAATAGGTAAATTTTCAAAAACTTTCTGGAAGAGCATGCCCCCGGACCCCCAAGTGCCTATTTATTCTCAATATGCTTTAAAATAATTCTGCTCGAAAAAAAAAAAAACACGCTTGAAAATATGGCAAATGTGGGTGTCCCTAGGTTGCAAAACATGAAAACATTTTCAAAAGGCTTCTTACGCCTTTTTTGGGTGTAACATCTTTGTACTGGTATTTAGTTAACACTCAACCTAATTTGAAATTTTATCTCCTCCCCACCAAAGTTTTCTGGATCCGCTCTTGAGTGCGGGATCAAGGCGTATTTTAGAACCGCTTTTGAAATTTGCTGGGTGTGCCCATGGTCAATTAGACTACCAATGCACAAATGCCAACAAAGTTTACCAGTATGTATTCAACTGCTTATCTATCAACAAGGTATAACTTATCAGATCGAAGTTTTTTCACCAGGTTATGAAAATCTTTTTCAAATTAGGAAAAAAAGGAAGCGTCTAGAGCACTGGCAGCCTCTTATAGAAAACAAGCAGTCCGAGAAAATCTAACAACACGTGACAGCAACGTCAATAGAGAAAAAAACCAAGCTGCCGATGCAGCAGCCATTTGGTTAGGGAAACCGAACCGGTGCTCTAGACACTGCCAAAAAAGTTTTAAATGAGTAAAAACTTCTGAATTAGAAAATTTGATGATGTTATCGTATTTCCGTCAGTAAAGACGTCATTTCCACTCAGAACTGATAACATCAAAATTTAGTTGAATTGTTTTTCTATAACTTTACCATGGGAATTTAAGTTTCACCATGGTGTATTTTTTTTATTTACCGGTATTAAAGAAAACACACACGATGGTGCAGGGTTCACACCAGTGTTCCCTCTAGAGTGAGAAATTTGAAAAATGCGAAATTTTTGGGCAAATTTTATTGATTTTCAACCAGAAATTTATATTACAAAATGCAAAACAGAAAAATTTTAACAAAAAACTGGAATATTTTAATGCACGACTGTAGCTTGTATCTTGGAAAAGCAAATGTAATGCAAAAAATTTGTAAAAGGGGTCCTCAAAGTAGTGAAATCTTAGGGCAAAAATTTCAATGAATTTATCATTTGGGCAAATTTGCACAAGGCCTAATCTGTAGCCAAAATCCTAGCGGGAACACTGGTTCACACCTATGCACCCTTATATGTGAAGAGTAAAATACTCACACAAAACAAAATTAATAAAAAATGTTATTTTCCAATGCATTTACATTAAAACTGTAAACTTGAGCTGTGCCTATTTCTTTCTTAGTGAAAATATGATTACCAGTACATTATCAAATTTTCCAATTTAGGAAGTTTTATGCCCTTTAAAAACTTCAATTTTTTCCTGATTTGGAAAAGATATCCATAACAGGGCAAAAATTCCAATCTGATAAATTAAACCCAACTGTCTATGACTAATGGTTGGTTAACAGGTTGCCAGTAACTTCGCCACACTTTCATACATCAAAAATTTACGTTGCCTACATTAAAATATGACTTTAAATTCCTTGTTGTTGTAAAAAATTTTATTGAGCTTTATCAGTTAAATTTATTAAGGTAACATCATCAGAACATCACATTTTAGCTTCGCCACATAATCAAAACTGTGGGGAGAGGGGTGGGAGAGTGAATGGGGAAGTGTGTTGGGGCATAGGGAGAGGTGAGGGGAGCTGTGGCAAGAGGTTTGGGGGAGGTGTAGGAAAGTGTGTTGGGAGGTAATGAAAGATGTGTGGGAGAGTGTATAGGGTGAGTGGCAAAATGTGTTGGGAAAGGATGTGGGAAGAGGAATGGGGGTGGTGTAGGAAAGTGTGTTAGGGTGTGGAGCCCCAACACACTTCCTCCCTCACCTTTCCCTACATCACCCTTACCTCCCCCACACACTTTCCTACACCTCTTCCCACATCTCCCCCCCCCCCCCAGTGTTCCCTCTAGGATTTTGCCTAGTGCAAATTTGCCCAAATGATAAATTCATTGAAATTTTTGCATTAAGATTTCACTACATTGAGGACTCCTTTTACAAATTTTTTGCATTAAATTTCCTTTTCCAAGATACAAGCCACAGTCTTGCATTTAAATAATCTAGTTTTTTGTTTGAGTTTTTCAGTTTTGCATTTCGTAGTATGAATTCCTGGTTTAAAATCAGTAAAATTTGTCCAAAAATTTTGCACTTTTTTCAAACTTCTCACTCTAGAGCAGAAGTTCCTAACCGAGGGTAAATTTTCCAAGTTAAAGACTAATTTTCGGTAATGAAAAAGCAGTAGTGGTACCATGGGGGTAAATTACACTTCGGTCTTTCGGCAAGGGGTAAACAAGACAAAAAAGGTTAAGAACCCCTGCTCTAGAGGGAACACTGCTCCCCCACATCCCAACACATTTTCCTATCCCCACATCTCCCCTCACCAGTGTTCCATCTGAGAAAAATGCAAAATTTTTGGGTAAACTTTACTGATTTTGAACCAGAAATTAAAGGCAAAACCGAAAAACTTAAATACTTTAATGCAAGACTGTGGCTTGTATCTTGGAAAAGCAAATTTGATGCAAAAAGTTTGTAAAAGGGGTCCTCAATGTAGTGAAATCTTTGGGCAAAAATTTGAATAAATTTATCATTTGGGCAAATTCGCACTAGTCAAAATCCTAGAGGGAACACTGCCCCTCACCTTCTCAAAGTATGGCGAAGTTACCACGTGATGAAGTTTCTGTGTTAAAAAGTTACCAGCAACCCTTACCATAATCTACACAAGCTAAAAAATTGAAGATAAAAAAACGTTTTCTTTTGACGTAGGCGGAATTTCTTATTACCAGTCAATGGCAAGGTGCGTTCATCTGTTTAGTGTGAACAACAGCGCATGAACGTTGAACAAAATGGTGCTACCATTTGCTGCTGACCGCAACAGATTTTACAGTTTCTGTGCCCAGTATGAACCAACCAGTGTTTCCTCCAAGATGCAAAATTAAAGAAAAATAAAAAATTTTAGGCAAAATTTTTTTTTTAATTTTTGCACATTGCTATACTGATTTAAAAGCAAATTAGTTGAAAATGCTCAAGTTTTTTTTTTACGTCCAATGAAAGTGTTTTACCATAGAAACTCTCATTTAACAAAAAAATTATTCCAGACCTTAAATTACACCCTTTGAATGTTTGGGCAAATTTTTTGTGATTTTTATTTTTGGGCAAACTCGCACTTACTCAAAATCTTGAAGGGAACAGAGGAATCAACCATTAGACAACTGTAACACACAATTCAACCAAGAATGGAAACCTGGCTAGAATCAATCAAAGCTGCCAGTGCAGCCGCATTTTGATTTTGGAAACCAAGCTGGTGCTCTAGACCTGTAGACACTGCCTTGAATTTTAACTGTTAATAAAATAGATTCCTGATTTAGTTTCGCTCATGCACAGTTTTGGGGATTTAGTTTTATCCAAAGTGCTCCACTTTCTGGCATTTTTGCTTCAATGCAATGATAGGAGGCAACTCAGATGGCCAAATGAGAGTACCGACAATTGCTTCAGCAGTTGTGGATTTTGGTTTAATTCAGAGCAGGAATACAACAGTACAATGAAACCGAAGACTCAAAAATTAGTGTTAACAGTTTCTCGACCAGTCTACGGTATTTCATGCTCAGCATAAAAAGAACTACACACTGTTTATCAGTTTATGATGGTGGTGACTGGTTACAATTTTTTAACTTCACGAAGTGACTTGGCAAATGGACCAAGCGTTGGTTTATAAGCGCCATTATTTGCTACATTGCAACAACTTTTCTGTGGCATGGTGCCTTGAGTGCAGCTCTTACTAGAAAGCACTGCACTAGTTTTGGGTTCAGTTCTCGTCTTTGTTTCGCTTCGGTAAATCCGGTTTGGACATTCAGTTTTAGTTTGACAGGTGGCGGTAGTGTGACAGTGGCATAAACATATAGGCTGCTACAGTGTTCCCTCTAAAGCAGTGGTTCTCAAACTTGTCGGAAGTATCGAACCCAACAGGTGTCATGCAAGCATACATCGAACCCTTAATTATAACCAGGAGCGGATCCAAAAAATTTTAGAGGGGGATGCAGTTTTGAATTTGGTTGAATGTTAAATGAGTGCAAAGACGTTAGACGTCTAAACCGGAAAAAAGCATAAGCTCTTTGAAAATGTTTCACGTCAGGGGCGTATTCAGAATATTCTTAAGGCGGTGGAGGGTGGCATAAAAATTTTACATTTTTTAAGCGTATTTTTTTTCGGAAAGTTAATTTGAAGCAAATTCAGGAACAAAAATATGGCTCTAAGGGGTCCGGGGGTATGCTTCCTCGGAAAGTTTTCAAAAATTTAGACACTGTAATGGCCATTTTAGAGCTTTTTGAACAATTTTTATGGCAAATTCTGTTGAATTTTTTTGCCTCTAACTCTAAGTCCTTCACCAAATATGATACATTTCGTTCGCACATTTTCGATTTATGCGTGCTTGAGGCGTAAAGATGATTGTTATCAAAGAGGTTTGAAATTATGGAAAAATTGTATTCATCAAAAACAGCGTTGAAAGAGTATGGTTGGGGGATGCATCGTTCCACGCAGAGATAGTCATTTACTACAACTGTATGCCTTTTTGCAAAAACTTATTCTGATCTTAGCTGAACCCCTGCTACAGCCTCACCGAACCCCTGGGGTTCGGTCGAACCCAGTTTAAGAACCACTGCTCTAAAGTGAGAAATTTGAGATAAATGCAAAATTTTTGGGCAAATTTTACCGATTTTGAACCAGAAATTAATAGTATATAATGCAAAACTGAATCTTGTATCTTGGAAAAGCAAATTTAATGCAAAAATTTTGTAAAAGGGGTCTTTAAAGTGCGTAAAATCTTTGGGCAAAAATTTTAATGAATTTATCATTTGGGCAAATTTGCACTGGTCAAAATCCTAGAGGGAACACTGGGCTGCTGTATGCGTGAATCTGCATAATCCATTGGCGAGGAAAAAAAAAAGTTACCGGTAGTGTTTATCAGTGTTCCATCTAGGATTCTGATCAGTGTGAATTTGCCCAAATGATAAATTCAATGAAATTTTTGCCTAAAGGTTTCACTACTTTGATAACTCCTTCTACAAATTCTTTGCATTAAATTTGCTTTTACAACATACAAGCTACAGTCTTGCATTAAAATTTTCAAGTTTTTTGTGAAGTTTTTCAGTTTTGCATATTAATAATATAAATTTTTGGTTTAAAATTAGTTAAATTTGCCCAAAAATTTTGCATTTTTCTCAAACTTTTCACTCTAGAAGGAACACTGGTGTTCATTGTGCCGTTAACAGCAAAATAGCTTTGAGGTCTATTTCACTGCAAGTGACGTCATCAATTTTTAAGCGCCATTTTGTGCTAGATTGCCATGACTTCTCAATAGCTCAGTGGATAGAGCGCAGCATATAGTCTATGGGAAACGCTGCACTAGTTTCGGGTTTGGTTGTCGCGGCTTTGGTTAGTTTTGCTTTGGTTCGGATTTGTGTGACCTGGGGTTAACAATCAAGTTAGTAAAGACAGTAGAATAGAATAAGATGTACCGGTAATATTCGTGTGAAATGGGGTTATGTAGCTGCGACGAAATAGACTTAAAAGTAATAATGCCGTTAACGACAAAATCGACACTGCCAAAAAAATATCATCACTTCCTAAACTAAAACCTTATAAATTTTTGAACAGGTATTAGGCATAGTCGCAGTTTTGGTTTCAACATTTCAAGAAAAAACGATCTTGGTTCAGATTGAGGATTTTTAAAATTTGGCTGAACAGGTGTCATTCGTGCCAAGTTTTTGATCTTCACCCTCGAACCCAATAGGAAACAACAGTCATTCATTTGTAGATTAAATGTTAAAATCAAATCTTTATTACACTCACCGTATTACACTGCAGCATGTAACGAGTTGCGGCTTAGCGCCTGGGCAACACAGCTCCGAAGAAACGTCGCAACTGTGGCGAGCCATTGGCGACACTGTGTCAATTTGACCGGCCCAGGGAATTGATTCCCAGACCTACCGCACTGATAGCATGCACTTAGCAACTGAACTAACAGTTGGTCTCTAGAATCAATGTCTTTAAGTAAATACCTTAGCACACCATAGGCTGGTAGTTGCGCACCTGGCATTAAATTGTTGGTTATTAAAATGCTTCTGTGTTCAACGAATAAAATAATTTTCCACTTAATTTTTCCCAGGGCATTATAGTTTACCAGTTAACTTTTCTTGTCATAGACACCATCAGTTAAGTCAAAAGAGACTTACTTACAGTGGTACCGATACATTATGGGTTACTAAACAGCGACTCAGATCGATTCAAGGAGATACAATTTCCTCATAACGTCGTTAGCGAACTTACCACGCATCCACGTTCCACATCGACTTCAACAAAGTAATGATTAGCGGGAAAACGTGAGAACCTTGGTGCGAATTGAAAGCACGTGTCTAAAATCTAAACCAATGAGCCGATTAGCAAGCGGAAAAATGAAACAACACGGATTTCGACACAACTCCAGAAACCAGCAGAAACATGATGAAAAAGTGGAAGGAGTTGGAAGTTTTATCAGGTTTTATCGTAAGCCAAGATTCAGTAGATCAACTCTAAATTCAGAAATAGTGGAAAATCTTTTTTACACGGACACTACTTGATACGCTGATGCAAGGAAGGATTATGAGTTCGACTATTTCGTATTTTAAATAAGTTTATTTTCAAATTATATTGAACTGAAAATTTAACAGCAATGGAAGGAGACTGCGAAGTGAGCTTGCGCTCTTGCAGTCAGCAGCCATCCGTTACCAGTGGTGTAAAAAGTAGCCCAGAAATCTTGTTAAGTAAAAGGATTTTCACTGATGGCGGAAACTACTTCAAGTAGAGTAGAAAGTAGGGGATGTAATAATTAAGCAAGTAAGAGTAACCTACCAGCAATTTGAAGCTACTTCAGTAAAAAGTAGCGTTTGCAAAACCAAGGCCATAAAGCTGAGCTTTGGCAAATGATAATTTGCTTACTTCCAAACTTGACATATATTTTGCCGATGCTTAAGTATATTTAAAATAATTAGCACATTTATTTGACGAAAATAAAAAAGTGATGTGTGCCATAATCTTCAAAATGCAACCTCGCTGTCCATGCCAAACACAAACAACGAAAGACCACTTAATATCGCGAAATTGTAAAACTTATGTAATAAGATAAAACAATACCGGTACCTTATAATAGTAATGTTGCCAATTTTATTATCAAGCATGATTATTTATCATTTGCGTGACACACAGTGTTGCCAGTTTTAGAGTTTGCAGGTTGCGGTTTCTTGGGCTACTTTTTGTTTAAAGCTGCGGGTTTTTGGACTGGTTTTTGGGCAGTGTAGTACCAGTACATCTTTTCTGAACATGTTTCAATGCTGATATGCATATAATTGTTTGTTTATTTCCTCATTTATTTAAATGTCAAACGGCGTATTTTCTTAAGTTAAGTTACGTAGTCAAAGCTTCTTTACACTTGTTTAATTCCACAGTATGTTGATGATTACGATAATATGCCAAAACCAGGGGGCTACCATTGGCAATCACTTGCCATCAATATTTTAAGTGTTAAGGTACACTGCTTTTATACAATTTTTTATTTTGCTTGTCACGCTGTTTATGTTAGTTTGCCACACAGTTTTAATTTAGCTTGTCACACTGTTTGTATTCGGCTTGTTACACTGTTTGTATTTAGCTTGCCTCTTTACTTTCATTTATCTTGCCCCACTATTTATTTAACCTATCGCATTGTTTTTATTTCACTTGCCACTTTTTTATTTATCTCACTGAACATTGGTATTTGTATCTATGCCAGGGTTTTTCAACTTTTTTTTGCTCATGGCTCACTAAAATAATAAAATATGACGGTGGCCCAACAACTATGACCAAAAAGTACGAAGTTAACATAATGACATCATTGGAGACTGCTGATGTTGCTTTCTAATCAAGATCTGTGGCCCACTGAAAACAGTGCCGTGGCCCACCGCTGGGCCATGGCCCATAGGTTGAAAACCTCTGATCTATGCTTTGCACCACCTATTTTTGTTGCTGTTTTAGTTGATGTGTTGTATTCCACAAAACAGTGGACGCATTAATGTTATGCATTCACAATGGATTAACATTGGTTGGTACAATTGGGCTGGTTTTGGGCTAGTTTTTGTCACGGATTGGGCTGAAAAAAATAATAATCTGGCAACACTGGTGTCACATTGCTTAATATTAACTATACTTATCAGGGCTGCGAACTCGATCAAATTTTATTCGAGTTCAAGTTATTTTAGCAAGTCTGAGTTCAACTTCGCGTTCTCTAATTTAATTTTTACGAGTTCAAGTTTGAGTTCGACAAAAATAAGCTTTTAAGCAGTCTTTTTAAGTAAAACCACTTCGTCACTTTACACCACTGCCCGTTACATAAGTCAAATGCGATCGGCTCCAGCCGAAAATCGAACCCATCACGTATAGGAACTATCACCTGCGCGCGGTACCGCTAGGCCATGTCGCTGTCGTATAGCCTATAACGGGTGGTCTATTTCCTCAGCTAAACATCCAGGCTAATAGAGGTTTTGCATTCGTGACAGTCGGACGCGTTTTTGGAGCTCTGCTAAAAAGTCAGTTTAAAAGAATCGAAAAAATAATTATTGGCAGCTAAAAACCACATAACTTCTTCAGCAAAGGTAACCCAAATTTGAACGAACTGTTAAGAAGCTAAAATATTTATTTACTGAAGCAGATTTTCCGAAGATTTTAACCGTTTTGCAAGCTTACTAGGCAGGCAGCTACTCAAGAAGTTCACATACAAGATATCCACCATTATAATTATTACGTCACTTGACAATAATGCCTGGTAAAAACAGCAATAAGCCTACCAGTAATGTGAAGACTGACCTTGACGAAAAAATTCAAATATTAATTGAAAAAGCCGTCAGTTCTTGGCAAAATGAGTACAAGGAAGAAATCAGCAAATTAAAGAAAGAACTTGAAGTAGTTAAAAGTAGCCAAGACTTCATTTCAAGCAAATATGAAGATTTACAGACTGATTATAAGAAGCTACAAAAAAAAAACAAAGAACAGGAAAAGCAGATACTAGTCCTACAAGACCAGGCTAGCAAAATTGAAGAAAAAAATGTGAAAGCTGATGAAAAGGTGGATGCCATCGAACAATACGGTCGACGGCAAAATCTGGAGATAGTCGGAGTTCCATATACGGAAGGAGAAAATACCAATGAAATTGTAACTGAGATTGCTAAGCTGATAGAGGTGGATGTGAAGCCTGATGACATATCAACTTCGCATCGATTACCAGTGCGTTCACGTTCATCTTCTGACGACAACAACCGTAAGCCTATAAAATTCCATGCCCCTATTATTGTTCGCTTCGTGGGAAGGGATATTCGCAACAAAATTTTCGCAAACCGGAAACTTGCACGAAATCTTGACTTGGAAAAATTCTCTGTTAAAGGAACTGAACGATTATTTATTAATGAAAATTTAACACAACAGCGTAAAAAGCTATTTTGGCTGGCCAAGCAGAAGATGAAAGCTGCGGATTTCAAATTTATCTGGACTTCCAATGGATCAATATTTGTCCGAAAATCTGAAGATTCCGACACTATCAATATAAAATCAGCTCTTGACTTAGATCTAATAGCATAACATTTTGCGCTGCGTAGGCATATCGTTATTTACTATTATTTGTAGCTTCATTTCCAGTATTTGTCTTTTTGGCCAAAATGTTGAATCTTCATTGTGCTGGCGAATTGAGTATGTTTTTGATGTCCACTCAAGCGCATTCCAGTAATTCCAACCCTAACTTATTTGGCAACGATGAAATAGTTGATCAGTCTTTAGACTCTTTGCTTACTAATATCAACCCTTGTGTATATTACAACAACCCTCAATCTATCCCTAACCGAACTCCTTCCTCCAACGATCTTTTAATCGTACACGTTAATATTCGGTCTTTAACGAAAAATTTTGATGATCTTTCTCATTTTCTATCGCAATTTTCTGTTCCTCCTGACGTAATTTGCATCACGGAAACTCGACTAAAAAATGCTTCTTTTGTAAATATCTCCATTCCAGGCTATGAGTTTGTTTTTGCTAACTCGTTTAGTTCAGCTGGTGGCGTTGGGGTTTACGTGTCCAGTACTATTGGCTTTAGTGTAATTGCCAAAAATGTGATAAATGCGGGCTGTGAAGATATTTGGGTGTCTATTAATTGCAACCAAACTACCAAAAAAACTGTCATAGCTACTATTTATCGTCATCCTTCCTCAGACACTCAGTTATTTATTCAAGAACTAAATAACAAATTGCTCGAACTCAACTTGTCTAATGCAAATCTTTTTCTCGTTGGTGATTTTAATATTAACATTTCTCCGATCAACCGCTCCACCGATGCTCAAAATTATCTGGACATGCTGTTAAGTAGTGCTAATTACCCTATGATTACTAAACCTACTCGGGTTACTCCTTACTCGTCCACGATCATTGACCACATCATCACTAACTGTCATTCCAACCCGATTTTACCTGGGATAATTGAGAGCGATTTCACCGATCATTATCCTGTTTTTTGTATATTAAAAAATATACCTAAATGCAAACGCTCTGTTAAATCCTTTTATAGATCAATGAAAAATTTTGACTCCGAACGTTTTCTACACGACTTGAACTCTCAAGTCAATGACTTTGATATCCAAAACTTAAATGAAAATAACTTCAACCAAATTTTTGACCAGTTTTTACAGTTAATAACTTCCACCATTGATTTTCACGCTCCTATAAAATTGGCCTCTAGAAAACAACAAAAGGTTTTAAGTAAACCATGGTTAACTCGAGGTATTTTAACTTCTATTCGGAGTAAACAAAATATGCACAAGTCTCACTACATTCATGGCACTGTTGAACAAAAAATGTTTTATAAAAAATATACCAACAAACTCACCAAACTAAAAACTGTTGCCAAAAAACTTCATTATGAAAATGAATTTCGTTCCTCTGCTGACAACCCTCGTCTGCTTTGGAAAACTTTGAATAATGTATTGCCTTCGAAGCGATCTGCTGGAAACTCTGCCCCCAAAATTCTCAAAATTAATGGGACTTCTTTTGATCAACCCGCTGATATCGCTCAAAGTTTCAACAATTTTTTCTGTAATATAGGGCAATCGCTTGCTGTTCAAGTTACTGCAACTCCCAGTAGCATAAAACCTTCATACTACCTACACAATAGAGTAACAGATTCTATATTTTTAGCTCCTTCCTATCCTCAAGAAATATTGAGAATTATTTCATCGCTACAAAGTAGTTCCTCCTGCGGACCTGATAACATTTCTTCCTTTTTTCTGAAATTGGGATCAAATATTCTTATTTACCCTCTTACAATCTTCTTCAATTTCTGTGTTGAATGTGGTATTTTTCCGGATTCTCTAAAAATGTCCAAAGTGGTTCCTATCTTCAAATCAGGCGACAAGACTGATATAAATAATTATCGCCCTATCTCACTCCTTCCAGTAATAGCAAAAGTGTTTGAGAGATTACTTTACAACCGAGTCCAATCCTTTATCGAAAAGCACAACATCTTGTCTACCACTCAATATGGTTTTCGTTCTAAATTTTCCCCAGAGCACGCGGTTGTTGATATAGTATCTTCATGTTATGATAGTATTAATGAAGGTCAATTTACTGGCCTTATAATGCTTGATTTAAAAAAAGCATTTGATTCTGTCACTCATGACATTTTACTACAGAAACTGGAACATTATGGTATCCGTGGTAAAGCTTTCAATTTGTTTTCATCTTATCTCTCCAATAGGCAACAGTACGTTTCCCTTCAGGGCATTAACTCATCTACACAACGCATTGAATATGGAGTTCCACAGGGCTCAGTGTTAGGGCCATTATTATTTCTCTTATACATTAACGATCTAACCAACTCTATCAACACCACTCCCAGGCTCTTTGCGGACGATACGTGCATTATTGCTAATGCTCCCTCAGCCACCGTGTTAGAGCAGACGCTAAATCGTGAAATGACTAACTTATCAATGTGGATCAATGCCAACAAACTTACAGTTAACCCTTCAAAGTCGTATGCCTTGATAATATCTCCTAATGCTAAAATCGATCCTCCTATTCTCAACATATCATATAATCATTCTCCGGTTAAGGTAGTTAATTCCGTTAAGTATCTAGGCATTGTTTTAGACAATAAATTACAATTTAAACAGCACATTGCCTTGCTAGAATCCAAATTATCTCGCTCTCTAGGAATCCTTTTCAAAACCAAATCTTTTTTGCCCAAAGATATACCAAAAAAGCTTTACTACGCTTTTATTCACTCCCACCTTAATTTCGGGTTAATTATCTGGAGCGCTACGCCTAAATCAAATCTTCTTAAACTGCGCAGTATTCAATCGAAGGCTATCCGCGTGCTTGCAGGAGCCGACTGGTACGAACATGCCTCTCCTCTTTACGTTAAACTTAATATTTTAAGCCTTGACAAGCTTATTCTGTATGCTTTGGCTAAGTTTATGCATAAATATTATCTAAAATGTCTCCCTTCGTCCTTCAATAACTATTTCACTTTAGTCTCTTCCATCCACTCTTGCCATACCAGAAATGCTGCTAAATCCAACCAATACTTTCTTCCACAGTTTTCTACCTCCTTGCTGTTACGCACTATTAAATTTAAAGGTGCCAAACTTTGGAACGATATTCCTGAAAATCTTAGAAAACTTAGTCATAAACAATTCCTTTTAAAATATAAAGCTATGTTGCTAAACTCAAGTTCATAAATTTCCTTCAGCAATTCGTAATTGGCCTTTGCAATAATTAAATATTTATATTACATACAACATTCTGATTTAGTCTTTTGATCATCTATCGCTCTTTGGAAATTAATTATGTCAAATTGAGTAACACTGCACATTTGCTGACATCTTAATTTATATTTACATGTATGCAGTACTACTGTAATTTTCCTGTTCATTTAACCCTAATTTTTGTCATCTCTTTATTTCCTCCTTTTGATTAAAACCAATCAGCCCTTCTGATTTACATAAAATCATACTGAATTATCAATAGGTGGTCGCTTGACTCGAAGACCTAACCGGTCCCTTCGCGACTCTCCTTTGCGTATTTGCCAACTATGTAGGTCTATTAATACTTGTGGTTAATAAACGAAATTTTTTAATTATTATGCTAAAATAAGCTTTGTTTATGTTGTTTTTTTTTTGTTTGTTTTACCTGTTGGCACCTTTCGTGTTCGCATAAAATAAACTTGTTTGATTGATTGATTGATTGATAGAGCTATTTCAACATTGCTGCGCTTTAACACCTGTTTTCAAGTGTTTGGTTTGCTATTGTTAACTTACTGTATTACTCTTTTTTACTTGATAGGTAGAGATGCACGCCGTCTCTTTTTTTTTAAGACTGTGGTGTCTAGCAGGCTGGAATCTTGCTCCAAAAAACACAAACTCCGACTCCAGCTGATGTGAGGGCCAGAAATCAAACCTCGAACTCATAGGCTACTTTTTATGTCCACAAAAGCATAACTTTAGTTCAGGGCAAAAGCGGTGTGACGGCCGAATTACCTATTATACACTCCGTTTTATAATCCATTCCTTTTCTTTCACGTGCTCGTTGATTTTCTTCTCTGAGTGATCTTCGTTCAGAATGACTGAGAACTGGTAGTTTGTTTTATATCATTTTGTAGCTTTATTAGAGTGTTTCGTTGGAGTTAAGTGAGGTTGGTTCAGTGTATTCGTAGTACGTAGACTAACAGCTTTGTAGAACCTAGCGTAGTGGATGGGGTTTGATTTAGTTAGACTAGCCTGCTGGTGCTATTTATTGATTTTTTGTGTGAGCGTTTGCAGTTTGGGATTAGAGATAGGGTGTTGTAATTCTTTTCAAAATTACTGCACAGCTGCATTATTCTGCACTGCTTTGACGTATGTCGTGGAATAAAATTTTAAATCATTACCAACACCCTGTGGTTTAAGTATTAAGTGAGGTGAACTGTGGTCCTTTGTTCTTTGCTTCATAGACCTCACAATCGGCATAGCGCGAGGCTGCTGACACCTTTTTTGTTGACTCGCTTTTGAACCTTCGAATATAAAATGGAATTTATAAAATAGAATTAAGTACGGTAGCTACATTTGTGGTTAAAACTTGATTAAATAAATTACTCAAGTTACGCAGCAAATATTTAAATTATTTTTAGAAATGGTCCATAATAGGCCTATATTCGTACTCAATCTGGCAACATATCCAGTTGGCCTATATATCCATTGGACATATCTATTTGAATAAATGCTATTAGTCGTATTCTGTTTGAATAAGTTTGTCGTTTAATAAGTGTAATAATTTTGGTGGTAATTTTTTATAATTTTGGTGGTGCTGCTGCTGTCTGTTATTGACATGGATAGTGCAACTCTGCGTCAGATATGTAATCGAAAGGTTACTGACGATGGAAATTCATGCATAGCATGGTGATCTGTGTGATTCTTGGTATCATTCAAAATGTGTGAAAATTCCTGAGGAAGTTTTTAAGTTCGTATCAGAGAAAAAAGATGAGAGCAAGTACGGCTCCTTTCAATGGTCCTGCCCTGTTTGTATTCAGTCTGGAATGAGTAAGCCTAATTTTTCTAATCTGCAGTTTTATAAGCTCAATGCTACCAAACGGAACAGCAACAGAGAATAACTACTCTTGAGTCCCATGTATCTGAACTCTCGTCAGCAATAAAGTTAAATCATGACTGCACAAGCTGCGATTTACCATTAGACTTACCGGCAAACGTACCTGTTGTGGAGAAACCTATGATCGAGAAGAATGCCACAGTGAATTATGCAAAAGCTGTAACTGATGGAAATAAGAAAGTTGATGTCTTTAAGCCTAGCTCTGAACGTATTAGGGCCAAGCCAACTGAAATTATGTTTCTGAAAAAGAATCTAAATCAGCATGCTTTGGATTCTAGAGAACTAAAGAAAACCAAAGATCTTTTGTCAAAGGCCATAGTTAAAGGCTGCTGAAGTTTGCTTTTTGAAGACTAATGAGAGGTCGGGTGATATATTCATTGGCTTTCCCAACCTCAGCAACAAGGCAGAAGCTGAACAATGCTTACAAAATTTGGATTTGGCCTCCCTAGGTTATTCAGCATCTACCAAAGTGGAAAACCTCCCCAAATTAATTATTACGCACATTCCTTTAGACTTGCTTGAGAATAACTCAAATGTTATGGAAAAGTCTGACTTGGAGAATGAAAGAACTTGCATAAAAAATTGCATTTTGCAAAAAAGCACAGAAATAATGAATCTTTGCTTGGTAACCGGCCGTTAGCTCAGTTGCTAAGCGCACGCTATCGGTGCGGGAGGTCTGGGGTTCGATTCCCGGGCCGGTCAAATCGACACAGTGTCGCCAACGACTTGCCACCGTTGCGACGTTTCTTCGGAGCTGTGTTGCCCAGGCGCTAAGCCGCGGAGATGGGCCCCGCAACTCGTTACACGCTTCGGCGTAATACGGCGAGTATAATGAAGATTTGATTTTGATTTGCAATCTTGGTCACACTCTCGATGTTTTCTACTTAAAAAAGTTTGATGATTTCTATAACTTTGGAATAAAAGTCTCTCCATCTATTCGAGATTGGATTCTGAAAAGGGGTTTTCTTTTTATTGACTATAGCTGCTGCCCAGCAATAGATCGCTTGATTGTAAAACAATGCTTTCATTGCCAAAAGATTGGACGCGTATCAAGAAATTGCCCATCTAAATCATATCCACCCATTTTCCTATATTGTATGGATGCTCATCGCTCTGCAACATGTCCCACAAAAGTAAGTCCAACTACCTACGAGTGTGTTAACTGCAACAAGCACAAAGTTTACTCCATGCATTCCAATCATAAATCTAATTCCTTCGACTGTCCTTTCATTCAATTAGAGTTCTCCAAGTTGCAACAAAATACCCTAGCTTGGCATCGCTCCTTCGGGGCTTGCTCTTTTATATCACCATTTAAGAAAAAATTTTTAGAGGGCCCCGAAAGATGGTTTTGGGGGGTAGGGGGGCGCATTGCCTAGGTTCGGCCCTGATCGCGATAATTTATCGGCGATAACAAAATATTTCAGAAACTTTGTTCTTCCGGTAATAATCAAAGACGGAGGCTAATGCAAAAACTCCAACTTTTTTTAATTGACGTTTCGCTCAGCAATTCACGCCGAGCATCTTCAGAATAACAGGTGCCAGGGTGGAAAATCCAGCCCTGGCAGAGAACAGCGAAATAGTGGGTTGCCATAGGGGCTTATAGTGATGTGGGTTAGTTAGGCTACCGGGAACTTAGTTGTGGATTAGTGGTTATATTTTCTTTCATTGGGTATCGTTGTTTGGGGCCAAAAACTTTAGTTTGATATAGAAGCAACCTTTAAAGGTGCTAGGTAGAATGCATTGTATGTTGATGGATTTACTTCATGGATTTGAAGTTTTAAGCACCACTGAAGAGACTTTATTTAATAGTCGAAACGTATCCCGTCTGGTGCAAAATAATCTTATTCTCCTGTGGTAAGACGTTTAAAGGACTGCCTATTTCTTGCTGTAAAAAGGTCGAAGCGTAAAACCTTGGACCGCAAGAAGACAGTAGCTCCATTCAACTACAATCGCCTGGCTACATTCATCCCTTCTTTAGATGGATTGTTCCAAGGTTCCTTTGTGTAAGCGCCCTCTGACGATGGCTGGCTATGCAAGTGCCTGTCACGGTCCACAAGGATCTGAGGAATTTTAGAGAAAGCATAGTGTAAGCGCCCTCTGACGTTGGCTGGCTTTGCAAGTGCTTGTCATGGTCCACATGCCTATCTGAATTCAGCAATTCGTTTAATGAAGATTGACTGTACTGCAACATCAGCAATTGTTGGACCTATTCTTACCCTGACACATTGGGCTTTGTTGTTGCCTGACTTTGGGGGTGCCTATCGGAGAAGTGTACGAAAGATGAATTCTATTTGACTTACATATCCTTCTTTGTATCATCTTGCTGGATGCTGTAACTGTACATGCAGTTCGACAAACGTACCGGGATATTGATGTTTAAACCACCGATAAGCGCTGACGTTCACTGTGTTTTCTGGGCTGCATGCGCAGACACAGTGCCTGCCTTGTCCCCCGCTTTTTCACGGGCGAACGGGTTGGGCAGAGAGGTTTTTTGTAGGTTTTGGTAACTGGTATAGTTACAAACCTTTAAACAAAATATTCCTTCTCAGATTACCGGGAAAATAATGTTTAAACCAACCGGACTTTTCTATTCTTATCGATTGTTTACAGTGAATCTGTGACATCATAATCCAGCCTGTATTATTTTCTTGAAGGTTTTATTTCAAATGTTCTACCTTGAGCAGAACGAGGAGAGGCTTAGATTAGGAGTGTGTAGTTCTTTTGAAGGTTAGAATTTTTTTTTTTTTTTTTTTTTTAGGAAGGTGGGAGGTTGCTATGCTGCACTGATGAGACCATAATAAGGTCGAAACGCGTCTGCAGCTGCAAATGAGTGGGTTGCCATAGGGGCTTATAGTGATGTGGGCTAGTTAGGCTACCGGTAACTTAGTTTGGGGTTAGTAGTTATAGGCTCTTTCATTGGGTATCGTTGTTTGGGGCCAGTCGCCTGCTAAAAATAGGGCACAACCTAGAAAAGAGATGAAGTCGAGATGTCCAGGTAAAGCAATGCAAAAAAGAGTCTTTACAGTCTGGAATGAGTTTAGCCTGGATTGGCTGTGCCTAGCAAGGCTGACGAGACTTCTCGGAATTAACTGAATTAACTTGCGTAATTCATTCCATTTAATAGTTATTGTTCTTATGACGCAACAGTTCACAATATTTCTATCATACTTTTTTGCTTTACCATAATCAGTTCAGTTTAAGAAGTGCTACTATTTTGCTGTTCTCTGCCAGGGCTGGATTTTCCACCCTGGCACCTGTTATTCTGAAGAAGCTCGGCGTGAATTGCTGAGCGAAACGTCAATTAAAAAAAGTTGGAGTTTTTGCATTAGCCTCCGTCTTTGATTATTACCGGAAGAACAAAGTTTCTGAAGTAGTTAGCCTAGCCTGCTATACCCGGCAAACAAAATCCCCTAAAAAACGTTTCCTACCACGCAGTGTTTAATGATAACAAAATATAATACAAAAGCGATATCGGTAGTCGATAAATTAAAACTATTTTGAGCAATAATAATCGGTAATAAAGTATCGCCGATAACTATTGCCGATAAATCATCTCGATGAATGCCCATCTCTGGGAGTGGCAGGGCCTATCTCCGCGGCTATTAGCACCTGAGCTGCAGCTCCGAAGAAACGTCGCACCGACCGACAGTGTATGAACTTAACAACTTAGTGAGTTAACAGCCGGTGGCAGGAGGATAAAACCAAACACAATACATTTCCGATCCATGATAGGCGTGTTTGAAGTTGCCGCAAGCTCTTAATGAGGACAGAGGCTCAAGTCAAAAAAGTTGTGGTAGCTCATCAGTGGAATTAGCTCAAAAAACTAAAAAAAAAAAACAATTTTCATCGCTAAATTATATTTAAAATAAATTTTTTGCAGCTCAAAAAACACACAGGACAGCCTATCAAAAAAGTTTTCATAATATTCGACTGCCGCCAAACTTCCTGCGACGCAAATATTTGTGTCACGGTTCAGCTGGCGTGCAGACTTCCTAAGAAATTTGCCATGGATCAACTATGGAATTGGCTCAACAATATATACTTTACCCGACCTACAACCAGGGACGTGGAAGCGGTATATTTGCAAACAGTTTCCGCACCTATCGCTTCCGCTTCCAAACAGATTCACCGAAATTTTGCTAATAAAATACGACCAGTGCGTTGGTAGCCGATAGCGTAAATCGTAACTTTTCTTCCAACTCGCTGAAAGCTCTTGTATTGGTCAAACTTTAGCAAGCGATTTTTTAAAGACAATTGTTTTTTAAAGCAAACAATAATGTAAAGGAATGATTGAGTCACAATTTTGGGCAGTGGCGGCTCCTGAAGTAAAAACTTGGAGGTGCTACAAGAATTATATTCAACGTAAAACATCAACATCTTATAGCCTACACGTAGAGCAACCGTCTTCACGTGCTGTGCGTTGTATGTTCTGGTCAGTTTTTAGGTAATAACAACAATTAGCAGCTAAAGGATACTCGACAAGAATGGCTAAATGATTTCATTCATTGTTAACAGAACATCATAATAATATTAACGAAAGCGATAAAGCTGTCTAAAAGCATGTTTATAAATCTACCAAAGTTAAATGGATTTTTAGTAGTAACGCGCTCGGCTCGAACTTATGTTATTGAATTTTACGTCTTTAATTAGCTGTGTAACAAACTCGGCCGAGTAGAAGTAACTATGAAACGTTTCACAAAATGACGAACCACGAAGTTACAGGTAAAACAACAAACCTGGCTGACGTGAAATCAACGTTTTTACGCTAAGCCACCAACAATGACGATTACACGTTGCAAAGCTATAGTGCAAATATTTTGCTTCACAAGTAAGTTCAGTACACATCACTACAATTATGAAAACCAAAAAGCATGCAACCAATGTCGATAAAATGAAATTATTGCAATAATTACACCAAACACTGAAAAGGACCTGCGGTATTGCTTTTAAATAGAATTCCTACGTAGGCGTAAGTACAGTACGGTGCCGGTAGGATATCGAATATGCCTAGCTGCAATTACACCAACAGGTCTACTGGGCAGTGGTAGGCCTATTTGCTTAGTATTATTCCCAAATTAGTTACTGTAGCTACACGTGAATATCATACCCTATTCAGTACCGGTAAGCCCACAAATACAAGTCCGCAGTTGAACTTTTTAGTAAAACCACTAGACCAATAGACCATGTAGAACAAGTAGTCCCTACACCTGTAGGACTAAACCAGCTAAGCGATTTCTTTAGTCTATCACAAATTCCATCACAAATTAGAAAAAGTAAAATACTTTTCGTTTTTCAAAAAAAGGGGTAGGGGATCCTTTTTTTTTTTTTTTTTTTTAAGAAAACTTCAATAGCACAAAAACATTGAATGATAATGTTGACAACAATAATTAAAATTCAAAAATTTTTGTTGGGATTTTTTGAGGTTGTGCAGCTCCTCTAGACGAGCCGCCCCTGATCCTGGGAGTCTTTTAGTGCAACTTTGCTACGAAACTTACTTTCTTCATTAGAAAAGCGTTGATGCACAGCACTCAGTGGCGTAGTGAGAAATTTTAAAGGGGAGGGGGCATAATTTCCACATTTTTTCTCGTGTATTTTTTTTTCGGCAAAACTAATTTGAAGCTGATTGAGAAACAAGAAAGGCTCTAGGGGGTCCGGGGGTATGCTTCCGGAGAATTTTTGAAAATGTATATGCTGTAGACCTGATGGCTATTTTAGTGCTTTTTGAATAATTTTCACGCAAATTTTTGTTTAAATTTTTTGACCCTAATTCTGAGTGCTTAACCAAATATGATGCATTTTGTTCACACATTTTCGATTATGCGTGCTTATGGCGCATGGCGTAAGGCTTATTGCTATCGAAGAGGCTCGAAATTATGAAAAAAATGTATAGGCTACATCAAAAATATTTTCGAAAATGGCTGGTGGGAGAATGCATAGGCTACCCTTCATCCTACCTTCCTGGCCATAAGCTAGAAAAACCATCAAAAGAGTCTAGCATATTTCAGTCACAATTGGCACCATCAATTTTGTTTTTTTTTACTAAAAGGCAGAGTCAAAGAAGAGGGGGGGGGAAGGGGCATGGCACAATGCCCCATTAAAATACGACCGCTTCCGCATCATTGCCTACAACACCTTGCAATCGAACTGAAATTTTTTATGCTTTCGTACTAATCTGCTGCATAAAACATCCGAAGATGGCCACACGCCAAATTTAACATTCACCCTACACAAAATATAGATCTACTTCAGAATAGCTTTAAAAAACGCTATTTTCGCGCTAAGCTTCAAGAATCGGTCCGTCATAACTTTTTTTGTGTCATTCAGGAAAAGGTATAAGGAAAGTTAAAGATGCAGTCAACAAAAACAATTTGTTGGTATCCCATAAAATCTTGAAGATACACTTAAGCTTGAACTAGGAAAGTTTATCATGTAGGCCTATATCTATATAATAATAATGATCTGCCCAAGATGTTTCAAAATTGTTTCAAATCTACGACAGACACTCATAACTATACAACACAAAAAGTTCCTCAATAAAAAATCATTTTTTGCCGAGAATGGGTACAACCAGTGATGGGCACGATAAACTTTTCTGCACTAAAGCGATAACGATAATCGATAACTTCAAAAAAGCCCTGGGCGATACCGATAATCGATAAATCTCAATTTCTAAAAGCGATATCGATAATCGATAAATTACCGCCGATAAATTTTTCCGATAAATGTTGCGGTAAATTTTCAATGTAATTCAAATTGCAATATGTTTTTTTCTGCATTTTTCAAGAAAAGAGAGCAGTTCACGGACTCTGCCGTGAAATTAAGCCAAACAAAGAAATAATTTTTAAAAATTACAGCAAGTCTTAATAGACACCGTGTTTTTTCCATAGCGCCAACTCATTAACTTTAAAGTTTAAACACTGCGTGCATAAAAAATCGTTTATCGCGATAATTTATCGGCGATAACAAAATATATAACAAAAGCGATAACGGTAATCGATAAATCCAAACTATTTTGAGCGATAACGATAATCGATAAAAAGTTATCGCCGATAATTATCGCCGATAAATTATCGCGATAAATGCCCATCTCTGGGTACAACACATGGACAGTTCTCATGTTTTTTTACAGGAGTAGGCCTATGTGGAATGGTATTCCTATGAACATCAGATCAGTATCTTATAGTCGATTTATAAAATTTGTTAAACAATCTCTGTTATTCAAATATACTGAGCCCTAGATTTCACAACCAAGGCAGGGAAAAAGGCTTGTCACTTTTAAACATTTTTCCTAAAACTAGTGTAATGTCCGATCAGAATTTGCTGCTGTTATCAGCAGTGGCGTACGCACGGGAGGGGGGGGGGGGGTTCGGGAGTCAAACCCCCCTCCCCATTGACGATTGGAAAAAATTAAAAATTGCTCTTTTTGGACCGATTAGCGTTTTTTCATACTGAGAATATGTTTTTCTGTGCTGTATCAAACTGCCTATATAATATCGAGAAACTTTCATGGTGATGTAATAATACCGGTAGTCAAACTTTTCTGGTGTGTAGCGCTTGAACCAATGCCTGGCTCAAAATGCAAGCCTGGACAAGGTCAATGGGCACGAAAGCTGGAGTCGTGTTGTGATGTCATAAAGACACTATTAGACACTATTCTCAACGGCTATGGCTGGACAAACAACGTTTCAGCGCAGAGGCATTCTTGGAAGAGAACGGTTGCAAAGCATGCAAATATTCCGCTTGCGACGTCATAATTTTGAGCCAAACCGGCCAGTTGGCGTAGTGGTTAAACACATCGCTATCGGCGTGGGAGGTTTTGGGACCGATTTTTGGGCCGGTACCGGCCGTTAGCTCAGTTGTTAAGCGCTCAGGTTATCGGTGCGGAAGGTCTGGGGTTCGATTCCCGGGATGGTCAAATCGGCACAGTGTCGCCAACGGCTCGCCACCGCTGCGACGTTTCTGTGTTACCCAAGCGCCAAGAGATGGGCCCCAGTGACGTTCGCAGGGGTCGGGAGTCAGCACTCCCCTTCCCCCTTGACAATTGCAGAAAAAATGAAACCTTTTTTTTTTAAAACGAACCGACTTTTCTTCATGCGGAGCTTGCCGAAATTGCTATCATCTTTTCATCCCAAACAACACCATCCCCCACAAAACATTTTAGCGTAATCCATTCCCTTACAAGTACAATGATCATCCCTCCGTACGTCTGCGTGAAAAGTTGTACCATCCCCCCATAAGTGTTTTTACAACTCAAACACTGATTACGATGCAATGCTACAATACCGGTACCCGGTTGTCCAACTTTTCCGTTGTGTTTTGCTTCAAGTGCATTTTTGTCATTGATGTTGCTGTGAAACAATTAAGAAGTAGGAGTTTCCTTAAATGCGGTGTATCTGCAGTAACTATGGCTGCACACAAATTTTTTTATAAATCAAATCAAATCTCGATTATACTCGTTTCATTAAATTCGTTGTCGTACCGAAACGTGGGAGCGGGTGGCAGGGCCCGACCCCGCGGCTTAACGCTTGGGCAACGCAGCTCCAAAGAAACGTCGCAGCGGTTGCAAGCCGTTGGCTACACTGTGTCCGACTTGACCGGCCTTGGAATTGAGTCCCAAACCTTCCGCATCGATAGCGAAATCTTTTACCACTACGCTATAATCACCCGGTTTTTTTGAGAAATTTTATTAAAATACAAAAAAATAAATTGACGCTGCTCCAAGTGCCAAAAGTAAAATAAAAATACTGCCAAAGACGACCACAGACCAACGAAAGATTTGAAGAGGCTTAGGGGCGGAACGAGGGGAGAGACAACATTGTTTTTTCGTACCGTAAGCTGACTATCTCAGAAGCTAGAGTTCTTCGTTTCCCATAGACACCCCGATTATGTGTTTGAAAGCATCTGATATCGACGCTGTGATTTGGCAGAAAAATGCTTAGATCAGTGGTTCTCAAACTTGTCGGAAGTATCGAACCCAACAGGTGTCATGCAAGCATACATCGAACCCTTAATTATAACCAGGAGCGGATCCAAAAAATTTTAGAGGGGGGATGCAGTTTTGAATTAGGTTGAATGTTAAATGAGTGCAAAGACGTTAGACGTCTAAACCGGAAAAAAGCATAAGCTCTTTGAAAATGTTTCACGTCAGGGGCGTATTCAGAATATTCTTAAGGCGGTGGAGGGTGACATAAAATTTTTACATTTTTTAAGCGTATTTTTTTTCCGAAAAGTTAATTTGAAGCAAATTGAGGAACAAAAATATGGCTCTAAGGGGTCCGGGGGTATGCTTCCCCGGAAAGTTTTCAAAAATTTAGACACTGTAATGGCCATTTTAGAGCTTTTTGAACAATTCTTATGGCAAATTCTGTTGAATTTTTTTGCCTCTAACTCTTAGTCCTTCACCAAATATGATACATTTTGTTCGCACATTTTTGATTTATGCGTGCTTAAGACGTAAAGATGATTGTTATCAAAGAGGTTTGAAATTATGGAAAAATTGTATTCATCAAAAACAGCGTTGAAAGAGTATGGTGGGGAGATGCATCATTCCACGCAGAGATAGTCATTTACTACAACTGTATGCCTTTTTGCAAAAACTTATTCTGATCTTAACCGAACCCCTGCTGCAGCCTCACCGAACCCCTGGGGTTCGGTCGAACCCAGTTTAAGAACCACTGGCTTAAATAATATCGACGCTGTTTTTGACTTTAATCGGATGATTAGGGATTCCTCTCGCACAGAATTTATTTTGTTTTAAAAACGTTTTGGTAGGGAGGGCAGTTTTTTATACTCCAATATCTTCACTTTTCAAATTTCAAGCGAAAAACTGCCCCCTTCATAATAAGTGTACCGTATATTGACTGTTTATAACAAGGTTTAGCCTGTATGCGTGGTTTATATTAATGTTGGTTCTTAAAAAAGTTTTTTTGGAGAGAAGGAATTGTTGGTTTTACCCCCTGGGTGCACCCTGTTTGTGACGTTGCGACAGCTAGCCAGCCTATACTTTAGTCAATTAACCTTCCTATGGCCCAAAAATAATTTCAACTAAAATTTTTTCAGAAAATTTTTAACTACGGCCTGACAGCTTGAGTTTCTGTGAAACCTTTTCTCTTTTTAAATGAAACGCAAAGCATTAAACAAAAGTGTGAATGAAATATCTTTGTTGTTTCCTTAGTTATGGCATTATATAGCTTAATCGTGGGTAACTGCAATTTAGGCTGGAAACATTACAATACGATGTACTTCAATACCTCTAAACTACTGTAATTGTAATGTAGTATCTTTACGTCATCACGATGTGACGTCACTGAAACCCCCCCATTGAAAAATCCTGCGTACGCCACTCAGGCCCGGATTAAGGTCAAATGGGGCCCCTGTGCTAATGAATTTTATGGGGCCCTTACCAGCTTCCGTAAAACGTAATGATTTGTGGTTACGCTTGCAGAGGAAACCGAGCTTGGAGCCTTGTTTAGTTAAGTTAATTTTGGCACGTCGCCAATGACTAAATCTTTTCTTTCTTTCTTTACTCTCTTATCACGAGACAGCGACGGTGGCGCTAAACATAGGACGAATCCAGACTCACTTAGGAGTTGTCGGCTTTTTGAGATTTCCGTTTGCTGCTTAGCAAATTCGCCGCTTGTTAGAATCCACCAAGCAGAGATAATTGTCGCAAAGCATTTTATCCAAGGATGCAGCAACGCGACTCGGACGAGAGTTGAACGAATGACCTTGCGATCACGGCCGCCGTTAAAACGACGCTCCAGCCCGCCACGCCACGCAGCCAACTAAATAAAGTATAATTTATGCAAAATAAGTCAAAAATGTTTTTAACCTTATCTTTTCAGGAGGAGGATCTCAGAAGTAGATCTTATTCAAAAATTTTGAATATCTTTAAATCTTTAAACTTGATTAAACTTTCATGTTGTCTCTTTTGTCATATTTTCGTGTTGCCACTGTCATTCTGTCTTTTCATTGCAAAAATTATCACTAAAACTTAACGAAATTTTACCTACACTAAACAGCAAAAAAGCTAATTCATGGGAGGCTTGAGTAAGTTAAGCTGAAGAACAAATTAGCATCTCTAAAAGCGAGAAGGCACCAGTAATCCTGGGCTGGTTGGGCGAAGTTTTTGGTATATCAGTTATCAGTGTACTGTATATCTTAAGTGGTAGCACACCTCATGGCTATGAATATAACTGTTACTGACTGACTAGAACAAGTTTGACCCTCTTAACAAAAATTTTGTCCGAGAGTGAAATTGGCAAGCTCTCCTCTGCCATGATTCAACCTCCGCTTTTGCACTAGTCGCACTTGCTACTCTCTGATTGCCAAACAAAAAATAAAGCATTTAAGACACTGTAGCGTGTCACAATCCCTATTGTGACGTCACAGACATGTTTTCATCGTTTACGAGTTGCAATCCACAACTAAATTCAGTTAAGTTAATCTTCTGCTTTGTGCGGCTCGTTGCCTTCGTGAAGTTGATTCTGAATAAGCAAGTTCGGTTTTGGTCTCAATAATAATTCGTTAATTTACTGATTATGTGAATGTTTGTGCTCACAAGTTTGGAGAAGGTCAAGAAAGTGGTGGCGAAGTCAGCTATTAGACAGCGCAGGCAGGAGCTAAGGCTACCACGACTACTTCTTATTTTGTCACCCGAACTTTTCTCAACGCAAACAACGGTGTCAATTCAGCCTCGATTATTAGTGTCTTAATGATGTTATTGTCATAATGTACCGGAACTAAATATGTTGCAGTAGACCTACATGTTTTAGTGGCTTTTAAATTAGTTAGTTGCATTGTTTTTTTGCTTTTTTTTTTGTGTGTTAATTTGCATTTTGTTTTTCTGATGATTGCATTATATGTCTGATGTGGTGCTATTTTGTTTGGCAGGTGGCAGCAGACTCGATGACCGTATGGTCTTTTCGCTGTCTCCTGACCAAGTGAATTTCAGCTCTACCTTCACTTGATAAATGAACTGAACTAATGAGGCAGTGACCGAACGCCCTCGGAGAACCAACGACGACAATACATTAGTTTTTTCATCACAACCGTTACTGGCAGTGCTAAATTGAGGGCTGCTTGGGGGCCCCATTTATGGAGTTGGAGATCGCAGGTTTTGCCTTCTCAATTAATTTTTTATTTTGTGTTACTTTTTTTTAAATAAAAGGCCCTACTTTTCTCATTATTATTTTTTAGAAATATATTTTAAGCAAAAAAGTTTTTTGGGAAAAAAATTTTTAATTTTTTTAGAAAAAATAGGGCCCTCTGTCGGCGGGGCCCCTGTGCTTTAGCACGCTCTAGCACAATGGTTAATCCGGCCCTGACGCCACTGATTATCAGTGATAGTTGCTATAGTCAAAAGTTCTTGTGATGTTTGATATAGACTTTAAATCAATCAATAGATCAACATTTTTTAGTGCTTACGACGTGTCATTTATGTGTTTGTGCAAAGTAATGTACAAACTTAATTTTTCTGCCAATATTTTTGAGCTTTTTCGTTTTAAGACCTTCATTTTCTAGTTTTCTAAAGCCATTGAAGTCAGATTGAATATCTGGGGTCGTTGATTACATGGCTGGATTTCCAGTGATGGAGTACTCGAGTAGCCTACAGCTTTTCTGAGTAGGCTACTCGTACTCGAAACTTTTAATCTCAAAAAGTACTCGAACTTGGTCTAAAAATCAGTCGAGTACGTACACGAGTACTTTGATATTTTTTCTCCGAGATGTCACGATCGTGGCTTCATTTAAATAAACGTCGTTGCGATTTTTAGGGTATTCCCCGACCCCTGGACATTTGCTGGCTAGTTCCAGTTCCTGTTTTTTCACCATAATAAGTGATTTAAATAAAAGTGACCCAAGACTTCTGCCGATTTCAGGAAGAATACAACGTAGTTAAATTTTCGATTTTTTTTTTACTGCATACATTTGATGTTTAGCCTCTCTTCTTCATCAAACGTAAAAATCAAACTTCTATCGCATGTAGTTTTTGAGATACCGGTATTAGCGAAATGAAATAGAAAAACACAACGTCGTGTTTTATTATTGATTTTAAAATGTAAAGTTTAACCGCGAAAAATCAAAATGTACTCGAAGCCAACCACCAGTACTCGTACTCTAAGATTCAATACTCAGTACTCGAAGGTTGACTGGTCGACTCCATCACTGTGAATTTCTGGCTTTTCCTATTCCATTCCAAAATGCTTAGTATTGCAGTATTATTCATGTGATATTGCTTAGATTTTCTTCCTGCGATCTTGGTGTGTTAGGAAAAATAAACTTACTTAGGTTTGTAAGGCTTTGAAAAAAGCTGTTTGTCCCAGCTTTTCGTGACGCACTAGCCAGTGGGTAATCTTGTCAAAGTGCACAGCTTTTGGGACAAACAACTTTTAAAGACACACAAAAAAGTCATGACTAGCAGATTTCTACGCGAAAACAGTTTTTTTCAAAGCTATTTTACCGCCAACCAATTGCATAAATCACTACCGGAAGCGTTTCTTTTCAAGGTAGGCTACTGCTGCAAAAAAAAACGGCATATACGGACATTCTCCATGAAAATCTTTCTCATAGCAGCAATAACACCCCCCCGTTATTCCGCCTTCACCAAGACTAGTTACTAAGCTAGTCGGACAAAATATTTAACTCAAATTTCTCGCTTACTTTCAAAATTTTCTTAATGTCAAAACTGACCGAGCCGTATACAACCGCTCAGCACGGAGATACGCTATAGTACATACATTTGTGGTTGCTTTATTGCGTTAGTTCAGCATGATTTAAGATTTCCTAGGCAACTTCAACCTTTAAATCAAACATAGATGACAAAAAGCGTAATGAGATGGAAAATTTGGGCTTGCGTCCTGAACCTAACAGAGAAAGCTTCCATTGCGCTCCTAGTTGAAAGTCCTAGTTGTTTGAAGGGAAAATCTTAGTTCTTCCGGAAAACCCGAAGACTTATAGCGGAAATACGCTCACGACTTGACCGACTTTCGCAAGTTGATTACACTCCTACCGGCTAGAACAGATTTCCACTACTCGGTAATAAACTCTCACGAGATAATTTTCATTCAGTCAATTAGTACCTTTTTTCCCCACTATGTCCATGCTGGATCTTAACATTTTCGACCGTATGAAGTAGTGCTGACCAAATATGCCTAGGCAACTTCTTGAAAAAATGCTGCAGAAGTTGATTCTAAAATTCTATTTGATGAGATGGCTCAATGTTACTACGGTAACAAGTCAGATAACGTTGGTAAAAAAGTCAAAAGCATACAGTATTAATTAACATCAGTAATACGAAGACATTTCACTTCAAGGCACGCTAAATAAACCTGCAGCAGCTCTGTTGGTTGCGTATTACAGCAGAATGGTACTGATTAATCTTTTTTTTTTACATGAGATGACAAGCCGATGCATTGCACTTACTGTCTAAAGATTTAAAGGACGCCAGGACAAATAAATGGAAGCAAAATGCTACAACTTGTCAACAATAAAAAATGAGGGCGCAGAACACGATTCACGATTTACTGCAGCATACATCATACAATATAAA
The DNA here is from genome assembly GCA_964006365.1 of Trididemnum miniatum. NCBI lineage: Eukaryota > Metazoa > Chordata > Ascidiacea > Aplousobranchia > Didemnidae > Trididemnum > Trididemnum miniatum. The sequence continues at coordinate 8,742,053 of OZ023239.1, forward strand.
AAGTTGCTCTCCGTTACAACTCTCAGCAGCAGAATGTATAGGTCAACATTTGGCATTGTCTATCAACCTTCTGCTAGGTGATAATCTAATATTGATTTCCTTGATAATTATAATCATCACCGCCACCTCTATACCGATTTCCTGAAACAAAAAATTAATTCAAGACCAAAGAACTAGATCTCTCCTTGACTTTTTTTCGAGCTTGCATAGATCTCGTGCTGGTTATCTTATTAAGCGTGACCGATAATGCTAATATTTCTCATTTTAAACAAAATATAGCATAAAGCTTAAACTTATATATCGAGCAACTAACATATTTAAAACCAACTTCAGTTGTTGTTCAAGAAACGCAAACGGTGTTTACATTCATTGGGGGTTTTGCAGTGAATGGTTGATTGAAGCTATCAAAAACTAATGAAATAATTTTAAGTGGCATACCCTTCGAACCGAACTTCCAGCCTAGCGCTCTTATCTCTAATTCGTGGTGACATGCTGGTGGTTTCACCAAAGCATTACACCAAACAATTCATGATACTATATTACCTTTGATTTTGTTGCAAGTTGTTAGCGTTAAATCGCGGCAGCGCCGCACTAACAATGCCGGCTTTTAGATAAAAGAACACACGTCGGAAGTCTTAAATTTGCTTCGAGCAATCACATTCTACTGGAAAAAAGGACCATAGCGCTGTGAATGTGACCTCTTTCTACTTGAGGTTTTTTTTTTTTTCTTTTCTTTACATTTTTCTTGATATGTAAAGGTCCCAGGCTGTCCAGCTAGCTATCAACATCAAAATAAAAATATGTGGCAATTTACTGAAAAAAATAACATATTTACAAAAAAAAATGAGAAAATCCGGAGATGTCCAATTTTCCACGCAAAATCAAGTGAAGAGCAAAAAAAAGGTCATCACGAATGCAGATGTCCAACTTTTCACGCAAAATCAAGTGAGAAACAAAAAAAGGTCATCTTGTCCGCGGATATCCAGTGAAGAGCAAAAAAGCAAGGTCATCATGTCTGCAGAATCGCAGATGTCCAATTTTTAACGCAAAATCAAATGGAAGAGCAAAAAAAGGTCATTTTTCCACGCAAAAGCAAGTGAAAGGCAAAAAAAACATTATTTTTTAACGCAAAAGCAAGTGAAGAGCAAAAAAGGTCATTAAGCTTGCAAAAAATGACAACTGATTAAATAAATGAAACACGAAAAAATGAAAAAAAATTAGAGTGGACACTGGACATCCTGAGGTCTAAATACTGTATTAAACTTTACGGTGTTTTGATTTTACTGCAAGAGGCTTCAACCCTCCGTCGATGATGCTCAGAAAAGTATTCACTGAGTTTAAGGATGAATTAGGCAATGTGCCTATTAAAAATGTTTATGCATTTTTGCAAGTAATTAAGCTACACAAATTTGCAAAACACAGGCTTACAACTTGTGTCCAAATAATGAATCGTTCCGACTAATCATCACTGCTCCACCTCAGAAAAGAAATTAAAAAAGGTGAGAAATTTAGCGCAATTTTTTCTAAATTTTGCTGCGTCAACAGAAATAATGACTTTTGGCCCAAGTTGAAATGAAGTGATGTAAATGGTAAGTATCATACTTATTACTTAGGGCTTTGATATTATACACACCAACACAAGATCTTACTAAAAACTTTTTAATTTTATAGTATAACGATACGAAATGGTGGTAGAACATTAATTTATATCCAATCATGTTTCAGGATGAAGTTTGCATTTGGATACGTTCAGTGCTAAAATAACATACCTCCACCATAACCACCATCATCATAATCCCTTCTATCTCTTCCACCACCACCTCTGTATCCTCCACCTCCTCTATATCCACCACCTCCTCTGTATCCACCACCTCCCCCTCCATAGCCACCGCCTCCTCCATATCCACCACCACCTCCTCCGTATCCACCACCACCTCCATATCCACCACCGCCTCCTCCTCGTTTGGACTGCGCTTCTTTAACAGTGATGTCCCTTCCTAAAAATTCTTTACCTTGCATTTGCTGTATAGCACTTTTCGCTTCCTCTTCAGAGCTAAAAGTAATAAAAGCAAATCCACGAGGACGTCCAGTATCTCGATCAGTTATAATAAGAGCTTCTTCTACTTGGCCAAATTCAGCAAATCGTTCCGTAAGCTCAGAATCAGTACAATCGTAAGACAAATTACCAACAAAAACTTTACGGGGATCAGCCATTGTTAAAAAAATTTCCTAACCAACCTACAAAACAAAAAACATGTCATTTATTGAAACATTATACCTACAATCACATTGCTGTGGAAAAGCAAAATGCGTAGACCGGGAATACTACGATATGTGATGCAAGTAACTGAATGGATAGTGTTAGAATGTCATTTTTCCTGAAGTCCATTCACACACGATAGCTATATGACATACCAGTAATCTATTTACCGAAAAATTCTTGTTGTTACAATTAAAAAGTACCGATGTCCAAAAAAGAGCAGTTTAATTGAAAAGGCAGGGTCCAAAATGCTTGAACAAACGTTTGGTGGTACAGAATTTTAAGATGGCTTGAAGTAGAAGATTCATTTTTCCCAAAGCTTTTCATCTGACACTCTTCAGGGGAAATCGTCAGAACTTAATCTTCATTCTGACGATTTCCCCTGAAGAGTGTCAGATGAAAAGCTTTGAGAAAAATGAATCTTCTACTTCAGGTCCAAAATGCCTTCACACCGAAACAACAGCTACTCATGGGCTATATTCTATCACTGTAGGAAACAACACTGATAACTCATCATAGTCATCAACTGGATTTTGTGTATACTTATTGTGTCAATTTTTATCGTTCAATTTTTACAAATAGCATGCTACTATACATGAGCACAAATTTCAACAAAAATAAGAACAAGATGTTTTTACATTCGGCAACAAATACCAACACTCAACATCTGTAATGATTAGCATGCCTCAAAAAATAGGGTAAAGAACATGTTACTAAAGAATAAAAGGCACGTGAACCATGCACCACAAACCCATGAGGCTTGTACCACAAAATGTGGGGCAAGTGCCCAAAAATACAAGGTATCTAGCTCAAAATTGACACATGTTTCTGAAATTGATGTTGTGATATGTATTATTAAAATAACGAATTTGAGAAGAGGTTACCAGTGTAGTCATGCTCAGGGGCGCACCCAGCATATTTCAAAAAGGAGGGGGGTCTAAAAAAAAACTTGATCCCGCACTCAAGAGCGCATCCAGAAAATTTTAGTGGGGGGGATGAAATTTTGAATCAGGTTGAGTGTTAACTAAATGCAAAGACGGCAAACCCCAAAAAGGCGTAAAAAGCCCTTTGTAAAGTGTTTTTATGTCTACGACGTATTCAAAAATTTTTTTAGGGAGGGGGGCCTATTTTTGCCATATTTTCAAGCGTTTCTTTTCTCGGTAGAATTATTTTGAAGCATATTGAGAATAAAAAAGGCTCTAAAGGGGTCCGGGGGCATGCTTCCCCGGAAAGTTTTTAAAAATTTACGTACTGTAGTGGCCATTTTACTATTTTTTGAACAATTTTTAAGCAAATTTTGTTTAAACTTTTTGCCCTTAAATCCGAGTGTTCACCAAATATGATGCATTTTGTTCGTACATTTTCGATAACGCGTGCTTGGGGCGTAAAGCTTATTGTTATCGAAAAGGTTCGAAATTATGAAAAAACTATATTCATCAGACACATGTTTGAAAATGGCTGGTGGGGAAGTGCATCCCCCACATCCCCCGACAACAATGTCATTTACCACCACACCAACCAGTCGATTTCGCTTCAGTATGATGTGGGACAAATTCTGTCACAGCTCTTTTCAAATAACAGCACGTACAGCAAGAAAAAGTAATGAATACTCAAGGTTAAGTTACCGACAAGCAAAGACTTGTTTCAACGTTTAACTAATTGCATAATTCGAAGGACTTCGCGATAATTCTTTTGTGCCATAAAGAACAAACGAAGGTTTTGGATTTATGCAAGATATTTTTTGTTTGCGCCGATGTTTTTATTTACTTACTTAACCTAAGCTACTTAATTGCTGCAGGAAACAAGCGAACCAAATAAGAGATGTTTACGGAAACTCAAGCGAGAAAAAGTAATGCGTACTCAAGGTTAAGTTACCGATAAACAAGGACTTACTTCTACGTTTATTTAATTGCATAATTCTTGAGTTGTTAAGCGGCAGTGTAAGTACTCCTACCAAGGAAGCCTCTACTCCAGAAGGAGCTAGGGTTGAGGGGAGTAGTGAAAATTGCCCTCTGCCTGGAAATCTCCTTTGTTGAAGGAGAAGTCTTCGGCATTCAAGGAAGCAACCGTGTCAGTGGCATCGTCGGCTGAAAAGTCGAATACCGCTCAAATTTCTGGAACTCCTCCTCAGAATCCATCAACGTCTACGGACGTTGGTAGCACGTCTGAGTGGCGTCCAGGAAAAACTACGAAAGAAATCAGAGGAGGAAGCAGCGAAAGAGGTTGCTGAAAGGGATTAGGAGTATTACTCTATCTAATCCAGGACGTGATCTCCCAACTGCCTCCAACTCTGTATCCATGAAAAGGTCGAGGGAGTCCTCAAGTACTCAATCGACCCCAACATCAAACCCTAAACAAAAGCGTGGTCGGGTCGAACCCGAACATGCTGAGCAAAAGGGAACAAAGCAAGCAGAGGAAGCGGGGACTAGCATTACAGCATCATATGCTGGAGCTGTTAGAACCAGCAACCAGAAGCTTGTGGTAACACGGAAAGGATCCAATGGGGATACTACAATGGAAGAATCTGATCTACGGATAATCCAGGGGGCTATTAAGACAAAACTAGATTTCTCGGTTCGTATCGAGAGAACATTTATCCATTCGGGTAGAGTTCTCTTGATATGCTATGACGAGAAGTCTCTGGAGTGGGCACAAGAAGTTGTGCGGGCAGTGCCTCCACCCTCGATGGATCATCGAGGGTACGAAGCAAGAGACCCAAAAGATATAAAATCAGAAACCTTCGGGGTCTGCCTTCCAGACAACGAAGGACTGGAAATCAAAAATGTCCTGGAACTGGTGGACAGGTGCTATCCGGACATCCACCTCAAGGACATAATGCTACATGTTGTAGCAGTCCAAGAACCTTCGCTTAAATCACTAGAAAAATGGGACTGGGCACCTTTCGCTGGATTTAGGAGGGTGCAGTTCCAGAAACAAAACCAAAGTGATAAATCAAAGAAAGAGTGGTGTTCAGAAGTACCACAGAGGTGCAGATGGATACCGCAACTCATGTGGCAACACAGAATGAGGGTGTCAGTGTTGCTTCAGGAGGAGCTGAGGAGCCTGAGAACTCTAACCAGATTATGAAGGAAACCAGCTCCAACTGAAGTAGCCTGACAATCAACTCACCAGAGTGAAATTGTTGTATTTCCAAAGTTCATAATTTGTATGAACAATAGACTTACAACAGACATTTACCCTAGACAAAAACAAATCCCAGCACATAACATCAAGTCGTTTGGTCTTGAATGCTGGCAAATTAACCTTTACAGAAGTAGGGCAGCAAGCTATAACTTATGTGAAGTAACGAAAAACATATGGTCAGGTATAATCCTAATTCAGGAACCCTGGACGTATGGAGGCTCAATTAGAAGTAAACTCAGGGGATGGAAACTCTTTCAAGGTAACACCAAAGATAAACGTCCCCGAGCAGGCATTTATATTACTCCTGATATTACAGGCTCTCTCATGCCACAATTTTCTAACGAAGATGTGGTAGCAGTGAGAGCCCGAAGTGTAAGAAGAGAAGGAGATAGCTTTATCTTTGCATCGACTTACATGGCTCAGGAAGAACCAGCTCCACCAGAAACTCTGAAAGAGCTGGTAGCTTTCAGTGATAAAGAAAAAATTCCTTTAGTGATAGGAGCTGACGCAAACGCACATCACACAGTATGGGGTTCCACCAACGTCAATCCAAGAGGTTTGGAACTACTCATGTACTGCGCAAGTGCGAATCTATATTTCTGCAATGTGGGCAATAAACCCACTTTCAGAACTAAAACAAGAGAAGTAGAGCTAGATTTGACACTAACTAACCGAAATGCATGGAACTGTATAAGAGATTGGCATGTCAGTGATGTGCCATCCTTTTCAGATCACATGTATATTAGGTTTACAGTTTAAAGTAGTACAAAAACACAAAAATGATCTGGAACACCAGACGTACTTCTTGGAATAAGTATGTCAGTGAACTTGAACAGAGATTATGTGAATTGAATAGAGTGCCAGTCAACATATCGTCAATTGATGATATAGAAGCACTGGCATCAACGGTTCAATCAGAAATAATGAAGTCTTACAATTTGGCTTGTCCAATGCGTAAGATTAGACGTAAGACGGAAAATATTTGGTGGAATACAGTAGCCGGCCTCCGCAGGGAGGCTCGTAAAGCTCAACGTAAAGCCATTAAATATAAACTGGAAAAGGACTGGGAAGCTTTTAAGCAGGCCCAATTGTGTTTTAAAAATGCCGTTAGAAAAGCCAAGAGAGATTTCTGGCGTCTCTTTACGGACTCGATGAATAGTCACTGTGCCACCGCTCGGCTGGCTAAAATAATGCGTAGAAACGAAACGGTACGAGTAAGTAACGTTTTAAGACCTAATGGTGAATACACAAAGTCAACTGCTGAGACTATAAATTGCCTCTTGGACACTCTAGCACCGGGAAGTCGAGAGGTAAGATGTAATCACGCAGCAGAAGAAATAGATGAAAACATTGAGGTAACAATGAATGACGAAATTGTTAATTCCATCTGTTCACTTGAAAAGATGGAAAGAGCAATAAACGAATTTCTGCCTTTTAAGACGCCGGCACCAGACGGTATTTACCCGGAGCTTTTGCAAAAAGGTTGGAACAATATTAAAAACATATACCAAAATATTTTCCAGACGTGCTTGAAGTACAGTTATGTGCCAAAAGCATGGAAGGAAGGGACTGGTATCTTTATCCCTAAACCGGGAAAAGAAAACTATCATGAAGTTAAGTCTTTCCGGATGATCACTTTAACTTCTTTACCACTTAAATGGTTGGAGGGGTTGTTACTTTATCATTTCAATGATAATTCTAATTTGCAGGCAAGGTTTTCTGCGTTCCAGTATGGATTCAGAGCAGGAGTTTCAACTGAAACTGCACGAATTTGTACGACATATCGAACTTAGCCTAGCAAAGAAACGAACAGCAATAGGAATATTTTTAGATATTGTTGGTGCTTTTGATAATACCACATATAAAGGCATTGCCGATGCACTGCAAGAACTGGAGGAATGGAGGTGTCGCCTTTTCTCGTTCGCTGGATTGAGAACTTATTGAGACATCGCACAGTTCAAGTAGAGCTAAATGGTGAAAAGATTAAAAGAAAGTAGTAAAGGGGAACCCCCAAGGTGGGATCTTGTCCCCTTTTCTATAGAACTGTGTTTTAAACTCCTTGCTGGTGGATCTACGCAACAGGGGTTTTCATGTACAAGCCTATGCCGATGATGTAGCAATTTTGGTCACTGGCACCAACATGCTGTGGATCAAAGGTAGGGCTCAAAAAGCGCTAAATATTGCAAGCAATTGGGCTCTCAACCAAGAGCTGCAATTCAGCAGCAAAAAGACTGAAATAATTCTGTTTTCTAACAAAAGGAGGCCTGCATTTGGAACCTTGCGTTTAAACGGACGTCAGCTAGAAATTCCCAAAGAAGCAACATTGCTAGGTGTAACCCTAGATAGCAAACTTACTTGGGAACCTCATATAACACGAATTGCTCGCAAGGCGACTGTTGCGTTGTTACAATGCAGACAAATAGTGGGCAGAGCGTGGAAGCTGAATCCAACTAACACGCGATAGATATACACTGCAATGATACGACCTGTCATTACATATGCGTGTGTATCCTGGGTTGGTGAAGTAAATAAAAAATATCTTGCGAAAAAACTTTCAAAAGTACAAAGACTAGCGTGTCTTATGATTTCTTCAGCATTTCCCAGCACCCCCACAGGAGCTTTAGAGATGCTGCTGAACATCATGCCAATTAATGAATTCATTATGTCAGAGGCAGTCAAGAGTTCATACCGGATATCCCGGGAGAAATTTTGGCCTGCCAAGACAATTGGTTCAATAAGAAAGACCAAAAGTGATGTAGACGTATGCAATGAAGCAAAGGAAAACTTGCCGTCGCTGAGTATGCCAGCTGACTTAATAACTTGGAAAACAGTACAAATGCCTTGTTATGGAACGTAAGGACGCAGTGCAGTATGAGAATGCGTTAGAGCCAAGCATAATTAGATGCTACACTGACGGATCCAAGATAAATGGAAGAGCCGGTGCGAGTTTTTACATAGAATACGCATCAGGCTCTCAAACAGACGAAAATTTTTTCCATCTTGGAAAATATAGCACGGTCTTCCACGCAGAAGTCTTTGCTATAGCTGAAGTAGCGAAGAAACTGATCATGGAAAAAATTCTAAATGAAAAAATAATAATTTTAGTAGATAGCCAAGCAGCAATTCTGGCAATCCAAAATAATATTGTGAAATCTCACACAGTATTATCGTGCATCAAAAACCTAAATATATTGGGTAAGGACAACGATGTTACTATTGCCTGGACGCCGGGTCATACCGGCATCCAAGGTAATGAGAAGGCGGATATCTTAGCTAAAGCAGGATCAGCATTAAACTGCTTGGGGCCTGAACCTTTTATTTCAATCCCATATGCTAGTTGTCGTGCAGCTATAAAGGATTGGAGCGTCAAAAGATGGCTAACATCTTGGATAGAACGAAAGGACTGCTTGAGAACAAAAGAAAATGTAGAGTGGGCTTAGCCCCAGTTAACTCAACGACTTTTGAGGCTCAAAAGACCTAGATTAAATGAAACGTTGCAAGTCCTTACAGGTCACTGCAACTTACAGAAACACAGGAACACCATGGGACATGACGTATCATCGACATGTCCTTAATGTAACCTGGATGAAGAAACTCCAAACCACCATGTTGGAGAATGCACTTATTACCAAGCACAACGAATGAAGGTTTTTGGTAAAGAAAAAACCACCATAAAGTCAGTGGTCGGAAAACTAAACATAAACCTACTGGCTAAGCATTTGCAGCAGGCCGGAAGACTTGCTGAAAGCAGCCAGTAGTAAATTAAATAAACGTGAAAGCGGTGAAAGTTGTAATGAGCCTAAACTATGGCATACACAATGTGCCTGAGAAGGTTGAACCTAGTTTCTCTGGCACCACCGCCCCTTAATAATAATAATAATTGCATAATTCGAAGGACTTCGCGAAAGTTATTTTGTGCAATAAAGAACAAACGAAGATTTTAAATTTACACAAGATATTTTTCGTTTGCGCCGATGTTTTTATTTACTTAACCTAAGCTACTTAATTGCTGCGGTAAACAAGCAAGTCAACTGATAGATATAGATGAAAACTTAAGTAAGAAAAATAATGCTTGGATAAGGTCAAGTTACCGATGTCGCTTGTTATACATCAATTTCCCTTATTCTTTCCGTCGAATGATATGGAAAAGACCTTGCCTTTGCCGTACATTCAAACAAATAAAGTATTCTATTTTCGGCAGCTCTGGCTGTACAATGAGGGTTTCAACCACACCGTTAACAATCAAGCTTACATGTATTGTTGGACAGAAGGACAGCAAAGCGTGGCAGCGTTGAAGTGATCAACTGCATGTTAAAATTTCTGCGCAGCATTGCATCGACATGGCCTGAACTTGTTTTGTAGTCAGATACTTGCGGTGGCCAGAATAGGAACTTCAACATGACAGCTTTTTTGATCACGTTGGTCAATGACAGTGACCTCAACATTAAGAAAGTGACCCACAGATATCTTTGGAGTGGGCACTCCTTTCTACCCAATGACACGGATTTCAGCCATATTGAAAAAAAGAAAAAAGACACTGTGGGAATATACTCTCCTGAAGAGTATGTTGAAATGATGAAGAATGCGAGAAAAACGAAAAAGCTTCATGTCCACAAAATGGAGTCAAAAGATTTTTTTCAGACAAAAAAATTAACGGAATCATTGGCAAATAGAAGGGTGGACGAAGATGGCGAGGTGTTTAGTTTCAATAAAATTCACGAAATGGTATACAAGGAAGGATTAACGGGATTTTTATTCCGATATAACTTCAGTGAAGAGAGGGTGAGAAAAGTGGATCTGACAAAACGAAATTTGGCAATAAATTCTTTGCGAAGTATGGAGCTGGCTTACCCCAATGGCGTCCAAATAAACTGGTTGAAATACAAAGATTTTATTCAGCTATTGAAATTCATCCCGCCAGTTTATCATGACGAATACAAAGCTATTCGTCATGATAAAAGTGAAGAAGACGAGGTGTTTCCAGAAGAAGTTTGATCTAACACAACGGCTCCTCAAAAGTTCTTTTTGCCAAAAACCTTGATTCAATTTTTATCATCAACTCAGAGACTTTTTTGCTCACATTAACAGGCTGTGTTTAAAGCCAATTTGCTGTAATGACATTTGTTTGTTTGTGGCAATAAATACAGGGTGACCCAAAAAAAACGGAACCCAAAAATCTCTGAATAAAATTTTTCATTTTAATTATTCCTCTTTTCTTTTTCAGATTGTAGTAGTAGATTTAGTGCATGAAATATTGCAACACTGGTTTTTCCCACCATGTCTTGGTCAACCAAAGAGAAGGCATTTTGCATGGAGGCCTATTTCGCTAAGAATTCATACAAAGTAGTGCAAGCAAGTTTTCGGAGAAAGTTTCAGTGTCGTCATGCTCCATCAAAAAGCAGAATTTTTGACTGGATTCAGAAGTTTAGAGAGTATGGGACTGTACAAAATCTTAATTCAAAAGGTTTGAGGGATACTTATTCTGGTCGGACGGTGAGTGCTAGGACGCAAAGAAACATTGATGCTGTATGGGATTCGGTCAGCCGGAGCCCTAAAAAATCACTTAGACGACGCAGTCAATTGCTGGGAATGTCTCGAGAGTCTTTGAGGCGTGTTCTTAAAAAAGACCTTCATTTGTATCCTTACCACATTCAAATAAAGCAAAAACTAACGGAGGTGGACATGAAAAAACGTGTAACCATGTGTGAATGGTTTTGCGACACTATCGAAGCCAATCCTGACTTCTTGAACCATCTTTGGTTCTCTGACGAAGCGCACTTTCTGCTTTCAGGACATGTAAACAGTAAAAATAATGTTTATTGGGGTACAGCCACGCCGGAGGACGTAACACATAGGCCGTTACACTCCACAAAGTGCACAGCATGGGTAGCAATCAGTAAAAATGGCATCATCGGTCCATATTGGTTCGAGGATGAAAATGAGAGAGCACAAACGGTGAATACGGAGCGTTATGTGGAAGTGCTAACTAAGTTTTGGGCATCACTTGGACAATGCGAAGGGATATATCGAGAAGAACAGTGGTTCCAGCAAGACGGGGCCAGCCCCCACACATCAAATAACTCCCTAGCCTGGCTGAGAGAGCGATTTCATGAAAGACTGATCAGCAGGAAGTGTGAAGTTGAGTGGGCACCGCATTCACCGGACTTGAATCCCCCAGATTTTTATCTGTGGGGATATCTCAAGGATAATGTGTACCGGAAAAAACCTCAAACGATTGGTGAATTAAAGGCAGCAATCACAGGCAAAATTATTGAAATACCCAAAGAAGAATGCTTTAGAGTAATTGACAATTTTGCCCGACGTATGCAAGTTTGCCTCCAACGCTGTGGAGGCCATTTGGAACATATTTTGGAAAGAACATGACTTTTATGCAAAGGGACATCAATGACTGAAACTTTGGGGAATGACTATACACAGACTGAAGTTTAAAACCTGCAAAGTGTTTTAAGTTTACTGGATCTTTGTAGGAATTAATAAAATTTTTATGGGTTCTGTTTTTTTTTGGGTCACCCTGTATTATTTTCCGAAAGTAAATTGTAATCCCCATTATCATTTACTATGTCCACTTTTCTTGATTTACATTTAAGTGGCCATTGCTATAACAATTCAGAGTACTACATTGATATAACACAATTAAGGATCAGCTTAAAAATTATGTAGATGTCCTTTGGGTAAATATCACAGCATGTTGTGTACGAAAGTGGTTTTATCTTTATGCTAATAGATTTGAGACGGCTGATACAAAAACATTTTTGAAGCACATAATTTCTTACAAATACAACACGAGACTTCTTCAAAATTTCAACTTCTTAATGATTTTGATTGTAATGTATTAATAACAGCTCGTTTTTAAAGGATTTCGTTGATTTTACGCTGGTAAACATTTTTTAAAACTTTTTTTTTGATTTGGTCCATTGTATTAATTGTAATTTTTTTAACATTTTGTGGGCCAAACTGATTTGGCCCAATAAATTTTGCTCCTACACAAATGCTATAATGGACCAAGTGCTAAAATAAAAAAAAAAGACAGAAAAACAAAAAAATTATTAGTTGGTTTGTTTTGAATAGTAGATAATTAGAAACCACCAAACTTAATACGACACAGATTATTTTTATAGTGATGAAGCAAAATACTTTAAAACTTTAATGTCGATTTTCTCGAAACTTGATTTTTTGATTTGGTCCACTCTAATTTTAGGCGTCCCAATTATGTGCAGTTTGTGATCAAGGCATCAAGCAGTTGAAATTCTGGTTTTTTGATTACCCAAATTTCAATGAAGAATTGTATGAAAACGTCAAGGACTGCAGTTCCCATGCTTATAAAAAAAAATGATCAAGCGTACCGTAAGTAATCCAGAAGATCAGACATGGACAAAATTTAAACACTAGGCCTACCATTGCTACCACGTTACTACCAAGAGTCTTAAAATAATTCAATTTTTGCAGTATGAGAATATTTGGGGCAGGCATAGGCATAATGAATTAACTAACGTAGAGGTACAAAAACAATATTTTTGTACCTCTACTAAAACAATACAGTATGTTTGAACACAATATTGATTGGACAAATGCAAAGATTTTGAAGGTGGAAAACAATTACTCCAAACGTCTTGTTTCTAAAGCTTGGTTTATTAACTCCCGACCCAATGTTATGAACAGGTCTGATGGTAATAAGCTTCCACAAGTTTATCGAATATTGTTTTAGTAATTCTTATGCCAAATTGTTCTTACCGTTTTTGTACCTCTACGCTAGTTAATTCATTCCATTTAATAAGTTATTGTCCTTATGACGCAACAGTTCACAATATTTCCATCATACCTTTTTGCTTTACCTTAATCAGTTCAGTTTAAAAATTGCTACTATTTTGCTGTTCTCTGCCAGGGCTGGATTTTCCACCCTGGCACCTGTTATTCTGAAGAAGCTCGGGTGTATTGCTGAGCGAAACGTCAATAAAAGTTGTAGTTTTTATATTAGCCTTCGTCTTTGATTACAGGATGAACAAGTTTATAGTCAGCCTAGTCTACTATGCCTGGTAAACAAAATCCCCAACAAAACGTTCCCTACTATGCAGGATTTAGACAATTCACGAAAATGACTTTTTTGGCAACAAAATCGGCAAAATTCGCTGAAAACCGGAAGATTTGCATCCCTGAACTTTTATCATGCTTTGGAAGGAGTATCATGAACTGACTATTACCAGCAGGCAATCAGTCCATTTAATTTACTTGAGACCAGTGGTTCTTAACTGAGGACTGCGCTCCCCTTGGGGTTTGCAAAGCAGTTTCATGGAGACCGCAAAGAGGCTGAGGATTTCTGACAAATCATCCCATTAAACTGTGCTTGATTGGACATCTACAGACGTGATGGATTGCATTTTCTTTGCTTTTCACTCGATTTTGTCCTGAAAATTGGACATCTGCAGACGTAATGGTCTTTTTTTGCTCTTCACTTGATTTTGCGTGGAAATTTACGTGTGAAAAAGGGACTGTGGGTGATAGAAAAAAATCTTTGGGGACCATAAACTGGTGAAGTCGAAATTTTAAAAAAGTTTGAGAAGCACTGCTTTAGACGTAACTACAAACGTATTGGTACAGACATACAAAATAAAATTCATAGCTAGAAAACATACAGTCATGCTATACAAATCCCAGTGTGTAACACTGAAGGGTAATGCAAACCATCTGTGGCTGGTGTTTAGTGAGGTATGATTTGACAGATTGGAATTTTTGCCCTGTTATGGACATTTTCTCCACATCAGGAGAAAACAGAAATTTTTAAAAGGGAAAACACTTCCTGAATTGGAGAATTTGATAACGTAATTGTATTTTCACTGAGAAAAAATAGGCTTAACTTAAGCTGAAAATTCAACGGTAATTGAGGGAGACTGCGAAGTGAGCTTGCACTCCTCGAGTTAGCAGCCACCCGTTGCATATGTCAAACAGTGGCGCACGGTGACCTTTTGACTGGGTGTTCACTTCTTAAAAATACCTATCATACCCTGGGGGGCTTCGCCCTATCATATCCAGGGGGCCTTGCTGCAATGCTGAGACAAACAGGGGGTTATTTTTAAAAAGAAAACACCCAGTCAAAAGGTCACCATACACCACTGATGTCAAATGCGATTGGCTCCAGCCGTGAATCGAACCCGTCACGTAGGATCTGCCACCTGCGCACGGTACCGCTAGACCATGTTGCTGACAATCAGTGTTCTCTCTAGAATTTTGACTCGTGGAATTTGTTCAAATCATAAATTCCGGTTCATTAAAATTTTTTCCCAAAGATTTCACTCCTTTGACAGTTTGAGAACCCCTTTTACAAATTGTTTGCATTAAATTTGCTTTTCCAAGATACAAGCTACAGTCTTGCATTAAAATATTCAAGTTTTTCAGTTTTGCATTTTATAATATTAATTTCTGGTTCAAAATCAGTAAAATTTGCCCAAAAATTGCGCATTTTTCTCAAATTTCTCACTCTAGAGGTAACACTGCTGACAATGAATGTAAATACATTGGAAAAATACCGGTAACATTTTTTTAAATTAAGAAATAAACCACGGTAAAATTTAAATTAAGAAATAAACCAAGGCTTGCAGTTTCAATGTTAATACGTGAGAAAATAACATTCTGTTTTAAATAAAGAAGTAAACCACAGTGAAATCTAAATTCCATATAAAAGTTGTGGAAAAACAATTTAACTTAAGTTTTAATGTCATTATTTCTGAGGGGAAATGACATCTTTACAGACGGAAATGTGATTACATCATCAAATTCTCTACTTACCGTATATCCTCGCATATAAGCCGAGTTTAAAACTCAATAAAAATGTTGCCAAACTAAAGGGTCGGCTTATATGCGCATAACTTTGATAGGTAAAATTTTTTAGATTCCACTTAGCACTGCACTTGTTCTACAGTAAACTGACGAGCATAAAAACACTCAAGCGATCACATGATATGGCCAACCAATCACTTTGGGGAGTCTGAAAGTGATAATGATGATGAATTTAAAGGATTTTGAGATGACATAACAATAATGGTTATCATTTTGTTTACCATAATTCTACTCCGCAACCTTTTGCTATGATATGATTTGTAGATATGCGTGTTACGATTTGTAGGGTCGGCTTATATGCGGATTTTTATAAATTTACCATTTCAAGGTTGTTTTCTAGAGTCGGCTTATATGCGAGGATATACGATAAGGAAGTTTTTATTTGTTTGATACTTCTTGTTTTTTCCTAATTTAGAGAAAATATCCAAACTTGGTGAAAACTCTGATCTGATGAATTATACCTAGCTGGTGTTGATGGCTGCAATTGTGACATCAAAATATCACAATATATGATCAGGAGCAAACATGAAACATTACCCTACTCAAGCAGTAGGCCTACCAAACTATTTTAGGCATGTCACACCCTCAGACTATAGGCTACAGCACAGTAGCAGATTCTGTGGTACTGGTAAGCTACAGTAGGCCTAGACTATTAGAAAAATTTACCTCTAGAACTGAACACTGAACAGCGAACACTGAACAGTTGAACTCTACATTTGGATTTATGCACATTGTTTCCTATTGCCGGTAGACAATGTTAGGCTATTCCAGTACTACAATGTCACAATTGCAACTGTCTATACCTGTAGGCTAACCCACACATTCCCCTTGTCCTTCATCCTATAGATCTTTATGTACTAATACCAAGATAATGAATAAAGAACAGCTTTACAGATCTTCGTATGAGAAACATAAATGCAAACTATGAAGAAATCTACTCTTAGCCTGTCCACATGTCCAATTTATGTGGGCTTTCTGCATCACGATTAAATTTTTGACGTCATTATTTATAAAAGTCATTATGACATCAAGCCCATATCAATGTGGGCAAAAAGCCCACATAAATTCGACATGTGGACAGGCTAACTCTGTATTATAATAGGCCTAGTTAGACAATAGCCTCAAAGGTGGATTAAGGGAGGGGCGGAGCGGGCTGAAGCCTGGGGCCCCACATTTAGGGGCCCCACAAAATTACATTTTTCTAATGTTTTTTTTTTGACAAAAAATACTTTCGAATTTTAATTAAGGTCTTCACTTGCAGAAACTACCAAAGTTCTTAAATTTTGGCGCTGAGGGGTTGGTGCCTTGGGGTAAATGTAGTATGTCGTTAGTTGACTTAATATGATTATTTATAAGCAAAAATCTTCTCTAAGTAAGAATTGCAGAGGTTATCAGCTAACATTATTGCTTTGTAGGTCGCGGACAGCAATTTTTTTCAAAGAAAAGTTATCCGCTTTTTGTCGATTCAAACGTCACAATAATGAATAAGATAAATGTTAATTCAGGTAGTAATGAACAAACGATGACACTTAATTGCCACTCGCCAGCAAGAGTGCCAGACTACAGTTGAGGTTATACCGCTATATGCTAGCAGAATATGTTTAATGTCACTGAAGAATGTAGCGTTAAAAATTAGGAAGCCTTTTATTTCACTGGAAATTCCGGTTACTGAAGTTCGAAAATCGTGGTTGCGTAACCAGAAACATCCTTTAACGGTTCCCTACTGTGAGAGTCGCACTACAGGAACCAAAAAACGATTATGCAACTACGATTTTCAAACTTCGGAAACCGGAATTTTTGATGAAATGACACTTCCTAAAAATTATAGCATCATCGTACAACGGTACGCCAACTACAACATCTAGGCTTTTTAACTTTACACTCTTGAACAAACATGGGCAAACTGCAGCTCGCGCGCCAAAT
Organism: Trididemnum miniatum; assembly: GCA_964006365.1. Classification (NCBI taxonomy): domain Eukaryota; kingdom Metazoa; phylum Chordata; class Ascidiacea; order Aplousobranchia; family Didemnidae; genus Trididemnum; species Trididemnum miniatum. Next base: position 8,759,232 of record OZ023239.1, read on the forward strand.
TCAGCCTGCCGATCCTTTTATTCTGGCCCGCCAGCACTTAGGGAAAGGTGGGTTATTTTGGACATAGGGCTAGTTCGAACCAACCACTTACGGATTTATTTTTGCAGCATCACGTGACCTATGGCAGACACCGCAATCTTCTCTCTCAATTGCCACACTGTTTAGGTAGCAAAATCAAGTAGTTTTTTGTCGAACTTTGTATTCACGATTTTTAACGAAAAAGTGAAATCAGATGAGATGAAATCGTAATGGCAGCAGTTTAAGCAGAAGTCTGGTATTGATACCAGTCAGGCATATACAAAAAACACACAGACAAGATGAATTAAAAAAGAATTAAGTTGTGTAGGATGAGTTTGCCATTTGCTAGTCTTGCTGAGCGTGGAGTTAATTCCGACATACATAACAAACCATTCGAAATACCAGGTGAACATATTGTTTTCAAATTTGAAAATGAATTTAAATTAAATATAAAAATAATTTTAGCACAAGAAGATGTTGCTTTCAAATTGCCACTGCCACAAATTGCTGGGTCTTTTTGACGTCCATTTTTACGTTTGTCAACTTTAATTTTGAGCAATAGAACATTCAATTTTACCAACTATTGAGATCATGCATAGTTTCTTTCATTCAGTTAATTTTGTTTGAATTCTTTGTTGAAAACTTTTGAAACTGCGCATGTGAATTTAACTGAAACGATCTGTTTTTTCTATCAGTGGAAATTGATGCAGAGTGCTTTTTCATTGCAATAAATTTGCCTTCTTTTTTATGTTCAAGACTACCCCATAGCTTGTCTGGACCTACCCCACTATTGGGGCAAGTATGGACATACCGGTACTAGACCACCTTGCATTTTTGTAAGTAATGGCCTAATGCTTGGGCCTATTGCACTCACGAACAATTTCATATTGAAGTCAAAGGGCTATCTACAATTTTGTACAAAGAGTTTGTAATTCCGCGTATTTGATCTGGCTCTAGAGTCACAAACGCAAATAACCCCACCTTCCCTACACAAACTTAAATTCCCACCGTGAATTGAGCGGAAGACTTATTTTTCCACAAGAGATCATGGATGGCAGTGAGTTTCAACAAAATAAGCCTCATTGATGCAAAATTGGAATAATAATCAAGGTGAAAACCTTTCATTTTGGAGATCACATTCGTACATGGACCATGATCTCTGAAAAAAAAGTCTTCACCTTGTTTTCCAATCAGCGTGCGGCCCGCGGCTTCAACAGTTTTTCCAAATCTGGCCCCTTAAGTGAAAAGCTTGCCACCCCTGCTCTAGGATAAGTGGTATCCAGCTTTAATGTGAAAGAATAAAATCTATTGCAGAGAGCAGTAGCATAGTATATAGTATGATATAGTTTGGTTTATATAAATAAGACATAGCTATATTTCAAAACAGGATAAAATAGCTTCACACTATAGTGATAGGAGAAAACAGCGACACTGACCCTAGGCTAGCAAATTACTAGCATAACAGGTAGCAACGCTAGTGCCCAGCTCTGCCTATACATTAATAATATGACAAATGACTGTTATTAGTTCGCTTTATCTCTTGATTGTTTTGAGTAGAAGATACAGCCATCTGGGCTTCTGCATTTCCACTGAATCGATTTACCGAATCTTTGTTTATTATAAAAGATTATTAGAAATTAAAAAACTTTTTTTGATTTGATTTTCCATTTTTATCCTCCATTCACGAGAAAGCGAGTTGTATCGTTATACCGATATGTCACATTAGATATCCTCACTCGCTTGGGGGTTGACTTTTCTGAGGTTCCTCTTCTTGTCTTTCGTTGAATTTGCTGCTTGTTCAAGCCACCAACAGACCAAGTAGCGACAAATATCATGAAGTACCGTTACCTTATCCAAGGACACAACAACATGTTGAAGGTAGGAGTTGAACCACGACCTTTCGATTCATTACGATCGCCATAAAAACGACGCTCCAGACTGTTCAGTCACGCTGCCGACGTGACTAAGAACGATTTTAAAATGATTCAATTTTTTTGGTTCATTCATAATTCAAGTACCGTACACGTAAAAACGATTGCAAAATTAAACAAAAGAAAATAGCCTATAAACCCATTAAACCGATTGGGTAAATCACTGTACAGGTAATGGAAATGCAGTAATTGTTTTTAACAAAGAATAATATATTTGATCTTACTCAGTAGGACTCAAAGGCAGTAATTGAGCGTGCTGAACAAAGCACAAGAAGTCCATACTGGTACTGGTCTTTTTACGCTACTGATCAATATTGGTGTTGCTTTGTTTTTAGAGGCTGTTCTTTCGGTTTATTGTTCTTTTCATTTTATATCATATTAGCTTTCGCTGAACTTGGGAAAGAGGGTCCCATTATTAAATTAGCCCAGGGCCCCGCGTACTGTTAATCTGCCCCTGAATAGCCTATCGTCACACTCACACATCCACGTCAACTGCAAAATCATTCACATTTGAAATATCGAGTTTAGATCTCACAGTATGCGCAGTGGGAGTTTGCGCACTTTATTTGGTCACATGGAACTTAACGGATTTTCAACTTTTATGAAAATTTTTTGCAATGAAACAGAAACCTGACTTCGTATAAACAATGTTGGTAGGCTACTGTATCGCAAAAGCAAAATCATTATACAGATTTGGTCTGAGCTTAAAATCCACTAGCCGATTCGCGGAAAACGACACGCCACCAAAGAAAAAACTATGATGGTTAGCGATTTAATTTCGGGTGTCGCAACCTTGCCCACTATTCCCTTCATTTTTACTTTTTATTCTAGCATATAGGAAGTTTTGCGCTGCTTTTTTTCGCTAATTTATGCAATAATTTGTCTTACAAATAGCCTATTCTAAGGCCAAGTGGTATGGAGCGTTTGTCTCTTGAGCTGTAGACTCGGGTTTGATTCCGAGTCGGATCAATTAAACCAATGACTATAAAATTGGTATTCACAGCTTCCCTGCTTGACGCTCAGCATTAAAAGGACAGTGTGGAGAACAAGCCGGCAAGTTTACTTGTTATGCCGTAGGGAAAGGCACTTAGCGGGATTCCCTCCATCTTGGTGTGGTAGACAGTGATGAAGTCCTCGAGGACGTCCTTGGCCTCGAGGACAGGTTTGTGAAGTCCTTGGCCTCGACCGTGTTGTCCTTGGCCTCGGCTCTCCTAGGCCTTGGATTTTGCGCTGTCCTCGGCTCGAGGACTCGATATTTTTAAAAATTCAACTTTGCGATTGTTTTCACAAAACGCAAGACTGTATTCAGCAAAAATGGTCCAAATAACGATAAGCATTGGTATTTGGTAAGCTCGCGTGGCGGAGAAATTTTTGCTTAATAGCCATGCAAAGCAGTCTGAAGTAAAGCAGTGATGTTGTAGCGATAGCGCTTCAGTTTTTGTTACGTCACGCTTTTCGCTTCGTATATGTTCTATCCTTTGACAGTACATTTGTAGTATGCTTTGATGTACAGGATATATTTTCCGATTCATTAATTTCTAATCAATCTCTTGTGCTTCGAGAAGCGCGAATAGTCAACTTCGCGTTTTCTCATAAAAACGTGATATAGTTGAAAGTGGATAGCTTATGTTTTGGTTTCTCTCGGAAAATTTCAGTGTTTCCTATAACTAGAATAGCGCATTGAGCGAAGACTACAATTTGTGCATGCGGTGTTATGATGCTTCTATTTGAATAAGATTTCAAGGAGATTTATAGTAAATAACATAAATTTGTTTACAAGAATAATCATATTTAAATAAACAAATTGGAAAATATCTACGGCTACTCCCGCGAAGCAAACGCTTATTAGTTGGAATTGCAAACTACGGACATACAATCCAAGGTATTGATGGGAAGCTCGGAAAATCGTCTATTTGCTGATTACTCCGGTGAGTGCATCTTATACGTACGTTAGCAACACTTATTAACCCCCCAACATATCCTCCGGGTTAGCACCAAGTGTTCGCTGAAATGTAAAGCAGTCGGAAAAAGAGAATGTCGCGCCGGCGATGTTATTTGATATTATAGTATATCTTTGTTAGAGGTGCTAATTGCAGCTGTCTAGTTTGTTTTGTTTTTTTTTTTTGCTTTCCTGTTTCTCGATGCTCTGAATTTTTCGTTTAGAGCACTTGCATGTGGACTGAGCGTGAGGTTTAGCATGGCAGTACGATAAGCTTTTTATGATGGGAAGTTATTCTGTCCAGGCTCATAGTAATTGTTTTTGCATATTATAGAACAGATCTACTGGAGTACCGGTACAGTAAAGACTGCAGACTCAGAATGATGAACTTGAACCTATGCATTCTTTGAAAATTATAACTTTTATATAAAACGTTTAAGAGTAATAACTATAAGGCCAGTGAAGATTGTAATAGCTTAAAGTACGACCAGTGTAGCAAATAAAAATTGTGGCCTAAGCTTGAATTTGTGTAAACATTTTATTGCATATGCAGGTTTGCTTCAAAAACAAAGAGCGTTAATACTATTTTTACGAAGCCACGCATGCACAGCTAAGGTTTTTATCGTAGTGAAGTATGTGCATCATGGTAGATGGCCCAGCCGAACATCGAACCCGTGAAACCAGCTTCCAGCCCAATGCGCCGGCCACTCGGTCAGACAAGCTTTGTTTGTAAAACTTGGGTCTCGAACAAATTCACTGAGTTATGATCTTGGGCTGGTGGCGTCGTGTGATTTGGGCCCGGGGAGTGAAATGTTTTACTTTTTATAATTTAAAAAATTGAAAATTAAAGAAAATAAAATAATAGCCAGTGCTATTTTGTTTTCATCTTTCAAACTAACCCCATACCCTCGCCCCCCTTTCTTATACTATGAATTCCATTGCTTTGTTTTTTAAATTTTGCTTCAATCAATAGCTTCGACTCAAGAGTAAAGTTAGTTTGTTGATCTGTGATTAGAATTTAAAAAACATTTTGCATGCGTTGTTAAAGATTATAGCCTAGAACAGGACTTCCCAAACTTTTTCGCTCGCGACCCTTTTTAATCTTTTGAAATTATTCGCGACCCTTCACGGTTAAAATGAGAAATATGCATTTGTGATAATTATTGGAAGACGAAAACTAAAAACAAGCTGCCGCTACTCAATTATTTAGTTATTGATTTTTTATTTTTGTAGCATATTCATCCTCCTATCACCAGAAAGCGATCAATGCGCTTTACGAGCTCACTTAGGAGTTGCCAGCCATCTGTCTATCACACGAAGATGAGGGAACCCCATCAAGTGCCTTTCCCAACGGCACAACAAGTAAACTCGCCGGCTTGCTCTCCACACTGTCGCTTTAATGCTGAGCGTCAAGCAGGGAAGCTGTGAATACCAATTTTAAAGTCATTGGTTTGACCCCACTCGGAATAAAACCCAAGGCTGCAGTTACCGTGGCGTACGCTCTTACCTCTCGGCCACCTGAGCTGTTGATGTCTGCAATGCCTACTAATTTACACTTAAGTAGCTTATTAAAACCAAAAACAAAAAAGCAAACACATTTATGTAATGTGATGGGTGCGATTGCTTTCGCCTACAAACCAAATCCCGCTGCGGCTCAATATTTGTTAATGCCGGTCTCGAGATGGTTTGAATGTTGCTTATGCCGGAACGATGTTTTGCCGTCAACGTTAAACATGCAGACTCGCACAGATACGTCGAGACAATCGGCCGGAGTGTGGTTGCTGCCGAGTCCGATAATGGTGGATATTCGGCTTTAATGCTAACCATTGATTAACCAGCTATCCATTGCTTCAAATAGTTTTTAGTTACCGGTGCTAGCCTCTCGCCAGCAGTGTTCTACATGGCGTCGCAAACCGAAACGATGAAACAAAAAGATGCGCTCAGCCGCGTCACGTGATACCGATGTGACGAAGCAAAACAATTTATACATAAAACTACAGCACTCATCTGCTGCCTCACTATTTCGTACTAGCCTAGAGATAGGCCAGAATCTACATTCTACAGCTAAGTTAAGAATGATGTTTGCGCAATTACACCAGTTTAAAAAGCTCAACAGCATACTATACATAATACGCAATACTTTGCTTAAAATTTGTATACTCCCTGCGCCCCCTGAAGTTTGTTACGCGACCCCTCGCGGGGTCGCGACCCCTAGTTTGGGAAGCCCTGGCCTAGAACACACCTATACACGTCATCCCATCAAATGTGACAAAACCAATAATGACTGCAGCCTGCTTTTGTTTATTTTAACCCAGCTTCAGTTTTAAGAAATGGGCTACATAATTATTTTTGTGTTGTCTGACATTACAGTAGTGACTGCACATCACTGCAGGTACCGGTATGTCCTTTTTCGACAAGAAAGTGTGCTGAAACGAGTGTTTTTTATGTGAAAACCGTAAAAATCCGTTGGCGACTGGGGGCTAAGCCCCCAAACTCACCTTGTCTACGGCGGCTGGGGCTTTCTTGGGGGATATATTATGTGACCCCATCGAGCTTGCATTTCGGGGTCTGTACTTTCGACATTGATTTTTCTTAAGTCTAATTAACACGTTGTGGGGTAGTTCTTTGAGGGTGAATGTGATACGTGAGTGCTTTTCACTTTTTGTTTGGCTTCGTTTTGTGATTTTGTTTGTATTATGATTGCTTGCATTTTCGTTGATTTGTTGTTTACTTTTGATAAATTGGTTTTTAGTTATAATGGTTAACGAATAAGACAGTGGCGGCCTGGTGGGTAGAACTTCCTTAAACTGAATCTGGCTCACCAAGGGTTGTAGGTAGGAATGGTAACGTACGATGTTGTACCGAAGAATGCGGCTACACCTATGGGAAAGCGAACTGCGGATTGAGGTTACCTACTAGCTTGTAAGCGCAAAATTCCAAAATTGTTGAACAATTTGGTATGCAGTAAGCTGAACAGTGTCGACCAAAGGGACATTACTAAATACCGCTATAGCACTAATAGCACTAATAGGACTAATAGCACTAACAGGACTAATAGCACTAATAGGACTAATAGCACTAATAGCACTAATAGGACTAATAGGACTAATAGGACTAATAGCACTAATAGGACTAATAGCACTAATAGGACTAATAGCACTAATAGGACTAATAGCCGCATTATGGGACTAATAGCAGCAATATGCATGGGACTAATAGCACTAATAGCCGCATTATGGGACTAATAGCAGCAATATGCATTGGACTAATAGCACTAATAGGACTAATAGCACTAATAGGACTAATAGCACTAACAGGACTAATAGCACTAATAGGACTAATAGCACTAATAGGACAAATAGCACTAATAGCAGCAATATGCATTGGACTAATAGCACTAATAGGACTAATAGCACTAACAGGACTAATAGCACTAATAGGACTAATAGCACTAATAGCCGCATTATGGGACTAATAGCAGCAATATGCATTGGACTAATAGCACTAATAGGATAAATAGCACTAATAGGACTAATAGCACTAATAGCCGCAGTATGGGACTAATAGCAGCAATATGCATTGGACTAATAGCACTAATAGGACTAATAGCACTAATAGCCGCATTATGGGACTAATAGCAGCAATATGCATTGGACTAATAGCACTAATAGGACTAATAGCACTAATAGGACTAATAGCACTAATAGCCGCATTATGGGACTAATAGCAGCAATATGCATTGGACTAATAGCACTAATAGGACTAATAGCACTAATAGGACTAATAGCCGCATTATGGGACTAATAGCAGCAATATGCATTGGACTAATAGCACTAATAGCCGCATTATGGGACTAATAGCAGCAATATGCATTGGACTAATAGCACTAATAGGACTAATAGCGCTAATAGGACTAATAGCACTAACAGGACTAATAGCACTAATAAAACTAATAGCACTAATAGGACTAATAGCCGCATTATGGGACTAATAGCAGCAATATGCATTGGACTAATAGCACTAATAGGACTAATAGCACTAATAGGACTAATAGCACTAATAGCCGCATTATGGGACTAATAGCAGCAATATGCATTGGACTAATAGCACTAATAGGATAAATAGCACTAATAGGACTAATAGCACTAATAGCCGCAGTATGGGACTAATAGCAGCAATATGCATTGGACTAATAGCACTAATAGGACTAATAGCACTAATAGCCGCATTATGGGACTAATAGCAGCAATATGCATTGGACTATTTTTGTTTGATGCAAAGAATTTATGCATATCAAGAACTTGTACAAAAGATTCATTTGAAAAAATACTACCCTAATAAATACAGTATATAAAAACAAAAAAGAATCACATTTCACTTTGACGCTCACTGCTGGTAAAATAACATTTGCAAAGTGTTCCCAGCATTGTTCACGAACTTATTACTTTTAAAAATATAAAAGTATTTTTTTCACTTTTTTATCCAATATTAATGAAAAATATGTATATATATATATATCTAGTCCCTAAATTACAAATGTCAATAACAGCAGATAATGGCGTTAATGCTTTTGTAACGTTTAAATTGCTGACCAAACCATTACACATTCAAATTTGGAATGAATTCTCTTGAACCTGAGCTGACAAGAATAAAAATTTTCGGCAAAGTTTTCCCTGGGTTTTAAGTATTTTGTTAAAGCTGCAGTACGCTTCTTTTGTGTATTTAGCATCATGCATCATGACTTGTGAAGAAAGAAACAAGCACATCACTCCAGTAGTGTTTTAAAATGAAAATAGAACTTTAAACTATCAATAAACCTACTGGTCAACTAACCTAAACACACAACTCCATGCTCTCATCAAAAAAAGTCATCCCTTAATGTGGCCTAAAACTTTTTTACAGCAATAATTGGATTTAGCCTACTTATCTTTCACTATTATGCAATAAAATTTGGTGATGCAAAGCAGACAAAAAAATTTGGTGATGCAAAGCAGACAAAAAGTTCTTGATAATGTACGCCACAAACATCTTCAGCATTATGCATTCTATGGCTTTCGGGTAACTTTGGGGGGACAATCAATTTTAAAGCTGTTTGCTTTTCATCTGTAAAAATAATGAAAGGTGTGAGCCGTATCCTTTTTGATAAAAACTTAAGTTGCAACTGCACGCTTAATGTTACATACTATCAGACTAGAATGATAACTACATAACTGCAGTTCCAAACGTAATTCTTAAATCAATAGTAAGAGAAATGGTTGCTGTTGCTTTACTGTAAAATCAGCTTTTTCATTAACTTAATTGAGTTTAACTGTGAAAGTAAAAATTGTTTAAAAATGAAACCAAACGTGAAAACTTTACAGCACACATAAACTTTGTCAAGCATTGGGTGTATTTCAAATAAATAATCAATAATTGTAGAAATCAGTGTTGAAGATTCTTTTGGGTGAAACAGACTGTTGGGTTTTATAAACCTTACATTTTGCATTCTCACTGTTCTCATTTTAAATCTTTCCAAACTCTTTCGATAAAGTGGAAAATGCTAAGTGTGGGCGAAAAAAAGAAATATATCAAGCGCTTCTACAATCACATGCCACACCTACAAAAACAAACATCTATTTCCTCCGATTTGAGATTCATCACTAAAGTTCCATCTTCAAAATCTGGAAAAAAGCCTATCGGTAAGCGAAAAAATCATTAGAATGCGATCAAAAAGGTAAACTTGTTCAGACATTCACTAACATCATATTATTAAGGCATCGCCATTTTTGTTTTAAACAGTAGGTGAATTGTATTTTATGAGGGGCAGTCGTTTTGAACAAGCTAACCTACTGTTATGAATATTCACAATCTTATTAACCAGTAATATCTCTTTGGACAAATGCTAAAACTGCTACTTCTTCTTCATGAATAATTGTTAAATATGTTTATTTGAAATACGCAGTGTCACCACAGTTAAAAAGTAAAATTTATAAAACCCAACAGTCTGTTTCACCCAAAAGAATCTTCAACACTGATTTCTACAATTATTGATTATTTATTTGAAATACACCCAATGCTTGACAAAGTTTATGTGTGCTGTAAAGTTTTCACTTTTGGTTTCATTTTTAAACAATTTTTACTTTCACAGTTAAACTCAATTAAGTTAATGAAAAAGCTGATTTTACAGTAAAGCAACAGCAACCATTTCTCTTACTATTGATTTAAGAATTACGTTTGGAACTGCAGTTATGTAGTTATCATTCTAGTCTGATAGTATGTAACATTAAGCGTGCAGTTGCAACTTAAGTTTTTATCAAAAAGGATACGGCTCACACCTTTCATTATTTTTACAGATGAAAAGCAAACAGCTTTAAAATTGATTGTCCCCCCAAAGTTACCCGAAAGCCATAGAATGCATAATGCTGAAGATGTTTGTGGCGTACATTATCAAGAACTTTTTGTCTGCTTTGCATCACCAAATTTTTTTGTCTGCTTTGCATCACCAAATTTTATTGCATAATAGTGAAAGATAAGTAGGCTAAATCCAATTATTGCTGTAAAAAAGTTTTAGGCCACATTAAGGGATGACTTTTTTTGATGAGAGCATGGAGTTGTGTGTTTAGGTTAGTTGACCAGTAGGTTTATTGATAGTTTAAAGTTCTATTTTCATTTTAAAACACTACTGGAGTGATGTGCTTGTTTCTTTCTTCACAAGTCATGATGCATGATGCTAAATACACAAAAGAAGCGTACTGCAGCTTTAACAAAATACTTAAAACCCAGGGAAAACTTTGCCGAAAATTTTTATTCTTGTCAGCTCAGGTTCAAGAGAATTCATTCCAAATTTGAATGTGTAATGGTTTGGTCAGCAATTTAAACGTTACAAAAGCATTAACGCCATTATCTGCTGTTATTGACATTTGTAATTTAGGGACTAGATATATATATATATACATATTTTTCATTAATATTGGATAAAAAAGTGAAAAAAATACTTTTATATTTTTAAAAGTAATAAGTTCGTGAACAATGCTGGGAACACTTTGCAAATGTTATTTTACCAGCAGTGAGCGTCAAAGTGAAATGTGATTCTTTTTTGTTTTTATATACTGTATTTATTAGGGTAGTATTTTTTCAAATGAATCTTTTGTACAAGTTCTTGATATGCATAAATTCTTTGCATCAAACAAAAATAGTCCAATGCATATTGCTGCTATTAGTCCCATAATGCGGCTATTAGTGCTATTAGTCCTATTAGTGCTATTAGTCCAATGCATATTGCTGCTATTAGTCCCATACTGCGGCTATTAGTGCTATTAGTCCTATTAGTGCTATTTATCCTATTAGTGCTATTAGTCCAATGCATATTGCTGCTATTAGTCCCATAATGCGGCTATTAGTGCTATTAGTCCTATTAGTGCTATTAGTCCTATTAGTGCTATTAGTCCAATGCATATTGCTGCTATTAGTCCCATAATGCGGCTATTAGTCCTATTAGTGCTATTAGTTTTATTAGTGCTATTAGTCCTGTTAGTGCTATTAGTCCTATTAGTGCTATTAGTCCTATTAGTGCTATTAGTCCAATGCATATTGCTGCTATTAGTCCCATAATGCGGCTATTAGTGCTATTAGTCCAATGCATATTGCTGCTATTAGTCCCATAATGCGGCTATTAGTGCTATTAGTCCAATGCATATTGCTGCTATTAGTCCCATAATGCGGCTTGTTACGGTAAACTTGCTCTCTCGTTCGTCTCCGGTTGAATAACGCGCTAATTGCTAATTGCCACACACAAATCCAACAGTTCAATGTATTGCGTAGCACAGCGCAGCACAGCGTAGCGTAGCGGTTTTCTAAAACAGTGAAATGCGCATAAGAAATAACATTAAAATTACAAGTCAAATAAATGCACACTTACCAACTATTTGAAGACGAGAAAGCCAAATATCGAACAGCATACAGTTATACACCGGTTCCCAAAAACAATTAAGAGTGTCAGACCAGGAAAACACGAGCTTATATAAGGGTATCGCAAACAGATCAAAGGACAGATCAAAGAACAGGAAATAATATCACTAAGTAAGATTTCAATTAGCAGTAAAGATAGGAAGGGCGAGGAAAAGACCAAATCTCACAGCTCAGCAAACCCCCGCTGAGAAGATGGAAATCGAGGAAAGGAAACATTACGTAATGCACTGATCTTTAGCGCACGTGTCAGAAAGGAGAAAAGCAGTAAACAACATAGAGAAAACGTTACAAGAATAACACTCCAAACTTCATCAATCAACGTCTAAAACTTGCCGTAACATAGCCCCCCCAATTTACGAATTACATACGGAAATTAAACAAATAAGACGGCAAGTATTAACTTAACAAAAATGCAAGAACAGTATAGGCCTACAGTTTTAAGCTAACAATTTCAAACAAAACGGAGAAATCTTCAAACAAACAGCTGCTTTATGATTGAGCGAAAGGTTAACGGCACAGGATTTTACCGTAAAATTCACCAATATGAAACATACACAAAAAATCAAAACAAATCAAAAATAGCTCATAGCAAACCTTTAATGGCTTTAAACACAAACGTACCTTTACTTAAGTTTAAAAATCATCCTCAGGGTGGAGCCCTTGAGTTGTGATCCACTATCTCAAGCGATTTCTTATTAAAATACTCTGACTAACACATCACGATATTTAAATTAAAACGTAACTGTTCAAACAACAAAACTGTAACCACACCACAAATCGGTCAGCAGAAATGACAAGGATTAAATAAAATGAGATAGAATACGAATATCAAGAGCCATTTACGTTTACGTTCATAATTAACGGAAAACATGTTTACAAACAATGAAAGTAACAGCACGTATGCACAAAATATTAATGAAGAGAAATAAAATTATTACCGCTCTATACCTTTAGGAGGCATACTGAAATTCTAGTAATTTAAGAGATTTAAGACTTTGACAACTAATAATAATGGAAAACAAAAAAAACACAAATGCACACAAACAAACAAAAGAAAACACACACACAAAAGTTGAAGCGAAGCGTAAGCGTGAAAGACAGCCGCTGCTGTAGACAGTCCGTAACAGTCCATAAAAGCTCATATCAGTTTACACAGTTTTGAAATTGGGCGACGAAATGTCTTGTTTTGGGATTTGACCATCACTTGGCGGACGTGGCCCAAGTCGTCTGGGAAAATTTGAATAATGCGGCCCAAAGGCCATTTCCCTCGGGGTGAAGCTGTATCTGCCAACAAAACGACATCTCCGATCGCAAAATTCGGTTTGACACCAGACCACTTTTGGCGCGTTTGCAAAGTTTGTAAATACTCTCTTCGCCATCGATGCCAAAACAAATCCGACAGGTACTGAATTTGGCGCCATCTTTTGCGGACAAAGTTGTCTTTACAATCGAACTTTCCTGGGGCTTGTTGCGCTGTAGGACGAAACATAAGTAGATGATTTGGGGTCAATGGCTCTTCTCCCTCTGGATCCATGGTGATTGGAGTCAACGGACGTGAATTAACGACGTGTTCTGCTTCTGAAAATAAAGTGAGTAGAGCATCGTCAGTGAGAGGTTGTTGAGTGGTTATAGCAGACAAAACCCGTTTAATGGAGCGAATGACCCTCTCCCAAATACCTCCCATGTGGCTGGCGTAAGGAGGATTAAAGTTCCACCGGATTTGTTGTTGCTTCAGTTGCTCTTCGATGACACTCTGGTTTAGCTCTTGCAGGGACCGTCGCAGCTCCTTATATCCTCCCACTATATTCGTGCCGTTGTCGCTGTAAAACATGTGAGGTTTGCCCCTGCGGTTAATAAAACGCCTAAGAACATTAATGAAGGCATCAGTTTCCAGAGAAAATCCCACTTCAAGATGTACTGCACGCATCGTAAGGCAGGTGAAGACGCACCCATATCTCTTTACCTGGCTTCTGTTTTGTTTCACCATTATGGGGCCAAAGAAGTCGATACCTGTAAAGTAGAAGGGAGCATTGCCAGAGGTAACGCGACACAATGGGAGGTCTGCCATGTATTGGACACCAAAAGAAACGTTTCTGCGTTTGCAGAACAAACAAGCTCCCAAGACTTTTCGCACGGTACCTGCCCCTTTTACAATCCAAAATCTCTGCCTAAGACTTGTCCACGTATGAGACGCTCCACTGTGTCCAACATTCCGATGATACTCCTCAATCAGAAGACGAGTGACGTGAGAATCAGGAGGCATGATGATTGGATGCTTCACATCTAGCTCGTATGTACCTCTTCGTAGTCTCCCTCCAACTCGAAGTACTCCTGAAAGATAAATCGGACACAGCTTTTTCAAAGAATTTCCAACTGATTTATCTGATGAGTCGCTTTTTAAAAGTTCATAATCACGGAGATAAAATTCTCGTTGAATCGTAGAAATAATCGCAACTTCGGCCTTCGCAATTTCGTCCACTGTCAAGCTCCCAGAACAAGTCGAACGCTTCAGCCATTTGTTGCGCAGGCGTAGAATCCAAGCCACCGCCTTCTTGAGCCTGTAAAAAGACGAAAATCGCGCGAATCTTTGTTCAAAATCGGTAGGACACGTTACCACATGGGACACCGCCACAGGACGCTTTAAGATTGCAAACTCTTCTGGTAGATCCGGAAAATCACAAGGAGGACGTGGCCAACTGCTTCTTGGTTCCTGCAAAAAGGTAGGTCCGCTCAACCAGCGTTCAAGCGATTGGTTTACTGTAGTGGCTCTGGTTCCATCGTCAGCTGGATTGCATGCACTTTCGACGTAATGCCATTGATCAGGGTTGCTCGCCTCTTCAATTTCGGACAACCTGTTGGAAACAAAGACAGGGAATCGTTTGGAAGTATTCCTAATCATGTATATGACTACCAAAGAGTCCGTCCAGAAAAAAGATTCTCCATCAAGTCCATCCAGCTCTCTTCTCAAAACTGTGTCCACACGAGATGCCATTGTAGCCGCCACTAACTCGAGTCGAGGAATGGACACTGTCTTGATAGGGGCAAGACGCGACTTCCCCATTAAAAAACTGCAAATTATTGAATCATCGGGTGCAATCACACGTAAATAACTCACCGTACTGTAACCAACGGATGAGGCGTCGGAAAAGTGATGTAACTGCGTTTGCAAGTCGGAATATCTCAGACTGGATCTTATCAAACAACGAGGAACGGTTACCTGGGCTAGATTCTGTAAGTCTTCAAGCCAGCGTATCCAAGTTCGTTCATCTTCGCACGGTAAGGCTTCATCCCATGCAAATTTTCTGCGACACAAGTCCTGGAGCAATAACTTTGCGGTTAAAACTACAGGCGCTGCAAAGCCCAAAGGATCAAACAGTGAACTTACGGCAGAAAGGATACCTCGGCGAGTAACAGGTTTCTCTTTTAAGCAAAGTTCAAACTTAAAACAATCTCCCTTCAAATCCCATTGCACTCCCAAAACACGTTCGCTTAAATCGGTACTGGTTAAGTTAACCTTTGATTTGACTTGTGCATCGCTGGGGATCGATTGCAAAACGCTTGAGCTATTAGAAATCCATTTGGTAAGCTGAAACCCTCGTTTTCGTAGCAGCTCTGAAACTTCGCGCACCAGTCGCGCGGCTTCGCCAATCGTCGGAGCCGAAAACAAACAATCATCCATGTAAAAATTACGACGGATAAGTTGCCTCACCTCGTCATCAAATTCATTCTTTTGGTCTTCAGCGGATTGCAGCAAGCTGAACTGAGCACAAGCAGGTGAGGACGTAGCTCCGAACAGATGTACATTCATTTGATGAGTCACGGGTTCAGATGTTAAGTCACCACCAGGCCACCATAAAAAACGTAGGTACTGCCTATCTTTCGGGTCCACAAACACTTGATGAAACATTTCTTTAATGTCACCCACAACAGCTACATTTTCTTTACGAAACCTTGTCAGCACTCCGATTAAACTACTCATGAAATCAGGACCTTTTAAAAGTTGAGAATTTAACGAGTTACCTGCGAATTCTGCCCCACAATCAAATACCACACGTATCTTCGGCTTGTGTGGATGCAAGACGGGATGATGAGGAAGGTACCATTTCGTATCTGACTCTAGTTCTGGTTCAACCTGTTCAGCATGTCCCTGTGAAATGTATGATGATACTGCATCAACGTACCTGGATTTTAAAGATGAGTCTTTCATCAGTCTCCTTTTCAGATAAGAGAGTCGTACACGTGCTTGTTCATAATTATTCTTCAGTCGAGGTGCTCCAGGCCTCCATGGCAACGCTACTTGGTAATGTCCATCAACAACTGACTTTGAATTTTGTAAAAGCTGCAGAGCGTAACGGTCTTCTTTGGACATAGATGTGTCATAACTCTGCCGTGAAGGAACTCTATCTAGGCGCCATAAGCACTCAATTTGAGAATTTATCAATTGCTCCGAAGTACTTACAAAATTGACCGACACTGAGGATTCCTGATTCCCGATGAACTTCGGACCGACTATTGACCAACCCAACGTCGTACGAACTGCGTATGGCTGATCAGTGGCACCTCTCCTTTCTTCAGCAACCCAAAAGGCTTCCGGAGCATTTAAACCTATCAAAAGCAAAACCTCTCCTTGCACCACGGTGAAAGATATATTTTGCAAATGCGGCCAAGCTTTCAACTCATCTGTGGATAAAGATGGATTAGGACTGACAGGTAAACGATCCACCGACAACACATCTCGTAAAACCAGAGTATCATCTCCAGCCAAAGAACAAACGGTCAAATTTACCTTACACCCTTGTCTTAGCGTTTGCTCGTTGACTGTAGAAATAGAAAACTTAGCAGGCTCCCCAGACACTTGCAATTGATCCAGCAAACGCTTGTCGCACAATGAAGTTGTGGATCCTTGATCCAAAAAAGCGTACGTCATCATAGACTTACCACAAGTTACTACTTCCACTGGTATCACGTTCAAAAATACATTGCTGTTAGACTTCACCGCAGAAGCTCCTGTGAAATTCGAGGTTGCATTCGTAGTTGGTTGAGCGGTTGGTGCAGGTGTGGCCGTAGCGGAATTTGTACTGGTACTGGCACTACATGGTGTAGCAGGGGATTCTTCTCGTCGCGAACAATGAAGTAGACTATGGTGCTTCCGGTTGCAGCCGGCCACCGTACAAGCAGGTCTAGAAAAACAATACTTCGCAACATGTCCTCGCTTACCGCAATTATCACACAACCGCTTTTGTCGCATAAATTGAAGACGCTCCTGAACAGGCTTTCGGCGGAATTCCGAGCAGTCCCACAAACTGTGATTAGACAAACAAAAGGCACATTTATTATTCAATGATTGCTGATTTTTAGCGCCCGAAACCAAAGTTGAATGCGTAGAGAATTTAGTTACCTTTTGACCGACGGTTTTCTTGCTCTTTTGGCCAACTGCTGTCGAATACGATGACTTGACAATATTCGCTTCACTGAGCACAAAACGTTTAAGATCAACAAAATTGGGTTCACGACCTTCACTCTCTATCGCTGCTGAAAAGCGTAACCACCGCGTTTGTAGTGAAGCGGGTAGACGACGTACAATTTTTGCAATATTCTCAAAACAATTTAAGTCAGAAAAGTAATGTAAATGTTCCAAAGTCGTACTGCACTCTTCTAATTTTTGAGATAAAGAAATTAGTGCGTTTGAATCATCATATTTAATGTCGGGTCCATCTAGAAGGGTTTTGATGTAAGCTCTTGCTATTGTGTTCTTTTTGCCAAAATTTTCGTACAATACTTGCTTGGCCTTTGCTAAACCTTCGGCCGGATTTAAAAGCAAACAATATTCAATCAGAGATTTAGCCTTACCGGTGCAATGTTGAATCAAGTAAAGAAGTTTTCTTCTATCATCGGGCTCACTTTGTTCAATTGCGGTCTCGAAAGTAAAGATGAATCGAGAGTAGATTGTAGGATTGCCGTCGAATTTAAAAAGTTCCAAATTTGGTTTAGCCATCGCTTCTTTCATTACGTCAACTACGGCGTTTATAGATTCTCGGAGTTGCGGGCGTGTCTCTGACGGAATCTGTAACTCGCTGACACGGTCGATGTCATTAGAGCCATCGAGCTTTTGAGTTGCCGGCTTGTCGCGCTCAGCGCTCGGCTGATCGATAGCATTTACATTAAAATCATAGTCAAGATTTAAAGGATTTGAATACACTAAGCTTTTTTCAAGCAACTTGCCTGGCGAAGGCGTGAGCGGTTGAGACGTTTCTGGCAAAACATCATCGGCTGGAATGTAACCACCACGTTCGAGCTCCTCTTCAAACACCTGTCTCTCAATGGAAGCTTCCTTAAGTTCATGCGTAGCTTTTAGTAACTCACGGTTTCGTTCCAGTTCCGCTTCTTCTGCTTCACGTTGTCGTTTAAGATTAGCTTCCATCGTTATACGTTTGAGTTCGGCTTCTTCTGCTTCCCGTTTGCGTTTGAGCTCTTCTTCCAAAGCCATGCGTCTCAGCTCTGCTTCCTCAGCGTCGCGTTTGCGCTTGAAAGCGGCCTCTGCTTCCAACAAGGATTGTTTTTCCTGCAACTGCACCAGACGTAAACGTGCGACCTCTTCCTTAGCCACAGCTCTAGCTTTAAGAACGCTACTTGAGCAGCTAATATTACTTCGAGTTTTAGATCTAAGAGAACGCGACACGCTTAATATACTTGCTACTTTACTTGCGTCCACATTTGCTCTTTCCAACCATTGAGATGCCTTTTGATCAAATTTCGCTTTGCTTTCGTGAAGTGTCTGCACCTCGTTCACCAGAGAATCTTTCACAGCGGGATCAGAAATCTGTAGAAGCACCTGTTCTTGATCGCAATAAGTTTTATTAACTTTAGCAACAATGTTTTGGAAAAGCTCAGAATTTGTGTCTTCTTGCATCAACGAATACGCTTCTTCATACAAACATTGCAATTTTTCATTTAAGGTAGCATACTTCTTACCAAATTCCATATCTGAACCGGAATATCGTTCAAACAGTTGAAAACTTTTTTATGTTACGGTAAACTTGCTCTCTCGTTCGTCTCCGGTTGAATAACGCGCTAATTGCTAATTGCCACACACAAATCCAACAGTTCAATGTATTGCGTAGCACAGCGTAGCACAGCGTAGCGTAGCGGTTTTCTAAAACAGTGAAATGCGCATAAGAAATAACATTAAAATTACAAGTCAAATAAATGCACACTTACCAACTATTTGAAGACGAGAAAGCCAAATATCGAACAGCATACAGTTATACACCGGTTCCCAAAAACAATTAAGAGTGTCAGACCAGGAAAACACGAGCTTATATAAGGGTATCGCAAACAGATCAAAGGACAGATCAAAGAACAGGAAATAATATCACTAAGTAAGATTTCAATTAGCAGTAAAGATAGGAAGGGCGAGGAAAAGACCAAATCTCACAGCTCAGCAAACCCCCGCTGAGAAGATGGAAATCGAGGAAAGGAAACATTACGTAATGCACTGATCTTTAGCGCACGTGTCAGAAAGGAGAAAAGCAGTAAACAACATAGAGAAAACGTTACAAGAATAACACTCCAAACTTCATCAATCAACGTCTAAAACTTGCCGTAACACGGCTATTAGTCCTATTAGTGCTATTAGTCCTATTAGTGCTATTAGTCCAATGCATATTGCTGCTATTAGTCCCATAATGCGGCTATTAGTGCTATTAGTCCTATTAGTGCTATTAGTCCTATTAGTGCTATTAGTCCAATGCATATTGCTGCTATTAGTCCCATAATGCGGCTATTAGTGCTATTAGTCCTATTAGTGCTATTAGTCCAATGCATATTGCTGCTATTAGTCCCATAATGCGGCTATTAGTCCTATTAGTGCTATTAGTGCTATTAGTGCTATTAGTCCTATTAGTGCTATTAGTCCTGTTAGTGCTATTAGTCCTATTAGTGCTATTAGTCCTATTAGTCCAATGCGTATTGCTGCTATTAGTCCCATAATGCGGCTATTAGTGCTATTAGTCCAATGCATATTGCTGCTATTAGTCCCATACTGCGGCTATTAGTGCTATTAGTCCTATTAGTGCTATTAGTCCTATTAGTGCTATTTGTCCTATTAGTGCTATTAGTCCAATGCATATTGCTGCTATTAGTCCCATAATGCGGCTATTAGTGCTATTAGTCCTATTAGTGCTATTAGTCCAATGCATATTGCTGCTATTAGTCCCATAATGCGGCTATTAGTGCTATTAGTCCTATTAGTGCTATTAGTCCTATTAGTCCTGTTAGTGCTATTAGTGCTATTAGTCCTATTAGTGCTATTAGTCCTATTAGTGCTATTAGTCCAATGCATATTGCTGCTATTAGTCCCATAATGCGGCTATTAGTGCTATTAGTCCTATTAGTGCTATTAGTCCTATTAGTGCTATTAGTGCTATTAGTCCTATTAGTGCTATCAGTCCTATTAGTGCTATAGCGGTATTTAGTAATGTCCGACCAAAGAAGTAAAGATTTCAACCATCATTAATTAATATTTGTTTCTATGCAGACATCATTTGATTTAATAAAAACCTAAAGTTTTTTTGCTTAACTCTGATAAGTTTGCCTGTAACTGGTTTAGTGCGTGCGTTTTTTCTAAATTAAACAAGTTATCGTTAAAAAACAACAAGGAACTTTATGCTCGATTCATCGGGCTTAGTTTTAGTTTTTTGGCGAGTTTCCTCTAGGAGATCTTATATCAATTTATAGCCTTATACCCTGCGCCTAGCAGAACTGGCACTGGACTGTTATCAATTATAATATTTTTGTTATCCTTGTAATTTTCGAAAACGATTGTCGTTGTAGGTCTGCAATATTAGGCCATAAATTGTTTGCGAACCATTATTTCATGACCAAATGACCCACATTTTGAGATTTCATACTGAAATCGGAAAAATACCAGTTGTCCTTGATCCATGTCTTTGGCCTTGGCCTCGACTTGCATGTCCTTGGCCTTGGCCTCGGCATGTGTGTCCTTGGCCTTGGCCTCAAAAAATTTTTGAAGTCCTTATCCTTGGCCTCGACCTTAAGGTCCTTGGCCTTACTACAACACTGGTGGTAGACAGATGGCTGGCAACTCCTAAACGAGCTCGTATAGCGCTTGGATCGCTTTCTCGTGATAGGAGAATAAATATGTAACTAAATAAAAAAAACAAAAAAAAACAAACAAACTATTATATAGGAAATTTCCTATAGGCCAAGGATAGCAGTAAGGTACGGCACGGTACGCAAGTACGGTACGGTACGCTCCATTTTTCGACAAATAGTACGGTACGCTTGTACGGTACGTAATTATTGCTAAGGTACAGGTGGGGTACGTTGGTACGTGTTATAAATATGCGTACTAAACGTACCTTACGTACCGTACCATGTGGTAGGCCTACGCTACGTAAATTGTGAAATTTTGTGAACAAGAAGAACAAAGCTTTTATTGACGTACAACATTTCCAAAAACAAACATAAGTAAACGGTAACATTACACTCTGTAGTTTCGGAAATATGCACATAGGAGAAGGCGAAGGGAGCAAAGTTCATTTAGGTCGCTGCCACCTAAAGTACAGAAGATCAAGGACCGATGGGACAAAAACACTGAATGATTAAATATATTCACAGCGATACAGAATTGGTAATGTGTAGTACACCATCAGTCCTGGCGGTAATCTTGAAACTACGGACTTGCAAAAAAAAAAAATAAAAGTAACCGACGAGGTTTGAAGCACAAAGCAGGAATTAAAACACGTGAGCATGCAATTATACAATTTTTAAATGTTACAATTAGATTGTCCCTGAAAACTAATTGGTAATTATAAAAAAAAGGTTGCGACAAAAAAGGGTTTATGCTCTTGCAAAACTTATAAGTTATATACAAATAGTTGTGGCCGGCAGTCAGTGAACAGAGCACTCCTCTGGGGCCTAGCACTAACAGAGTTTTTTTCATTTAGAATATTAATATGCGGCAGTACAAATTCACAATAACAGGTCGCAATTATACATGGTATGCATCCATCGTGAATTTCAATTGAGAGAGGATTCATGAGCACTACAAAAGATGCTACCGGTAAGTCATTGGAGAAGTCTCTTATGGTCTTTTGACGTCCCTTTAGTAGTCCTGGCTTCCTTGAAACATGGCTCGGTAAGGTGCAGAGTACAGACTACGAATAGGCTTATAAGAGAAATTTTACGCAATGCGCATTTCAGTGGACAAGTTTGGACTGGTTCATAACGTTCTACTGTCACCGAGCAGCATTATTTTCTGTCGTAACCTACAGTATTTGGAAAGCAACTAAAAAAAAGAAAAATTCGGCTAATGTTTACTCAGCTTTTACAAAACGTAGGAGCTAGCTGCGGTTCCGATCGCCCACATGAATTGTATCGACCAGTGTGACTTGGATCAGGGGCGGATCCAAAAATTTTTTTAGAGGGGGATGTGATTTTATAATAAGTTGAATGTTAACTACTGTAAATACTAAAACGTTTAGATTCGAAAACGGCCGTACATAAGCCTCTAAAAATGTTTTGTATCAGGGGCGTATTCAAAATCTTTTTCAGGGAAGGGCACCAAATTTCGTCACTTTTTCAAGCGTAGTTTTTTTTTCCGGCAGAGTTAATTTTAAGCAACTTAAGTAACAAAAACAACTCTAGGAAGGACCGGGGACATGCTCCCCCGGAAAATTTTCAAAAATTTGCGTACTGCAATGGCCATTTTAGCGCTTTTTGTACAATTTTCAGGCAAAGGTTGTTCATATTTTTGGCCCTTACCTTTGAGTGCTTCACCAAATACAATGCATTTTGTAGGCTACGCACGGTTTTGATTATGCGTGCTTAAAGCGACTAAGGTTTATTGTAATAAAGAGGTTCGAAATTATGGAAAAATTTTATTTATCCAAAGCATTGTTGGCAGGTGGGGGGGATGCATCCCCTACACCCCCCTCCCCCCTGGATCCGCTCCTGACTGGGACATTGCTTTTCCAGACTGATGATAACCGCGTTAGTCAAGGTAGGATGCGATATGTTCTATTCTATTCATACGGTAGAACATCGCTGGCGACTTGGTAGTTTCGAGGACACCACAAGTATTCTTATTGTAGCTGGAAAACTTGTATAGGGTTCAATTTCCGATCAGGTCGCATATTGCAAACTTTAACCTATTTATAAGCATTGCAATAGCACTTAGCTAATTTGGCGTGCATCCAAGAATGGCGGTAAGTAGGTACGGTACGTAATTTTTAGGTACGGTACGTAATTTTAGGTACGGTACGTTTGTGTCGATTGGGGATCATTCATTGGTACGGTACGCTTGTTAAATTTATTCGAAGTACGTTACGTTAGTACGGTACGGTTAAAATTTTGAAGTGCGGGTACGTAAATTTTGAACGTAACGTACAGTACTGCCAACCTTGCTATAGGCCAATGTTTTGCGTTGCTTTTTTTGGCTAATTCGTGCAATAATTTGTCTCAGTGCCGGTGCTAGGCCAACTGAGCCTCCCCTCCGAAAACTTCACGTGGGGCCCTCTCAGAGCCGATGTCAAGGGGATCCTGGCCCCCCCAATCGACATGCTTGGCTCCCCCCCAATCCACCAGCTTACTCTTTTGAAGACAACGGCTTTTGTGCTTAATTTTAAACTTTGGCCCCCTCTGATAAACGCTTGGTCTCCCTAAGTCGACAGCTCTGCCGTCGGCTCTGGCCCCCTTTCAGCTATGGCGGAAGCATTTTTAAAGTGGGGGCCCAAAACCAATCACCAGATTTTCTTCATCTACAATCAAGGACGGCAGTGGCATAGCGAGAAATTTTAAAAGGGGGGGGGGGGCATAATTTCCACATTTTTTTCGGCAGAACTAATTTGAAGCTGATTAAGAAACCAAGAAAGTTCTAGGGGGGTCCGGGAGCATGCTCCCCCGGGAAATTTTTGAAAATTTACATGCTGAAATGGCTATTTTAGTGCATTTTGACTAATTTTTAGGCAAATTGTGTTTAAATTTTTTGACCCTAATTCTGGTGCTTCGCCAAATATGATGCATTTTGTTCACACATTTTGAATTATGCGTGCTTAAGGCGTAAGGCTTATACCTATCGAAGAGGTTCGAAATTATAGAAAAATTGTAAGCATCAAAAACGTTTTTGAAAATGGCTAGTGGAAGGATGCATATCCCTTATCTTACCCCTCTGGATTTGCCCCTGGCCATAAGCTACAAAAACCACCAAAAGAATCTGGCATATTTTAGTCACTTGGCACCATTGGTATTGTTCTTTTTTACTAAAAGGCAGAGTCAAAAGAGGGGGGCATGGCACAATGGCCCCGACCCTAAATACGTTCCTGTGGGCCGGATTTACACAATGAGAGGCTCTAGGCCAGTGGTTCCCAAACTTTTTTAGAGTTGGGACCCACTGTTAATTACCACCAGTGCCGAAACTAGCGCCCCCGAACCCCCCAACCGGGGGGGGCCGCACAAAAAGGGGGCCCCGTAAATAGACAGTACGTAGTACTATTTAATCAACGTATGAT
Source organism: Trididemnum miniatum (assembly GCA_964006365.1). Lineage (NCBI taxonomy): Eukaryota > Metazoa > Chordata > Ascidiacea > Aplousobranchia > Didemnidae > Trididemnum > Trididemnum miniatum. The sequence goes on from OZ023239.1 coordinate 8,783,597, forward strand.
AAAGGTGCCTTAAATAAGCCTATTCTAAGATTCAATATATTTTTTGTCTTAACTCGCGCGATGTGGGGCCCCCATACCATATTTTTGCTTTTGGCCTTGGGGGCCCCCGCAAATTTTTCGAAAAATAGCAATCGCAAAACTAGCAAACAAACGTTTAGTAGCATACCAAGGGCCAGGGGCGGATCCAGCGGGGGGGTGTGGGGGATGCATCCCCCCACCAGCCATTTTCAACAATGCTTTGGATAAATAAAGTTTTCCTATCATTTCAAACCTCTCATAACCATGGGTGCAAATCCATGGAGGGATGTATCCCCCCCAATAATCCGGCAGCGTCCTCCCCAATATTTTCATGTCCCAAAACTGGGCATCAGCGCACGTGATGACCTTTTTTTGGCCTTCACTTCATTGGCATCTGGGAACGTAAAAAATTGGCATCTGGGAACTTAAGACTTTTTTTTTGATCTTCACTTCATAGTGGGCAAAAAATTGGACATCTGCAGACGTGTCAATTTAGCTAAATCATCCCCCCCAATATCTAAAAATGGTCGATTTTGCTAAATCATCTCCCCCAATGCTCAACATAGATTTGCACCCGTGTTCATAACAATAAACGTTAGTCGCCTTAAGCACGCATAATCGAAACTGTGCTTACGAAATGCATCATATTTGATAAAGCACTCAAAGTTAGGGGCCAAAAATATGAACAAACTTTGCCTGAGAATTGTTCGAAAAGCGCTAAAATGACCATTACAGTATGCACATTTTCAAAAATTTTTCGGGGTAGCATGCCCCCGGACCCCCTTAAAGTCGTTTTTGTCACTCAAGTTGCTTGAAATAACTCCACCGGAAAAAATTTGCGCTTGAAAAAGTGACGAAATTTGGTGTCCTCTCCCTGAAAAAGATTCTGAATACGCCCCTGACATGAAACATTTTGAAAGGACTTATTTACGCCCGTTTCCGGGTCTAAACGTCTTTATACTTAGTTAACATTCAACCTAATTTAAAATCACATCCCCCCCCACCAAAACTTTCTGGATCCGCTCCTGCCAAGGGCCTCTCATTCTCAAGTGAAAGGCGCAAAAATCAGCCTTGAAAACGTTTTTTCTTCGCATAGGTAGCGAAATGTTAGAGTAGAGTTTGCTTGCAGCATGATTTTAATGGGTTTGGAAGGGACCTAGTTAAACAGACTACTAAACCTTGTTAAAACTGAGGAATTATAAAGGCGCAAAACGCACAAAAAGCCTACAAAATAAGGTCAAATTCCGCATAATTTTCTGAGGGGGGGGGCATGCCCCCAGACCCCCCTAGCTTGGCATCGCCCCTTCGGGGCTCGCTCTTTTGCATCACCATCAGGAAAAAATTTTTAGGGGGCCCCGAAAGATGATTTCGGGGGGGGGGGGGGGGGGGGCCGCATTGCCTAGTTTCGGCCCTGCGCGAGTAGCAGTTATAGGCCAGAAGTTATATATTTTAACTACGAATTAACAAAATCACAAATAGCTCCACCAAGGAAAAAAATACAGGAGTGGCGGCAGAGTAATCCGGTTGCATAATATAATATATAATAAAGGTTGATGTCAGAATTACCCTGGGTCTTACAACCTTGATTATTTAAAATACCCTATGGTTTAGACCAGGGTTAATCAGACAGCATCCTTATCACCATTGGCAAACTCTACACTAGAATCATTCCCACGAAATCTAGCTGAAAATATGCAAACGCCAGTTGCATAGGCCTAGGCTGCTGCTTTAATACCTCATAGACCTACACCATTGCGATATCAAAAACATGTTTGTTTAAAAATTGCGGACTAAAGAAATTTTAATGTTGCGAATTGCAGTTACGGACTTACAGATTCTTGGGACTGCGGACTTGCGATTTCGAATCAAGACTTCAAAAACACCATTGCGGACTTGCGGTAGCGGAATAAAACTTTTAATATGTAGTAGCGGAATTGCGGTAGGGATTACGATTTTTAAAACTTGGTTGCGGATTACGGACTTATCAATGGATATCTGTTACGTGTCCATTTACTCAAAAAGAGTTCGTGATTGGCTGTATTTATCGTCATCCAAGTTCTAAACTGCAACCATTTTGTGACTGCTTGAGCGATTCTTCAGCAAACCTAAATGAAGCTAACAAAAAATATTTCATTCTTGGTGATAGTAATATTGATTTGTCTTCAGATACCATTTCCAATAGCCATAAGAACGTACTAGCAGAGTATGGTGTTGTCGCATTGATTAACAAACCAACTAGAATTGCATCTACTTCGGCCACAACACTTGACCACATACTTACTAACACTTTCCGGTACCGTACCAGCTCTTTCCTGGTATAATAAATTATGATCTGACTGACCACTTGCCAGTATTTATTAAAATTTCTTGTTGGATAGGATTACTTCTCAGTACGTTCACCTCGGCATCCCTAAACTCAATGATTTGTACAATTTTGAAATTGCTAAATTTATGTACCAGTACGTACATGACATGTTACCTCTGCAATTTAACCATTATTTTACATATATGCATGATGCACATTCGCATACAACACGTTACTCGACGACAAAAGCTTTAGCAATTAAGCGTTCTTCTACAAATCGCGATCAGAACTCTTATCAAATACAAAGGAGCCACGATCTGGAACTCCATTCCCAATCAATTCAAATTATTAACGTATCATAAATTCCAACGGAAATATAAAAAGTTTCTTTTTAATAAGTATATCTAGTCATACTCTGACTCTGCCCAGTATACATTCTTTCTTTTTTGTTTGTTTTTGTATTATAAAAAGGTTGCTGCTCGACTCCCAAGACCAATTGGTCCCTTCGCAGCTGCCTGTTGCTGTGCCAATGTGATTCATTTGCAGTGCTATTTTCTTTTATTGGCTGTTTTTTATTCGCTGCAACGAAAATAAATTTCCCGATTCCTGATTAAAAAAAAACTTGCAGCGCCCAGCATTGGCTAAGAGACCCGCTAATGAGCCGTTAACCGGTCTTTTTAGTGGTCCACTAACGGCCCAGTTCTATCATTAGTTTTTTAACGGCCCAGTTTTTTATGCTTTCGCCGCTACCAACCTTTGAAATATCTTTCTACTTTCATTTTTGTTTCAACTATCACTTCAGCTCACATAGCCGAGTGGCAAGAGCGTCCGCCTCGCGAGCTGTAGACTTGGGTTTGATTCCGAGTCCCAAACCAATTGGTATTCACAGCTTCCCTGCTTGATGCTCAGCATTGATGGGACAGTGCGAAGAACAAACCGGCAAGTTTACTTGTGCCGTTGGGAAGGCACATACCGGGTCATGACGCGAATTCGCTTCCCCCAGAAACCCGGGATCCGCCGCAAGCTTCTGCGATCAATTACCCTATCACATTTCGTTTGTGATCTTTTGCGCGACTGCTCGGACGGCCGAGAGGATAAAGTGTCTGCTACTAGAGGCGTAGTTACAGTATTAGGCTACCGTACTTTTTTTTTAAGCCACATAATTGCAGCTTGGGTTTTTATACGAGTGAAGTATATGCATCATAGAAGATGACCTAGCTGAGCGTCGAACCCGCAAAACCAGTTCCAGTGCTCTACGCACCAACCACTTGGCCAACTCCATGTGCTTACAAGTTGAATAATTCAAAACCTGGTCAACGAAATGACGAAAAGTTGATGTATTTTGCAACTTTGCTGCAAGTCACTCAGCGCGAGACTATTTAAAAAAGCCGGGCAAGAACGCTTGTTGAGCCTTACGAATTATTCTTGGGATGATCGAAAAGTCGAGAAATTGGTCAAGATACTATTATAACAGGTAAATGAGTTAGTCCAAACCGAAAGTTTTCAACTTATGGGCCATGGCATTGCTTTCAGTGGGCCACAGAGCTTGACTAAAAAGCAGCATTAGCTTTCCTAATCATGCTGTTACGCTCATTGTATGCTTTTAATAAAAGTAAATGGGCTACCGCCATATTATATGATTTTAGCGGTCCATGAGCAAAACAGATTGTAAAACTCTGGTCTAGACAGCCTACGAAATGGTTATTTGGACCACAACTCTTAAACGATAACTACGCATGTTCCTTTGTAATTTATTACACAAAATGCAAACAGCAGAGGACGAGATAGGCCAACGCCTGCTTTATAAGAAACCACTGACTTGCTACAACTTACACAGAATTGCCTTACTTGATTTCAAAAATCGATTACTAACAACTCTTTTGAAATTTGGGAGAAAGTTGTCGGGCAAGAGTCAACTTTAACCGCTGAAGTTATACACGTTCAAAAAAACTTGTCTTTGTGGTGAATTGTAAACCAGAGTATGCATAATGAAAAGCTTTACACGAAAAAGTAACTCTCGGTCGCATCTACAGGCAGCAGAATGTACGGAATTGCAGCATTTAGCAGAATCCAACAACTTTCTGCTGGGTGATAGTCTAATATCGACCACCACCCCCTCCTCTTTGATAATAATCACCACCGCCACCACCGTATCGATCGTTTCCTGAAACAGCATTAAACAGTTTTAGCGAGACAAAAGCATCGCCTTCGCCGTTACCCGTCTTAAAATTAGCTCACAGTTAACCGAATATCAGCGTTAGACAGAGACATAATGAATTCTAAAATCCATCACTTTAAATTTGTGTAAAAGCTCAGACTATACATACACAAAACTAAAGATACATGAAGCGCTACGCAATGCATTTGCTACAAATACTGCTCAGCAAGGGACCGTTCATGACTTGACGGCATCATCACGTAACGCTTGCTATGGTCTTTACTCAATGCACGACAAAACCGAGACACTTACAACAACTCGTATTAGAAATGCAAAAGCGCACGAATAAATTCACAATTTGCGCGTGAACACTTCAAGTTTTATCAATTATGTAAATTGATGCATTTATGTAAATACAACAATTTAATAATGACTAGCTAAAGTATCGAAGCTGTTTTTATTAACAATGCGAGAGCAACAAATCACTCGGTCCCAATAAAATTACGTACTAACTTTTTTCCTCTTGATGAGTACATCACTTTTTAGGTGTATAAATATTAATTGTAAAAAATATTTTTGAATGCATACACACAGTTATCTTTGCATTTGAATACAACTAAGGAGACACTGCAGTCAAAAGCAAACGGATATAAAGCAATCATTCAAAAAAATTTATACGCAAGAGTTTTGGCGGTGCCAACACCCACTTCCTCTGCTACGTAACTTTATTCAGGTTGCAAATTTTTATTGCCCACAAACAAGGTGTTTGCTATTTAAACACTTCATTGCACAAGGTAGCCCTATTAAAAGCAGACTATAATGAAGGGATTTAAAAATATACTTGATCCACTGCGAAAATTGATGGTAGGCCTACATGCTGAGGTAGCAAGGGCAAATCTACGAAACATTTAACCAGTCTGCCCCAGTGCCCCCAATTATACTCAACACTTGCTTTCAACAGCATTAGATGATTACTTCTAAACTATTTTTTCTAGTTGCATTAAAAAGAAGTTACACGCTGTGAGCAGTGGTTCTCAACCTTTTCTTGGTCGTGGCCTGTTGTTGACTGAGACACTAAAACACCGTGGCCCCTTGGGTGCGATGTTAAAAGTTCCGGTCTAGTTCTACGGGAAATTTATGTCGGGATCCCGGTAAATTTTTTTACATATCATTCCGACATAAAAAATGTGTTACTGCAAATTAAAATTTTTTTTACTTACTAAATTTTTTTTCAAAATTAGCAAAATTTTTTAACACGAAATGCTAGTAAGATCAAAATCTTTTTCTCAATTTGTCGAAAAAATTGAAAAACTCGAACTAAGTTTGTCAAAACAACATAACAAAATGCTAAAAATTAGATCTGAAATGCTGAAAATTATATTAAAAATATTAAAATGATCAAGCTCGGCAAAATTTTCCGAATCCCGGGAATCCGAGGATTTTCGGGTTCCCGGGAAATATTTGAAAATTTTCCGTTTTCCGGGAAGTTGAAAATCCGGCAAAAGGAAAACCCAAGTGAAAATGGACGAAATTTAGCTCAAGTCTCACACAAATTAAACCTACTTTTTCACAAAATATACTCTCAATCAGTCAAAAAATTATCTTAAAATAATAACAACTACAGCAAAAATGTAATTTGACTGCAGTGTCTCCAATGTAAAAGTCCCAACTTTAACTTTTTCTTACTTACATTTGCGGAATGATTATACTAAATCGGCCCTCTTACCTCACAGTCAAACACAAACATCCATTGTGTCTCCTGTTTTGGGCAACTCTTACAGGTGGAACTACCCACTGGAAACTAATTCATTAAACCCTTGGAAAGTGGCAAAAAATTACATGTACTTTCAAAATTTTCCAATGGTGAATTACAAAAATACTCCTACATAAAAATAGAAGCATTATCACCAGATGTACTTCTACATAAAAGTTTAATTTTTAGAAATACAATTAGATAAATACGGTAACATAATTTAACCATCCAAATATCTGATGCAGAATTAATCACTAAAGTAAGAGTAGGATTCTGTACCTTAGTATAAAAGTAAAATCGCTAATTGGTTTAATAATCCTTACTTATATACACAACACAAGAAATAATGTTATCATGGATTACTTTATTACTTTGCATAGAAAGAGAAAACTTACACACCACTCAATAAGTTAAGGTTTACTCATTAAAAATTAAGAACACACTACCATACCTCTACCTCCTCTGTAATCATCGTAGCCACTTCTATCTCTTCCTCCTCTGTATCCTCCACCTCCATAACCACCACTCCCTCCACGTCGACCTCCATATCCACCACCACCGCCGCCACCTCTACCACCACCACCACCACGGGATTGAGCCTCTCTAACAGAAATGTCTCTTCCTGCGATTTCCACACCATTCATTTCGTTAATTGCTTTTTGAGCAGTACCTTCATCATGAAAAGTAACAAAACCAAATCCACGAGAACGACCAGTTTCTCGATCTGTAATCACAATAGCTTCTTCTACATTGCCAACTTTATCATCAAATGCAGCACGAAGATCATCATCATTGCATTGGAATGACAAATTTCCAACGAAAACCTTACAAGATTCACTCATATTGAAAACTGTTATTGCTAAATTACCAAACAACCTGTAAATGCAAACATACAAATTACCAGTACCGGTGTATTACAATACACAATTCGGTATCAACTGATTAAGATATGCACTTACAAATTTTATCAATCTTAACTGTCTTTTTGTCGTTGAACAATGCTAAAAAGGGGAGGTTTGGTGGCAACGAATTAGTTAAAAGAAGTGTTATGTCACAAAAAACATTTTCTCAATTTTACTACGACCAACAGATTTCGCCAAGACAGCAACTGCAATTTAAAAAAATAGTGGTAGGTGGCGCAAGAGAGGTATTGACGTCATTGAGGGGCAGCTGCTAAATTCTAGCAATGCAAAGATAGAAATAGTATCGAGTAACAACCAGGTGCCATACAAAAATAAACCATTTTGGTAGACTAGTAATCTAACCAACTAACTGTTTTTTCTGCATCATAACTAATTTCTTCATGTCATAGTTAAAAAAAGTCTAGCCTAAACAGATATCATGGTAGGCCAGAAAGACTTACTATAAAAATTCTGTAGAAAGCAATCTTCCGACTAGTTTCGCGGTTTGAACACCCTTCTGATTTGAATTCGGGACTTGTGATCGAAAGTTTACCTCCCGATCCATTCGGTAACCGCGCTTACCACATAGCTGTTGCAAATTCAGCTGTACATACCCAAGCCCTTACAACACTGCAGGCTTTAGCATTGAGTAGATCGCCTTGTTGGCATATGTCAGCAATGGCAGATCTGATTTTACTAGTATTGAAATATGTGGGGCCGATGTAAGTTTATATATGAAATATAAATAGATATGGTAGGCTAAAACACCTACAAAATAAAGGCTGTTTAAACAGTTCTACTAGTTTTCAGGGTTGGATCACTCGATCAGGTCGATTCAGGCTTGAACCCAGAACCTTGCGATAGAGAGCTGCTTACCTCCTTCACCACTCGGCCATTGGGCTTACAGCAAGCGCAATGCAATTTTTGCTAAACAACACCCAAGCTCCTGCAACTGCAAGTTTAACCAATTAGGCCAAGAACCGGTATGCCAACTAGGTTAACTGCTCAATGCCAAAGCCTACAGTTACAGGGGCTTAGGTATGTATAAAAAAGTTGAATGATGCTGAGAGTATAAACATCAAGAAGTTGATTATGATGCAGAAACTAGAACCACGAACCGTGGGCCTAAAACCAATTAAAATTGGACAAGTGGACAGGGTAATTGTACCTTCCACTGCTTAAATAGAAGAGTTTACCATTTTCTGCAAGGCTTGCATCGTTTACCAGTAAATACCACGCAGTAACTACATGACTTCTATACTAGAGCTGGCTGATTGAATAAGCTCAACGGACAAACCTGCCCTCCAACTACGTCACAAATAAATTGACCAATCACAAGCCAGTATTCTTCAGACTTTCTTTTCAACATAACTGCTTAATCAAAGCAAATTTCGCGATCGGACCAACGCAACTCGGTAAGTTGAAACCCATTTTAACTATTTTTTGCCACCGAACCCTGCCTTTAATCACATAGACTACCCAATAAGGACAAATTAATAAAGACAAGGAGCTTATGGACAGTTGAAGAGTAAAGGTTTGAGGCTTCAATTTCCCACTGCTACTGGACAAGCACATTTAATAAAAGTGGTCAATATAAGCTTATTTAGAACTTCTTATTTTATGCCACGTATTTCCAAAGTACTAATTAATTTTCCTGTATATGAGGCACCTACATATGGCAAAGCTTGAACTGCAAGACGAAATTCAACTTGTCATCGAATTTATGAAAAAAAAAACCTACCTTTATTTTTCTTCACTAGTTTTTAGTTGCAATGTAACAATAGAATATATACTGGAAATTAAATAAAGGCAATGATGATTGGAAGTGAGAAATTGTGATAATCATTGACAAAACCGAAGTTGCTTTTAAAAACCTCAAGATGCTTCAATAAAATTCTGTGTGGGATTATTGTACAAATAGAGTCAGATTCCAACTTTGTTCCAAGTACAAGAGCGCGTCTTTTTTGGTAGAATTTGGTCAACTTTTGAACACTTTTAAAAGGTTAACCCTCATATCTCATCGTATTTTCATATTCAAGTCGTTTGGGGTCAAATTTGACCCCAATCAGTTTTTCTGTAATAATGACGAAAAAATTGACATAACCACATAAGTACCAGTAGTAGTAGTTGGAAAAGACAAAGCCACTACAGGATGCCATTCTCATTATTGGGTTAACGTTGAGCAATCAAGTTAAGGTAGAAATCGATCATTTATTTTTCAGATGGTCAGATTTGAACCGAGTTGCCTTTTTAGTATGTGCAGCAGAAATATCACATAATATCATGAGAAAGAAACATAAAATCAGAGAATATTTGACATGAAAAACCTTGAAACAGATTGATTTAGGAATTCTGAAAATGATTAGCATATATTTCAAGACTGACGTTAAGTTATTACCAGAATTTATTTTCTTGGGGTCAGATTTGACCCCAACAACCATATGAGGGTTAATTAAAGTGCATTGATTGCCAATATTTTCAAATTAAATTTTTATAGTAAAAGATTTTCATTATATATATTGATAAATCAAACATACGAGTTCTGTAAAACTAGGACAAACAAATAACAATCACTTCATGGAAAAATAACACTGTTCAAACAAAAAAAAAGAAATTAAAACTGCTCTGCTTACAGAAGAAATTTTTAACATGATATAGCTGCAGTGTATAGGGCAGGGGTGGGCAACCTTTTTAAGGCAAAGGCCATCACTAGGGCCTGCCAAAGTCAAAATTTTTTCAGGACCTTATTGCATGATCAAACGTGTACTACACTAAGGTTCGTTTCAGGTGTTTAGGAGTCTGCTGTGGTAGATTTTACAAGTTAAAATAAAGTCAAAATTCTGCATAAAGTCAAAACTATCATCAAAAATTTCCTTACAAAAATGAAAAAAAATTATATATTTTTTTGAATTTTTGAGTTAACTTTATGGGCAGTTTAATTTGATTATTCTGAAATAGTTGCAATAGTAAAAATGCGTGTGGTAATTGAGATGGAAATAGCATTATGCATGAAATCGTCCAAGTAATTAATTATACTGTGTGGTTTTCATTAGAAACTTCACAAACTGTTAATGTGCAGTGCAGTTGCGATAACAACGCATTTTTTATATCACACACTTAAAATATTTATTGAAACCAGTACACACAATGGCTCTTTTATCTAGGTTTTGACGTCATGCATCCAGAGGTGGGCACAATTTTGTTATGATAATGGGTAATAACAAAGCTAACTGTTCCATTAACTAGTTAGTTTGTTAAAATTCTTTTTGAAAGTAACAGACAATATAACTTCCGTTAGTGCTTGAAAACTTCCAGTAAATTTTTGTACACGCTTATTTCTCTTACTGTTGGCTAAGTTTGACATCGATAAACTAGCAAAACACCACCAATGAGGTCAAAAATCAAGATAAAAAGAACAAAACATATTGTTCGTGAAATGCTTTGGCAAACATTGATAGCTATTAAAAATTTTTAAGCTTTTTTTTAGAAAGAAATGCCACTCTAAGTCAAAATTAACGATTTAAATAAACTTCCGCTAATTGGAGCTGAATTTAACAAATTAACGTTAACAGAGGTATATACATAACTGTGTTAACGAAGCTAATTTATTGCATTAACTTGCCCATCTATGCATGCATTGCTTTTTGGCATTAGCTTAAAGACTGAGTGATTGAGCAAATGTTCAGAGTAGGCTACTGGTACCCCTTCTTTCAAAATTTCAGTTAGTTGCGCATTGTAAAGCATTTTTTATCTGAAAAGTGCAACAAGACATAAATAATAGGCAAAAACGGTTAGGTCAAAACAAAGTCAAAAATAAATTCTTATACATTAAAAAAAAAGGGCCCTAACCATTACAAAAAAACGTACCGGTAATGTTTATTAGAGGCTGTACTGTAAAGTTATGGTATTGAGATGTAATCAAGTAACTGCTCAGCACTTAGTCTTAGGCTAGCTAAAGTATGCAAATTAAGACAAAGCTATGGAACAGCCTCAATGCTTCACAGGCACATCCATGCAAAAATAACATTGCAACACCATTGAAAAAACTGAGACGTCACTATATCGAGCTTCACAATTGACCAATCTCGCCCTTTTCTGCCTCCTTAAGAACTTATGCGATAGATTGCTGGTTTCTCTAATTATGGAATAGCATAGAACAGTATGGCATAGTATGAAATAGTAAGTAAGGCACTGAGGTATAGTATGGCAGAACTGGGCAATAGGACGTTTGGGGCACTAGAGTAAAGCAGCCCATATAAAGAGTTAAATTTGGGGTGAATGGCCCTCAGGGTAAATGTGTCTGAGGCCTAATTTAGGGCAAAAGGACCTCAGGACAGGACGGTTGAAGCATTAAATAGGCCCTAGGAATAGGATGTTAATTTAAGGCACTGGGGCATATCCTATGTATAAATGGGGTTGTAGGACCAATGGGCCTCAAGAGCATTTAGGGCAATAGGGGATCTAGGTCTTTGATCCCTGGTACAAACGGGCCTTAGGACAGTTGAGACAAAAGAGCAGTTTGAAGTTCTGGGGCATATGGCCTACATGGGATTCAGCATACTTGGGAGTACTATGCACATTTACTATGCCATACTATTCCATAGAGACACCCATAGATTGCTGCACCACTGATGCAAGATGCTATGATTGCATCTTAATAGGAAATTAAAAAGCAAAAGTTTCATCATGATGAACTGTGATCACTCACGAGCAGTGTTCCATCTAGGATTTTGACTAGTGCGAATTTGCCCCAATGATAAATTCACTGAAATTTTTGCCCAAAGATTTCACTACTTTGAGGATTCTTTTACAAATTTTTTGCATTAAATCTGCTTTTCCAAGATACAAACTACAGTCTTGCATTAAAATATTCAAGTCTTTTAATTTTGCATTTTATGATATTAATTTCTGGTTCAAAATCAGTAAAATTTGCCCAAAAATTTTGCATTTTTCTCAAATTTCTCACTCTAGAGGAAACACTGCTCACGAGAAAATAGCTAGCAGGGCCAAAAAGAGGCAAAAAGCTGCATGCGACCTGCACATTGCCCACCTCCAGTGTAGAGGGACTGGTAGGCCATACAACATCATCACTCTTCCCTGTAAGCTTTTAGCAAGTGCAAACTACACAAATAAACTTGAATAAAAAATTTGCTAGAGATTTAGGGGGTTTAGAAAGTTTCATCAAATTTTTGCCTCAAAGGTTGCAACTCCAGAGCAGGCTACATATATAATTCTTGTTTTGCATCAAAATATTGCACACGTTGATTAAAATTGTCAAAAATTACTATTCCAGCTGGCTATCTTAATGAAAAGGAGTGTCCAGAACACCCTTATATAAAATTAGAAAGTTTATAATTTTTCTCAAACTTTGCTCCTTACAGGGACAGCGAACATTGATATTTTGTTATTTCAACACTACTCAATTAAAGTAAAAGCAGATATAAAATTTGAACCTGTAAATTACCAAATAATACCACTTCAGAATTTTACTGAAAGGCAAGTGCTCTGTTCAGTGCTAGACTGGAACTTAACATCAATAATATAACCCCTGATCAGCTGATAGTTCCGTCTAAGATGCAAAATTTGAAAAAATGAAAAAGTGTGGGCAAATTTTTTTGAACTTTTTTAAGCTTGTCAACTGGATTGGTACAATAGTTTTTGACCGCAATTGAATACGAAAGTGTTTAATATTTTAGAGCAAAACACGAGTCATAAACATATTCTGAAAACTCGATCTTGAGACAAGAATCAGATTAAGTTTTCTTTTATTTTTTATTAGAAGCTACATTTGGGCAAATTTTCACTTTATCAAATATAGCTGGAACGGGGGAGAGAATTCATGGGTCCATAATGACTACCGTAAGTTTTTCCATAAGTTTCAGTCTATAACCAATACCAGTGTTCCCTCTAGGATTTTGACTAGTACAAATTTGCCCAAATGATGAATTCATTAAAATTTTTGCCCAAAGATTTCACTACTTTGAGGACTCCTTTTTTAAATAATAATGAAATAACTGAGGGTTATTTTCAAATTATATTGAACTGAAAATTCAACAGTAATTGAGGGAGACTGTGAAGTGAGTTTGCACTCTTCGAGTCAGCAGCCACCCGTTATATACGTCAAATGCGATCGGCTCCAGCCGTGAATCGAACCCGTCACGTAGGATCTGTCACCTGCACGCGGTACCGCTAGGCCATGTCACTGACAAATTTTTTGCGTTAAATCTGCTTTTCCAAGATACAGTCTTGCATTAAAATATTCAAGTTTTGTTTTTCAGTTTTGCATTTTATAATATTAATTTCTGGTTTAAAACCAGTAAAATTTGCCCAAAAATTTTGCATTTTTCTCAAGTTTCTCACTCTAGAGGGAACACTGACCACTACGGTACATTATTAAGCATTTTTCAGTTTAGTCTAGTCATCAGCACCACTGTTCCCTTGAAGTTTTTAGCAAGTGAGATTTTGCCTAAATTAAAATTTTCATAAAAAATTAGAACTTGTTTATTTTCCCACTAACCAGAGATGGACGCGATACTCAATTTTTGAGCTAATTGATAATGATACACAATTTTTGAAAATAGAGTAAATCAATACTGATACTTTAAAGAGCTGTCAAATCGATACCGATAATGATACTAAAATATTGCGCAATATGTATTGCTGGTACAAGTATCTCGATACTGCCCATCCCTGCCAATAGTTTCTGGCAGTGTTCCCCCATAAGGTGCGAAATTTGAGAAAAATGAAAAATTTTGGGCAAAATTTTTAATTTTTGCACACTGCTATAATGATTAAAATGCAAATCAGTTTAAAGTACTCAAGTTTTTTCGTGTCAAATGAAAGTGCTTTACCACAGAAACTCATATTTTACACAAAAATTATTCCAGATCTTGAATTACACCCTTTACATGTTAGGGCAAGCTTTTAGTGATTTTCATATATGGGCAAATTTGCACTAGCTAAAATCTCAGAGGGAACAGTGGTTTCTACGTCTATGGGTATTTTGCCGGATATAGTGCAATCCATATAGTGTGGTGGATACTCAGGACCAGCGTTCCCTCTAGGATTTTGACTAGTGCGAATTTGCCCAAATGATAAATGCTCTAAAATTTTTGCCCAAAGATTTCACTACTTTGAGGACCCCTTTTACAAATTTTTAGCATTAAATCTGCTTTTCCAAGATACAAGCTACAGTCTTACATTAAAATATTCAAGTTTAAATTTTTCAGTTTTGCTTTTTATAATATTAATTTCTGGTTCAAAATCAGTAAAATTTGCCCTAAAGTTTCGCATTTTTCATAAATTTCTTACTCTAGAGGAAACACTGCTCAGGACTATTTTTGACAGTTTGAGCGCCAGCAAAATAGCTTGATATTGCAAAAACCTGCAGGAGTACAAGGATTGCCTTTGCAAGTGATTTAGGAGCACAAGGAGTGCTAGTGAGTTACCGGTATCACCAAGGATTAAGGTTTGGTTAGAGTTAGGGCACTTGGTATCAACTCACTAGCACCCCTAGTGGTTCATCATCCGTGTGCTCTTAAATCACTTGCAATGGAGGTCTTGTGCTCCTGCAGGTTTTAGCAGGACCCAAATAGCTTCTAGATCTACAATACTTTGCCGCAAGTAGACTGGTAGATGCTGGTTTTACCTACTGCTGGCAAAATAGACACTGCCTAAAAAATTTTCCCAAATATTTAGTCTAGACGGTTTTAAAAAAGTTTGATCCAATTAGGGTTTAAAATTCAAAGTTGAGCTCAAAACAGTATGAAACTTTTGCTTTTTATTAAAACATTGACCTCTTTGATTCATATTCGGCCAAAAATCACACTTTCAGTCAGCAAGCTTACAGAAAAATTGGAAAATTTCGCCAAAAATCTTTTACTTTTCTCAAATTTTGTACCGGTACTTAGAGGGAACGATGATCAGCTACAGTGCAGCATTGTACAACCACAAACTGACAAATGCACAAGTCAGACAGTTGCCACTCAGTATGCAAGTATATATAATTTGTGATACCGGTACTATTTCATTAGAATGGCCGACTAATATCCAAACTGCTGTAGGCCTGTCAGACCAGCGATATCACTTTTCAGTTTTACTCGTTTTTCATAAATCAATAGTATTTGGACTACAGGATATTAGCTGTAACAATATGCTAGTTAATGAAAATATATTATTACCCTTCACGTTTTGGTTAAGGTCCACAAACCGTTTTCCTTCCAACCCGACCACGTTTTTCATTATAAGCACGATGACCTCGTTCAATCTCTTGTTCAATCACAAAAAATGTGCGGACATGCTGAGCGACCGCCATTTTTGCAGGTTTATGTTGCCATTTATATCCAAACATTCAAACGCAAACCACACAAATTGAAAATACTATAAATATGAAACCATGGAATAAAAATAGCTCAAGAATAAAAATAAAGTCATATACCAATTCTTAAAACTGGACATTTCAACAAAACAGTCATTATTGAGTTTATGTGAACGCTTTGTCAAAATAGTAAAGCAAGCAATTAAAGCCAGCAGGCAGCAACAACAACAACAACAACAAAGTTTATTTTGTGTTGCACATTTTCGAAAAAATACACATCCAAGTAACACAAACAACAAAATATCAATTAAGTAACAGGCAGCCGCGAAGGGACCTAGTGGTCTTCGAGTCAAGCAACAACCTTTAGTTACAACTGATACAAAAACTTATTACGGTGAGTACTTAACTATTAGTAGTAGTAGTAGTTTATTTTATTTAACGACCAGACAAACACCCAACAAAAACAAGGAACAAAAATAATGGCCGAAAAACAGGTAACAGCGACAAAACGATATACGTTGAAACGTGCAGGAGTTAAAAAATAAACACAACTTTTTTAAAAAAAATGCACGGTCGCTGCACCTTAGGTTAACTTTTTGTTTGCTATAGGCCTACTTAAAAAAAACAAAACAATACGCCACGTAAACAGTAAAGACCAAAAATAAAAAATGTGTTGCAAAGCAAAATTTACTTGATCGAGAGTTAAGCAGTAAGCCAATTATAATTTAACGTTCAACTTCGATACCGATAGTGGTTCAAAAAATAATAATTATCAACTTTAACAGTAAATTCGCTCAAATTGTTTAAGTCAGTTGCGTTTACGACCGCACAGCCATCTATCATCAATTTGTTCCTCCAACGTGGGTTACTCACGATGATTTCCAAGGGCTGTCCTTCACAAATACTTGTGACGCCATAACTTAAAAAACATCATAAGTAAAATACATTGTGTGGGGACAGTAAACATTATTACAGCACATTCAGACCGAAGTAGCTTGCTGCAGGTTTAAAACAGAACATACCCAGGGTCCAACCTCGGCGAACAGTTCCAGCAAGGATTCATCTTAATGTTTCGAGCAAACAATGAAAGCGTAATAACCACGCGTGAACCAAACCAAAGTCCGTATAACTTCGTATAAGTTGCGCGGACAAGAATGGATCAGAGACAATGGAGCAAAAAATGTGTCCCAAAAGACAATCGAATGCCTATCTTACATATTGCGAAAACGTCTGAAAGTGTTACAAAAATGTCATAACTAGGGCCATTTTTTTGACCAAAAAAATATATTTTTGACTTTATTTTGACTTAACCGCTTGCGCGTATTACTTATGTCTTGTTGCACTTTATTAATTAAATATGTTTTATAATCTGCAATTTACATAAGTTTTTAAAGAAAAAGGTAGCCTACTTCGAACATTTTCGCAATTACTCAGTGTTGAAGCTAACGCAACAAAGCGACGCATGACGTTAAAACCTAGGATAACGAGCCATTGTGTGTACCGGTATCAATTAGTGGGTAATACAAAAATTGCATTGCTATCGCAACTGTACTGTACACTAACAGTTTGTCTATGATTTTCTTCAACGAAAGCCATACAGTATAATTACAAGGACATTTTATTGTAATACAGCATCATATATTTTTTTACGTTCTTGACATCAAAATCTTTTCTCAGTAATTTATTGAGCATAGAAAACGACCTCTCAACAGCAGCAGAGGTTGGCTGGGCTTTTTGCAATAGTGCGTAGCTTGTTGGGTCAATTGTCAAGTTGGTACAGTTTATTATTGTTTCTAAATCAGAGTTGGATAGTCGTTTGTTAATGTAGTCTTTAATTGAGCAAGGATCATCATCGAATTGCATATTCTTCAGCAGTCCGTATGCTTTGGTTATTGTGCAGGCACTTCCTTCTAAGAACTCTACGTTGGCTGCTAGAGTCCGGTATTGATTTATTTTAACCAAGTCCGTCACCAAACCTTCCACATTGATAGCGTCTTTTGCTCTGCTGACTAAGAGGCCTGCACTTATCCAATTGTTGACAATGGTACGAACAGCTGGAAGGTTCTCACTATAATATAAGGCAGCTCTAAGCCAAATTGCCCATCTTGTAATTACAGGGTCAGGAGGAGATGGCAGACCAGCATCATGAAAATCTTTCTAGCGATCTTTGTTTTTGATTGTTGCTGCCTTGGTCGTTGCTATTACTTCATCAATATTTTTAAAATGAGCACGCACACGCATAGCGCAGTTATGTAGTAAGTGCGCAACGCAGGTGACATGCATCAAAGAAGGGTATAATTCCTTAAATGTCTTTCCAGCCGAAGACACACACCGAGCAGCATCAGTCAAGAACAATGAAAAATTCTCGAGTTTTATTTCAAGTTGTCGCAATATGTCATCCACAGTGTGCAGAATAATACTGCTATTAACATTGCGACCTCTGTCAAGTGGATAGCAATTAACGAGGAATGTCTGATTTGGACAGTGGTGTACGCAGGATTTTTCAATGGGGGGGGTTCAGCAGGGACGTCACATCGTGATGACGTAAAAGTACTACATTACAATTACAGTAGTTAAGAGGTATTAAAGTGCATCGTATTGTAATGTTTCCAGCCCAAATTGCAGTTACCCACGATTAAGCTATATAATGCCATAACTAAGGAAACAACAAAGATATTTCATTCACATTTTTGCTTAATGCTTTGCGTTTCATTTAAGGAGAGAAAAGGTTTCACAGAAACTCAAGCTGTCAGGCCGTGGTTAAAAATTTTCTGAAAAAGTTTTTGTTGAAATCATTTTTGGGCCATAGGAAGGTTAATTGACTAAAGTAGGCTGGCTAGCTGTCGCAACGTTACAAACAGGGTGCGCCCAGGGGGTAAAACAAACAATTCCTTCTCTCCAAAAAAACTTTTTTAAGATCCAACATTAATATAAACCACGCATATAGGCTAAACCTTGTTATAAACAGTCAATATACGGTACACTTATTATGAAGGGGGCAGTTTCTAGCTTGAAATTTGAAAAGTGAAGATATTGGAGCATAAAAAACTGCCCTTCCGACCAAAACGTTTTTAAACTAAAATAAATTATGCGCGAGAGGAATCCCTAATCATCCGATTAAAGTCAAAAACAGCGTCGATATTATCTAAGCATTTTTCTGCCAAATCACAGCGTCGATATCAGATGCTTTCAAACATATAATCGGGGTGTCCATGGAAATCGAAGAACTCTAGCTTCCGAGATAGTCAGCTTACGATACGAAAAAACAATGTTGTCTCTCCCCTCATTCCGCCCAAGGCCTCTTCAAATCTTCCGTTGATCTATGGTCGTCTTTGGCAGTAATTTTATCGTACTTTTGGCACTTGGAGCAGCGTCAATTTAGTTTTTTATATTTTAATAAAATTTCTCAAAAAACCGGGCGATTATAGCGTAGTGGTAAAAGATTTCGCTATCGATGCGGAAGGTTTGGGACTCAATTTCCAGGCCGGTCAAATCGGACACAGTGTTGCCAACGGCTTGCAACCGCTGCGACGTTTCTTTGGAGCTGCGTTGCCCAGGCGCTCAGCCGCGGGGTCGGGCCCTGCCACTCGCTCCCACGTTTAGGTACGACAACGAATTTAACGAAACGAGTATAATCGAGATTTGATGTGATTTAAAAAAAAAAATTTGTGTGCAGCCATAGTTACTGCAGATATACCGCATTTAAGAAAACTCCTACTTCTTAATTGTTTCACAGCAACATCAATGACAAAAATGCAATTCAAGCAAAACACAACAGAAAAGTTGAACTACCGGGTACCGGTATTGTAGCATTGCATCGTAATCAGTGTTTGAGTTGTAAAAACACTTATGGGGGGATGGTACAACTTTTCACGCAGACGTACGGAGGGATAATCATTGTACTTGTAAGGGAATGGTTTACGCTAAAATGTTTTGCGGGGGATGGTGTTGTTTGGGATGAAAAGATGATAGCAATTGCGGCAAGCTCCGCATGAAGAAAAGTCGGTTCGTTTTAAAAAAGAAAGGTTTCATTTTTCCTGCAATTGTCAAGGGGGAAGGGGAATGCTGATTCCCGACTCCTGCGAACGTCACTGGGGCCCATCTCCTAGCGCTTGGGTAACACAGAAACGTCGCAGCGGTGGCGAGCCGTTGGCGATACTGTGCCGATTTGATCATCCCGGGAATCGAACCCCAGACCTTCCGCACCGATATCCTGTGCGCTTAACAACTGAGCTAACGGTCGGTTCCGGCCCAAAAATCGAACCCAAAACCTCCCGCGCCGATAGCGATGTGTTTAACCACTACGCCAACTGGCCGGTTTGGCTCAAAGTTATGACATCGCAAGCGGAATGTTTGCAGGCGTTGCAACCATTCTCTTCCAACAATGCCCTCTGCGCTGAAACGTTGTTTTGTCCAGCCATAGCCGTTGAGAACAATGTCTTTATGACATCACAACACGACTCCAGCTTTCGTGCCCATTGACCTTGTCCAGACTTGCATTTTGAGCCAGCCATAGGTTCAAGCGCTGTACACCAGAAAAGTTTGACTACCAATATTATTGCATCACAATGAAAGTTTCTCGAGATTATATAGGCAATTTGATACAGCAAGGAAAAACACAATCTCTGTATGAAAAAAACGCTAATCGGTCCAAACAGAGCGGTTTTTAATTTTTTTTAATCGTCAATGGGGGGGGGGGTTGACCCCCGAAACCCCCCCTCTCCCCCCGTGCTTACGCCACTGGATTTGGAGCATCTAAGCTGCCCACAAGCACACTAATATACTTTTGCTTGGCAACCTCTGCTTCATCCACAATCAAAAAAATATTTTGTCACGAAGTAATTCTTGAATTTGTTTCTCTTTTTGGGATGCCAATTTAGCAACACACGCCCGGGGTGCAGTCTCCGAAGACAATACTTCTCCCATTCTAGCAAACAGAGACTTTAAAGAAGGATGGTTCAGTTTATCAAGTGGGATATCTGCAGCTAAGAATGAAGAAACAACCTGTTCCTTGAAGTTTACTTGATCGAAATGTAAAAAGGTTTGCTTACTTTGAGATTTGCTCTTCGTCTTCAATTTTCCTTGGTGTTGCTTACTTTTTCGGTGGCTTTCCACAAAAAACTTTTTGTCGCATTTGACTAACACGTCGCAAAGGTTGCATCGCAAGTCGCCGGCAGGAGTTGCCGAAAACTCATCCGGATATTTCTGGCAAGTTTGCCTAACTTTCGCTATAGAAGATTTGGCTTGTTTTGGCATTCTTTGCTTTGCAAGCTACAGTACAACTTACATGACCACATGTAAAGAGCGCAAGGATTTTATAGGATTAGATTAATTGTCTAACAATTATGTATTTATGCATCAACAATGACGTTTCATGCATAATAAGTGCTATTTCCTTCTCAATTACCGCACGCATTATTGTGACGATAGTGCAAATATTGCAACTTTCAAAAGTTTAAAATCAAATAAAACTACGCATAAAATTTTAGTAGCAGCTCAAAAATTCAAAAAAATATTTAAAAAATATGAATTTGTTTGTTTTTGTAAGGAAATTTTTGATAAAGACAATTTTGACAAATTTTGACTTTATGCAAAATTTTGACTTTATTTTGACTTATAAAATCTACCAAAACAGACTCCTAAACACCTGAAACCATCGTTAGTACGCATTTGATCATGTAATAAGGTCCTGAAAAAATTTTAACTTTATTGACTTTAGCGGGCCCTAGTCATAACTTTAGTTATCCTCGTTTGAATTTAAAAATTTCAACTGCATCGTAAAGCTCTTGATTTTAGCTATCGTTTAAAACAAATTTAAAGAAAATTGATGGTGTTTTTAGCACTCTACATGTATTTGGACATACTTACAAATTTTTGAAACAATTTTTACGCTAGCAGCATTTCTTGCTATTATAAAAGCATAAATATAGCGCAGATTTGCAAAAAGTAGAAGTTATTGTTTGATTTAAATTAAATAGGTTTAACTACAAAAATTTGAACTTCAATATGAAAGTAGCCTAGCTGTATTGATCGTAGTTTTCCAAGCCTTTAAAGATTTGTTGCAAGAAAATGATTGCGTAAATTGTTTTAAACCTCATGTGAAAGTAGGCTTCACTGTTCGTGTATAGAACTAGGCTTTTACAACCATGGTAGATGGGAGTGAGGTTGTTAACTTCTGTCATGTTTCACCCTTGGACCATGTGTAAAACGAGCCTCTGGTTAATTTTATTCTGGCCCACAATATTCGATTTTAAAAGCCCTGGCTTTGAAAATCAAGAAGCTGCGGCCATGAAACGACGTAGACCTATGTTAATGTATATGAAACAGTGAAATCAAAAAGTAAAATAGATACCGGTATATTTTTCCCGCTTGAATTTTGCTTATTGAATTTTTCGTTGAGCAAATGGTCCAAAGCCCAAGGGTGAAGCACGACAGAAGAAAACAGCCACACTACCAATCTAACATGGCAGTAAAAATTTAGTTCTATACAGTGAAGCTTTCTTTTACATGAGGTTTATAACAATTTACGCAATCATTTTCTAGCGAAAAAGTTTTAAGGGTTTGAAAATCCACGACCAATAGCCAGGCTAATTTCATAGTGAAGTTTAAATTTTTGTGATTGAACCCATTTAATTTGAAGCAAATTAACTTTTTGCAAATCTGCCCTATATTGATGTTTTAAAATGACAAGAAATGCTATTAGTTAAACAACCGCTACAAAAATTTATATATCTGTCCAAATTATTTACAATGTAGAGTGCCTAAAACACAACCAATTTTCTTGAAATTTGTTTTAAACGATAGCGTAAGTCAAGAGCTTCATGATGCAGTTAAAATTTTTAAAATTCAACAAGCATAACCGAAGTTATGACCTTTTTCGTAACACTTTCAAGCGTCTTTACATTGCGAAAGATAGTCAGGCCATTGTCTTTTTGAACACATTTATGCTCCATTGTCGCTCAACAATGTAACGAATGATTCGCTCCCCTTATACGTGAGGTATACGAACTTTGAACCAAAAAAGCCGGCTGCAGTATTTAAGGACGCCTTCGAAAGCAAAGCGAAAACGGAACAAGAGCAGATGAAGGTGATAGACTTAAAAGCGGGCTAGTAAGCAGAACATGAATAAAGCCGGGGTATATCGACCACAGGTGTAACAAGCGTGTGATTTCCGAATCTTTCAATTTTTATAAGGTAAAGGAGATGCAAGAGGCTATCACAACTTTGCTACAAAATCAAATCTTCATTATCACTAGCGCAGCCAGGATTTTGCATGTGGAGGGTTTTGAGAATGACATCACATTTGACCCTACGTTGTATACAGGAGCGGATCCAGAAAGTTTTGGTGGGGTACATGTAGTTTTGAAATAGGTTGGATGTTAACTAAATGCAAAGACGTTTAAACTCGGAAACGGGCGTAAAGAAGCCTTTTGAAAATGTTTCGTGTCAGGGGCGTATTCAGAAATTTTTTCAAGAAGGGGGCATCAGCTTTCGTCACTTTTTCAAGCGTATTTTTTCCGGCAAAGTTAATTTTAAGTAACTTAAGTGGCAAAAACGGCTCTAGGGGGGTCCGGGGGCATGATCCCCAGAAAATTTTTGAAATATTGCATGCTGCAATAGCCCGATTAGTGCTTTTTGAACAATTTTTAAGGAAAGTTTGTCATATTTTTGGCCCCTAACTTTGCTTCACCATTGGTGCATTTTGTTCGCACATTTTTGATTATGTATGACGTCATTTGAAGCTCAATGGGGGGGTTGTAACCCCCAACCCCCCCGTGGCTACGCCACTGTTGATTATACTCGCGGTATTACGCCGAAGCGTGTAACGAGTGGCGGGGCCCATCTCCGCGGCTTAGCGCCTGGGCTACACAGCTCCGAAGAAACGTCGCAGCGGAGGCGAGCCGTTGGCGACACTGTGCCGATTTGACCGGTCCCCGGGAGTCGAACCCCGGACCTCCCGCACCGATATCCTGTGCGCTTAGCAACTGAACTAGCGGCCGGTTCACTTCGCCACAATATCAACGAAAATAGACGCATTGCACGGCTCCTTGAGAACTAGCGCACTTCACTATGTCCCAAAACGATGCGAAAACGCGATATAATTGTAAATCATTTGCTGAAGACAACAATGTGCCCCTCCGCGGAAGAGACAGAGTTGATAATCTTCAACAAAAAACTGATTCAATATTAATACTGTATTTAGTTGCATATTTATCCCCCCATCACGAGAAAGCGATCAAGCGCTATAACAATCTCGCTTAGGAGTTAACGGCCATCTCTCTACCACACCAAGATGCGGGAATTCCGTTGAGTGCCTTTCCAAGAAATATAACAAGTAAACTTGCCGGCTTGTTCTCCAAACTGTCCCTTTAATGCTGAGCGTCAAGCAGGGAAGCCGTGAATACCAATTTTAAAGTCATTGGTTTGACCCGACTCGGAATCAAACTCGAGTCTACAACTCTAGAGGCGGACGCTCTTTACACTCGGCCATTTGAGCTGCTATTTCAAAAATAATTGGAAAAGAAATCTCTATTATACTGGCGATATTACGTACGCCAAAGCGTGTAACGAGTAGCGGGGCCCATCTCAGCGACTTACCGCTTGGGCAGCACAGCTCCGAAAAAACGTCGCAGCGATGGCGAACCGTTGGCGACCTTATCCAATTTAGTCGGCCCGGGACTTAAACCCCAGACCTTCCCCCACCTGAAGCGATGTCTTTAACGACTGCGCTCAAAAGAAAATTAAAACATACCGGTAAAAAATCTTTTGAAAGGCTTTGGGCTTGTTGCTAGACCATCTAGCGTCTTATGATTCTTTAATTTCACGTTAACATCGTCAACAAGAGATTTCTTCATCACATCTTCAAGTTAATCTTTCAACCTCATCGAGCTGCACCTGCATAAAACAAACCAACTGAAACAGTAATTCAGAAAGCGCGTTTGCAGTTTTTAAAAGCTCTGACTGTTGAGCGCAAAGACGACTAGCCATTTTTTCTCATAACCAATGACTTATGTCATTGCTGTAACAGACTAGAGAACGCTGAATGATACTCGCTGCTCGCACTCTCGCTTACCTTCATGACTGCAGCAGTAGTCTAATTAGCTTGCATTGAAAAAAATAATAATAATAATGATACCGGTACCTCATCGTTTTCGTAAAACTCCTTGTTTCTCGATCAAACAGAGTCCGGATGTATAAGTAATTATGTCTTCTTGTCATTTCAACATTGCGAGCGTCAGTGTGATTCTCCCTTTCAAATGTTTTAAGAATAAAGCATTCTGACATTATCATATCTCACAAACGATTAATGATTCCTGAATTACTAGGATGTGTCAATCAATCAATCAATCAATTTTTTGGACCCGCTTATCCTTGGGGGGTCGCGGGGGCAGCAGCTCAAGTTGGATTCTCCAAGCATCTCGATCCTTTGCAGCAAAGGACAGGTGCTCTGCTGGGATGCCAAGGCGAGACCAACTAAGATCTTCTACGTAATCTCGTCATCGAGTTCTGGAACGGCCTGTAGGCCTTCGATCAATCGGTGTTGAGCAGAGCAGTTTTTTGGCTGTTCTTTCCTGGGACATTCGTGTCACATGTCCATACCAACGCAGTTGCGATCTTTCTAGTCGGAGAAGCAGCAATTCGATTAAAGATTCACGAATATCTGCACTTTTAACCTTGTCCAACTAGGTCAAACCGCTAATTCTTCGCAAGATTCCCATTTCGGCTGCTCGAACTCTAGACCTCACTTTCTCATTCATGATCCAACACTCATGGCCATAAGTCAGAATAGGAACATAGACCGCCCCGTGATTGCGCAGTGTACACAAGATTTACCATACAAGGGCATAAAAACGGATCAGTGATTTCACAGTGTGGAGACGAAAAACGGAGTGCACAACATTTGCAAAAAATAAAGATAGCGTTTCTGACATGCCATACTATTCCATACTATTCCATACTATGCCATGCTATTCCATACTATGCCATACTATTCCATACCACAGTGTATTCATTGTTACTAACAGTGGAACCACTCTCTGTGCTCAGTGTCCGGAACGAAAGTCAGAGTTGAGAGTTCATCTGTTCAAATCGTGTTGCCCCATCCCACACTGAGAAATGAAAAAAATAACGGCGAGCAATTTCATTGTATTTATTAGACTATGAACTGCTTGTCACTTTTTTTCATTTCTTCTACGTAGTTAAGAAATCTGCAATGTCTCCTTGAAAATTTTAAACATAGAAAATACAAACAGCAAATTTTGAAAACGGCAACAACACAGATGAACTTCTTCACAAAGCAATTATTACATCACAGCAATTTTGTGAATTGTGTGAACAAACGTAACAATGCTTTTTTGTTAAGTAGGCCCACTGTAAGAACTATTACATACACTGTGTCCATACTATGTCATACTATTCCATATAGAGACACCCTGTTTTGCTATGCTGTACCCAACCCAGGTACCGTGCGTAGTCTGTAGTCCTGATCCTAAGTCTAGAACAGTAGAATTGATGTATATAGGCCTAGAATTCAGCCTGTGGGTAAAGTTACTGAAAATTTGAGTAATTTGAGTGTAATAACTTATACCTCTGTACCTAGGTCTAAAATATTGCTAGTCTAGCTGCTAGCCTACCACAGAAAAAAAGTAAGAGCATTATCAGATTATAGCCTGGTCTGGTAGTCGACCCATAATCTGCTGTGCAGTGTAACTGATGTTACTTAGACTATTTGTGTTATGAAAAAAAATTGAGTGCTAATGCTGTACACTAGAGTCACAGGAGTCCACTCCACTAACCAGGTACCGGTAACTGTCAGACTGCACACAGTGGTCTGGTGGTGGTGTTGCAGCACTAGTAGGCTTTTACAAGCAAAGTTAAATGTCTGGATTATTGTTATCAAAATGTTTGTTGCACCATTCAATGCTTGGACGCCAAGTTCTTTCAAAATGCTCTGGTTTTTCTCTGAACAAACGCATGAAAAGGTAAGCTCAAATTTGTAAATCTACTAGAGTACCAATAAGTCATGGTTATCAGTGTTCTGGTGTTCCCTCTGATAGTCTGACAGGAAAAATTTGATAAAATGCTTGTGACGAGTTCTCGTTATTTCTTGTTTAGATTGTTGCAATTTTCTTTATTCCTGTATTCCCAAATATTTGCTTAACAAATTGAAAAGAGTACTGAATGGGCGTATAAGATTTATTTTTAGTATTCCAGTTTATAGTCGTGACTCATTATTACCATATTATGAGCAGTGCCATATTTTACCAATTGAGTGTCGTGTTCAGTATAAACTATGCCTCACTGTGTACAAGGTTTTGAATAATATTGCTCCTGCATATCTAGAAAGTTTGTTTCATATATATGTTCCATCTAATGACAGCCTTAGGTCTGCATCAGATAATCTAAGAATTGTAACTGATCAAGGCTGTGACAAAACTATTTCGTCTAAGATGTGTATTGCTTGGAATTCGTTGCCACTAAATTTGTGTGCTTGTCCTTCACTTAAAGATATTTAGAAAGAATCTTAAAACTTTTTATTATGAAATCGCCTTCAAACAATAGCTTTGCTTTTTTGATACCTGCCCTTTGCTTTGCATGCTTTACACATTGCCTATGCTTGCTTTAAGTGTTCAATTGCTCTGTACTGTGCTTTTCTTATGACACTGTTTCGTGTTGCTTTTACAAAGTTTTATATTGCTTTCACACTGTTTTATGTTTGCTTTTCTGTTAACCGCTCTGAGATCCCAAGGTGATTTCTTGCTCCTAGATATAGAGCGGTATATAAATACTGTGTTATTATTATTATTATTAAAATAGACTTTTTGCATAATCCAATGGGCCCAGACTGCCAGAGGATTGGATGTTATTTGTTTTGCAGAGACTTTTCTTCTTCTCTCAACTTTGATGTTGCCATTGTTGGTGGAGGAATTGTTGGGCTGGCGACATCACGCGAGCTAAAATTACGTCATCCCAATTTATCCATAGTAGTAGTGGAAAAAGAAAAACAGTTAGGTACCGCTACACTGCATGCAATTATGTTTCAGTACAGATAAACCTAATTCATTGCATAGTCAATTTGGGTCGTTGGACAAACCTTTTTAGACTGAAATTAAGAAAATTACCGGTATGCATTTAGCTATGCAGTTCAAAATAGAAGTAACATGCGTGATTTTGTTCTGAATTGATAATTGTATTTGAAGAACATCAATGCACATCACATGCTGCTAAATAGTGACAGTTTTGATTTTTTTTATGACGTCACTGGCAATTGGTAAGTGTATGCAGTAAAACAGTTTGTTAGTCTTGACAGTTGGGCTTTTGTTGCTAAAGTTTTTTGCTTGATCCATTATGTCACTGTGATTAACCAAATTAATTTCACAAACAGTTGACTGTTGTTTAGAAATTAGGATTTTTATGTGGAACGGCAGATTATGAAATTATTCGGTAGCCCATGGGATTAACGGTTGCTGAAAACTTTTCCACAGAAACTTCGTCACGTGATAACTTCGCCACATTTTCATATATCGAAAATTTGCGCTTCCCCACATCTCCCCTCACCTTCTCAAAGTGTGGCAAAATTACCATGTGGCGAAGTTTCTGGCAAGCGAATCAACCAGGGTTGTTGAGAGACAAGCCTGGGCCTGGTACCAAAACTAAAAGGCAAAGGCTAAGGTTACCTGACTGTAACATTTGTCTCTTTGATTTATTTTATTATTCCTTCACGCTTCCCCGATTGTACCATAGCGTGATGAAGTAATAAAATAAACCAAAGAGGCAAATGTTACAGTCACTTAACTTTAGCCATGTCGAAACTAAAATCGAGCCTCCTGCAAAATGACATAAACAATGGTCCGCCAAAAATGGTAAAAAGGATGATTAGTCATACGATCTACTTTGTTATGCGGTACATAGTATATGCAGTACTACTTTTACAACAATGGACAACATGATTATTGTCTCTACTAACATAACAGCCCATTTTAGTTAGCATCTGCAAATATAAAAAAGAGAAATATATACTGCTCATTGCAATAAATGACATTTAAAAAAAAAGAAAAGAAAAACTGAAACAACTTTTCTAGAGTTCAATGCATAATAGTTTACCCAAAACTGCAAAAGTTGTTATGTATGCTGGTTTAAATTTTACAAGCTAGTACTCATCTGCAATTGCACATTCTTGCTTTATTACATTAACGTGATACATACATACATTTCTAAATTTAACACCAAATTATTTGCAGATGATACAGTTTTAACATTATCAAACTCTTGCATAAAAACGCTTCAACAGGAAGTCAACCAGAAGCTAGAGGAAATTAACAATTGGATGAAATTAAACAAGTTATCTTTTAATCCCACCAAGACAAAATACATGTTAATTAAGGGAAGGCGCAAATCACATACTTCAAATGATTGTAATATCCATATAGGGAAGCATAAACTTGAACAAGTAGGTGAAATCAAATACCTTGGAATAATGTTTGATGATAAACTTACATGGAAGCCTCATATTAAACAGTTATGCTCAAAACTTTCCAGGGGATCATGGGCTGTTTTAAAGCTAAAAAACTATGTTAATTTCTCAGCATTAAAAGCAGTTTATTACTCTTTTGTATATTCACATTTACGATACTGTATATCCACGTGGGTACTAGTCTCCAAGACTGCCCTTGATCCTCTCGAGAAACTGCACAAAGGTATTATTAGAAACTTATCTGAAAGCCCATATCTTGCTGATACCAGTTCCCACTATTTTTCAAACTGAACTTGCTAGAAATTAACGATATCTGTCACTTAAAAGTAGCTAAATACATGTTCCATCAAAAAAACAAACCAGACTCATTGCGTAATCTTCATCTCACAACTCTCATACGTAATCACAACACCAGACTATCATCAAAACACAACTATTTCATTCCAAGAAAAAGAACAGAAAATGGAAAAAAGTCATTTTCTTTTGTTGGTGATAAAATATGGGAGAAGGTACCCGAGGAGTAAAAGCAATGCTCTTTCTACCAATTTAAAAAAAGGTTGAAACTTCACCTGATTAGTAAGTAAAATCAAAATCAAATCTTCATTATACTCGTCGTATTATGCCGAAGCGTGTAACAAGTTGCAGGGCCCATCTCCGCGGCTTAGCGCCTGGGCAACACAGCTCCGAAGAAACGTCGCAACGGTGACCGGTCTATCAGTAAGTATTTATAGATAATATTCATATCATTCATGGTGGTCACGGTTCTGGTACAGTTCACAGCAAAATTAACCTAATTCGTATATCCAATTTACACACCTGTACATCAAATTTATAACTCCGAACATTGTACGTAAGTTTTTTTTTTGCTTTGGTAGTTTTTGCGAATTTGTGTTTTATTATTTTCTGTAGGCTAGTTTTTATGTTTATATGTTGCAACAAAATGAAACCGTAATTGACTTTTCAACGCACCATTGTTTATTTTTTTCTTATATGTAGACAGATAAGGTGGTGACAGACTGAGAAGACCGTATGGTCATATTCGTCATCTCCTTGTGCTTCATTTTTAAATTTGTATTAGTGCGTGCATTTACATTTGCTGAAACTATTGCACAAAATAAACGTGATTGATTGATTGATACATGAAACTTCAGCTTGCATTTTGATATGTCAATAATAAACACTCAAGACATTAAGAAAATCACTGGTTCTACTACAGAAACTGTATCGATATACCGTATTTTACAGACTCTAAGGCGCACTGGTATATAAGGCACAGTATCAAAAATTGTCTTCAAATGATTTTATTTTCATAGATAAGGCGCACCGGGTTATAAGACGAACTAAATGAAGCAATGCTCAGTGTGCAATATTTATATAGCACCATTTGCAATATATAGCACTTTTTGCAACATAAAATTGGTTCAGAGCATGATCATAAAGCAGAACCTGATCCATCTATTAGGCGCAATGGACTATAAGGCGCACATTCAATTTTAGACAAAATTTAAAGATTTTTCATGCGCCTTATAGTCCGGAAAATACAGTAACACTAACTACATATGACTTGAATCCATTTAGCGCACCACTAAGCCGCTGCTGCTAAAAATCGCTGAAATTGTAGCAAATCACTTGTGCATTTGTGCTTATCATATTTTACAAGCTAGTACTGTGCTTGTCTACAAATCTGCAATAGCACATTCCTCTGCTTCACGTTAACATGATATACGCATGAAATTCAGCTCGTATTGTCATTGCTTCACATGTCAATAACAAACACATAAAACATGAAAAAAATTAAAAGTTCGCTAAGCACACCACTTCCACTAAGCCG
This sequence comes from Trididemnum miniatum, assembly GCA_964006365.1. Classification (NCBI taxonomy): domain Eukaryota; kingdom Metazoa; phylum Chordata; class Ascidiacea; order Aplousobranchia; family Didemnidae; genus Trididemnum; species Trididemnum miniatum. The sequence continues at coordinate 8,814,355 of OZ023239.1, forward strand.
TTGCTGCTAAAAATTACAGAAATTTTATTTAATAGTTTTGGCATCATCATCTAAATGTAGAATTTTTGCAATCTGATCAGGGTAATAACTCTGCTCGGCTAATGAACTAGCTCACATAGTAAACACACTGCCAAAAACAAAGATTACCAGTTCCACATAAATAATTTGCATAAGTAACAGTGCCCCCTAAAAATTCCGTGCTCAGTACCCAAGGTACCCCATGCACCCCCTCTCAACGGCCCTGCGATCAACTACATTGGACTGTACCGCTATATGTGTTGTTGGTATTATTTCTGTTTTCTAAGATCAATTAATATATATGCTTTGATAGCACAAGGTTTTTTAGGTGAAAGCTTTTGGAGTTATGAGCTTTTTCCTGGTTAAAAGTTAATGAAGCAAGTTGTGATTGAATAGGCCCATTGATTTCAGCCTTATTTTTTATGCAAACGCAACTGTTTTTTTTTTGAAAGACATAGCACTTGGGGGAGGGGGAATTATAGGCATGAGCTTGAAGATTTTATGAACTACTGAGGTGGCCAAACAAATTAATAAAATGCGCTTCCGACAATTGAAATGACAAAAAGGAAGTTTTTTTTTTTGCTTTTTTTTTTGCAGAGTATAATTTCAAAATAACAATGATACGTCATGTTGTATATTTGGGATTATTCCAATTAAGATAACAATAAGACTTTGTTTACACTTATGATTATGGCAAAGGCTATATTTTTTTAGCCACCCATCAAACTGGTCACAATAGCGGAGTTATCCATGCTGGAATATACTACACACCTGGCTCATTAAAAGCAAAGCTCTGCGTGAAAGGTCTGAAAATGCTGTATCAGTATTGCGATGAACACAACATACCCTACAAACAAGTGGGAAAGGTATGAATTCGTCAAGTTAATTGCATTATGACTGCTAAGAATTGCAATGCAAACGCAGTATTTATTATACTTGCGGTATTACGCCAAAGCATGTAACAAGTGGTGGGGCCTATTTCCTGGGCCTCACAGCTCCAAGGAAACGTTGCGGTAGTGGCTGGCCATTGGCGACACTGTATCCTATTTCAGTGAGCCGGTAATCGAAACCGAAGCCTCTTGCACCGATAGCAATATGCTTAACAGCTGATCTAATTGCCTGGTGTTGGCCTATTTATTTAAGTAAATCTTTATTAATTGCTTGTGTTTGTGCTTTGGCAAAATCCAGTATTTGTTCGTGATGGCAATCTACTTAATTTTGACTTTTTCATAGTGGTAATTTCAGTATCAGGTTGAAAGCAAATGGGACTTGGCAGTTGACACATTAAATTGGTGTTTTGAAAACAAGACTATTATTAATCAGCTGCAATGTATTTGTAATAAATTTATAAGGATGATATTTTACCGCGTTTTGAATCTACTCAGTCTGTAATGGCAAAAAACTCTTCTTTCTATTGATAAAGTATACAGATATGAAATAGCTCTCTTTATGTTCAAATTTCACATGAAACAACTCCCTTCAGCCTTTTCTGATATTTTTTTGATGAAGAAATACTCAATTGGCTCCAGAAACAATAGCAGTATGATAGCTATGGCATGCAGAATATCGTTAAGCCAACAGTCCATACGGGCTCAGTACCAAAGGTTTCGATATATAGGGCCAAAAATCTGGAACGAAGTACCTCCATCTATTAGAAAATGTAAATCTTAAAGCTCTTTCCAATCAAAATTATTGGTGTATTTTTTAAACTTGAACTGACATTAAGCGATAATCTTACGTTTTTCTCTCCTGGATGCACAAGTGTGATAATGGAAATAAGTAGTAATCAGTAATTGTATGCACCTTTGACAATTTAGTAGACCTACCTAAATCTTTCGTCAGCAGTTTTATTCAAGCAACATTTGCACTCTTTTGCTCAAGTTTTGTACATATACTTTTAGTTTCTTCAGTTTTTTATTTTAGTTTTTAAATCGTCATAATGATGTTTGTAAGAAGGTGCAACGACCATGCAATACTCATTAAAAATAGTGGGCTATTTCTAGTGTATTCAAGCATGTTATAACGTAACCGTTTTGTCACTGTTTCTTTTTTCTGTACATTGTCTTCAACGTAACTTTACATTGTCCGACCAGGAATAAAAGAATGAAAAATTGTCTTGAGCCTAAGCGTTGTGAATCGGATTTTGACCAGCAATAAATTAAATTGGCAAAGAAGTTGCAAAATTGTTCAGTTGAATAGAGTGTCAAACTATTCAATTAATATCGATCTCACGATGCAAACGCAGCATTCGTTGTTGATTGTGATTAGAATTTTGTTGCCGTGAATCATCAAAAAATCAAATCTCCATTATATTCGCAATATTACACCAAAGCATCGAATGAGTAGCCTATCGGGGGCCCATCTCTGCAACACAGCTCTAAAAAAATGTCGCAGTGATGGTGACGCTAAGGCCATTTATATGGAGCATTATCGGCAACTTGTGACATCAGTTTGTCGTCGCATTCGTTATCTGTTTGAAGTTGTCGCATTGTATGTCACCTCCACTCCTCCGTCGATATCCATGGCACAAGTGGTTATTTTGACAGAAGCAGATGACTCGTGGTTGATCAAGTTCTAGTGGTAGATCAGGTGGCTGCTCGTGCTAGACTCAGGCAGTATTATCTTTTAGATCTTATGAGCTTGATTTCTTTTAGAGTGCTATTTTGCGTAGTTAGTAGAGAAGGCTTATGCTAGGTTATTAGACATTTCCATGAGTCTAAGGCAGTTAAACTAGGCTTTTACCAAATAAGCTTTAACGTAGTAGGTAGGATATATTTAAATCTAAAATTTTTTCAACTTTTGCGTCGAAGTGTCGATTACAATGTTGATTTTTGAGCATGTTTGTTTAATTGTTATTAATATAGAGAAATTTCTCTCTGTTGATACATAAGACTTGCATTTTAGTTTACTGATTTCTGACGATCTTCTCCCGATGAGTGTCAGACGAAAAGCTTCGAGATGAAATCACTATACTTTGCTATACTAAAATTTTCAGTTAAAAAAAAACTCAGGAACAAACAGGTGTGCTTTTGGGTAATTTGTGGTCACTGAGTCCGAATTTGAACTTGTTTTTTTACGTAGACGTCAGGATTTTCCGAAAAAAGCATTTGAATTCTTGGTTAAAATAGATGCTTTTTACATTTTCGAACGCTATTGCCCATAACAAATTTATTTAATATACCTTCTAATTAGGTCTTTTAATGAGTTGCAACAAGTCTATTATATTTATAATGATTGTAATTCCCCTTGTTTAAAAAAACCTGGCATAATTGGTAATAAAATATTCAAATTTTGACCGAAATGCAGGGCCGGTTTTAAGCCGATGTGACCGATTTTGCCAAATTGGGCCCCGCACATTGAGGGGCCCCGCGCAAGTGTGGTTCTTTTTTTGTATTAGGCTAAGACTTATGACATACAAAATAGGGGAAAGTACTAAAAGTTGAACCGGTGATAACAACGTTTGTGTACGAAGTTATACGGACTTTGGTGCATTATAATTGTAGATCATTCTGTTTTCTCCTACATTAAATAAAAAATCTGCATCTGTTAAAACCAAGCATTGGTAAGGAAAAAAAACTTGCGCATTTGTTTAATCACGTGGGTTTGCTGTTTACAAGAAAATATCTGAACTCTGATGGTTTTGAAAGAGGTTCATTTTATTTTCAGTTTACGATTGCTTTTAGTGGAAAGCTTACATCTATTTAAGGAAGCTTGTTCTCCACTAAAAGCAATTGACACATAAGTTAACTTAAGTTGTCGAATGTACGCTATTTAATAAAACCAAAAGCTTTGAGAAACCCTCAAGATTCATAGCAATCAAGTCAATGGCACAGTGAAAACAGCACGTCGAGTTACGTTGAAGCAATTTATGGACAAAAACGGCTCTAAGTATCAAGGCATATATGCGTCCTCGAAAATTTTTAAACATTTATGCAGTAATTGCAATTTTGGTGCTTTTTGAAAACTTTTTAGGGATAATTTTTGTTTATTTTTTGACTTCAATTCGACATCTTCACCAAATATGAAGCTTTTTCGTAGGCACATTTGCGATAACGGTACTTAAGGCGTACTTAAGGCCTATCTGAAGAAGTTTCAAATTAAAAAAAGATGTATTGCAAATTATAGCGTTGTTGCAAAATTAACTTTCAAGATATACCGCAATGCCGGTCTGAAATTTGAAACATTGCCTAATTTGCCTTTCTTGATGGTAAAAGTAATACGATAAAAGCTGAGGATGCAAAGGAGTGGGCCTGCCCCCTCAATCAAGATACTTGCTTTTTTGAAGACAGCGGCTCTTGAGCATAATTTTAAACTATGTTTTGTTGAAACAGCTGCGGCTAAACTTTGCACATCGTTTGCCATAAAAATTATTAAATATGGAAATTGCGTTTGTTAGCAACACAACAAGCAACGAAGCGTCTTCCACTGCTTGTCTTTTGTCTTCGAACTCGTAAAACGACGTGAGATAGTGACGTAACACTTGCGCAGCTATCTCATGTGCAACTGCATCTTAGAGATCAGATCAATGTCAGCTCGATGTAAAGTTCTCGTTGATGAAGTAGACTGTTACACAAAACGTTTTTGTAATTTACAAAATTGATCTAATATTTGCCCCCCTACCCAAGTCGACTGTTCTAGTGCCGGCTTTGAATAAAAGCATCCAAATTACCTTACATTGTTTTACAGCAAGTATTAAATGTCTATCTTTTTTTGGCTTGTATGTAGCCCTATATGTTTTTTTTTTAATATAAACATCCATACATTTTACTTTAAGGAGTAGGGGCCCCGCCATCAGATTTCTAATTGGGCCCCGCAGCTTCTAGCTCCGGCCCTGCCGAAATGTTTCAGCCATTTAGTAGCATTTTACCAAAGCAGTTTAGTTATGGTTTAATAGCAACATTGTTAGTCTTTAATATAGTTTTTTTTACTCTTCCACCAACTACAAGTTTCAGCATTATCTAAAATGAAAATAAAGGAGACCAAGCTTTATCTTGGTCTCCAACCGCGCATCCACAACAAGCATAATACAAACGCTTGATCTTGTCAGTTAAATTCCTTAAATATTTTAGCAGAGTCAATTGTCCACAAATACAGCAAAATGTGTCGGGATCATTCTTACAAGATCGTCTCTTTTTTGGCATTTTAGCTTCTTATGGGCAAAATCAATGTTTTACTGTATAATACCTGCAATAGGCTACTATGAGTACACTTGTCTTTTATAGCTTGCTTGCAACATACTTCAATGCATAAATAATGATTAAAAGAATATCTGCTGTAGCCAAATCAGTTGGACTGTTGATTTCTAACTACTTGAAAGCAACAACAACTATGACAGTCTGTTTCTGTTTAACTGACTGAATCATGGGTGACCAGAATCGCTATTTTTTGTATAGATTTAACGGCTCAGATTGTCGAGTGGTAAGAGCGTTCGCTTCTGGAGCTGTAGACTAGGATTTGATTCCGAGTCGGGTCAAACCAAAGACTTTAAAATTGGTATTTGCAGCTTCCCTGCTTGATGCTCAGCATTCAAGGGACAGTTTGGAGAACAAGCCGGCTAGTTGACTTGTGTCGTTGGGAAAGGCACTTTGCGGGATACCCCATCTTGGTGTGGTAGACAGATGGCTGTCAACTTCAAGCGAGATCGTTACAGCGCTTGATCGCTTTCTTGTGATAGGAGGACAAATATGCAGCTAAAATATAAAATGCCAGCAATATTGCCAAAGATGACTCATAAATCAAGAAGAGAAAATTCAGGCCTGCGTTTTCAGATTAAAATGTAAAATACTGAAAAAATCCGACGTGCTAGAAAAAAACTAATTGCATATTCATGTTCAGCGCCCCCAAATTTACTAAAATGAACTCACTTTTTCTGGATTTTTTTTGTGTTGCGCAGTGAAATCGGTCGACACTCGACATCTGTGACGTCATCAGTCTTACTACGTCATATTCGACCAGCCTGGGAATCTAAACCAACATCTCCCGCATAAACAACGATGTCTTGAACCGCTCCGTCAACCGACCGTTCCTTTGATCGTGAATCATTTCATCGTTTAATTTCAAAAGAATGTTTTCACGTGAAGCCTTACAACTTAAACGTACATCTGGTTGCAGCTTATTGTGGCGGTGAATAAAGAAGAAGTTGAAAGATTAGACAAGCTTTATGAGAGAGCATTAGAAAATGGATGTGTTGTCTCTTTGGTGGATTCAAAAACAATCCAAGAAATAGAGCCTCATTGTCGGGTAGGTCAAGGGTTATTTCTGTTTGAATTAGGCTTATATTGTTTGAATTGTGCGAACTGTATCGTTTTGTGAGATTTGAGTGCGAGGTGACTTCACTTCTAATTGATTGATTACGCTGGGGAGGACAAATGAAAAATTTAAGTGGTCAAATGAGATATTGTTTTGCGTTAAGCCGGTTGTGAGCAAGGCTCTTCAACTGGGCAACTACCGGTAATCAATAAATTATACTTGGTGATTGTTTATAATTTTATATATTGGTAGACAGTTTGTTGAATAGATTTTCGACTGATGAGAATTTTTGGATGATGTATTGACTTTAATAATTACCTCATCCACATTTAATAATCACCTTTTCTAACCCTGCAAACTGGACCAGTTCGCAGGGTTAGAAAAAATCATTATTTTGAAAAAAATCAGATTTTTTTGATTTAAATCGGATTTTTTTAAACAAAACAAACTTTTAGTATAATATCTACTGATGAGGGGTTGGGGGATGCTCACTTTTCACCCATGTTTGCTGAAATGATTATTTCTGCCGTCGTTTTGAAATTTTCGTCTGTACATTTCGGGTTATTGCGTTACAGAACCAGACAAGTAAAATTTTTGGGTATTGCATTCTCGTGAAATTAATAAATTGGAAATTTCATTGTGATGCAATAACCCAACACCTGCAATTAAAAGTTTGTCTTCGTTTTTGCATTGATGTTAAATGCCCGTGAATCTACTCTGGGTTTACTGCAAGAAACCGCGCAGTAGCATTGGCATTGTACTCACAATAGATCAACAAACATGCATTTGTAGCTTAAATCCTAAAGCAAAAATGCGAAAAAAAACTAAAAAAATTGTAAATGATTATTTTGATTTTTAGTGGTTGATTTTAATCATAATTTAAATCGTTTGATTTAAATCAAACCAACCCTGCCAGTTGGAGTGGACATTCTGCGTCACAATCACAATTTTAATGTCATAGTCTGTTTTAATTGTGACATCAAAGATTTGATTATGTTGCAGAATGCCAGTAGGCGTTAGGCCCACTTGAACTGGACATGTGGACACTAGGCAGCGGAAATAACTCTTGGTGCGCTTGGTGAATTTACTCAGTATTGTGCGTACGCATTGGTCTTGCTTTGTTTTTAGCAACTGCAAAACGTTGCAACGACATATTACTGAAAAATCTTGTTTATTTGTGTAGGGTCTTAAAGCGATCCATTCGCCTTTAACCGGCATCATTGACTACAATGTAGTGGCTAATGCGTTCGGCAAAGATTTGACCCAACGTGGCGGTACGGTTACAACCGATTTCGAAGTGGTTAAGTTTTCTGAAAATTCCGGTGAGTTTCCTTTTCAAATGAACTTGCTTTGTTTTGCAATCCTTTCAACAATTGCGGTAGGTCTGCAATGTTAACAAGCCAGTAGCACTATTTCTATACACTGTAGTGCGATCGTGTTGCTTCGGCCAGTAATGTAAAATTACTGTGACGCCAGGTTTGTTGAACTCTTCTAGGTATACCTGACTTATTATTAGCGATTTATAGTGGTAATAGAGCGTTGACGCGATGGATATTTGCAAATCACGTTAAAGTGCTACCCAACTATTTATGTACTTTGAAGCCTATTAATGTATTGAGCAGTTTTTCCGCTGTACAAATTGCGTTGTAATACAGAAGTTCGTTTCAAAGCGATTTCAATTTTTAGATCCTGCTTATCCCGTGTCCACACACGCAAAAAGCAAGGTAAGTGTTTGTTGTCGTAAGTTATAAGGCCTCCGTTTAAAAACCTTGATTTGTAGAGTACTATCCATTCTAAATACATTATTGCTTGTGGTGGCCTCTATTCCGATAGATTGGCATCCATGTGTGGTTCTAGTTCTTTGCCTAAAATTGTACCGTTTCGTGGAGACTATCTTGTTCTAAAGCCGGAAAAGAATCATCTTGTCAAAGGCAATATTTACCCGGCAAGTAAAGTTTTCGTGCTGTGAAAAGTATCTGCTTGACTACATTACACTGTAGCTTTTATGCAACCTACATAACTATGTATTAAAACGTTATAAAGACCCACTTGCATTGATTGGCTTATTAAAAAATCACTATCATTAAGGAAATGCCAGTTTTTTTCATGGTAGCTAAACGCTGTAATTGCATGCATAAGGGTGAATAATACCGTTAGGCAATAGACCAGTGGTTTTCAACCTTTCTGGTGGCGCGGAATCTTGATGAAATATTCCAGAAACTCGAGAAATCTCTGTGCATTAATTTAAGTTCCTAATTGACTTGGACCCAACTCTAAATTGTAAACTTGTGGAACCCCAGGACTGGACTTGGCGGAACCCCCGTTGAAAACCACTGCAATAGATATACGTTTTATCTACCGAGCCACCTGACCAGTATAAAACAGTGGTGCGATGGAAGCACACTGTGATACTGCTTTAAAACAGGTTATGGATTTTTGAACATTTGCAATATTAGTAAGTTGAGGCAACTTGACCTGGCCAATTTCGGGTTACTATTGATTCCGTTTTCTTTCAGGTTCCTGGTCAACAAGTACTATAATAATTTTTAAAAACTTGCAGGTTCCGGATCCCAGGTTTCCATTTTTAGGAGTTCATTTTACACCTAGAATGGATGGTAGTGTTTGGCTCGGGCCTAATGCCATTTTAGCTTTTAAGCGAGAAGGATACAACTTTTTTGATTTTGATATTAAAGACTTTTCTGAATCCTTAATGTACAGGTAAGAAAAATTGCGTTAAACTTTGTGTATCAATCATCAATTAGGTAACGATTGTTTTTTGATGTCTTACAGAGGCATGAGGAAACTCGTATTCAAAAATTTGTCCGCTGGCTTTGATGAGCTATATCGCATTGTCAACAAAAATGCAGAGGTTAAAAGGTTACAGAAGTTTGTCCCAGAGTTGTCATCAGAAGATGTATTAAGGTAACAACTGCAACTAATATTAATAACTCAATTTTTGTATTAACGCATTCTTTAATTCGAGGTTTATGGCTTCCCGGCAGGCAGCAAACGACTAGCGCTTTTCAATTCAAGAAGCCCTGCTCTTTTTGGAAACACCAGCCCGTGAAACTCTATTTTCGACAATAGTTAGTAGTGTAATCGTACATTAGCATTCTGGAAATCCACTAATATGACATCAACGTTAACACTTCGGCCTCCGCGGATCCGAACTATTAAAAGCGTTAAGGGCGAGAAAACCCATTTTTTATATGTAATGTCATGTTTTGTTCCCACAAGTGAAATTGATGCAGGTACACCAGCTCAATATTTCTCTTCAATTCGTTGTCTTAATTAAAATTTATTATGAAGGGGTCCATCAGGAGTACGAGCCCAGGCTTTGGATGCTGATGGTAATCTTGTTGATGATTTCATATTCGACAGCGGCCAGGGCGATCTTGGTAAAAGAATGCTACACGTTGGTAATGCACCATCCCCAGCAGCAACTTCAAGTCTAGCTATTGCAGAAATGATTGCTGATGAAGTAGAAAAAAGATTCGACATTTGATGTAACGTTCACCGGTCTGTCTGCTGCACATTCTTGTTGATAAGCTACAAGTTTTAACTCACAGTAACACTGCACTTTGCGGCTGTCCGCGTTCTTTTGACTATATTTGTTGGTGCAATAATATATCTATAATTCATAAACTTTATTATTATTATAGTAGGGTGTTAACTTTCACTTTTTTAAATTTATAATTTTGGCAAAGAGGTCGATTCTTTGTACCATAAGGTTGCCAGATGCAATGTAGTGTAGAGCCGAAAACATTCGTGTTTGATTTTGTAAATAATGTATAGACTGAAAATAAATTGAAGTAGGCCAAATGCATCAGATATTTTGGTTGCTCCACCTTGCAACTTTGTAAAGTTTGCACGAGTTAATGCGATTTACAGGGTACAAATCATCACAGAAACTCAATGCAAAAAATTTTTTTCAAAAATATTAATGTTTTGATATCTTGGGGGGGGGGGGGACACGAAGGCTTATAAGGAGGGCGCGAAGCCAACTTTTGATGCAACTCGAAAACTGCTTCACATGAAAAGTCGAGTTTGGTGTCAAACAATGCAGAATACCTGATTTCCTATCTGTCTTCAATACATTTTTATAGGCTATCTACAACAGAAAAAACGCTATGGGCAAAAAACGTGATTTAGCAAAAATGCGCATATTAAGCTTTTTTTGCGTTTATTGAAAAACTTCGAATTCAAAATGACACGAAACAAAATTTGGTAATTTTAAATTTATTTCTTCACTTGGCTAATCTAGCCACGAATTCGCATATCCGCTTTCCTTGTGCTCGGTGTGGCTCTGTCATAAATTTTTCGTTGAAGAAGACACTTCGACATTTTCTGGATTAACCGTTGACAAGTGCGGTTATGGTTATATATCCACACTATTCCAAAATGTGATGTTGCCAGTGTGGACACAGGGTGCCTGCTTTGCAGAAGAAAGACTTCATGGGAGTTCTCTTCAAAACCAATGCTTTAATGTCCACGCTTTCTGGAAGAGATTGATCGGGATCTTTACGATTATCCATCTTGTTGGCCGGGATTTTAGAATGAATATTAAGAGCAACATTTGTCGGATTCATCCAGGCATGGAAGTGTTTCAGAAAAATTTTTCTTATCACTTCCACCTACTCGTTATCAATGCGCTTGTAATCAAGTACGACATCTCTTAAAAAAAGCATGTTGTTTGGACCTTCGGGAGCATGAGGTCCAAACAGCACAAGAAGGAAAGCGGATATATGAGTTCGTGGCTGGATTAGCCAAGTGAAGAAATAAATTTAAAATTACCAAATTTTGTTTCGTGTCATTTTGAATTCGAAGTTTTTCAATAAACGCAAAAAAAGCTTAATATGTGCATTTTTGCTAAATCACGGATTTTGCCCATGTTTTTTTTGTTGTGGATGCAAATTCAAAAAAAAAGTGAGAAAGGTTAACACCCTATTATTATAGTTATAAGTAACGGTAGTGCATTTCACATGTATTATGCGGTAGCAGTTACGAAAAAGGAAGCTATTTTACAGATTAATTTTATATTCTTCAACTCTTAAAATTAAATGCATTAATTTTTAAGATTACAAAATATGGCAGCATAGCACGTAAATATCCTACTGAAGAGGTTATTTTGTGGTCGTATAATATACTGTTTTTGTTTTAACTTGTTTTTTCATTACTGCAGTAGTCCATCGTTTCTTAAAATTATCGTCTGGCAACGCTTTAAGGCTACGTCTCAATTTAACCACGTGCTAAATCAGGGGTGACGAACCTATTTACTATCACGGGCCGCTTTGTCACTTACCAATAGACAAGCAGGCCGCATAACATTTTATTCATAGACCTGCAGTGAATTCTGTTAAAAACGAAAAACTTGTTCATCAGCAGTAACGAACAACCGAAAGTAATACCGGTAATATAAAAATCCATCTACAATCTTTCGTTTCTTCGCTGAAAACATCGAAATAAACGGCTAATCAAATATTGATTGAAAAACAGAATAACAAATACCTTAGAAAGCGGTAAAATTTGCATATATGGTACTACACTACTAGCTCATCAGTAAGGCAAGCTAAGCTCTCACTCAAATAGTTACTCGTACACTGCAATACTGAAGCTGCAACGGACCACGAGTTATGTTGTTATTATAATCCTGAAACAGATGAGTGGCTTGCATATGCTGTACGTTTGTATGATTCCTGTGTGATACGCATATTCCGAATGGTTGCATAGAAAATTTCCACTTTGCTTTCCGGCGATCTGATTAGCTTGAGCAGTTGCGCGAGTAATCAACAGAAAATTGTTTTTTCTATTACCACCACTCGAACTCATCCCGAATTACACCAAGAAATCAAGCCAAGCTCGTTGACAAAACCTAGAGCAGCATCGAACCTAGAATCTATAAGCCGCGGTCTAGTATACCAGCCGCTGTCACACGTCGCTGCTGCATCTTCAGCGTGCAATTTTTCTGCTTATAGTGATCTCGGTCGCGCCCTATCAATCTCCTAGCAAATGCTCTTGTCAATGAAATCGCTGGAGAGCAAAGTGGAAATTTTCTATGCGACCATTCCGAATTATGCGTGTGGCACGCGCGTGGTTCAATTGGGGGCTCAGATTTTGATATCGCATCGCAAAGATCAGACGGGGAATTAAGAAAGTTCAAGAGTACAGGTCTCGCTAAAATGTTCGCGGACCGCATGTTCGTCACCTCTGTGCTAAAAGTTTGTTCCAAAATACTTCTTGTTATGTGTGGATTATTTTACGCTTGTGCAATCTTTTCAATTTTTGGTTGAATCCGGTAAAAAAAAGTATTTATTAAATTTAGTGCGACTATTTGTTTTTAACTATAGACACCGGACCAGTGTAAACAATTGTAGATATGAAGAGCGTTGCGTATTACCTTGCGGGTGAGGCGAACATTAAAAAACACGAATAGTACAGTATACTGACACAAAAATTAATGGCAGTTTATAAATTGTTACTTAGGTAATACAACAGTAATAGTAGTAGTGGCTTATATTTCGGCACCGTCAACACAATAGGGCTGTTTAGTGTAACGTCACTATACTAGTAGAGATGTTTGTTTGGTTCCAAGTAGAGATGTCCATTTCAGAATGTCGCATACTGCGGAACCGGTTCCGCTTTTAGAATTCGGTTTAATTGGGAAGAAAAATTGCGCGTGATAAATCTTCAGATGTTGCGCATAAACACAATGTGCGATCGGCCTCGTGTGTGTATGATCACGCGGTGTTCGTTGGAAACCGTAAAAAATTTGTGGGAGACCATGAGCGTAGTATGCACGCTTGTATTGATACTGGACCTGTATTTTTTCATTTGTTTCCTAAAATTAAAAGGTGCATGGCCGCTGTCAGATCCGTGGCTACGCCACTGCGCGTATATATGCTTCGAACTTATAGTGCTGTAATCCTTTTGCTGGCCATTATTTCATTAAAAGTGGAACAAATGGTTGTTTTTTTGTTTTGCAGTACTCGAGCGGCTGTGTGCTGAAATGATATCGAAATAGTACTAATGGCCATTTATAGATTTAGGATTCGGTTAAGAAATCGAAATTCTGGATTCGAAATTATTCTAGAATCCTCAAATATTCTGAAATGGACATCCCTAGTTCCAAACAAACTAAAACCTAGCTAGTAAGACTGGCAAAACATATTCTGTTCAAACTTTGCCCACTAAACTTTACTTATTTGTCGAAATGAGTTGCGTGCGGGGTTATAATTTTAAAATTACAATGGTTCAATGTTTCACTCTCGATTGGAGTCGCAGTTAGTTTTGGAAACCGATAAAATTTGCAATCCGAGGACTCGCTTTGGTGGTTGCTGTCGGGAACAAAACACTAAACCATCCTAATTTATAAGTAAATCCGGCGCACGCACTGTAATTCGACAGATAATAAAGAGTTTAGTGGATGCAAGTTTTAACTAAATGTGTTTTGCCAGTCTTTAAAGCTTGGTTCCAGGTTGTTTGGAACCAAACAACGGGTATTGTGACGTTGCACTAAACAGGTCGATTAAGCATACAATAAGATTAAGGAAATATAACGCGGTACAAGAAAAGAGATGAGGCACAATACGATTAACCTTATGACATGCATGCAGAAAAGGAGTTAATGGAATATCGATACAACAGTGGACATGGTTGCACAACAATATTCCTTGAAAAGAAGTAACAATGAAACAAAAGTAGGCAAGCCGAAATTTTTTACTTCAATTTTCTCTTTTTGGATGACTTTGATACCTTTGAACAACCTGTAAGTTTTGCACCAGATGTCCTCTGAAAAACGGCAACGAAAAAACCATTGCAATAATCTGAATCAGGACAGCACCGAATGCACTTTTCAGCATCAATGTTTTTAAATCCTTCAATTGGTTTACCTCTTTGTTGCCAATCGAGCAAGCATTTTTGCAATTTAAATTGTGGATTTTTATCTAATGCTTGCATTACAACTGATTCATTTTCTTGATCATTGATGGAGCATGTGGAGTATACTACACGACATGCGTTAGGAAATGACAAAGCATGATTTAAAGCCGCTAATTGGAAACGTGACAAGGACTGTAGTCTGTCACTGGACGTACTTGCAGAGTTGTCAGTAAATTGAGATAATCGACTGACAATGCCAGAGCCAGTACAAGATGGGTCTACCAATATGTGGGTTACATCTTTATACTCCGAAGGAGAAACTTTCAGAAAATCACAATGTTTTGTTGTACAGTTTGTAACGCCAGCTCTATTAATCATCTTTTTCATCAATTGTAGTCTGTTCTCATCCATGTCAAAAGCATAAATTCTACCTGTGTTTTGCATCAGTGCAGCTAAATGAGAAGTTTTATTCCCAGGAGCAGCACATGCATCTATAACGACACTATTAGTCGGTGGATGCAAAACTTCAGCAGGAATACAACTTGATTTATCTTGAAAAATAACATGCCCATTCAAATAGTTAGGGTCCTTGTGCATATCCAACTGATTATTAAAAATAAGCAAGTTCTGAATATCCTTGTCAATCAAAAAAGTGTTCTCTTCAATAGACTTCAGATTTTCACCAACTGAAAATCCTTTTGACTTGAAATAATCAATCATAGTATTGAAGTTACTTTTTAAAGTGTTAACACGCAAATACTTCGGAAGAGCAATTGTAGTGTGTAACTGGATGAGTTCTTCATTTTTAGTTACTTTTTTCGTAATTTTAATGCGTGCCAAAGATGAGTGTAACATAGATTTTCGAGATAGGATAACTTCTTTAAATTTTCCAGAACATTGAATGCCCTTTCCAAACAAAAAGTCGTATAAAAGCAAAGTAATCATCTGCTTACTCATTCCCTTTCCATGCTTCTGAAATTTTGTGTTACTTATGATTTCTTCAAGAACATCCTGATACTTTAAAGTTTCACATACCAAAGCATACAGTTGTTTGGGATTTTTGTAATTTGAAGCAAAAACCAAATTTTTCAGTGATTTTCGATGATTCTGTAACCTTTTTAAAACAATTTCACCAGCTTTATAAAGCAGCATCTTCAGGTCCTTCAAATTGTAATGCAAAATTTAATGATTATGTTAAAATGGCTACAGGTGCAAATTATCATGTTGACTTTCAGCAGTTTCGTACATCAGCAAGAACATCGTCAGTCGTCACTTAATTTTGTAGTTTTGCTGCTGATTATAAATATTGCTCAGGATAATTTATTGGATCTAGCACCTAATTTTGGTACTGATAAATTACCCTGTCCACAAGCCACATGTCCAATTTGTGTAGGCTTTAGACCCACATTGATGTGGGCTTAATGACTTGTCATAGTCACTTTTTTAAATTATGACATTAATAATTTATGTAATTGTGATACAAAAAGCCCACAGCAACCAGCCCACATAAATTGGACATGGTAAGTGTATATGTACTATATAATTAAGGCTTCTACAAAGGTAAAATGAAAAAATCCATCAGTGGGAGAAAGATACCGGTAACCTTGGACAAGCACCAATTGACGCATTAGTTTTCGAGGAAATTTAAAAAAAGATCTATTTTGCGGTATTTAATAAAGTGAAAGCATTTTCAACAGAAACTCACACTTAAAACAAAAAATAGATCAAAGCATCCTTTTATGATTTCAAAAATATATCTTGTAAAAAATTTCAGAGTTCACTGAAATTTGTTGGGCAAATTTGCACTAGAGCAGTAAAAATTCAAAGAGGTAACATTGGTTCTGACATACCCACACCAAGCTCATAGACACTAAATTTAGACTAGACTACCAGGTCAGTGGGTTGCCAGTAACTTCGCCACATGGTAACTTTGCCACACTTTCATACAACGAAAATGTACATTGCCTACACCAAAACAAGACTATAAATTCCTGATTGTCGTAAAAAATTTTATTGGGCTCTTCCAGTTAAATTTATTTAAGTAACATCGTCACTTGGTAACTTTGCCACATAATCGAAACTGTGGGGGAAAGTGCATGGGGTGAGTGGGGAAGTGTATCGGGGTGTAGGGAAGTGTGTTGGTGTGTGGGTAAAGGATGTGGGGAGGTGTAGGGAAATGTGTTAAGGTGTGGGCCCCAACACACTTCCCCACATCTCCTCCCTCACCTTTCCCTACATCTCCCCCACACCCCAACACACTTTCCTACACCTCCTCTTATACCTTTTCCCACATCTCCCCCCCCCACACCCCAAAACATCTTCCTACTATCCCCACCTCTCCCTCCCCTTCTCTAAGTGTGGCGAAGTTACCATGTGACAAAGTTTCTGTGGTAAAGTTACTGTGGTGAAGTTACCATGTGGCGAAGTTACTGGCAACCGACTACCGTACTTCGCAGTTGTTAATCTGCTAATGTCACTTGTGTATCACTTTTTAAAATAGTACCAGTACCCTATCGTACTTTCAACAACAACTGCAATATTGTATCCATAGGAAGCAACTTGATCCGAAAACCGTCTGGTTAGTCGATGCTACCTTGCCTACTCGCTTTTTGTTTATTTCTACTATGCTGTGTGTGTGTAGTGACCTGGTCACTACAATGTGTGATGACTTGCATGATAATGTTCAGATGTTGACTAACTCCGTTATTGTTAAGTGTAAAGTAATATTCGCAACACTGCAATCTATAATTATTAAGTGGCAACATTGATTAAGTCTTTTTCTTTTTCGTTGTTTTGCAGGAAAGAGCAATAGGCTAAAAAATTATGGTATTCGATTGTATTTAAATCACCTGTTGAGAAGAATGAAGAAAAGTAAAGGAAGACTAATAAGAAGGCTAGAAGCATATTGTAGGAAGTGAGTCGTGCCCTAAATGTGTGTGTTTGCTTTTTGTTTTTCGTAAATATGGCAAAATAATAAATCTATCTATCTATCTACAGATGTGGCAAAAGTTCTAAGGGTTTTGGAGCTTAATTTTAATTATATGCGGGTAGGCTACCGATCTGGTGATATTCCTCAAGACTAGTCAGGTTTATCAATGCTGTAGAATATTTAAGAGTGCATTTTACGGGTGGCAAAAATACACCTAAGACCGCTAACAACTTAATTAGGCTATAGGACTTAACTGCTCAGCAGCTCAGTGCTTAACCTGTTAAAGGTACCGGAAGGCTAGTGGCATATACGCCTACTTGCTGCGAGCAATTGCTTAAAATGAAATATTAGCACATCACTCAAGGTGCGTTTACCGATACGCGGCACGCGATGACGCGACTAAAATTAAAATGTAAGTAAATGTAAAAGAATTTCTCAGGTTCTCGCGTGATCGGTGAACAGTAAAATAAAACAAACAAGGTGCGAAAAATTTTTGTCGCGTGCCACGTATCGCGTTGCCGCCTATCGGTGAATACACCTTTATACTCAAGATTCATTTCAACTTCACTAGATGCATGGTGCATGGTTCAGGCTTCTCACCTCCCTCTGTCTGACAGGAGGCAAAAACATTTTACTCCTGAGCTGCACGGAAGTGTTTGGTAATCTGGTACAAGTAATTTCTCGGCGAATATTTTCATTCTAATTAGCGTTATCACAGCATGAGTCAGCTAGTTTAATAAGCTTCAGGCAAGAAAGAAGTTTCAACTTTTGAATTTAACCAGTACCGGTACCATGCATCAAGCTGGAATTTCCTGCAACTCAAATGTATCAAGACGTGACGTGGGACTTTTTTCAGCTAGCCGTGACGGCAGTAAAATCGAGAAGGGTTGAGAGGTTACGCGACAAATAGACAAGAAAATGTTACACAAAGGAGTTACCACGAATGTTACATACACACAACAGGGTTGCAAGGTCCAGAAAATAAAAAATGCCAAACGGCTTGTCAAATAAGGCCAAACAGCCAAAAAAAAAAACAAATTTGCCACTTGTTAACAGTTATGAAATTTTTAAATATCCACATGAATAGTGGCATTGAAACAATGTTGGCAGCAGAGTTCTCTTTATTAGAGTTGTCCGACTCTATCATGTGATCTCGTTTTCACGCATTGAGTACTTATAGATCGATTTCAGCAGACTACAATCAGATTGCTTTGTGAAAAGTGACCTAGCGTGCAAACGCCCGAGTTATAAGTTTATTCTAACGAATTACGTAGCTAAAACTGATCTCAATTACGTGAAGGATAGTTTTAAAGACATTTTCAGGAGAAGTTTTAGTGATTATGTAGCCTATGAAGCGAAACGGCTAATTGTTTAAAATCTGGTTCAAGTGAAACCACAGCAGTTAATGTTGTATACAGTCCGCCGACGCTTCCTCCACACAAATTCACTCCACTCGTCCTTTTAGCACCAATGTATATTCGGATTAAAATAGATAATTTTAACCACGTTGTCCAAAATCACGATCCTCGAACTCTGCTCGTTCACAGGGCGAAATCCACATTGAAAGAGACAGAAACAATGACGCACGAGCTTATATGCTAAGGCTCGCACGTGTGAATACGTCATAGAGTCCGAAACACACCCGGATGTAACCACGTAAAGACTAAAACAAAAAAATATAATTAAACTAGCCCCATCGGGTGAATGACTAATAAATACGTAAATAAATACGAATAAGTAAACCTATGGTGTCCAAAAACAGTCCCAAAGTCCATATGGGGATAGGTAGCTTGTAAGAGTATGCAGAAGTAATTCATCCGCTTTCATGATGTAGTGTATAGTTGCGCACATTCCTGCCATAGATTCCATACAAATAAAAGCAAGGTGAGGTCTGAAGCTTCCTTGACAGGTCTGCATCTGAGTCTCCGCATTGGGTGCTGGGGCTTGAACCGTAGGCGTACACTTCCAAAGCCATCCGAAAAAGTGATAAAAGGAGTGCAGCGAGTGAGAGTCGCTACACCCAGTTAGCAAAAACTGATCTAAATAACGTGAAGGATAGTTTTAGTGATTAGGTAGCCTATGCTGTACATGTGGCATGGGTTACTAAGACACCCTTTGTTGGACTCAAGCTGCATTTAGTGATAGACTAGAGTTCCAGTCTAAACGTGATTTCAAATCAAAACTGATTTCTATCATTAAAGGAGTAATATTTTCAGGAATTTGATCTAAATTGAATTCGATATTTTCTTGAATGCGAAATATTTTACATTAAATATTTGTTGATTTTTTATTAGACCTTAATTGTAAAAAGAACTATCAAAACTTATGGATCTCATTAAAAGCAGGGAAAGTAGGTGACCTATCGCACAAATTGTACAAAATTCAATTTTTTGTCCAACTGGTTGGACAATGTATTAGGCCAAATGCTTTTTACTTTGTTAGACTTTATCTCAGTTGTAACGACATCGCTATCGGTGCGGTAGGTCTGAGGTTCGCGCCATGGGCCGGTCAAATTGGACACAGAATCGCCAGCGACCCGCCACCGCTGCTGTTTTCTTCGAACTTCGAAGCTGTGTTACCTGGGCGCTCAGCGGCGGAAATGGGCCCCGCTACTCGTTACACGCTTTGGCGGAATACCGCGAGTATGATGAAGGCTTGATTTTTTGGACTTTATTTTGTGATAAAACTCTTCTGTACCAAAACGAAAAAACTCGAAATGCTCACGGTAAATTTATTTGCAGTTAAAAAATGTTACTCAAACGTCCCCACGGGGACCTTTTGTCAATACAGTCGTGACCTTCCGACCGCAGCATAATTAAGTGGTTTAGAGTATTTGCAAATGTCTCCTAAAAATTGTTGCTGCAGTGGGAAAACGAATGAATGTTTATTCAAATGAAACAAATGATAAAATCTTAGTAATTGACTCGCTTTGCCACCAGTGCGCAGAGATAAGCATTTATCGGTGATACAGTTTTGATTTGTCGATTACCGATATCGCTTTTGTAATGCATTTTGTTAACGCCGATAAATTATCGAGACAAGCGATTCTTCATGCGCACAGTGTTCAAAGTTAGTGAGTTGGCGCTATGGAAAAATTCACCGTGTCCATAAAGTCTTATTGCAATTTTTAAAAATGTCTCTTTGTATTGTTGCCACGGCAGAGTCCGTAAACTGCTGTTTCTCCTAAAAAATCTAGAAAAATATTTTTGCAATTTGACTTCCAAAAAAACTTTGTCTAACACACCGAAAATTTACCGTAACATATATCGGAAAAATTTATCGAATGGCGATATCGCTTTAAGAAATTGAGATTATCGATTATAATCGGTATCGCCAAGGGGTTTTTTGAAATTATCGATTATTGTTATTGCTTACAGTAAGTACAGAAAATTTTATCGTGCCCATCACTGCCAGCGCAAATGAAATATTAGTATTTGAACAATGGGTTATCGGTACAGGAAATCCATAGCTTTGAAAAAACTGTTTTCGCCTTTGGAAAAACCTCTATCATCAATACTCTTGATAGCTCTGAAAAAAGCTGTTGCATCTCAGAAACTTTTCGTGACGCGCTCATCAAATATTGATATTGTGTGCTGTGCAAGCTTCCTAAAATCTCAAAATTATCCAGCGTAATTTTTTTTTCTTTTAACCAAAGAAATCGACATTGAGACTAAAAATTTGAAACTAAACTACGTTTTAGCTTTTTGCAGTGAAAACTGCTCGGGTAGCGTTACTTTATGCTAAATATACCCGTTATTGAAAACGCTAGGCCGACTCGTTATCAAAAAAGCTACTATAAGCCTGCCTGAGTAAAGATTTTTTTGCTAAATATGCTAAGAAAAGTAGCTTGGCTAAATATTAGGGTAGGCTACAAGTTATCTTTTCTTTAGCGTAGTAGCAGAGTTTGGTAGTAGGTTGACACTAAGTTTTTAAAATCAAATTCATACATTTCATTTCATAATTTCAACCAAATAAAAAAAAATATGCTGCTGCGAGCTACTAAGACTGCATTGTTGCATTTTTCCGCTGCTGCTGCTACTGTAATTTATGCGCTGTAACGTTTCTTTGACACAAGTAATCTATTAGTATTGAAGCGTGACCATTATAATAAAGAAACAAAAATGAGAAAGAGTCGGACAACTCTGATAAAGAAAACTCAGTTGGCAGGGTAATAGCCTACGTAGGCATTATAAGGAAGAAGACAAAAGAAAATCATAAGAAAAATCTGTTTAGCCTACAGGCTTACTGAGCTGTGTGAACACACTTTTAGCAACCTTTGATGTGCAAGGTTTTCTTCAGCAGTAAATGTACCGCAACTAACACAACAAAACTAGCCTGCCTAGTATAACGTAAAGACCAAACACCATTTTTCACTGCCAAACCACTTCAAAAAAAGCCAAATTTCTGAAATTTGGCCTTGAAAAGGCTAGCCGGGCAATCCTGATACACAAGAATGACGTCGCGTGACGTATAGGATAGGAATATGTTACAATCGACAACAGAGCGGAATGGAGTGTGAACCATTGTGTATACGTAGGCCTACTTGTATTTCATTTCCTTGTAATCCTTGTACTGTATTTCATTTTCATACGTAGGCCTACACCTCCTTTCACTTTGCAGTATTTTTTCGTTTGATTGGGAGCTTTCAGAATTTCTCTCGCTCAGTTTCAGGTAGTTTTAGATTTTCTTATAAATTTTTTTACAATAGTTTGTTTTTTTTCGTTTAGTCAGACTATACAGTAGATCTGCTGTTTTAGATTGTTACAGTAGGTCAGATAGTTAGTAAGCTTCTAGTTCAGACTAGAGATGTCAACCGAGCAGCTTGCGCTGCCGCTTTCATCGTTTTTTTGCAGCGTAGTTGCAGCGTGCCGCGTAGTGGAGTAAAACGTCTGCCGCGTAGTGGAGGCGTGCCGCGCAAAGTATATAGGCCTTGTTACGCTATCACAAAAAACGCCTAGAAAATGGATTTCGTGATACCCACCGAAGAACTGGATGAAACTTCGTAAATTTGAAGATTAAGAAATGCTGAATTTAAATCTCGTGTCTTCCGTGTCCAACAGGTGCCGTTACGTCATGATGACGTCATAAAGACAAAAATAGCTCTTTCAAAGATGCAGAAATTCCACACACTTAAAAGCCTCTAAATTTTTTTGTGGTTGATGTAAATGCATCAGACCACTTTCAAAGTAATCTTTGGTTGACAGACTATGTCCATGCCAAACTGGGACGTCATAAGTTGATGACGTCATAACCTATGAGTAAAAAATTTTGCAAAAACAATTATTTTTTCTGGATGGGGTGTATACAGTTCCTTGTAACTTCGGTTGTAGTACGTTTAACAAGCAAAAAATTGGTGTGAAAAATCTAAATATACATATTACCACATCTGCAAAATTTCGACCAGTTTTATTCAGTAGTTTTTTTGCTATTGACCTACAATGATTACATATTAACCATTAGCTTAAACCGCAACCAGACCAGAAAATAAACAATCATATTGAGTAATTGCTTCTAACTTCTTGCGTTAGTAATACAAACACTTTAAAATAGTTTGGAGACATCTCTAGTCAATAATTTGCATCTATTTCAAATACTGACGTCATAGGTTGATGGCGTCATAACTCGCAAACAAGATTTTGCAAAAAATATATTTTTGCTAGACAGGGTGTATA
The DNA here is from genome assembly GCA_964006365.1 of Trididemnum miniatum. Taxonomy (NCBI): domain Eukaryota; kingdom Metazoa; phylum Chordata; class Ascidiacea; order Aplousobranchia; family Didemnidae; genus Trididemnum; species Trididemnum miniatum. The sequence continues at coordinate 8,837,101 of OZ023239.1, forward strand.
TACAGTTCCTTATAACTTCATATATAGTAAGTTTAAAAAGCTGAATTTTGGCTGGGAAAATCTAAGTATACATATTAATACATCTGCAAAACTTTGACTAGTTTGATGGAGTATTTTTTTTTCTTCTATAGACGTACAACAATTAGTTATTTATCGCTAGCTTAACGCGCAATCATACAAGATAGTAAATAATTGTATCGAGTAATTGCTGCAAACACTTAAAAATAGTTTGGGACATTTTCAGTCAATAATTTGCTTTTGTGCCAAACACTGACGTCATAAGTTGATGACGTCATATCACCCAGAAGTAAAAACTTTCTCTGAACAGAGTGTACATAAATTTTTTAACCTCTATTTTTATTGAAAAACAATGTGAAACTTGACGTGGATAAATTAAGCATACGGTACATACTGGCACACTTGCAAATTTTGTCCAGTTTTATCAAATACTTTCTAAATTACGAGACGATTTTCCTACTCTCTAACAGCTGATAACTTTGCAATACTTCACGTATTTCAACTACTGCATCAAGTTAACGCTAAGGAATTCAATTGGTATAAATTAAGCACTTCAAAGTATTTTTTTAATGTAACCAAAAACAACATACCGGTACCCTTTGCGTCAGTTTTGTGCAATTAAATAATGGCATCATAATTCTCGAAGGAAATATATTTTACGAAAAAGAATTTTATTGGATCAGCAAATTAATTTTATTAGTTACTGTTCGTTGCAGCCAATCTACTTTAAAAAGATATAAACATAAACTTTTACGCCGTAATATATTTTCATTGACTAAATTTCGTATCTAGCTAAAACACCTATAGGCTACATTGATAAGCAGGTTTTATTACTTGAAAAACAAAGAGAAATTTGGTGTGAATAAGCTATATTAAATTTCGTTACATTAAAATAAAACCATTAGTTACGACAAACACATTTTAACATTTTTCAACTAGCTACAAATTGGTTGTCATCACTATCATCGTCGTCATTACTGACATCATTCACTAGTTCTACTTCAATTACGGTCTCCGAATCATTTTCGCAAACAACGCAAGAGCAGAGTTCGGTGCATGATACGCCGTTTCCAACGCAAGAACACTGATTTATTGTCTCTGTTAACAGTCTGCTCAATCACTTGATCTGCGGCTGTTGCGAAAAATCCGTATCGCTCTTGTTGCTGAATTGCAAATTCACCAGCACGTAAATGCTCAAGAGCCAATGGGCGTGCTTTTTCAAATTCACGCATTTCATGCAAATAGACAGGAACGTAGCGAGAATAATTCACACAATCGTAGGCAAGCAGCTAAGGAGTTATCTTCTCCAAAGTATTTAAATGACCTTCCCAATCTAATCGACGGGTACAGCTAATAAAGTGTAATAAAGTAGACACCAAATGGCTGCAACAGGGCAAAAGTAGGGAAAGCGGAGGCTTGCGTAGCACAGAACATATCGTAATTGCTTACAAAATATTGAAAGACATCTTCCTGAAGTGGATGGAAAAGCAGAGATCATCGCCTCTGACAAGTCACCAATTTCTTTTTTTTCCCATATGTTGAATGAACTTGATGACCGCAACGCTTGTATGGACAAACTTTCAATTCTTTCAGGAGAATCATCTTCTGGAAATATTCTTTTAGAATTCGAACATACGCGCCTTTCAATATTTCTTTCATTGGTAAATCGAAAATAGCATTATCGATTAAAACCATGTCTATGGGCGCTCGGTGACAGATCAGTTAATGAATTTATATCCCATATAATTGTAAATTTTTAGCAGCAATAATTTTTTCAGTACAATCCAAACTCAGCCATTTATAAGCACATTACTTCAGAGTGCTGAAACTTGTTGCAGTAAACTTTTTTGAATCACTGTAATAGACGTCATCATAGTGAACAATTATGCATTTCATCAAATCAAAATCAAATCTTCATTATACTTGCGGTATTACGCCGAAGCGTGTAACGAGTTGCGGGGCCCATCTCCGTGGCTTAGCGCCTTGGCTACACAGCTCCCAAGAAACGTCGCAGCCGTGGCGAGCCGTTGGCGACACTGTGCCGATTTGACCGGTCCGGGAATCGAACCCCAGACTTACCGCACCGAGAGAGTGCGCTTGACAACTGAGCTAACGGCCATTGATTCTCTAAATACTACTCACCGATAAATGAAAATGATAAGCGCCAAGCTGAATGAGATCTATTAGCACCAATAGCATTGGTAGAGTATTTTTGTATTTAGTCGCATATTTATTCTCCTATCGCGAGAAAGCGATCAAAGCGCTATACGAGCTCGCTGAGGAGTTGCCGGCCATCTGTCAACAACACCAAGATGGGGGAATCCCGCTAAGTGCATTTTCAAACGGCACAACAAGTAAACTTGCCGGCTTGTTCTCCACACTGTCCGTATAATGCTGAGCGTCAAGCAGGGAAACTGTGAATACCATTTTTATAGTCATTGGTTTGACCCGACCTGGAATCAAACCCAAGTCTACAGCTCCCGAGGCGGACGCTCTAATCACTCGCCCATCTGAGCAGTATGGAAAACTAGTCTATCCGTAGGAATTGCACCCAGATACTGGATTACCACAAAAAGCACGTAACTGTAGCCTGACTTTTTATCATCATTTCCTCACAAACCTATCCAGCAACAGAGTATACAGATACGTAGGTTATATGACGTTTCTGTAAGTAAACCTATAAGTCATTTCGATAAGCTACGCTAACTGACTTTTAAAAAGGTATAATAATACCGCTTCAACTTTTTAATTTTATCTATCTCTACACTTCAGCAGCTAAACCTACCTAAGTTTGTGCCACTAGCACTTGTAGACTGCCAGTTCCACTATTTCGTTGTTTTACCTTGATCAGCTGTTTGGCGTAACTATGACGAAACAGCTGATAAGAATATGTTTCCAAATTTTAACTTGCATAAGTTAATTTTTTATGAGTTAGATGCTGTCACTTCATTTAAAAACTATACAAAAATAATTAAATTCAGCTTACAATTTAACTTAAAAATCAATATGTTAGATATGTTTTTCTACTTCAGTTTAAAATGTTATCGAACACTGAGCAAAAAACATTTAGAAACTAACACGGCAACACCTAATGACGAAAAAGCAGTAATGCGCTTTAAGCGCAATAGTATTCATCCGCTCAAATTTTTCAATATTCAAACGGTTATATCTCAAAAACGGCACCTACTTGCAAGGGAAGACACTCCAGTTTCGATCTACTACCATAATTATATTTACAGACAATTTTTTACATAGTTCTTCGTTAGGTATCACGAGACGACAAGATAGAGGACAGTGCAACAAGGCCTAATATTTCTATTTTCAAATACTTTCATAAGATCTTACATATTTTGATAAGATCTTAACATATCCTAAAAAACTGCAGTGTGCAAGCGGTGCTGTACTAAAATTGTTCAACAAATTGCGGTTGCAGCGCAGCTTGCGGACAAAAAAACACTGGAGCAGCGCAGCTTGCGGACATAATTTGTGAGTCCGCGACATCTCTAATTCATAAGATTCCAAGACAAATGGTTCCTGGACAATTGGACACAAGACAAATGGGTCCCGGACAAATAGGTCTTGCACAAATGGGCTCCAGGACGAATGGGTCGCGGACAAATGGGTCCGGGACGATTGGATTTCGGACAAATGGGTCCCGGACAAATGGGCACCAGGACAAATGGATCCCGGACAATTGGGTCCCGAACAAATAGGTCCTGCACAAATGGAGGCGGGGTCAAACCAGAAAGTGGCGCCACTTGAGTGTGAAGTGAAGCCACTTGAGGAAGTGAATTTGGAGTAAATGGACACTTGGGCCAAATGGGCATTTGGGGGAAAGGGGTACCCCAAGTGCCCTAAAGGGGTATGCCAAGTGCCCGGGCCCATTACCCCAAAATGTTCACAAATGCGCACCAAGGCAAATGGGCCCTAGGGGCAAATGGACGTTCGGGAGAAAGAGGTGCCCCAAGTGCCTTGAAGGGGTATTCCAAGTGCCCTTGGGCTCATTTCCCCGAAACTTTCACAAATGGGCGTGGGGGCAAATGGGCGCTAGGGGAAAATGGACATTTGGATAAGGGGTACCCCAAGTGCTCTATGCCCATTACCCTAAATGTTTAGAAATGGGCTTTGGGGCATATGGGCACTTGGGGCAAACGGACATTTGGGGAAGGAGTAGCTTACCCCAAGTGTCGTGTGCTCATCCCCCTCAATTTTTTCAAATAGACATTTGGGGCCCCAAGTACCCATTTACTCCAGTGCCCATTTTGCCCTAGCGCTCATTTGGGAAAAATGGGCACAATTTAGGTACTTAGGGTACCCCTTTCCTCCCAAAATTCTTTTTTCTCCAAAACCCCAAGTGCCAATTTTGCCCTCTGCCCATTTGCAAAAATTTTGGGTGAATGGGCACAGAGCATTTGGGGTACCCATTTAGGCCACTTAGGGTACACCCTTCCTTCAAATTCCCCTTTGCCCCACTGTCCATTTTCAAAAATTTGGGGGAAATGGGCACAAGGCACTTGTGGTACTCCGTTAGGGCACCTAAGGTACCCTTTTCCCCCAAACGTCCTAGTGCCCATTTGCCACGGTGGCCATATGCAAACATTTGGGGAAATGAACACAGGGCACTTGAGGTACCCTTTTAGGGAACTTGGGGTAGCCTAACCTTTTCCCCCAATTGTCCATTTTCCCCAAATGCCCATTTGCCCTGGTGCCCATTTAACCCAAATATTAATTTTTTCCAAAAGCCAATTTGCCCCAAGTCCCCATTTATTTCGATGCCCATTTGCTCCGAGTGCTTTTTGGCCATTTGCTCGGTGCCCATGTGCCTCGGTGCCTATTTGCCCCAAGTGTTCGTTTACTCCAAATTCTCCATATTTCCAAATGCCTATTTGTCATAGTACCCATCATTTCCCCAAATCCCCATGCCCCGATGCCCATTTCCCCCAAATGTCTGGGGCCCAGCATTTGTCCGGGACCCATACTGTCTATCGGTCTCATGCAGTGTTATAAACGGTTTCTTGCGATTTTATTCAGTCTAATGCCGTCTTATACAAACGGTCCCTGACGGTACCACATGGTGTTATATATGGTTCCATGTGGTATCGTTTGGTTCCATAGATCTTATGCGCTCTTACAAATAGTTCCATTCGGTCCCATGCGGTGTTTGGTTCTACCGCAGTTTGTACCCTGCCGTTATTAATGCAATGCAACCACATAGATTTTGACTGCACCTACTCAGTGTGAGCCACCGTCACTAAATGGCAGTAAAAACAAGAACTCTTTCCAGGCCCAACTACCCCATGTAAGTCAAACTATTACCTGGGCCTAACTGTCCCCAGGCTCAACTGTCTCCGATGCCCAACTTAGCCTAAACTGTTACCCATGCTCAAATGCTTTTCAGGGCCAAATGCCACTCTTGGGTCCCACTTCCACACATGCTCAACTCTTTCAAGGCCCAATTCTTCCCTTGGCCCAACTTCCCCCACGCAAGCCAAACTATCAGCTAGTGGGCCCAACTGCCTCCCATGCCCAATTGCCTCACTTAAGTTCAAACTGCCCTCACGCTCAACTGCTTCTCAGGCCCAACTCCCTCCCATGCCCAATTGCCCCACTTAAATCCAAACTGCCCTCACGCTTAACTGCTTCTCAGGCTCAACAGCCACCCTTGGGTCCAATTGCCACCAGGTACAAGTTCCCTCATGCTCAACTGCCTCCAGGCCCAACTTTCATTTGAGCCCAATTGCCCAACTAAGTATACAAGTTCCCTCATGCTCAACTGCCTCCAGGCCCATAACTTTCATTTGAGCCCAATTGCCCAACTCAGGCTTAATTACCACTTAACCCTCTCTCTCCTTCATGCGGAATTGCTCCACTTATAAGTTCTATTGCCTCCCCTTTGGGCGTGACAGTATACGTGCCGGTAAGCCAAACAAACTTATTAGTTAGTCCATTCCTATCCGTCACGTCATGACGTCATCCTTGTCAAAATGTAACATTTTGGTAACTCCCCAGGGCCCAGATAGCAAGCAGCGTTGCCAATTTAGCGGAAAATCCGCTTGATTTGGCGGATTTTGCTTTTACTTTGCGGAAAATTTTTGCATGTGGCAAACAGCGGATTTTTTAGCGGATTTCTATGCAAGTGTTGGTGGATCTTTTTCAAAATCGCGGATTTTTAAAAAACATTTTACAATGAAATATTAACCAAAGTCCATGAGTCCGTGGTACGGACTTTGATATAAAACGGCTTGATCCACTTGCAAGCCACTTAGTAGGCCTAATTAAAAAAGTTGCTTCTTGCAATTAAGTGGCTAATTTAGGGCAGTGGCATTGGAAGTTGGAACTGCAACCTGCCCAGTCTAGTGGACACGGTTCCGGATTGGTGCTCTGTTTGCTTTGCGGGATTAGCAAGAAGCTTTAAGCATTTTTTGTAGTGTTGTAGCGGTTAAATAGTATACTAGCAATTAGTTGTCAGCTAGTTAGTAGTTACATCATCACATTTTTTGCATCAATGACTTATTAACTTAGTCAGTTAGTCTGCTTTTATGTATACCGGTAACTGAATCAAAGAATGTTGTAGAAATACCGGTATACCAGTAAGTCGTAGGTTACTATGCTTTAGCTTTATCTTACGCTTTGTATAGCGCATTGATTGCTTTCTCGTGATAGGGGGATAAATATGCGACTAACTGACTAACACAGTCTCTGCAGAGACAGTGTCTTAATGCCCTGATGCTACCATCTAAATCGTGGTTTTTCAACGAGGGCGATTTCGGCCTTCAAAGGGGTGATTCTAGCGATTGTTAAAATTGGAGGGCGATTTTACTTCTCAGGGTGTGATTTCAGAATCGCCAACCACATATGTATGTTAGTTAGTTAGTTGCATATTTATCTTCCTATCACGAGCAAGCGATCAAAGCGCTAGGAGTTGCCAGCCATCTGTCTATCACACCCAGATGGGGGAATCCCGCTAAGTGCCTTTCCCAACGACACCACAAGTAAACTTGCCGGCTTGTTTTTCACACTGTCCCTTTAATGCTGAGCGTCAAGCAGGGAAGCTGTGAATATCAATTTTAAAGTCATTGGTTTGACCCGACTTGGAATCAAACCCGAGTCTACAGCTCAAGAGACAGACGCTCTATACCACTCGGCCATCTGAGCTGAACTTACATGTAATAATCTGCTGAAACAAATTTTGCGGACGCGAAGACCTTTTTTTTGGTCTGCACTTGAATTTAGTATATAAATGGAGCTCTGCGGACGTGAAAACCTTTTTTTTGGTCTTCACCTGGATTTAGTGGAAAAATTACACGAACGCTTTCAAGCTGTCAGGGGGGCGATTCGGTGCCACATTTTCCAAAAAAGGGCGATTGTGCTAAAAAGGTTGAAGATCTCTGAATTCTAGACCTACATACAACCAATTTTTTCGAAAGTCATGATTACCATTGCTGAAGGTGCAGTAAATTTTTTAGCGGATTTCAACTATGCTTTAGCGGATTTTCAAGCATGAGTTTGCGGATTCTTGCCTTACAAAGTTGGCAACACTGATAGCAAGACAATATGGGTCCCAACTGGGTGGCAAATGGGCACTTTGGGCAGTTTTATGGGACCCAACCGAGCTGCTTCTTGGTAATCCTCTATATGTGAACCTGGGCGCCAAATTTGTTCCAACAGCCCTGCCCAGTGGTAACATTTTGTTATCTATTTGTCACGTAACCTCCCAACCTAGCAGAGCCGGCGCCTGAGCGGTCGACTTAGGGGGGCCAGAACCAGCCTATCAACCTGATTTTGATCCAAAATTGCAGAAACACTAGCTGCTTTTACAAATGACGCAGCAAAAGAGCCATTTGTAATGCGTCGATGTAATTACAGAATAATACCATTTATTTGTCAAATCAACACAAAATAACATGTCGATATAATTAAATAACGTTTATTTGTCAAATCGACATGAAATATATAACGTGTCGATTTGATTGAATTCCGTTTATTTGTCAAATCGACATAAACTAACATGTTGATTTAATTAAATTTCATTTATTTGTCAAATCGACATAAACTAACATGTTGATTTAATCGAATTCCATTTATTTGTCATATTGACATAAACTTACGTGTTGATTTAATTAAATTCAAAAGCTTTTTAGCGTTGACAATGGCACCAGATGTTAGCCAAAACGTCCACCCAGGTATTTTTAGCTGTATCTTGGCTGTATTGTTTGTGATAAAATCTACTGATTTTGAACTGGAAATTAATATTATAAAATGCAAAACTGTCATATCGACATAAACTTACGTGTTGATTTAATTAAATTCCATTTATTTGCAACCTTTTACAAACGACACCCCATATTTAATTGGGCCGGTTACAAGCCGCCACCAATTTTTAATATTCTTTTAAACTCTCATTTTTTTGTAAATGTGGTTGAAGAAGGTTCTCAAGAGAGAGTGGACTTAATAGCCATAATGGCTTAAGACCCAGCATAACGTAAGTTTTTTAGCGTTGACAATGGCACCAGATGTTAGCCAAAACGTCCGCCCAAGTATTTTTAGCTGTGTCTTGGCTGTATTGTTTGTAATAAAATTTACTGATTTTAAACCAGAAATTAATATTATATAATGCAAAACTGAAAAACTTAAACAAAAAACTTGAATATTTTAATGCAAGACTGTACAGTGTACCATAGCTTGTATCTTGGGAAAGCAAATTTAATGCAAAAAAATCGTAAAAGGGGTCCTCAAAGTGTGAAATCTTGGGCAAAAGTTTCAGTGAATTTATGATTTGGGCAAATTCGCACTAGTCAAAATCCTAGAGGGAACACTGATTTAAGTGACACTGAACTGTAATAACATGTGGAATTGTATATTTTTTATGTAGTGTTACTAGACTAGTGTACCAGTAGCAACTGCTTAGGCAGTTAGGCCAGCTCATTAGAACCATAAAGCTACAGGTGACAACTGACAAGTAGTTGGATTGGATGAGGTCTTTCATTGACATTCAAATTAAACCTTGCACAATTTAAAAGATTGCTAAAACAATACTTTCTTAATAGTGATTAAACTTTGTAACTTCAAAAATTTTTGTCCTGTTGTCTCTCACTCGAATGTACGTTGGGTCTCTTAGTACAAATCCAGAATCAGAGCTTCCTCCATGACAGTTGACACAATTTTTTTTCGAGTTTTTGTGTATCTTCCAAGTGTTTTATTTTGTTTTTTTTAGCAGAGCCTTTGAAGTGATGGTTCGCTTGTGAACTTTTGATCAAAAGCCATTGCTAGGCTTCTCACTGGCTCTGCGGCGTCATTCACTAATTATTTTTCTCAGTTGATTTGGTTTGCCAATTGCTTTATTTTTTTTTTGGTGCTGAAATAAACGATATGATACGACATGTTTCAACTTCATTTTTTGTCTCCTGATGAAATCTTTAGTTATGAATACTGGACTATAAAGTTGACCGTGTATTTGCTGTTTAGCAAGTAAGCATTGCTGAACTTCGGTAAAATTTCAGTGTAATACGATAGTGCTGCTTCATACTAAACAGTAACGAATTAACCAGCACCCAGGCCTGTATCCTGAGTATCAAGTACCAGCAGTTTCTTGATAATTGTCATTTTTTGATTTCTTTTTGGGGATTAACTGGATTAAACTGATGGAAACTAATGAATTTGGAGTGTGTAAATGGATTCATCCACTGCTGATGAGGCTTTTAAGAGGCCCAACTGGATTATGTGTGGGTGGATTAAAAATTGAAGATCCTGTGAGCAGGTAATCAACTGCAAAAATTTTGTATGATATATTCTGTACCGGTAGGGGTATGTTAGTAAGTGATCTTTATGCAGAGCAGTGATGTAGTGGACACATGACGTTCATATTTTTTGTTGCTTCTGATGAAGCTGCATACAGAGTTGTTGCAGCTACGATACATTCTGTTACACAGTACAGATTTTCTGCGCTAATAGGCCGAGTTTGTTGCTGTTAAGCTTCAATTATAACTAACATACCATCTAACGACATAACTTCGGACGTTTTGCATAGTATACCACTGATTCTTGGAAATAATACTCACACAGATTCAATCAATTTTTGCAATTATTGACCTTTGAAGGGAAACAAATTTTTTGCCACCAGTATTTTTTATGTGCTGCCGTTATTTTTTTTAATAATCAAGAATTTTGGCCTGTTTGAAGTTGGGGCAAAATTTTCCCAACGTCGGACACTATCTTTCTAACTTTGGACAAGAGCTTAAACTTATAGGCTACTGTCTTCAGATAAGCGTTTTTTTGAAATAAATGTTTTTAATCATCAAATGCTGTATATGCGTCAATATTATGCTACTTCATTAAATATTTTTAATAACAAGCATCGTTAATTACCGTAGTCACTATTGAATTTTCAGAAAAGATCAACTTTTTATAATTTTGAGAAAAAGTTTTCCAACCTTATTGCTTAAATTGGATTTATGACAATAAATCTTTATTACCGCATTTTGATAGCACCACACTTTCACCACTGCATTCATCGCTTTCACCGAGTTTTCTTTTTTTACTGATATTTTCTTCACGTTTTCCAAGTTTTTTCAATTTTTAGCAGTTTAACGTCCTAATTTTGGACACTTGCTTAAGTTATAAATTAGGTGAGAAAAAGACAAACGGGGTTTTGGAGCCAATAATCCCTTTGATCAAATGATCATTAACATGCACAAATTAATTTTTATTTTCAAAGGGTTTAAAAGGCTTTTCTAAATCTTAAAATAATATACAATTTTGTCATGTGATGGTTTATACGCTAAAGTGATTTTTTGTTGCCTATTTTATTCCAAAAGCCTATGATGTGCTATGTTATCGTTGCCCATGAAACTGCTGGTTAGTACGCCTGAAAAGAAGTTACGAGGCTTAGAAGTACGTGTCCGAAGTTAAAACGCTGTCCGAAGTTAAGTCGTTTGACGGTAGATAGAGTGGGTCTCAAAGTGACAGTCTGAAAAACCTGTTGCATGAACATGAAGCTTGTATCTATACATGGCCTAAAATGTATTCATTATTTAAACTTGATTTCATTAATTTTGACTAGAGCAACAACTAACATTGTGTACCGGTAGTCATTTTTCAAAATATTTTCTCTTTTGAATCACGTTACTTTGGCTTGAGCTTTGATCACAGTTCCATCTAAGTTTTGTAGCAAGTGCAAATTTGCCCAAACATTAATTTAAAAAATAAACTTGCTCAAATACTTAGAAGGTTTATAGAAAATTTGATCCTATTTTTGCCTCAAAGTTGGGTTTCCAGGGTATGGAACTTTTGTTTTGGATGAAAACATTGAATGCTTTTGCCTTAAAATTGGCCAAAAATCACCATTCCATTTGGCAAGTTTATAGGAAGATTGAAAAATGTTATCCAAAATTTCTGGATTTTCTCAAATTTCGCACATTAGAGAAAACAGTGGCTTTCATGATTACAATTTAAATTAAAATTCTATCAGTATTCAAGAAAGTTAATGATGCACCACAAATTTTGATTACTGTGTCTGTTGATCAATCGTTATCCTGACCTATGACTTCACATCAGTTCATATAAAAGCTGAACATCATACTGTTCTTGTAGCTTACTTCATTTATAGATGTTTCTTTTACACTTTGCACTTGCGGTTAGTAGGTATAGTTATTAAATAATTTATATTGACAATGCAAACAAACCAATTTTTTTCAGTGCTCCCCCTTATCCAGACCATTACACAAACAATCAAAATGACATTTTTAACATAGCTGTACCATTGGCTGGAGATATTATTCGTTGTAAGTACAATGACACACACTATACCACAGAGTGTGTTTCTTGAATTCTTGCTTATATAATCTAGCTATAAGTGATTTGTTATATGTTGACCTGCAATATTTTTGTAAATTTGTATTATGCTAGAACTTTGTTCTTGTCTTTGCGATTGTACAAACTGGTTGCAAACTTCAGCTGTTACAAGTGAGATCAAACACATCTTCAAACCTTGTAATATCACCCTTTCACTTATGTGTAAAGGCACTAGCTTACAACAGTCAAATTGGAATGGAAAAACCAAAGACTGAGACATAATTCAGTGAATCTTCAACTAGCTTGGATAAAGTAGTGCTTAATTCATTGGCGTTTTATACTATGTTTAAACTTCCCTAGAACAGAGTATGGGTTGGAATTCGAAACTTGGCTTTTGCAGAGATGACTTCGCACAAAGCATCGATGTAGCTGATTGGCTTCACAGCTTTAACCAACTTCATAACTATAATGATTTCATATTTTTAGGGCAGTTTATATTTGACGGCACCAACCCTGGTGCGATTCCAGATATCTTGTTTGCAGAATACGAAGATTTTGACCCAGAGTTTGATGATATTACAAGTTTATCAAAGTGGGACAATGAAAATGAAGATAGTTTGCTGCTGGCTGTTAAACAAATTGTGAGGTTAGTCAATGAAATTATGTTGTTTTTACATTTAAGAGCCAACTTTAGCTACAACATTTTTTATTAGATATATACTTAACAAGTTGGAAAGTAAGTGCATTTTTCAACGATTGCTTTGTAAAACTACGTAATAGTCAAATACATCACTTAGTGCATTTTTGAATGCTGTCACATGTTGATACTAGAACCTACATACGCATTTTTCCATTGACTTTGATGTAATGTAATATGTGGTATATTGCATCATTTGCGTGTATATTGAAAGATATAAACTTATAAATTAATAAAAAAATGATTTTTAAAATGGTGATAATCTTAGTGCTTTGTAACTGCACTATCCAAGTCACGTTCCTAGTCAATCATCTAGGTCTGCAACATGATTGCCAGTTTTGATTTACGTGATTTGAATGATGCAGTAAAAAGAGGAGATGGTAAGGATGTCGGTTTCAAAATAATAACATATTCTAGTATAATTCCTAATCTTTTTTTTTTTCAAATCCTTAACCGAATCCCAATTTTATAAAATGGCCGTTATTACTGTTTTGTTATCAATTCAGCCTGCAACCGCTCGACTACTGCAAAACAAAAAAAATCAACCATTTGTTTCATTTTTAATGAATCTATAGCCAGCACAAGAATTCCAGCACTATAAATTCAAAGCATATATACACGCAATGGCGTAGTCATGGAGCTGATAAGGGGCATGCCCCCTCTTAAATTTTAGAAAGACGTGAAAAAATACGGCTCCATATGACCTCCCACAATTTTTTACGGCCTCTGACAAACACTGCATGGTCACACACACACGGCGGAACGCGCACAGGCGTTTATGCGCAACGTCTGAAAAGATTATCACGCGCAATTTTTCTTCACAATTACACCGAATCCTAAAAACGGAACCGGTTCCGTAGGATTCGATATTCTGAAATGGACAATTGGACATCCCTGGTGATTGTTGAAGTATATAAAAACACAATAAGATAGCCAGCACCAGTATCTTACTGAGGTATATTGTATGTCTCCAGCACGAAACGAGTTTTGCCAGCAGTCACATGTCAATCACTCGAATCATTGTTCTTTCGTTGCTTCAACATTAACCTTTTTTTATGGCGTTTCTGGAAGGTTTTCTTGATTGCAATGCACTGTAATCTGGTCTAAACTGCATGAGAATTTTTTAAATTTTGTTTGAATTAAGCAACCTAGGTGCTCAATGATACTGTATTTCAGTTTATACAAGGAACATCACAAACAGAAATGCTTTCTCATTGGCAATAAGTTTAAGGATGAGTTGGAAGCTTTGTTTGACCATGAAAACAACTATAATATTGAAGTGTGCTTGAAAAAATCTGACCGAGTAAGTAATCAACTTAGACTGAGAAGTAGATTGCATTTGGAGTATTCTTGTAGTTACATGTGCAATCGTGCATACATATCAATGCTTATGGTAGCTTGGCTTCTGAGTGTAGCGCATGGTGGTCTGAAAATTGCCACTTACTGTGCAATGGCCATTTACTTTGTCTTTACTAACAACACTAGATTATATGATACGGAAAAGCTTTATTTTTTGATGTTTATATGTTGCAAAGTCTTTCGTTTACTTTTGATAATGCTTAGCCGGATAATATTTTTATTGTTTTAGACGGCAAATCAAAGGGTTGTCAATGTACTTGTGCAATTACATGCTGACTTCACTGGCCTTGTGGACAAAGACATGCCATTAGATACAATCATATACAGTCCATTGTTACTCGTTAAGTACGAACTTGATGCTGGAAAAATCGTCCCAAATCTCTACATGCCATCACACGTTGGGCCGTAAGTGTTTGTTATTTTTTTATGTACTGTTACATACTCACCTTCCAACTCCATTCAACGTGTATGCTCGTAGACTCAAAATTTTTGGGAGCTATGCAGTTTTGAAGTACGCAACTTGATTGGTTTCATTACCCCTATTCTTTACCCATACCGAACTAGTAGCATCTTTCGGGATTGTAACTCTGAGTAAATAGCTTTACGCGTCTACAGCTATGGGTTTAAGGTCGTTTTTAAACTGTGACTAAGATTATTCAGCGTTATAGCCCGGTGACCGTCAGTCTTGAGGGCTTTTTTTGACGCTGGGTTTCAGCACTTTATGGCCTTCATTATTGTCCTGTTTTGGTCGATCGAACTGCGCCGTCACCATCCAAAGCCTTCTGGATGTAGCATTTTTCAATTAATTAGCTTCAACGAAAAAAGTTTTCATAGAGTTGTTTGATTGCTCAGTATTTTTGCTTATACCGGTATGTTTAAAATTTGCTATGTGTAAGACACTTGCTTTAGAACATTTTTCCTATGTATGTTCGAGCTTTCAATGTTGCTGACTCTGCCAAATTCTTTCACTGCTTGCTTCAAGCCTAACATTAATTTGCAAAACAATGTGACGATTTATGTTATTGGAAAGTTGAAACTCGGGTTTGGTTCTTCGAAATCATGAATTTGAACCACTGCAATAGGGTTGCCTTTTCCTGTACCTTGTAATGTTAATGTTATTTGTTGCAGAGTAATTGGTGCGCCGGCTTATACTCCTGGTTTATCAATGCTTGAGTATGTTTTAAAAACTAACGAGAAGTTGAAAGATTCGATCAAAATTATGCGAGAAAGTCACAGCAAGAGATGCGAATATATTGCAGCTTTTCTTCGATTATTTTCAGGGTATGATAGATTGATTTATCTTTGGCCTGGTTAATGTATTGCTGAGTAACCTTTTCGCCTGCATCGGATTTATTCTGTGTACAACTGTACAAATACTTAAAACGCTCGTCAACTTTAAGATTTGAACTTTTGCATCCAACTAATTGGTGATTTGTAGGGAGCTTAATGATGGCGTACGAAGCGTTGTGCAAATTTTGCTTATTTGCTTGTTTTCAACACTATGCGAATCTCTATATATAATTTTGATAAAAGTTGTCATATACCGGTACTGTAGTTTTGATTTAGTAACAGATTAAAATTGCATAAAATTATAATAACTCACTACAGACTGTTTACCGCTGGTGGGTTCATTAGGCGAGGTTCTTATTCAAATAGAGTTCTGTCTCTGACTATATAGTAGTTTTGTATATTTTGGAAAGGCTCGATCGTGCACAAAGGACGTGGCGTCGCCCAGCGGAAGGGACTGTCTGTTTTGCCCCTTCAATATCCGATTGATGTTTTGTTTGTTTGGACTTCGAGGTTTTGTTTATTTCGATATGACAAAAGCCTCTTAAAATGTGATCTAAATGTCATCAAAATTGGGTTTAAGAAATTTTGACGTAGCGTTTTTTTATTTCAGACATACTGTGGAATATGATGCAGAAAAATTTCTAAAAATCAGCTTTTTGTTTTCTTATCAGACATTTTTCTTTTATATTCACGGTAGGTGTGCTTAGTAATTTGAGGTTGCTTCCCAGTGTTGTAAATTTTTTGTTTATAATCATGTAAGAGGGAAGTAAAGTTGCAAGATGTGAATTGGTCATTGCAGCTAAACTATTAAAAATTATGAATTGGACTAATGGCGTAACTAAAGGTGAAGGAGCACTGCCCCGTGTTTTTGACTTATGAAGGCTTTTTTTAAAGATAGATCACTAAGGACGAATGAAAAGAGGACCTCTCATTGTCTAAATTCTACCCTGGTTCCTCTATATTTTTTTGCTGACTTCCCCCTGAACGTGACTGCTGAGGTGGCAACCCATTGATTCTAATTTACATGATATTGATTGAAACCGCAGTATTCTCAACCTGAGTATTGTTTAGTGAATTTGACAAAATTCTTCCCCAATGAACAGCCAGTGATCACTTTCCAATCCGCTTATCATCTCAACAGAAGAAATCAGCCTTATCAAAGTGTTTGTGCAAACTATCCGTATAGTCCGCGTTGGAGTGGCACAGAAATGGCCAAAAGAGCTAAGTCAGTTAGGATTACTAATTTTTTATTAGTAAAAATACAAACCTCTGGAATAAAAGAAGCTCAATATTAAGTAGAAATGAGTGAATTCCGAATAGTCTGTAGCAAACAAAAACTTAGTTAGCGTAATCATGTTAATTTGAAGAGGCGTCCAATTAGTAGAGATTATCATTTTTACTTGTGATGAAAGACTAGATTGATACATTTTTTGGGAGCGTGAAATATGCAGTTGTGAACATGGGTAGGCAAGACAGCGTTTGATAATATGCTATATTTCCGAATTGATACCTGGCTTAGCGTTTTAAGTCCCTAGTTTTACGCAGACTTGTACGCTTATCATTAAGCAATTTTGGTGCACTGACAGTGTCTGCTTCAATTCGGTGGTGTAAGTTTTCCAAGAGATGGTAGCCTGAAATAGCTGAATTTCTGCTTAAGAGCTTCTCGTGGGACTTCTATTAGGCTATTGTTTTTTGTCGATTTTCGATTCAAATTCTTTAAATGCATTCACTTTATTGTATTCATTACTTCAGATAACTTCAGTTATTTGTTTTTCAGGACGTTTATCCAAGAACGGATTAATCAGTTTAAAGATAATAGCATACGGAATGGAGTTCTTTAAGATTGTGCTTCTCATTTTTTGATGTTGCACGCTTTGGAATGGATTTATTTATATTTTTCTACGCAGTACTTTGGTTTATAATGGCATTAGTCGTATATGCTGTTCGTTTTTTTTTCAATTGTGTTTTTTCACCGATACCAATATTTTAAATGCATATAATGAGAAATGTTATTAGTAAATAAATGTATGACTACAAGACTCTTTTTGTTTTTAACAAGTTGTTTTGTTCACAAATTGTAGCTTACATTAGTTTTTGTTCACAGATTGTAGCTTGCATTCATTGGCGCCGACTTGCGGGGAGATGGAAGGTTTAACCTCCCCATGGCTCGCGGTATGGTAAGAAACCTCCCCGTATGAATCTCTCCCATGTATATGCTTAAGATGTTCGTGAAGTATTAAAATCTAAAATCCGCAGTTTTAGGTTATTAAAATTGACCGGAGTACATGAAGGAATATTTTACATTCTTGCGTATCAACACCAGAAAGCGTACCGTTCGCACACATACGCAAGAAAACTACGACTCAGAAGCTTACGCAACCGCATTTTGACGTGCGCAGCATGCACACGTGTATAAGCGCATTCACACAGCATCAAACACTTTGGTTTCATCGTCCCGTTCAAGCAGCGCTGCTAAGATGTAGTAGCACAGCAGATAATATGAGAATTGTTAAATGCGAAGAAACACTTGCTGAAAAACTGTTCCATAATACTGCGCAGTATTAGCAATTCCAAACACACGAAATGATGATGAGGAATTTCGTTAACCTCGGAATATGAAATATGCTTAGCAGAGGCGTGGGCACAAGTTTCAAGGGGGGCGTGAAGGAATTTTTCCTCGTTGAGGTACAATTTTTTCTCGTAGAATCTAAGTGATAAAGGCTTTCGGCGTGTATCGGAGAAAGCCAAAGGGAAGTGTGTGAGCATTGGAGCCGAGCCCCACTGCGCACGCGTAATGCTGAGCATAATTAGACTACTTGCCATTTCAATATGTTGTCTTTAAAATTTGTTCATAATTTTGTTTGCGTTAATTCGCCATGAGCAAGTCAGAAACGCAGTGCTATCGTTTATTCGGAAACGTGAGTATTATTTGTTGCGTTGAAATAAAAATAACGTACGAGAAATGTGATATACTTCTAAAACCTTAGTGTAGTCGTTCACCGTCCTGTTTGTCCCCGACGTTATCTTATTACCACATTTTGACATCTGGATATTTTGGCGTTATACTTGCGATTGCTATATGCCGGTCAGGCTAGTTAGCTGTAGCTTAATTGTTTGTAGCCTAATTTCATTTTAGTAGCTTAGCGTAGACTTCGCCTAGCAGTTAACAGTGTAGGGGAAAGTGCGGACCCATGATCATGTTGGTCCCATGAACCACCCCCTCCAGCTTTCCGTAGAAAAGTGTTTTAGATTTTTTATCAACTTTTTTTGGCAACACTAGGTTGGTTACGCATGATCAGAAACGATAAGTGAGAAGTAAACACGTTTGGAGGAGTTGCGCTGGTTGGATTGATTTTGCTACAAAAAAGTAACTTTTAGGGGTATAAATTTGTCGATCTTTGAGCATAAAGTGACATTGGTAAATTCTTGTGCATTTAGCAGTAGTAATGAGTCATATTAGGGTATATATCTAAGCACTGAGATCAAATTTTTCTGTAACCATATTGAAGAGAATGAAATTTTATACAGACAGGTTGCAGTGTGAGGCCATGAGCCACCAAAAGTGTCGACCTTTGAGCCATGGCTCATGAGTCCTTGCAAGATAAATATTTAGTTGTTTGTGCGTCTGCGTCTTCAGCACCTGTTACACCTAGGCCTTCAACAAGTTCAGTGAATCGTGTGACACCAGACATCATTTTTTTTTGCAGCCAAATAGGTCTACATCTTGGCTAATGTTCATCACTAAAAGATCAAGCTGGATATTTTTTAATTTTTTTTTTAGTCCAAATTTGATCGTAGAATCACTAATGTGTTTTCATTCTTTTACAGTATTTTTGACTAAATTTGTGCAAACAGCGAGTAAACGACGTTTTATGCTTCATCTTTATTGTGGTTTATGGGAGCAAGTGTAGTGGCTCAAGGGTTCTTACTTTTTTTTCTGTGTGGACCCTTGAGCCACTTCCATTTGAGGATCAATATCAACCAATGTGTTATAGTTATCACTTCAACCAACACATGGTATCATCGGAGTGCAAAAGAGCATATTCCTTTAAAATTCCAACTTTATAGCTCGTTCAAAACTCAACGTAGAAACGATTGTACAAAAAGTGGCTCAAGGGTCCTCACTTTCCCCTACATTTTGCCATTACACTTTTGATGCTTCGATTTTGTTTGTAGGCGATGTACATTAGGCTTTAATGACCAGTAGCTCATGATCAATGTTTTTCTGCTGTGTTTGTGTAGGCTATAAGCAAGACAGCCAAGACTTTGTGTAATGTAGAATTTTGCAATATCGATTTTCACGTTTCTATGATTTGAGGCCTGCTGGTAGAGGAGATCACTCTTCCGGTTGTGCCCCGGCATCGCTGGTTAAACTGTTAAATAGAATCACTGTGGTTGGCAGCTCGCTTGTTGCCAGTCGCTTACACTTAGGGATTGTTTCGGTAAACTTGCGATTACAGCAAAAACATTTTGTTGATTTAGTTTGATTGGAAGTGTGCCAACGGCGAATCACTTCTTTATGTTGTTAGTTAAACACACCTCTTTAAAAAACTTACCGATTGAATGCTAAGTGCTACGCACGGAAGAAGACTTATCGGTACTCGTACTCAACGCATTTGCAAGTTAAGTTTAGTGCCTCTCGAAAACCTACGCATTCTTTGGGGTAAGCATTACAGTAATGCGTATTTTTCGTGATCTTTGTTACTTTGCTTGAGCTCGCACAAAACCTACCCATGTTTTAAGAGTAAGTCGGCGCCAATGCTTACATTACAGATAAAAATAATAACGTTTGTAGGATGAAGCTGTAGCGTTCGAAACATGGCGTACTACATTACAAGCCAAACCAACGTGCGAGCTGGAAGCGGATAGTATTTAAGGGTTTAAGAGCATTAAACGCTAGCTGCTACCAAAATCAACGAAATATATCTGCATAGCGATTGCAACGTGATGTCACTCTGTTGTTAAGGAATAATGACGTCATAAACGTTTACTAAAAATATTACATTGCGTAAAAATTCGGAAAAAATGCATGGCATCGAAAAAAAATCTATTCAGGTTTTACTTGCGTTATAGCTATCTTCCAACACATCCAAGATGTGATAGCTTTATGTCCTTAGGATTTTTGATAAAGCAGGTTCTTTAACAGTTAGTCCTATTCCATTTGCTGGCAGTGGGCTTAATTGGTAACAAAGAGATGGCAGAACGTGCAGAGCATAGGAAGGGGAGGGGATTGGAGAGAAGTGACTCAATTAAAAAGTATTTTTCCATAATTCGGTGCTAGTTATTACCAAGTTTTAGGATTTTTTGTCGAGGTTCTTGGGTAGCTTTCGAATAAAACAAACTGCAATAACTTAATTGTTGAAAACTGAAAAGCATGTTGGCAAATCTTGGGAAATAAGTGTCTTTAATTTGGAGGTCATACAAATTAGAAATAATGGCGAGAATTCGACACAATGATTTTCTACAGCAATAATTTACTACTTCATTAAACATGACGTAACTGTATACAACCCACTCACAAACTGTATCTCCAGGACCACCGCGATTAAGGTTATCAGGAAAGAAGCCATATTTATTGTAGTTAAAGTGGCTGTCATCAGCATCATCACCATTTTCGTCTTTTCCAACTATATACCGTACCCTGCTATGTAAACCAATCCCATTATTGACTGAAACAGAAGGCTGCATCTCCGGTAAACAGTCCATGAATTCGCATATTCTTTCGTCCAAAACAAAGTTGAGTTTTGCTCAACAGAGACCCGTTTCCATTTGGCTTAAATCGTCAGCAGAGGTATTGCTTAATCTGCTCCGCACTTCCAAAGACCGAATGGTTTCTTTAGAGCAGGGGTGACGAACCTATTTGCTGTCGCGGGCCACTTTGTTACTTACCAATAAGCAAGCGGACCGCATAACTTTTTAGTCATAAACAGTGGCGTAGCGAGAAATTTTAAAAGGGGGAAGCCATAATTTTCATGTTTCTTTAAAGCGTTTTTTTTCGGCAAAACAAATTTGAAAATGATTGAGAAACAAGAAAAGCTCTTGGAGGGTCCGGTGGCATGCTCTCTCGGAAAATTTTTGAAAATTTTCATGCTGTAATAGCTATTGGTAGTGCTTTTTGAATAATCCTCAGGCAAATTTTGTTTAAATTTTTTGACCCTGATTCTGAGTGCTTTGCCAAATATGATGCACTTGGCGCGCACATTTTCGATTATGCGTGCTTAAGGCGTAAGGCTTATCGCTCTCCTAGAGGTTCGAAGTTATGGCAAAATTGTATACATCAAAAACTATTTTGAAAATGGCTGGTGGGAGGATGCATACCTCTCATCCTAACCCTTGGATTAGCCACTGGCCATAAGCTACAGAAACCATCAAAAGAGTCTGGCATGCATAAAAAAAGTTAGGGGGTGCTGCAGCTCTGCAGCGCTTATGTACGAGCCGCCACTGCTTCAGAGTACCAAGTTTCGACAATTTGGTACGAGTTTTGATGCTTTGGTTAAGCTGATTTGAGACAGATAAGCTGATTTTTTTTCAGTGAGCGTTAGGAAGTAGTCTACCGGTAGCCAATAAAATTTTTTTGTTATTGTTATTATTAGACTACTGACTACCGGTATATAAAACCAAAACAGAATTTGGTGTTTGTTCCTATATCATGTTCGTTATAATACCAGTACTTGGTTTGCTAAATATTCGGCTTATGGCCAAGGGGGTCCTGCTAGAACCTGCAGGAGCACAAGGACCGCCTTTGCCAGTTTGCAAGTGATTTAGGAGCACAAGGACTGCTAGTGGTATAATTACCAAGGACAGGAGCGTATTTTAGGGGGGACATTGGGCCATGCCCTTCCCCTTTTTGATTTTGCCTTTTGGTAAAGAAACAAAATTGGTGGTGCCAAGCAGTGTTTCCCCTAGAGTGAGAAATAAAGTATATCAGCATATCAGTAGGCTATATAGGTACCGGTAGCTTATTTTGAAAACTACTGGTACTCATACTTTCATAATAAATACATTGCCATAACTCTAGGCAAGCATGGCTGAAGTGTCAGCTCGCTTGACTAGACTGTCCAGTATGCTTTACTGTTCCTAAACTGCTACGGTAATTCTGTAGACTTCTGGAAGCTTGTGTAATAGACTATTAAATGCAGAATGGTACACCCTTGTGCAAATCAATCGGGGCTTGTTTGAATTAAGCTGCATCTTTTAACAGGCAGATATATCTCAAGCACAAGGACCGCTAGGTGCTAGTTGCTAGGCCTAGTCACCAAGGACCGCTAAGCCTAACCCCAAACCACGGCTTAATTCAAACAAGCCCCAATTAATCTGGACAGTTGAAAAAAACGCACAAATTTAAGACATTTTGTTTTCATTTGATAATTGAAGAAAGCACAGTGTGAAACCATATGTGTATTACGAACTGAATTAGGTTGGTTTTTGTAGTGCAATCCTGTTGTTGCAAGCGATTTTTTGCAATGGAGCACAGGTTTTCTACAGGATTGAGGTCTGGAGAATAACCACGCCATTCCAGCATTTCCATGTTCATTTTTTTGGAACAATTTGTAATAATTTCGGCCTTGTGGCCTGGGGCAGAGTTTTGTTGAAAAATGACTTGAAGATGAACAGTGAAGGTGAGTCCCTTTGAGAAGAGCAATTTATTCAATCGATCAAATATCCAGACAAAAAAGATGTTTTGCTTTTGGAGATGCTTTTCTGTCAATGGCCTGGGAGCTCTCAAGCCTATTAAAAGGATGATGAACAGCAGAACTTGTTTGTCAATAATAGAAAGAAGTGTATCAAGAAAATTGGCTAACCTTCATCTTCAAGTCATTTTTCAACAAAACTTTGCCCCAGGCCACAAGGCCAAGATTATATGAAATTGTTTCAAAAAATGAAAATGGAAGTGCTGGAATGGCCTGGTAATTCTCCAGACCTCAATCATGTAGAAAACCTGTGCTCCATCGTGAAAAATCGCTTGAGGAAGCAGGACCAAAGGACTGCACTACAAAAATCAAGCTGATTTGGTCCGTAATGTACATATGGTTTCACGATAATGAAAATAAATCTCTCTCTCAAAAACATCAGCATAAAGTTAGTGTTCATGAAAAACGAGTAGATCTGGTAGTCGAATCCTCAAAGCAAGTGGTGGACATTTCAATTATTAATATCCACAAAAATAAACTGTGTTTTCTCCAAATTTCAAATACAAGCAAACCGTCTTAAATTTGTGCGTTTTTTCAACTGCCCAGATTAATTTGCACAAGGGTGTACCTGGGTACGGTACCTGGTAAACTAGGTTTATCTGTTTATGTGAACAGTGATTATGTATGCATTGTGTCGAATTATTGGACTTAAAATTGGTCTGAGTTTCGAAAAATCGATGCCAGTTTTAACCAGGGCTAATATCACTGAGATCAACATCAAACCAGGTAGGATGGAGTATGGTATGTTATACGGCATACTGTATATAAGTAGTTCTTCAAAAAATTTGATTTTAGTAATGTTTGTTCCGTTATAGTGATAGAGAATAAGCAACTGCATGACTGAAGAGAAAGTTTTCATTCTGTAGGATTAGTATTGTAACAGCTCAATGACTTTGTCATCATAGTAATGATTTAACGATCATTTTAGTAAGAGATATATAGTTATTGAAATTTTCTAGTGCTTCGTACGTTTCTTTCCTCATCATATGTGTCCAAAAGTGATGCAGAAGCTTTGGTAAATCCACTGCAAGAGCATGGTGAAATGGCAATGCAAACCTTGGCCTTAGATCGATGTTATGAGAGAGAAATGCCAGTTAGCTCATTGATGGTTGATAGAATGATGAGATCAATTAAAAACAAAGAACATTTGAAAGGAGTATTATACTACTTATACAAGTATGACTATGCACTGTTGATTCGTTTTACTCTTTTGGTTCATTTTTACGTGCCTAAAATTGATTAAGACTCATATTTCACATTTTGATTGAATTCGTAAAAACTATGATATTGCAATGTGTATGTTATTACGTATGACTCATGTGAAATCCTTTTGTATTTGTGGAATTTTTTATATTTAATCCAAACTTGCATTTTATCAGACTTTGAGCAGTGTCTTGTTATCAACGAGCAGCAGTTAGATGATACATTTTATAGTGATGTACCGATACCAAAATTTTGCTTGATACCGAGATCGATACTAAAAAAAATTACCGACACCGATTCGATTCCCGATTCCTATCTAATGTAATACCAGTACTTAACGTAACACTTAGTTTACAAAAACTGTCACGCAATGTTGAATTTTGATCTGATGATCTCTTTTTTGAGAATCAATTAGTTCAGTTCAAGCCTACACCAAAAGAACTGTTTTCTTCAACATTAAAGAAGAATTGTGTTAAAAGAGTGGATTTTGGTCAAGCGTGTGCCGAAAATCGGACGCCAAGTCGGTCGGCCATCATAGGCGTCTATTCGGCTGGAGCAGGAGCAGTGCTTCCTTGTGTCTAATAAGGAAGGGGGCGATATACGCCTGGCCTCCGGGGTGTTTTCATGATTATGTTAGAAGTTGACTGCATTCACATTGCACAATAGCTAAAACAGTGCCAAAATGTAACAGCGCAAAATCTTGAATTGTTTTGAAATTTTGTCATCATGCTTTGTATAAAGCAAGAAGAAAACTCTATCACGGGTGTGGCCTGCGTCAGCGGCGTGATATTACGAGTAAAGCAATCGAGTTAACAATTGCTACACATTGTGTTAATTTTTGCGGTTTCGCGCTTGTGAGCAATTTGTGATACCCATCAAAAAGCAAACTTCAAAAAAGATTAAACCTTCATTATACTCGCGGAATTACGCCGGATCATGCAACGAGTGGCGTGGCCCATCTCTGCGCCTGAGCTACACAATTTCGAATCCCGAAAAAAAAAAAAACTTCGCAGCGGTGGCGAGCCTCCCACACCTATAGCGATGTCTTAAACCACTGCGCTGAGTGATCTGTGAAAGGCAAGTTTAAATTGAATTTTCACATGTTTTGCGCATCATCGAAGCTGCTAAAAAACGCAAGGTTTATAGTTTATAAATATCACATTATCATAAAATTACTGGAAAAAGGCGATCCTGCGGTAAATGTGTAATGGTGGGTAAATTATGTCGGTATGTAAGCGACATGACCTAGTGGTACCGCGCGCAGGTGACAGATCCTACATGACGGGTTCGATTCGCGGCTGGAGCCGATCGCGTTTGACATATGTAACCGATGGCTGCTGACTCGAAGAGCGCAAGCTCACTTCGCAGTCTTTCTCAATTACTGTTGAATTTTCAGTTCAATATAATTTGAAAATATCCTTAGTTATTTATTTATGTCAAAGTTTAATACAAATAGCCGATTGATTTAATACAAAGTTTAATAGAAATAGCCAACAAAAAATGACGTTGAATTGATGACTTCATCTTACATAATGTTACAAAACCGCACAACATTAATTTAAAAGCAGAAACACATTCATTACAATGCTACTGGTAACTTGAAACGTCGTTTTTTGAACGTAAAAAACAAAGTATCTGTAAAAATTCTCTCTTGCTACTTGCCTTCGAGAAAAAATTGGCGCTTATGTCGGCCGCTCATTGCATTTTTTTTTTTTTTTCGTTTTGAACAAGAGACAAACGTGCAAGTTCATTGGACAAAAGACAGGCATTTAAACGTAAATTATTTACTTGGTCTTTACGAATGAAACAACGGTGGTGGTCATCGAACTTAACCGTCTCGGTTTGAAGCCGATTGGTTGCTGCCTTAATGCTGCACCATCGTAGTGATTTTCCTGATGACAACACTGACAGCGCCAAACGAAAAAAAACTTGTGAACTAAAGTTAAATTTTCTTGGTATAAAAAATTACCAACGTAGTCTAACGTTTGTACTCGGTTCTAGACAAATTAAAGTTTTCAAACTTGCACCAAATTTTTTCACATGGATCGAAAAGGTAAATGTTATTTTTACCTAGTCTACTCTACGCAATTTCCCTGAACTTTAAAAATATCGGGTATCCGGCCGGATAGAGAATCACTATCCGGCAGGATACCGGATATCTCAAAAAGCGCCAGATACGGCTCATCCCTAGTATATTTTGCTTCATGTTGTCTTAACGTTTTGCGGAAATGAAGCTACCTAACCAAAGATTGTGGAAGTATCTCGGTGTTCTTAATCCCATGCATAGATCCATCTTAGAAAGCTACAGCAGCTTCCCAAATACTTAATTTCTTACTGTGATTATTATTGCAGCTCTTCATACCTAAAGTCTGGTAATATGTTGCACTTGTTGTATCTGGTGTTTTTTTACCTTCCTTGTAGGTGTTTGGTTTTTATTCAATGTGCAAAACGTTTGGTTTGTTATGGTTATGCAAATATCTATACTTAAACTAAACTGAACTGATGAATTATAGTTTTTGATGCTTATTTGTAAACAGGTTTCGTCATTCACAAAATGGTTATTACCTTCAACCTTGGACGATTTTTACATTTGTATCTAAATGCATCAAAATGGATGCAAATGTTCTTTTGGATGCTTTACGAGACAAAATGCAGTATGGCATATTTCCTAATCACTTCATGATGAATCTTCTTGTGGATCATTTTTTACAAACCAATAATTTAGAAGGTATATATAGTGCTGTAAAATGGATAAAATGTTGTTGATGTATAGCTATTATTTGTTGAGTTAATTAATAAAGTAAGTACACTATTGACTGCATGTACAGTATACTGATATAACCTTGGGCATTGTTGTGGTTTGACTCTTGGGCATTTATAGTTTTCGTTTTAACCCAGCTTTGGCAAATCCTTGTGAATTGGGTTTGGTGTCGATATAATGAGTCGTATTTAATAAAAATGTTTCATAGCCTGACCCAGTCGATGCATGTAGCAGCCAACAAAGCCCCAAAAGGCTACCACCATATTTCATGGCGTTGGTTGCTTACTCAGATCTCAATTTTTTAAGAAATTTATTGAGTTTGT
This sequence comes from Trididemnum miniatum, assembly GCA_964006365.1. Lineage (NCBI taxonomy): Eukaryota > Metazoa > Chordata > Ascidiacea > Aplousobranchia > Didemnidae > Trididemnum > Trididemnum miniatum. Next base: position 8,864,233 of record OZ023239.1, read on the forward strand.
TTAGCCTTGTAATTTACAATTTTTTTTTTACATTGCAGGAGCAGTAAAAGGCGTTAGTGAAATGTTTCTTTTGGAAAAGCTTGACAATAAAATAGCGCAAGCATTGGCTCTGCGTACTATTTCTGAATTTTGGAAGCAGAATTGCGAAAATGATCAGTTAATGCCAGATTTTAAAGATACGGAAACGAAACGAAATTTATCTGCTGCACTTTTGATAACCGGTAAGCAAGTTTCAAGGTAAAATAGTTGTGAAAGTGTTCGTTGCCGCTGTTTTAATATGGTAACTCCTGCAATCCAAGCAAAATGTAGCGTTATTACGCGGTGAAATTTGAAATTTTGTGCGTTAGAGAGACAATTTTAGTATCTATATATAGCGTGTATTGTACAGTTCAAATAACCTGTGTTTGCTTGCAAAACAAGTTGCACCTATGTGCGCCAGTTGCTTTTAACTTCCAATACTTAATTGTTACTGGTATATGATTATGTGATAGATAGCAGTCATGGTTATTGTAATAAATTTTGCTCTGTTCATCAGTAATGTTACTTCTTGGCATAGCTCCGCTGGCCAAAATGCGTAGGTAGTATAGCGTTGTAGCTCCTGCACTCGAGATGTGCGCTTTGTGTAAAACCGTGAAAATTTTTTGGGGCTATTTTTAACAAGCAGTATACCCATGATGTCCTCCAAACTCGGCAAAAATGAATATAATCATCGTAATATTACGGTGTACAGTGTTTGCATACAACTCATATGACAACAATAAGCGCTTTATATTTTTTTGCAGGATTATATATGTCTCAACCTTCCTTAATAATAAGTGGGAACAGTTTGTTGGGAAGCATTGAATCGGAACATGGTATTAGAACTATTTATCAAGATCCTTGGGGTGAGTGAAAAAGTATTCATATTTTTACAATTTAAAACAATACTAGTGCTATAAAAATAGTGATCATTTTAAAATTTTTTGTAGGACCTTTGTCGACAGAACCTGGGTATTTATTAAAAGCTCTGGACTGTTTATCTGCATCAACCACTTCTATTTCTCAGCAATGTGTAGGTATTAATCCTTGCATTAAAAATTTGCGAAAAAATTTGGAATTTTTTTTGCTGCCAGAAATTGTTTTTGAACATATTGCGCCGTTTAGTAGCATGCGACTTATCGAACAAACGCCATCACATCAAATAACTATCGTATCCGAAGACAGTCAATGCAAAGACTATCACATCTAAAAAGGTTAAATTTTTTGCAACAGTATATGATTGGTGTGCAGGTTGACATATTTCTTCAGTGTGTATCGGTGGATGAAAACTTGTTATTGAAGGCTCGGATTGGTGTTGAGAATCTCAAGAACAAACAGTTGATATCGGTATGTATGGATTCTGACCCAAATGCTTGTTATTTCGTAATTTGATTCGTTCATTTTATTTTTTGAAAGTTTTTTAAGTTGCATGGCTATTTTAAAGTGCAAGTGTTTCACATTCTACTGATCGGAGCTTATAGTTAAGCCCGACAAAGTATTTAGTATATCTCACAAATGCAGTAGTTTTGAGATTTCAATGTTGATTGAAGGCCAAATATATAATTTTTTCCTTAAAAGTAGTTCTGCGAAAACAAAATTATTTTGAAACTTTTGTTTCAATAACTTTGTAGCATGCTGCAGAATCTTTTTACGCCGTTTTTGATCCAGTTATTTCTGCTCTTTATTGATGTAGGCTAACAAAATATTGAGAGCATAAAAATATCATTTCATTTAGGATAATGAAGAACTAAATTTGGAAGGACTAGCAAATGCCGCTATGAGAAACTTATCCCAATATGAGGAAGAAGAACGTGAAAAAATAGCAAAAGAGTTGAAGACATGGCGGTCTGATTGCGATTTGCTATGCGAGATTGAACGAGAGATCGCAGCTGAATTCGAAGAAAGTCGTAAAGATCATTTTCGTGAAATTGAAATTGAGACGAAAGCCCATCGGATGGCAGTTGAAACGTTGGGATATTGGGATTTCGATAAGGTGCAGTGCTTGCTTCCAATGTATTTGGCAGTGATTATTGTATTCACGGATTTAAAGCTATTTTTCGTGAGACTCTTAAGAATGTATTAGGCTATTAGCTTGCTTAAAATGCAATCGCTCTATCGGTTTTAATCACGTTGTAACGTGCTGTTTTCTCTCTCATGTACTGCGCATTAAGTTACTTTTGAAAGGTAAAATCTCGAATTGGTAGAAGTTCCCTGACCCTTTACGCAAGATCGGCCATCATAATCTGGTTACGCACTAATCGCTACGAAGTTTAAACAAAATGTCTTGATATATCGGGCGACGCTTGAGCGAAATTGTAGAAACAAAACGTATCAACCCATCTGTCATTTTACTTTGGTCCTTTTCTAAAACGTAGCGTTTTTATAATTTCGTTGTAGCATCAAGCTTATTTGGGTGTGTTGTGTCAGGTCACACCTGTTGCAGTAGTTTGTGTATTTAGGATCGATTGGAGGAAGATACACAGACAGAAGAGAAGCCTGTTTATTATTTAAGGAAAGATTACGTTGAAGGTGCGATGGAAGATCTTGATCTTGCAGAACGTTTTCGAGAAAAACGGGCTATAGTAAGAGATCCTGTCGTTTTAATATCGTGATTACGACAGTGCAAACCCAACTAATTGGAGCAGCGAGACAAATGATGCTTGTCATGAATTGGTCGGATTTTCCTCTTTGAAGTCCACACTACACAACAACAAAGGTTTATAAAGTTGGAGAACAGTTAAGCTGAAAGCATAAAAGGTCATGATTACTGGTATTAAGTTCGGCTTGACCATGGGCGTTGCATTGTGGGTACTTAATTGCATTGAATGGAGTTGTTTGTAAATTAAATTATATATTACTTTTGATCGTGTGATTGCTAAAGACATAGGAAGCCTTCTGATATACCATATTCGTAATCATATTATTCAAGTTTTTAGGAAGTTCTTAGATTTTCAAGTAGCCTACCACCTTATTGAGATATCAAATTGATGTAGCCTACCTATTGGTAATTTGCTACATTAAACTTTAATTTGATTAGTCAAACGCATTATCGTACGGTAAGTTGATGTCTGGTTTGCAGCGTAATCGCGGTTGGAGCACCATATGGCTGGACAAAAATAGTCTGCCTCTTTGTTAACTGTTAAAAGATATAATTTATTCTCGTGGTCTTTGGTCTTATTAAGTCCAGAGATGGGTATTTATCGAGATAAATTATCGGCGATAGTTTATTATCGTTATCGCTAAAGATAGTTTTGGTTTATCGATTACCGATTACGCTTTTGTAATATATTTTGTTATCTCTTTGCTATGGTGAACTCTTTGCTATGTACGAAATGTGGTTGGTGAACTCTTTGCTATGTACGAAATGTGGTTGTTGGATTCATGGAAGGTGTGCGAAAATCAAGAGGGTGTCAGGGGCCCTTGCAAAAGGATTTGTCTGTGAAGTATGCAGGCGTGGGATGACGGGAACGCGGCTGCCACAGGAGAAGCTGTGTGATGGAGTGGAGACTGTTAAAAGTTTTTGTTATTTGGGCGATAGACTTAATGCGAGTGGTGGATCTGAGGCGGCGGTGACAGCAAGAACGAGAATTGGATGGTTGAAGTTCAGAGAATGTGGTGAGGTGCTCTATGGTAGAAGGTTTTCGCTTAAGATAAAAGGAAGAGTGTATCAGAGCTGTGTGCGTTCAGCGATTCTGTATGGGAGTGAAACGTGGTGTCTAACGGAAGGAGAAGTTGCGATTTTGAGAAGAACAGAGAGAGCTATGTTGAGAGCCATGTGTGGTGTTAAGTTAATGGACAAGAAAATCACGAAAGAATTGATGGAGATGTTGGGTTTGGTTGAGTCGTTGGAAATGATAGCGAAGGCGAATGCTGTGAGGTGGTATGGCCATGTGCTGAGAAGGGAAGATGGTAACATCTTGAGAAAGGCTCTAGACTTGGAAGTTATGGGTAAAAGAAGAAGAGGTCGGCCAAAAAGCACATGGAAGAGAAAAGTTGAAGAAGAAGTGAAGAAGTTGGGGTTAGAAAAGGAAGATGCCTTGGATCGAGAGAAATGGAGACGGGCGGTATGGAAATGCAGTCAAATGGGGTGAATCCGGCCACCTCCGTTGACGGGGAGAACACCGGATAATTCTGGACATCATCATCGCCTAGAAATTATCGCGATAAACAATTCTTTATGCACACAGTGTTCAAAGTTAGTGAGTTGGCGCCATGGGAAGAATACACGGTGTCCATAATGTCTTGTTGCAATTGACAAAAATTTTCTGTTTTATTAAATGCCACGTCCGAGTCTGTAAACTGCTCTCTTTTGAAAAATCAAGAAAAACATTTTTGCAACTTGACTAATAACAAAAACTTCGTCAAACACATTGAAAATTTACTGCAACATTTATCGAAAAAATTTATCGGCGATAACACTGGTCAACAGCAAAATTTAAACAAAAATGCCCGTGAACTTTAAATGATTTTTTCCGCTGATTCCAAATCTGCAGCCAGTTTTTGTCCATCACGTCAGGTTTAAAAGATATTTCACGTTTTTTATCGCGGTTAACTTTTCAAAACGTAATTGTCACACCACAATTTACCTTTGTCCCAAAACAAAGCATTTGGTGTGACATCACAGTTTTTCGTTTGTGAGTAACCAAACGTCATAATTCTTAATGTGAACTTTTCAATTGCATGCGGAAGATTTACTATATCAGGTATAACCAATCAACTTGAATTTTTCCAACCCTCAGATCATACTGTCGTGATTAGTCTTGACAGCGCTGTGCTTAGCAAACTTTCTATTATAATAAAGCCTAAATCACAAATTCTAGTTTTAAAGACCTCATTTTCACACCTCACTTTTTTAAGAACTGTTACCGAATAGAAGGTTTGATTGATAAAAAACTCGTTTATGACAAAATAGATGCTACCTGCAGTAGTATGACATTACGAGGGGTTTTGACTGTTATTTCCAAGGAAATTATTTGCTGCTAAATCTGAAGTCATATTTTTGATTGTTTACAAATATGTCACAATAAACTTCTATGACGTTACAAAGATTTTGCTTATGTTATAATAATGTAACTATTGTGATTGAACAAAATTCTTATTTTTTTATTCAAAAAAATCTAAAAAACCTGACGAGCTGGACGAATATAGCTTGCAGATTCGAAATTAGCGTGATTGATTTCACAAGATTAAGGTGTTACAGTCTCTGCAATATTCAAAAACCAAAATTATGTAGACCAGTGTAAATTTATCAATCAACCCTATCGCTTTAAGAAATTGAGATTTATCGGTATCGCCGAGAGCTTTTTGAGATTATCGTTAGGCCTATCGCTTTAGTTTATAATGGTTTATCGTGTCCATCGCTGATTAAGCCACCCAGATAGGGCAACCACGCAGTAGTCCAGTAGGTGTATCATTTCCATGCCTGGCACCCGGATTTCTTGCACTAAAATACCGCCCAAATGCTTCGCGAAAACTCAATCCCCCAAATGAGTTGAGGAATAAGTTGGAATTACATTGATCGTACCTCTCCAAAAATAGTAAAGCTCCGAAATGAAACATTAAGAATGCGCTTGCTTGGTATGGCTGGCTTGAGTTGACTGGACTTGAGACTTGACTTGGGTTAGGCTAGGCATGATGGCAAAATATATAGAAAAATAATTCGAAGTTTGTTGTGTAGTGCGGTGGAAGATAATCCTACTCATAGTTCCTTTACTCCTTTTGCACGATCTAGGCCAGGGGTTCTTAACCGGAGGTAAATTTCTACCGAGGGAGTAAATTTTCTGAATTAAAGGCTAAAGAAAACTTTAATTTTCAGTAATGAAAAAGCAGTAGTGGTACACTGAAGGTAAATTATACTTCTTTCTTTCGGCAAGGGGCAAACGAGACAAAAAAGGTTAAGAACTCTTGATCTAGGCTTTGCCAGATCGGCTAGAGCAGGGGTGGCGAACGTGCCAAAATAAAATAAAGTTTAGCAAGTTAAAGCCGTGCCATAACATTAAACAAAACAGAACAAAAACATTAATGAAGACTGGCCGTTAGCTCAGTTACTTGGGGCACAGGCTATCGGTGCGGGAGGTCCGGGGTTCGATTCCCAAACCGGCCAAATCGACACAGCGTCGCCAACGGCTCGCCACCGCTGCGACGTTTCTTCATAACTGTGTAGTCCAGGCGCTAAGCAGCTTACATGGGCCCCGCTACTCGTTACTTGTTTCGGCGTAATACCGCGAGTATAATGAAGATTTGATCATTTTTTTAAACGTAAATAAATTTGGTTCAGCGGACGTGAAAGACCTTTTTTGGTCTTCACACTATTCTGTAGTAGGAAAACAGTAGCTCCACGGACGTGAAGACCTTTTTTTTGGTCTTCAGCCGATTTCAGCAGGAAAACAGTAGCTCTAGCGGACGTAAAAACCTTTTTTTTTTTTTTTTTTTTGTCTTCACCCGATTTAATACGAAAATAGTAGCTCTAACGCACGCTAAGACGTTTTTTTCTTTTGGTCTTCACCCGATTTTTGTAGGAAAATGGTAGCTCCACGGACGTGAAGCCTTTTTTTTTGTCTTCACTTGTTTTCAGAGGGAAAAATAATAGCCCAGCTCTGCGAACGTGAAAATAGTAGCTCTACGTGCATGAAGGCTTTGTGGGGGCAATTTGGACCCACACTTTCTGAAAAGGGGCGATTGAGTAAACAAGGTTGAAGACTTCTGAGTAAAACGAAATCAAGATTAAAGTATCAAGTGGCGTGCCACAAAAAATCTGCGACGCGCTACATCTGGCACGAGTGCCATAGGTTCGCCACCCCTTTTCTGCATCAAAATTAAATTTTTGAGGGTAAAATTAGAACAGAATTGGATTTTTGTCGGTTTGAAAATGAGGCATGAGCAGACAGACCCACAAGGATGTTGTACAGCGATGGCGGAAGCATTCTTAAAGTGGGGGAGCCCAAAAGCAATGACCAGATTTCCTTCGCTTGCAACTCATATTTAGCCTGTCCGCGTGTGACATGTCCAATTTATGTGGGCTTCAGAGTCAAATTCACGGTTCTTGCTTTCAGTTTCTGCATTAAAATTATATTTTTGATGTCATAATTACTTTTTTAAATTTTGTTTGATGTCATGATAATTAAATTTTAAAATTTTTGATGTCATAATAATTAATTAAAATAAATTTTTCATAATCACTTTTTCAAATTATGGCATTAAAAATGTAAGTGTGATGCAGAAACTAGAACCAAGAACAGTGGGTCTAAAGCCCACATAAATTGGACATATGGTCTGACCTAATTGTGTAGCTAAAGTTTATTGTTTTAGCAACCCCAACAGCCACTGTGAATACCATAACCGTCCGTAAAGCCTCTATTTGAGTGCCACTACAGGGGAAGGATTGAAAAATAGAGCGCCATCCTCTAATTGAACTCCACCTGCAATGTCACTGCACGGCAAGGTGTTGAATATGACGAGCACTGCTATACAGGGACGTGTTAGACTAGGGGAAGTGTGAGACCTATGAGCCGGATTTTTTTAAAGAGCTGCCAAACACGAAGTCGTTTAGTCAGCTCCCTAAAAATTAACCATTTTGGCCAGCATTATCCTTACGCCACAAGTTTGAGTGCATACATAAAAACGAAATGAAAGATAATGCTTTTTTTAAGGACGTGGGTCAAAGGTCCCCAACAATTTTTGGTGGGGACCTATGAACCATAGGCATGGGACCCATGAACCAGGGTAAATTTGTCTGCTTATTCAGTTATTGCCATGCTAATCTGCATTATACGGGTAACTTTAAGAAGGATTTCTCACACTTACATAAAAAAATCAAAATTGCGCTGCCTTTTAGGCCTATTGCATCTGTCGTCGGTTGCATAGTGGACCTATAAGCCATGGATCATTGGTGTTCAATGCAACTGGCTCAAAGGTCCCCTCATGAACAAAATCGCTGTAATTTAAAAAATTTTTTCACCTACTGTTTATAACCTTTTAAGTGCGACACCACCATCTTTACCACTTAAGGCAGTATTAAGAAAAAATGTCTCAACCTCGTACTCTAAAAAACTACTGCTTAAAATCAAAAGTACCAACCACCTAAAAACCCTTATTTTGCATCCATTTCTACAGCTTTGTTCCAGCAAACCTATAAATACGTCATTAAATACATAACATCCGGGCGATCATTCATTTCAGTTCAGTAACTTCCTCGAAGCCACAAGAGCGTGGTAAATGAAGTGGTTCATTGGTCCCCGTGGCTCATAGGTCCCACATTTCCCCTTCCTGATTTTCCGCATTGAATTTTTGATCACTTATCAAGTTGTCAGTAACAGTGTAACGGTGGATGTTTTTGTTTTCTTCAAAGGTTATTGTAACTCTGTTATAAGTTTTTGCTTTTCATTAATTAAAATTCTGACCAGCCAGTCAAAAAATGTAGCACCATCATCTAACTGAACATCACCTCCATAATAGAACGTCACAATAAAAGAAGGGTTGAAAAATAGAGCGCTGTGGCCGTGTGGTGCTCAAATAGAGGTTTCACGGTATGTCACGTATATGGTCACGGTAACAACAAAAGCACTACGCTTTTTTGGAGCATACAAAAAGATAAAGTTGGGATGATTAATAACTCAACTCCAATTAACGCTATTTCCTGCACTGCTAAGGTGATGCGGAGAGAAATAGTAAAACTTCATAAATCGCATCGCCACCAGAGCTGGATGCCTCGAGATGTGTCTCGGTCTCGAAACACGTTTTTGAGTGTCTCGGTCTCGCCATGCCAATGTCTCGTTTCGGTCTCGGACCTTGAAAGTCTCGGAAAATGGTCATGGAAAAATTTTGGATTTGAAACAGCATTCAGGTCTTTGATACGGAAGCAACAATGGTGCTTACCCGATGTATTCAAAGTAAAACATTGTGCGTGATTTCGCACTTTGCAAAAACAGTTGGCCACATTTTGTTTAGACCATTTTGCTTTGTTGTTCACGCCTGCAGAATCGCAGGCTTTTGCTTTCTTTTTGTGAGCAGCATATACGAAAACTGGTCTATTTCAACCACTAAGCACATGCATTCGATGGTAATTTACTCTAGACCAGGGATGTCTAACCTTTTAATTTATTAGGGGCCCATTGCAAAATTAAATATTTAACTGGGCCGCAAAGCGACCAGAATTCCAATATTTCATATTATAGTTCTAAGAAAAAAAAATTATCCATTGATAGGTAGGCCTTGTACTGAGCCGCATTTTGCTGAAAATGCATCTTTTCTAACAACAAAGAAAATTTAAAAATCCATTAATATAATTAATTAATGTAATAATTAATCCAATAATTTTAATTTAGTTTTAACTTTTAACAATATGGCCTTCACTCAAAGACATAACGACCGCTAGACACGTCTAGAAAATTGATATAAGTTTAGGCCTATTTTTTATGGGCAAACGGTGTGTCAAATCAAAAAATTTTCAAGAGAGTAACGTGTCATATGTCATAAAATTAAGATTTCTACAAATTTTTTCCCTATGAAAGATGCTATTCCCGTTTAGTTTACAACAGCTATCAAAAGATTATTCAAAGTAGTCCAGGCCCAAAAAAGGCTTCAAATCGAAAAAAGTGCAGGGATTACAGTTGCAGGAAATTTGGTTACCGACATGGGAAGTGCTTCTAGATTGGAGCTAGCTCTTTCTATGAGAAAGTTATTAACCAGATAGATTTTCAAAAATGCATGGTGTCACAATGACTTTAAAATGCTTATGTTAATTAATTTATTATTTATCAAATATAAAGTATTTTGATTAAATTTCATGAACACTCTCTCGTGCTCAATAATTGATAAACTTGCTAAATAATTGTTTTAACGGAGGATAGTGGGCTGCAATGCCGATATCCCTGGTCTAGACCAACATAGCCTACCAATGACTTTTTGTTTAAAGTTTTCTTGACACCTTTTTCGTTAGATTAAAAAAGAATATTGGGCCGTGTAATCGTCTGCGAGAGGTATTACTTGCCTTGCAAGCTACAAGGGCTTAAATCTGTGATAATAAGCTGTTTCGTTGTTATTATGGTGAACTCGTTAAATCATTAATTGTAATCGTTAAAAGGATATGACCAATAGCACATTAATAATAGGCTACATCAGTTCATAACCGCGACTGCTTCATTGCTTCATTTGTTTTTGTTAATGTCATTTTGCTGTAAAGTTATTTCAATAACTTGGCTTAGTAGAGCCCATACTACAGAGTATTACTACCGTTTTTATATTTTCTAATTTTTGGTTTATGAAGTCTCGTGTCTCGTAACTTTAAAGTCTCGTCTCGGTCGCGAAGCTATGATGTCTCGTCTCGGTCTCGAAGCTATGATGTCTCGTCTCGGTCTCGGTAGGTTCGGTCCTCGTTCCACCTCTGATCGCCACATGTAAAACTAGAATCGAAACGCTTGAATTGCTTTCTCTGACTAGAAAAAGCAATTTTTTTGGCCAAGGTATTGCTTGGGTTAGCAACTTAGCATTGCACAGCAAAACAAGGTGAATTAAAAACTTTAAATACCGGTACATTCAAAAAATTTTAAAAACTAGGCTATAGATATTTTCGACAGTCCGCCGCTTTTATTTTATGATAGCTGCTTATTTCATCGATTTTGAAAGTTAGTTGTGAAAGTTAAAATTAATTTTGAATAAAAGCAAAGCCCCCACGTCCCCGAGAATCAGCCCCGCCTATCGCATTATAAAAAATTACACTGCAGATGCTAGCTACATTTCTTTTGAGTGACTATCTGGAAAGTCAGTGCAGATAGTAAGGTATGCAATACATGGGTGGAGGGGCTTTGTTTTGAGAAGGCCTTATAGTTGCTATTGTTTACTATACACGACACTTACGCATAGGTGGCGGAAGCGGTAGGGTCGAGTGGGCCCTGCCCCCCCCCACTTTTTTCAGGGAGGGCTCTTGGGGGGCCTAATTTACGCGTTTATTTGTGCAATAATACCTCTGCATGAATGCATTTGAAACTTAATAGGCCTACCATCGAAATTGAAACCCAGGAGAGCTTAAATCCAAAGATGTTTTCTCAATTTTGTTTGTGGGGTGAGAGAAATAGAAAATTTGTAATCTTCTTAAAGCAAAAAAAATTAACTTGCGGCTTGTAAATGTCAAATTGAGCTTCCTAACAAAACGCAAACCAGCGATAGGCAGCATCTAAGTCAGGGGTTTTCAACCGTGGCCCTTGGCCCCCCGAAGGGACCACAGAGCATAAAGTGTTCTCTCGGGAGCCACGATGGTAGGAATCATTAATGAATTATAACATATCGGGACTTTTAAACTTACCGGTACACTTTATAGAGCCAGTACGGGGCCTCGGTCTTTTAGAGCTACCGTAAAAGGCCGCGACTCAGAAAAGATTGAGAATCACTGATCCAAGCTTTCAGTATGGAAGAAGCATTTTACAGTACATTTCGAGACGAGGCGAGGTAGGCTAGAGTAGTTGCCGTAAGTGTCGTTTATAGTAAACAATAGCAACTAAACTCAAAACCATAGGCCCCTCCACCTGTGTATTGTATACCCTACTATCTGCACTGATTTTGCAGACAGTCACTCAAAAGAATTATAGCCTTCTGTATTTGCGGTGCAATTTTTCATAATGCCAGGAGCGGGGCTAATCCTCGCTGAGGTGGGAGCTTTGCTCTTTTCAGACTTACGGTAATTTTGACGTTAACAACTAACCTTCAAAATCGATAAAATAAGTAGCTGTGATAAAATAAAAGCGGCGGACTGTGCAAAATATCTATAGTGTGCAAAAATAAAATCAAAAAATTGTCAAAAAAAAAAATCATCGGACAAAAAAAAAGACGGTGTGCAAAAAAAATCATCGGACTGTGCAAAGAAAATTGTCAGCGACATGACCTAGCGGTACCGCGCGCAGGTGACAGATCCTACGTGACGGGTTCGATTCGCGGCTGGAGCCGATCGCATTCGACATACATGTGTATTTAACGGGTGGCTGCTGACTCAAAGAGCGCAAGCTCACTTCGCAGTCTCCCTCAATTGCTGTTGAATTTTCCGTTCACGATAATTTGAAAATAACCTCAGTTATATATATATATAGCCTAGTTTTTAAATTTTTTGAATGTATTTAAAGTTTTTAATTCACTTCGTTTGTTTTGCTGAGCAGTGCTAACCCTAGCAATTCCTTTGCCAACAAAGTTGCTTTTTCTATGCAGAGAAAGCAATTAAAGCGTTTCGATTCTAGTTTTACGATTCTGGGGGATGTTTTTGTCCACAATTTTATCTGAATTCTGAACCCAAATAACAAAACAATATTGCAAAAATGGTATTTATTGTTCATGGAGCGTCGTCATTGGTCAATGACCAAATTAAAACAGTGGCGGAGGACGTACTGAGTGTTTGCATACCACCAGCATGATGAACAAAAATTTTCGAAAACTTCATTACAGTGGCGCACCCAGGATTTGGCAAGGGGAAGGGGGCACAATTGGGGGTCTGGGGGTGACCCCCCAGCCAAAGAAGACTTTGGGGGGGTCTAGGGGCGTAGCCCCTAGCCGCCAACAAATTTTTACAGTTTTCTGATAAAAAACACTCATTTTAACACATTTTTTTATCGAAAAAGGGAATATGTAGTGAGTGCAATCACTACGAGCAATGCAAAAATATTTTCGCAGCTTATGTCTAAAAGCATTGAAGCTTGACTAAATTAAGTGAAAGGAGGCGTTGCAACCATTATTAGTTTGAGAAATTGTAGACTGAAAGCTCGGTTTTAACAGCTCATTACAGGGTCAAAGGCGGGGGGGGGGGACATAACACCGTGCCGCCCCTGTGCGCGCTTATGCTTCATTAGCTTTGTTTTAGGAAAGTTTGTGTTTCATAAATAAAGCTAGGGATTTAAGGGGAGAGCAGCAAGCTACCCAAGTGGGTACGGGGCGTAGCCTCGGAAGCTATAGCATTTTTCTTAATTCATACTCTCAATCTCAAATATAAACTAAAAAAAGTTTGGGAACCGCTACTTTGACATATTCTTAATGCTTTCACTAATGCTTCTAAAAAACTGCTGACATGTTTTAGTGTTGATGAAAAATAAACTGTTCTGAATGTGTGCAGTGTAATAGGCGCGCTGCAAAGATTGTTCTTGTTTGGTTTGTGAAGGAAGTCATAATGGCTACAAGATATGCTGGAAAGTATCGCCGCAGTCGGTGCGACAGAGAATTTTTCTAGGGTAAGCCTGTACCCAACGCCTCCAGAATTCGTCGGCGGCATATACTGCACCAAACGGTCGCGACAATCGGCGTAACAGTCGCTCTTGTCAGTAACAAGGAAGGATAATGCGGTTGAACGATTCATCCTTAGAAGATGATTGGGAGTCAACGGAACATCGGAGCCAGGTTCAGACGGGCAATCTGTGAGAGGACGTGAGTTTACCATGGACTCCACTTCAGTCAAGAGAATATGCAGCAATGTCTCATCCTCCATCTTTTGGTTTTGAATCAACGTCATAAGAATCCGTTTCACCATCCTAATCATCCACTACCAGTAACCTCCCATGTGGCTTGCTCCTGGAGGATTGCAATTCCTTTCGATGCTTTGTTGTTGCATGCTGTTATGAATCTGGCGCTGATTCCACTGATTGATAGCCAGACGCAAAATGCGCTTGGAACCTACGAAATTGGTTCCGTTGTCTAAAAACAAATGATGGGCTGACCCTGGCGCGACAGAAATCTTCTCTATGCATAGTGAAGGAAGTTGTAGTTAGGTACGGAGCTACCTTCAGATGGATCGCACGCGTTGTCAAGAACGTAAAAATACAACCGTATCTTTTAACTTCACTGCGCCGTTGCTAACACAAGATAGGCCCAAAATAGTCCACTCCAGTCTTGAAAAAGGGTGGTCTGTGTATGCTTAGTCGCGCAGAAGGCAAATCAGCCATTTTTTGTTAGATTAGTTTCAGAGTGGCGTTTATACCACAAGAAGTCCGGTGCTGGCATGGTAATCTTGTATGATAACGTCCGTGAGATGCCCTCGCTTTGGCATATCAGTAGGATGCTTTGCATCATAATCAATACAATCCTTATCTAGACGACCACCAACTCTGATAACTCTATTAATCAATATAGGATTCAGTTTGTACAGCGCCGATTTCTTGGGTTTTGCCCGCCGATTGCAATTATTTATGAAGCTTTAATAGCAAGCAGAAAACTCTATCTGTTGCACATATTTTATCAATTCCAGTTCAGCACAACTCAATTCAACTCAGAAACGGTGACAGGCACACTGCAAAGGTTTTTTTCAGATTCTCTGACACGACCACACAAATAAGCCTTCACTCGCAACAACCTGGCACTGGATAGTTTCAAACAATACAGTGAAGAAAAATATTGAATCAGTCGTTCTAGACCAGGCATACCATTTATCACGTCATTCATTAATTATAACTCAGCATTTTTCTTTGGCAAGTTGTAAGACTCATAAAAATCTGCAGTCTCTGGCCACAAATTGATTTGACCATAAGTTCTTTTCCAGTTTCAAGAGAGCGGGACCATTGACCCATAGGCTAGACTTCATCAATTCATCGGTGGTCAAACCACGAGATGCTGGATTTTGATCCGAAGGTACACGTCGCCAGTCATGAACACAGTCGACATAATCGAACTGATCGAACCATTTCTGGATAGAAATTTCACGCTGCATGATTAGATATGAAGCGTGAAAGAAGTAACGTCGTTCGAAGCTGATTGGACGAACCTAATCACGCCACTGAATTGCAGTTTTACGGCTCAGATTTGCGTCTTCTAGAATTTGAGCTTACCTAAATCGAATACAAATGGCCTATGCTATCATCACTTTAACGTGTTATTTTTTGATTAATTCTGACTTTGTGAAAAAGCTGTAGCCTATGCTGTAACAAAATCATTTTTTAAATATTGGCGAAGCGGTGTAATCGTAATCGTGACGATTACAAGGTGAAATAATCGTAATCGAAAATCGATTACGTAGGTGTGTCATTGTAATCGTAATCGATGGAATCGTTCATCAAACCTTCTCTGGTGGGTACGAGGCGGTGCATGAATATAAATGGATGACTGGGTGTGTGTCGTGTTTGGGTGTACAACGTGGTGTATGAATGGATGACCGGATGATGGATGTGTATGAATAGATGATGTATGTGTGTACGAGGCGGTGTATGAATATGACTGAATGTAAGTGGTGAATGGGCGTAGGCCTACGAGGCGATGTATGAGAGAATGAGGTGGTGTACATTTGTACATAATTTTGTTTTTCACCGCGTTAGGCCTATTCTTTTTTCTTTATAACTTTTGGGTGAGACAGCCTTGAGGTCTAACTGCCAATAGACCTTGTTTTTGTGTTTACATCCGTGCAAGCCATAACACTGAGTGTTTTGCTGTCTTTCTTCATTGTGCTGTTGTTCTTGGCGCAAATGAAAATAAATAAATGAACACAAATACGGTACGTATTTGAAATGCAAGACACTGTATTTTGTAATTGTATTTAAATACGTTTAATTTTATGTATTTTGTATTTAAATGCTTTTTATGGCAAGTATTTTGTATTTGAAATACAATCGTTACCGATGGGGGTTCATACTGCGTATCCGGGCAATTTTTTTTGTTTATTTTACAGTCATTTTTTTCTCCGTGATAAATAAAACGATTATGTAATGATTGCTTTAAGAGAAACCATTTTGGCAATGCCTCGACCCTATTCGCCGAATTTTGTTGCTTTTTTAAGTCTAGGCTTATGATGTTTTTGTTTCGAAAAATAATTTAAAAGTTATTTCAAATGTATTTAAATGCATTGTTGAAGCATTTGTACTTTGCATTTATCAATTTTGCCAGAAACTATTTTGCATTTGCATTTAATTACTTTATAGCCACTGTATTTTGTATTTGTATTTACACACACTTGGAGAATATTTTGCCCAAGTCTGTTATTTAGGCTATATTAATGGTTTGCTAGTTGTTGAGGTAGCCTGCCACAAATGTTTGCTCGCACAAATTTCCACGGGCGATTTCAAACTCAGCAAAGTTGAGCTGGTTCTGTTCCATTCCGCATTTTTTTTCAAATGAGTATAATGTGTTTACGCAGAATGCGGTGCAATTTTTCGAACGTAAAGTGACGTAGACTACGAAAGAGTGAAAAGTCATGAATCCTTAAAGCTGCGTCACTTTGTGCGGCATTCTAGAAAACAATCGTAAAATGCTTCGCTAAACAACCGATAGAAAGTAAAATTATTGAGGTTCGATTTATGTAGAAGAAATTTTTGATAACTGCCTACGTCAAAAGTTAGATAAAATTTCGTAGTGACAAAAAATCGGATTAAAATCACATTTAGTGTAAACAGATCTTTATGCTGCTCCTGATTGATTCCATCGAGATTCCTTTGGTTCCACTGCGGAATTTCTATGAAGCTCTACTTTATGATAAGGCAATACCTTAATTAATTTATTATAAACCTTCGGGTGAAGGATTGGATTCTTTTTTTGCGAAAATTGGAATAAAAATGCTAACTCCGCGAAACTCCGTCCGGGAAAATGGTGAACCATCGGAATGAGGGGACTTAGGGTACGGATTGGGAAGAAAGCGGAAAGTGAACTGACTTTTTGAATTTGCCTCAAGTGAATTATTGTATGGATGTACCCTCGTTTAAAGAAATAAGGGCTTTCCTTACCCTGCATTTAATTCCCAAACGTCTTTATCCGCCTCCGCAAACATGGAGTTCGATAAGAAAGTTTCGAAAGTATGCTGCAAACTTCGTAGTTGAAGGTAAGTTGGCTCAAAATTTATTAAAGGGAGAGTAGACTAGTCCTCAAGTAGACTTTACATCAAATAAAGGCCTATTTTTCAAAATATAAATACATTTATTTTCTGTACATCCGTTTGGGACGTGGGTGTAAAAACAAACAGCTCTGAACTAAATTTAGCAGAATAGACATTAAGCAAACTGCTAGCCATTTCCTTTTGCTAGTGGTAGGTCTAACGATGTAAAAAGAGCCCGTGGTAAATGAAAATGGTTAGCACTTTACTTAAAGTCTGTTACGTCTACTTAAGCTGTGAGTTTCTATAAGAAATTACCTTTGCTGTTGAGTTACCAGTACGGTAGACCTCATACCAGTAAGCCTGCTTCCACTGCACAGTGCAGCTTCAATGCTTCATGTGCTGATTGAGACTAGGTGTTTGTTATTTTTACAGATGATGGAAGATTGTGTTTGCTAAATGATGATAAGAAAGTAAAAGTTGTGGAAGATGTTGCTGAGGCAATATCCATATTTACTGCTGCCCATGAAGTGCAACATGATGATTGTGAAAAAACATTCCAAACAGTTCAAAAGACGTTTTACTGGCATGGTAAACTATGTTTGATGTTGACAGTGTGTCAATAGTTTATCACAACTAGAAATAGACCTATACCAGTATACAAGTTTGCACAGCCTATCAGCTACCAGTTTTTGATTTTGTTTTGCTTGGTTTTCCTTAGAATAGGCCTACCAACCTGCCAATAGTCTAATCTTTGTATTATAAAATAAGAGACACCAGTACTGGTAGTCTGCTGTAGAAAATGTACAGCAGTGGTGCCCAATGTTTTTGTCTTAGTGACCCCTTTTAAAAATTTTTGTAGATATCACAACCCCCACTTATATTTGTTCCTTAATGCATGATTAGAAAATATGCACTAAAATGTTTTTCATGCATTTATTGACAAATCAATGTGATGGTTGATCTTGTACAGTTGAAGCTCTGCAGCTAATTGAATTTGAGGTTGCATGCTACACAGGGCCAGTGTCATGACGTTCATTCTACAAAGTCTGTTCAAAAAATTCATAGACTGAATCATAACACCAAATGTACTTTCTACAGCAGTTACAGGTCTGGGTCTCCTTCAAAGTACTCTCCTTCCCAACGCACACACTTTTCCCAGTGGTGTTTCCACTTGCGGAAGCAGTCTAGGTATGCTTCTTTTTTAATGCTCTTGAGCTCCTTTGTCGCACTTGCCTTAATCTCTGGAATGGTCTCAAATCTTCTTCCTTTCAAAGGTCTTTTGAGCATGGGGAACAAAAAGAAATCACATGGAGCAAGGTCAGGTGAGTAAGGGGGGTGGGGAAGAACAGTGATGGAATGTTTGGCCAAAAACTCACGAGTTCTGAGGGCTGAATGGGCTGAAGCGTTGTCATGATGGAAAAATCAGTGACCACTCCTCCACAATTTTGGCCTTTTCTGTCGGATGGCATCCCTCAGACGTTTCAAAACTTCAATGTAGTAGGTCTGGTTCACTATGGAGCCTTCAGGAAGGTACTCGTGGGGACAACTCCGCTAGCATAAAAAAACTGTGAGCAGCACCTTGATTTTGAATCGAACTTGGCAAGCTTTTTTGGATCTGGGGGATGTTTTGCTCTTCCACTGTGAAGATTGGACCTTTGTTTCCACGCAGGGCTGTTGAGAGCCAAACCTGGGCCCGGTACTACAGTGGAATTCGGTTAATAAATCCACCTCGGGACAGCCGGTTTTGGATTTAATACGCGGCGGCTTTAATAAACGGTGTTTCCTAAAAATGCATCTCACCATTGTGGATATCCCCCTGCAGCGGTAAAAATGCACAAAATGTAGTATTTTTTCAATATTTATTCGACACAGAAAAATCTGCGCAATGAAGTTTGCTTCAGTGGAAATGTTTTCCTCAGATGGCCATTCACTTCTTCTTTCATATCACAAAGCATGTCCATCTTCTTAAACCCAGTACGCTCTAGCCCCAGGGCCAAGCGACGAAAACATTTCTGCATCTCTGCTGCTAGGACATGTACGTACTTGTCCATACGAAACTGATAATCCAATATTGTACGTAGGCTTACTTATTAGCACATAATGAAGAAAAATTTGACTGCATTAAGCACGTAAACTGGATGTATTAAGCGGCGCTTGGATTTATTAACCGAAGTTTTTATAACGGGAAAGGATTGGGACGATTCCGTTCCAAGCAAATTGGATTTAATAAGCGGCTGGATTTATTAACCGTGGATTCATTAACCGAATTCCACTGTAAAATTAAAACCAGGCCCCCTGCAAAAATGACAGAAACAATTGTCTGCCAAAAATGATAAATGGGATGATTCGCCAGATGGTCCACTTTGTTATATTAAAATTGATTGACAACCAAAAAAAGACAATGATAGTCTTGAATGGGTGATGCTTACTGTTTAAGTATCCTAGCTAAAATGCATCATTTAGCTAACTCACAGCACAGCATTATATTAAACCTTTAACAGTCTCTGTAGTTGCACAAAAAATCGGACCATACATAACTGACTAGACCATAAGAAATGCTTCTGGCATTGCTCAGGTATGCAAAGCACGAAAATACAATTTCCATTAGCAGCTTTTGCAACCACGAACATTAACATAACAGCGCTTCCTTAATGGTGTTAGCATCTGTCCATGCCTAATGTCTGGCAAAAAGTACTACACGATGTGTATCTGGTAAAGATGGGTACATTTTAGAACAGTTGCCATAATACTGTAATTTGATGTTGTATGGTATTACACCCAGCTTTAATTATTGACAGTATAATAGCATATGCAGTACTTTTACAACAATGAGCAACATAATTGGCTCCAGTGGCGGCTCGTGACTATTTTAAACAGGTAGGCTACATGATTAGAAAAGCTGGCCAGAATAAATACTCGCTCTGAAATGAAAAAAAACTCTTTATTTCACTAGCAAGGCGGTAGGCTTTGGGCTATACACAACTGCAGGAACACTGGCAGGTTTCCCATGAATTATTATTACTCTACAATTTTTTTTTATCACGCCACTGTACCAATAGCTGATTCTGTGCGTACCTGTAGCCTAGGTAACCTGCACCTGTAGTCTACATGAATAAACACAAGTTTGGCCTAAACAAATTTTTCTATTTAAGTACACTACCGGTACTCTGCTATTGTACCTAGTCGACTACATCTAGTGGGCTACAAAAAAGCTACCACTAGTCTTCAAACCTAGCTAAGCTGCGGTACCGGTCAATCCACAGCTTAAAAGTTTTTCTTTTTACGCAATCTATTAGTTCAAATAAGGTATAACTAAAGTCTACTAGCCTTTACAACTGTATTACAAGCTTAAGCTGTATGCAACCCGTAACATCCCATATCTTTCATTAAACCCAGTATCTCTATGTGATTGCAATTAAATAGAGCCAATCTCTAAGCTTTACACCTCAATAACCACCAAAAAGGCTGCTTTGACACAGCCTTAACACGTCTCATTGAACGTAATTCAAACTTCCATAAAGCATTGATGACGTAACACTGCAGGTTTAGTTCTTGCTACGAAAGGCTGTGGCTGTCTTTACGTGTTGCCATTTTTTGTACAAAAATTATTTTTTTCAAAAAAAATATTGTCGATAGTTGTATGAAAGACAAGAATAGGTAAAAAATTTTGCTTCTTAAAAAAAAAATAAGGAGGTGATAAACTGGGTAGGCTGCAGCCTTCGCAGCCTTCACTACGAGCCGCCCCTGATTGGCTCTACTTATGCAGCCCACTTTAGTAAGCATCTGCAAATTTAGAAAGAAGATAAATACATTGAAACGAATGACATTTAAGAAAAGAAAAACTAAAACAACTTCTCTCAAGTTCAATGCATCACAGCTTAATCAAAAGTATCGTAGTTATCTACGCAGGTTAAAATTTTACAAGCTAGCTACTACTTGTCTGCAATAGCACATTTTTATGCTTTACATTAACGTGATATACAAGGGTAGGCTGAAAAGTTCGTAGCCTCGCTATGAAGGAGTTGCGACAGACCGAAACTTGCCTTGCGTTACATTCATGCTTTCTTGATACTAACTGCGATATTTTTTAGGTAACCTTATGCTGCATAAGTAGTTTCGCACTTTAACCACCTTAGCCTTCCTTGAAGCCGAAGTTAAGTGCTTTCACTGCATGGATTGCCTTTTGGTCTCTGGTTCAAAGTGATGGACTCAACATTCATCTTGGGTGAAAAAAACGCTCCACAAAATGATCTAGGTCTACTTCAAAACTTGCCAAGTTCGCTTTTGACATGACGAGTCTGGTGAGCTTTTGATCAGGTGTCAAAAGCTGGGGCACCCATTGAGCCCAAACTTTTGACATGCCAAGTTCGTTGTGGAGAATGTTCTCCACTCGTTCGCGAGAGATGCTGATAACATTGGCTGAGTGATTAATCGTTAATCTTTGTCATTCATTACCATTTGATGAATGCGGTCTATGTTTTCTTGGGTGGTGGCTGTGGAAGGACGTCCTTATCTCGGATCATCTTCAAGGCTCTCCCTTTCCATTTTGAATTCCGCTGCCCACTTCTTCACAGTTGATGAAGCCGGAGCATCATCCCCAAAAATGGAAACCATATCAGCATAAATTTTCATGGGCGTTAATCCTTTTTTCTGTAAATATCTGATCACACTACGGTGCCAAACCTTATCCATATTCACAAGATCATCAAAAAAACAAAATGCAAAATTCTCTTGATATTCCAACATCTCTCCAGTACAACTTTTTAAAGTGCGAAATTATTTATCCAGCATAAGGTTGCCTAAAAAAAATATTGCAGTCAGTATCAAGAAAGCATGAATTTACTGCATGGCAAGTTTCACTGATCTGTCGCAACTCTTTCATAGTGAGGCTACAAACTTTTCAGCCTACCCTCGTATACATAAACTTCAGCTTGCATTTTGATCAATTTACTAGAGTCACAATAATAAACACTCAAGACACGTAGCACGAAAAAAAAATTAAAATTTCTGGTTCTACTGCAGAAACTGTATGATACTAACTACATATGGCTTGAATCCGTTAAGCACACCACTGAGCCACTGCTGCTAAAAATTGCAGAAATTGTAGCAAATCATTTGTGCTTATCATATTTTCAACCTAGTACTTTTCTGCAAATGTGCAAAAGCATGTTCCTATGCTTTACACTTACATGATATATGCTGTACCGTACAGAGCCTAAAACTTCAGCTTGCATTTTTGTTACTTTACATATGTCAATAATAAACACTCAAGACTTGAAAAAAATTAGAAACCATTGGTTCTATTACAGAAACTATATAACACTGACTACATACCGATATGACTTGAATCCGTTAAGTACACCAATGGACCACTGCTGCTAAAATTGCTGAAATTGTAGTTAATAATTGATTTTAGCATCGTCATCTAAATGTAAAATTTTTGCAATCTGATAAGGGTAACAACTCTGCTCGGCTAATGAACTAGCTGACATAATCTGTAATAAACAAATTGCCAAAAACAAAAATTACCAGTTCTACATAATTGCGTAAACAACAATGAACTGAATACTGTTTTGGCTCTACCATCACTTTTAAACATTCCATACTATAAATTGTAGCTTTATGTTTGTGCAATAACAACAATACATCAAACTTTTTTTAGAACTCTTTCAGTTTTGCTCACCATTGCATTTTCAAAAACCTACTGGTAGCATGTGGTAAAACTCTAGTCTAGGTGCTTGAACAAGTAGGTTATAGGGTATAGTAAGTTGAAGATGATGAATTAGTAGAACTTTGCAAGCTTTTTTTCAGCAAATATTTCATACTAAGCCAGCCATATAAAGAAACATGATTGGGCATACTACGCATTTTTCGTTACTGGTGTACTGACTATATAATGGAATTCTCTGATCTGCTGTAGTCAACTTGTCATGACAGCTGAAAAGTCATTTGGTACTAAGAGTTGGGCATTGTTAAGAGCACACCATATGCTTGCTATTTATTGGTTATCTATCCCGCAATCAAATTCAAATCTTTTTTGAATAAATGATCTTCCACATGGCAACATCACCGTAAGCCGTGTTAAGCGTGGCAAACGTTTCCGTAGTAGATTTTCCCAGCTTGACACAAAATTTCACAGCAAATCGTTGCTCTTTCAAGTTATTCATTTTGAAACAAAATTGTAAAACTTAAAATCCGACGAACTAAAAAACTAACCTTAACTGAACACAATCAGCACCAAAATAAAGATATCTGAAATCAGAAAATGGCGTCATAATCAGCTGATCTCTGTGAACCTTGCGACACCAAGCGAATGCATCTGGAAAAAATGAGAGCTGCGCAGTTTGAACAGTCTACGAACTTTTTGAACAGACCTCGTATTGCATTATTTCGTTTTCATATGCAAAAGAGCAGAAAAACCATTCTTGCATAGATACGTCATGGCAAAGGGCAGTAATACTTAAAAAGCCAGCTTAGAAATGTGTGGGTATGAATCATACATCTCACACCAAAATTGAGAGAGTGACTTTTCATGGTATGGAATGCGAGCACATGAGTCATTCTTTAGATCAAAATACTGATCTTGGATTTCATCAGCAATGCCACTTGCATCCACAGAAGCGGAAAACGCATTTGCACAAGTATGGCTTCTTGCTTTTCGAGTTCTAACAAGTGACGTTGGAACTCGTACTCCAGTAAATTTTTCCTCCTTAAGCTACTTTCATCCCATATAAATTGTATTCTGATGCAATAATATTGTGCTACAAAGCAATCCGAATGAAATTGCTCAATGAAAAGTGACACACAACAAGGCACATATGGGTACTATTATAGCGTACCGGTACCTATTACTACAGGTACTAGCAACCCCTTCAAAATACCCAACGACCCCATTTGGGGTCGTGACCCACAGGTTGGGAACCACTGATGTAGAGTAAGTCATCAGAATAGGGCTTTGCAGTAGTGATGTCACACTTAAATATCATTTTCAAAAGTTTATAAATGCAAAACATTCTTCTGGTACTTAACAGCTTAAGTATTTCTTTTTGTTTGTGCATGTCTAATTATTTTTAACTATACATTTCTAAATGTAGTACCGATACGTAAACTTTTATGCTAGAAAGTGTCTAGAGCACCGGCAAACCTTTTACAGAAACGAACAAGCAGGCCAGTGCGGCAGCATTTTGATAATGGAAACTGGTCCAGCGATCCAGCCAAATATAGAAACAAACAAAGCAGTCCGGTGCAGCAGCGTTTTGATTATGGAAACCGGGCCGGTCCTTTAGACACTGGCACACTGCCTTTGTGCTATCAGTATTGTTGTTTGAAGCGGGAAATTAAATGGTGTGTTGTGTATACTTTGCAGGAATGCAAGATGATATCAAATTATGGATAAAACACTGTAAACTGTGCTCAATGAAACAAAAGTAAGAAAAAAATCTTAGCATGAAGTTCGTATTTTTTTGTTTTGTGTTGCCCTCTGTGAACTGTGTTTAGAAACCTAAGGTATAAAAGAAAAAATATCTGCATGATTGTTAAAATTCCAATGCATTGTTAATTGTTGAGCTTGCACAGGGGTCGGGAACCTTTTTTGTTGAGATAACCATTAAAGGTACATAGTTTTATTTGCATTTTCATGAGAGCCATAAAATATTTTTAATCACTGACATTTATCAAAATGCCGCTTTACATACGACCGTTTCATCGATGCAATTTGAGCATTGCATATTAGACACACCAAAGACTCTGTTCCTCCTAAAAAGGCAAATTTCTCTGTCC
Source organism: Trididemnum miniatum (assembly GCA_964006365.1). NCBI lineage: Eukaryota > Metazoa > Chordata > Ascidiacea > Aplousobranchia > Didemnidae > Trididemnum > Trididemnum miniatum. Next base: position 8,888,789 of record OZ023239.1, read on the forward strand.
GTTCAAACTAAAATCCTCCATAGTCGTTATCTCTCTTTTGCTTGGACATCTCTGTAGTGCTGTATTATGAAATCTAGTAACCAGATCTAACTGGTATGTGATTCCTTAAGTTAATAATAATTAGATTTCGAGAAACTACAACTAAACTAAACTGCCATTTAGCTTCAGTTGGAAATTCAGATGAACAAGTAGGCCTACGATCAAAATTCCTTACTTAACAAACAGAGGCGGATCCACAAGTTTTTGGTGGAAAGGGGGAGGGGGGTGATTTTAAGATAGGTTGAATGTGAACTAAATACAAAGACGTTTAGACCCGAAAACGGGCGTAAATAAACCCTTTGAAAATGTTTCGTGTCGGGGGCATATTCAGAATTTTCGGGGAGGGGCACCGTATTTCTTCACTTTTTCAAGCGTGTTTTTTTTCTAGCAGAGTTTATTTTAAGCAACATAAGTAACAAAAACGACTCTAGGGGGGTCCGGGGGCAAGCTACCCCAGAAAATTTGCATACTGTAATGGCTATTTTAACGCTTTTTGAACAATTTTCAGGCAAGTTTGTTCATATTTTTAGCCCTTACTTTTGAGTGCTTCACCAAATATGATGCATTTTGTGCGCACAGTTTCGATAATGCGTGCTTATGGCGACTAAAGCATACAGTTGTGAAGAGGTTCAAAATCATGAAAAAATTTTGTTTTTCCAAAGTATTGTTGAAAATGGCTGGTTAAAAATGGATATATCGGGGTGCTTCCCCTATATCCTTCCCCCCTGGATCCGTCACTGGTAACAAAGTTAGAAAATATCTAGCTTTTACGTATATAATAATTGTCGAATATAGCAAATGAGAATAATTGTTAACTGTTACAAGTAAACGCAAAGAACCGTTTGTAATAGTGATACCAGATTGGTAAATGTTCCACGAAATTTGATCAAAAAAAGAAATTGAAATCTAATAACAAAGTGAACTTAGCCTCGAAATGTTGCATTTTTCATGGGAGCCATATGCCGTCACGAAAAGAGCCGTAAATGGCTCGCGAGCCATAGGTTTCCGACCCCTGAGCTAGCATATTGAATGTTTATGTAGTTGTACTAATTATGTACAATGTAAACTTCAATAAATTTTTTGGTAGATGTAAGTTTATGTTTCTGATTGTTATAGTTTTGTATTTCACACAAAATGATTCTGGTAAAGATGATTTTGTTTCAATATATCGATGTTGCACTTCAGAAAATTAAAGGAAGACGCACAATCCGTTTTGCTTGATCATGCCTATTTGAGTTGGTATTCAATGGCTCAATTACGAGGTGATGGACAAGCAAAAATCAAGTATAGGTATGTCATTGCTAGAATGGTTTGGAACATGTTTTTGTCAGGTATCGGTATATAAGAAAGTTACGAAAGAATATCTTCTTAATTTGTTGTGATGAAACTTATTTGTTGCTGGATTTTTTAATTTTTGGTGTGCTATTGCTTCATTCCTGTGTATTAAATTGGTACTGTTTGTTGTACTTCAGTGCACCAGCTCCAAATGCTTCAAAAGACACCACATCACCAGATTTACGGCCTAAGAAAATTAACGGCAATTCCCAAGTGCCCAGCCAAGTCAGAATTGCCCTGCCAGTGAACACTGCCTGTTGGGATCATGATTACATTGCTGATGAATTGGTGAGATGCTTTCCTTAAAAAATCATGTTTCATTGCAATCTTATTGTGAGTACTTTTATGTATATGGAAACTGTCTCTACTATGCTGCAGCACATGGAAGCATCTTTTGCTACTCTTAGTTTGGTAAGGGATAATGTGTTATATGCTCATGACCGTACATAACCGTGTGCGGGCTCAAAGTTCTTTTGGGTGGAGAGGATCGTCTTTGTCAGGGTTGAGAATCAATTCCCAAAAAAGTAAAGAAATAATCAATTTCGATGGTAGTTGAAAAAAGTAAAGAATAAAGAATATTGTAATCGATATTCGTTATTACACTGAGCATCTAGTGGTGTACGCCAAGCATTTTTTGTGATGTCCTCTCATTCATGCGGTAACTTACAGACAAGCGACGGTCAAAGTATCCCATATGCGAAGCCACTTAGCTGTTAAAAATCTTTTTTTTGGCACAAAAAAAATTATCAGCAAAAACAAAGTAATGACATACCGACGATTATTTTAAATGTACTAAAGTGAGATAAAGTAGCTTGGACAGAAAGAATCGAATATGGAATATCAAATAGCGCCGAAAAAAAAATAAAGACAAGGCCATATTCGATACTCATTCAAAAAAGCAAAGGCTCCAGTGCATTCGATGAACAAAAAGTAAAGAATGTCGCAATCGAATATCAATTACAATCCATTTTTTCCCAACCCTAGTCTTTGCCATATGTACCGGGTGGTTGAGGACTTTTGTCGACTTTGTAGTTTTAGTGGAGAATGTATTACTGTACAATCTATTGAACTAGTAATTCGAAAATAACGTTAGTTGTTAGTTTAAATTTGTACTTTTGCATAGATCGGCTTAAAATCGTTAACTTTATGTACAATATATATGCATACATAGGCGTCGATACGGCGGGGGCAGGGAGGCGGCGCCCCCTCGGGTCTAACACCGAAGGGGGCGACATATGTCTGGCCTCCGCGGTGTTTTGATACCTATGTTAAAGTTAAACGCATGCGCAGTAGCTAAGACAGTTCCAATCTACAACAACGCGAAATCGCGGTAGGCCTAATGTTATGTCGCAATGTTACGCCCAGGCTATACAAAAGACGAAAAGAAAACTATCAGCGTGTGTTCAGCGACGATGCTACTGGTACCTTGAAAAATCGTTTTAAACGCCTGATCTTTTTTCAGAGCGTCAGAAGACTAGGGGAACCCGTTGTGTCCGCTCGTTACGAACACAAATAACTTTGCACATATTCTAAAACGACGGTGAAAGTTTAGGAAAGCGGATAATTTTATTGTTGTTTCGTCTGTATATGTTTTATGACACGACTAATTTATTCATGCGCTAATTGCGCCTTATTATATCGAGTGTCCAAAAAATGAACCACTTTTTGTGAAGTATTATCTCGGTGATTATAAACTTAAAATTACTGAAATTCTATACACAGTAATCCCAAGTATATTCTTTACACTTTTTTACATAATATCCAAAAACTTGGTTGCAAATTATACGAGTATTGTATTGTCAAATTAAAAATGTTTCAAAAAATTTAGTATTAGAAGAAATTTGTGTGAGTAAAGGTCTAATAAGCGCTTTGTTGCGTGCGTTTTGTGACATCCTAAGTCTGTAGATTTTTTTTCGCTGCATATTTATCCTCCTTTCACGATAAAGCGATTAATGCGCTATACAAGCTCGCTTAGCAGATGCCATTTATCTGTCTATCACACCAAGATGGGGGAATCCCGCTAAGTGCCTTTCCCAACGGTACAACAAGTAAACTTGCCGACTTATATAACAAGAATTAAGTGTGTGGGAAGACTTTTTTGGTATATATGCGACTTTGTTGCTATCTTCTGATTGGAGAACAGACTGAAAGTTTAGGTTCTTGTATTTCTACACGCAAGTTTCTTTTTGCAGTATTTAAGCATCAAGTGTTGTGAATTTGCAGACTTTAAGAAGAAGACTACACGTATTTTTGCATGATGACAAAATCACCGTAAAGGACCAGGAATTTAATTTCGCAAAACCTGTAGTTTCTGTAAGTTTTACTTAAACACAGAATGTTGTTGCATGAAAGCTCTTGCAGTTTCTTTTTTATCATTGCTTTAATGTCCGTTTTTGCTGTGAGGTTGGTTGATGTTGGTAATTACAAGATTTGATTCATTTCTGCGCTAGAACTTGGCAATTAGATTTTTTATTAAGAATTTTAATTAATGAATTGAAATCAGGGTTGGCATTAAAAAACCCTCCCTACAAAACGCCTAAAAAACAACCCCTCTAGTTTTTTATGTTATGTTATCTAAACAGAAATGAAATTAAATGATTTTGTCTACGCACTTGGTGTATCACTAAACACTTGATATTATTATTATTAGCCTTTTACAGTCTGGCATTATAATCAAAACTTAACAGTTTCACTTAACCCATTGGATGCAAGGCATTTCCTTGTAGCAATCAAAAACTCTACATCAAAAAACTTTTGACTTGGCAACTCGGTTTTATTTCAGGAACATAAACGAATCAAATACGCTAAAAAACGAAATAGAATAAAAAAGAACGAACTGTTTTTGCTGGATTACGTTTTCCTCAAATTAGATATGTTGTGTAGTGATACAGTATAAATATTGTGCAAGTCTATGTCTCTTTTGGTTCATAGCGGAATTTTAAATCTTTTTCTGGTTTGCATCAGCAACGACTGTTTCCATAACGAAATGTGCACCCTGTGTTAGGATATCGTACACTGCTCTTAATGCTCTACACCAAATTTTTGTAATGTTTTAGTCAATGTATAACAATATTCCAACAGCGGTCCTTGTTAGTTATTACATCAGCTCTTCGAATAAACTCCACAGATTGAAACAGAAACAATGTAACTTTTTACATATAACTTGATGGTTGTTGCAAAATATGTATTTCTTCCAACCCTAATTGAAATGGAGTCTTAGCCCACTAAGATTTAAAGCTGTTTAGCCTTATAGCTAGATTGGTTAGACTTGGGTGAAACTTTGATTCTTCATCTCGATGAGATTAGATTAGTTATGAGACATTTTTCTGCCGTTGAACAATGAACATTTGTTCTGTTTGCGCGTTGCAATTGAAAGTAATTTCAAAATTTGCACTTATTTACAGGAAGCTGGAATTGAAAATGTAGCAGCCAAAGAAACGTACATAAAAACTGTTCCCTTCCATGTCAAGAGTGATCTCAATCTTATTCCTAATGCTGACGAAGCTTCTTTTCTTGTGTTGCTTGGACTCGAAGCGGTATTGGAAAACTTACGAAACGCAGTTATGATTTATGACCATTTACAGCTCGCCAGTGTTGTGGTATTGGAGGCATTAGCAAGGATTTAGTTAGGCATACACGATAATAGTTGGTTAATTACCGTTATAAGAGCATAATAAGTAATGCTTGCTACTTTAAAGTCTTTGGTTTTCGTAATTGTGTGAACATGGATAATGGCCCTCTTTGTAAATTTATTGGCCATTAATGGTATGTGTGAAACATTCTGTAAGGCATCTCTTCTAACATAGTTTCCTCCTTCATCAGTAGTATTTCTTTTAAACTTTGTACGTGGCGGGGGAAAAACTCTAGCCAAGAATTATTTTGGACGATGGGTGCTGATACTGCTGATGGTTTTGTTGCTTTATCAAATAAACTTTTTAGATATGAATTTATGAGCAAGCGATTTTTTTTCTTTTTGTTTAGCTTGCGAACACTAGTCGAGAATTAGAATCATTGGATGAAGAAGATGTTTACAAGGAAGATTCTTTTTATTTTCCTCCTGCATTGTCTTGTGCTGCATGTGATCAGTGTAAGTTATTTGATAAAATATGCCGTAGGCTGCATCTGTAGCGTTTTCTGTTTGGTTGCTGTTGTCACTCATTTGTTTGTAATTTAGCCGCATACAACGACAACTTTTGTTGTAGACACCGATGTATGCAATCCATGGTAGCAAGATTGTACCGTGTGTATAAATGGGCGTTTTTGGGTGTTCTGACCGTTTGGAAGATGCCTTTTCATGCATTAATTTTTTTGTGCAGTGCAATCCTTTAATACATTGCAAATTGCTATGATGGGCCACAAAGTTGAAGACTTGGGCTTATGATCTTCAGCAATAACCCATTTTCACAGCATTATACAATGGTGAATTGTCAGCAAACACACCATTCAAGACCTAAAGTGAAATTGTTATTTTTCGTCTTCGTGTGTAAAACTGACGCTGTGATTTAGTGTACTTTTGTCAGAGTCGATTCGTTTGATTATTTTTTAATAGAAAGTAAACATACATGATCTTTCGGATATTGTAGCAATTGTCACCTTTTTGTGGACATGCCGCGCTAATCAGCTTCTTAAATGAGTCTGCTTGTATTGACTGTGAATGGTGTATTGCTAATCTAAATGCTTTCAATTTTTATCTCAGGTGGCACCGACTTTTCTCCTTTGTGGCACAAAAAAGTCGACGATAGTGTTGTTTGTGCCGCTTGTCATGTCAAATCCAAATGTAAAGAAAACGAGGGAAAAGCACAGGCTTCCTACAATGAATATCTTGGTCGATACAAATTAGTTTTAGCTGGTGTGAGTATACGAAATTACTGTATGTAGAGGACGTAGCTAAAATGTAAAGGAAAAATGATCTGTCTTTGATTTTTACCGGTGTTCGTTGAGGTTCTTCCGTATTTTTTTGAACAATTTGTCAAATTGTCTGAATACCTGCTGATCTGATATTGTTGATGGTGTGCTTTATCCTATTTGCCGTATAAGCTTTGTTTTTGGGGTCTACATAAAATTGTGATGAAGGAACAAAAATTCAATTAGAAATTTGGCAATGCTTCCACCATTTCGTATTGAACTCAAACAATAGCCTTGATTTATTAGTAGGAAAAGAAATAACAGACCAGGCTGATTGAATAACCGAAATGTGTTGTAGATGAAAGAAAACGCGATCTTGAAATCTAAGGACGTGGTTGGAAGACATGATATTCAAAAAAAGAGACAAGAAGCGTTGTCACAGTTCACCAGAATGCGTAAAATTGCCATGTTCAAAGCTAATCTTGTAACGAATAAACTGTTGGTAAGTCCTTAACTGGTGTATGTTATTGAAATTTAAATGTGGCCTTGCCGATGCCTACAACAATGGAACAATAATAATTTATTCTGGTATGCTACTTGCGGCAACGCTGAACATCTTTTGCTCAACGATTACAGTGTAAGTCAATCTGGCAGGGTTCCGCGTGGTTGATGAACAGAAAAAAACAAGGTTCGAAAAAACCTGCCCGCTGAGTGTTTGCGAATGCGTTTAACGCCGAGCTTTTGATGTGTTTGCCTTCTCTGTATGAGCAAATGTCTTTTCTATGTGACTTCAACCACAAGCAACTGAGCTGATTTGTTTACTTTTATGGATTCTAGGTTTAGTCTACCTCTTGAGCATGGCTACACTTCATGTATTTTTAATTTAAGAACCAAAAAGGCATCAAGACTTCGAATTTATCTTCTCAAGATGTTTTTACGAAAAAAATTCGCCTCAAAGTACCCACCAACGTGAGTTTTTATTCAATTTTAGCGTAAATGCACTCGGTCTAAGTATAAAACTAAAAAATTGTACGAAAGTGATTGCCATTAAAGCTTACTCGAAAGCAGCTAACTCTTCACGTTTTGTCAATGGTGTTAGTGCTGCTAGCGTAGTCGACGGTCGTTAGTCTTTTTCCTTGGTTTCTAAAGTTTAAAAATAAATGTGAATTGACAGTCAAGTATTTTTAGTAGGTTGTCAATTTTCTTACATCTGAAATTATTGTGATATTATTTTAGCGTTTGAAACCACACATTCAAAGAAAAGTTTCTGAAGCTCTCGAAAACAAAAGGGCGTTTCAAAAGTTTCTTCACTCAAAGTTAGCAGAACATGTAAGATGCTTTGCCTTAAGCTCTGAAAAGATAACATGATAAATGTTATTATGGTTGCAGAAAAAAGGTACTCAACCAACTTCAAGTCAATCTACTGCGAAGATTGGATTTAAATCATCTACAGTTGCTACCGATCATTCTGCTGCTCTTGGGCATCCAAACATTACTAGCGGCACTTCAAGTCAATTGAATTATTTACATAAAGTGCAACATCTCGCGTCCAACGCAGCTGTAAGTCGCTTAGCAGGTTTTGATCAGAATGTGACCGACTCGAGGATCAAACTTTGGTTTTGTCACTTCAATTGAGCACAAAATTCAAAAATCGAGCCATTATACTCGCGATACTACGCCGAAGTTCATGGCTTCGCGGCTTAGCGCATGGGCAACACAGAAACGCTGCAGTGGTGGCAATTCGTTGTTGACAGTGCCGATTTAACCGGCCCAGGAACCGAACCCCAGAACTGTCACGCCTATATAGCAATGTTTTACCCACTATATGCCAACCGGCCGGGCATAAAAGAACTGATAATAATTTCAGGTCGTAACGTTACGGATCTCAGCGAAATTCAAGTTGTTCAGATGCAACGCGTGTGCTCAAGACAGACAGTGCAAACCAGGGCGGCGAACTCGATCGGTTTTTAACCGAGTTCAAGAGATATTTGGTAGTTCGAGTTCAAAAAAATTTATTTCTCGAGTTTGGCAAAAACGATCGAGTTCAGCAAGTTTGAGTTCGCAGCCCTGACGGTAAGCTTTTTTATTAACGCTACCTGGGAAAAATTATGGTCTTTGCTAATTCTTGTTCTGACTAAACCTTTACAACTGCTTTTTTAATGTTTTGTGAAATATGTTTGCAAGAGTGGCGCTGAAAAGTTAATAAAGGTGGCTAATTTCACAATAATGGTTATTTTCACGAGGATTTCAACACCTTATTGAGAAGATATTCTTAGGGTTCAGAGTACAGTTTTTTAGTTAGTTGCTCCTGTACTTAGGCAACACGCTTGGACCGCCGAACTTATGTTTTCTTCCACACGTAAAGCAAGCTGCGCCACGCTTGCTTCGATCTTTCTTTGCCATTTCTAATTAAATACTAAGTAACTTTTAACGCCATCTTTAATAAAATGTCAGTAAATTCACTAGATTGAATCCCAAACTTTTTTCAGCGCCACTCAACTCTGACTTAAAAAAATATTTTACGAATCCAGCCGAAACACTGAAAACACGATATTTAAATAATGTCAGCAGACTCAGCGTCAAACTCTATGAAATTAAACTTTCGTACCGTACCACTAAAGCCTAATACTCTCTTGACCTATTTACTGATCTACTCAGCTTCAAATTATTCCTACCACAACCAAACCCTGAGTAACACGCAAATAGCAGCAGGCTGCTGCATTGCTCAACGTTTTGATTGAAATCTCTCGGAACACCAATGATGATGCGTTGAATAAGTTTCAATGAGACAACGCTAAATGAAATACAAAATAATGCAGTATCGGTACCAAAATTGAAAATTTGCAATCATTCAATCTATAACAAAAAATCAAAGTAACGTTTGTTTAGAGAGATTTAAATCGATAAATTGTTGCTAGTCAAAAGGCGTTGTCCTACATTTTGTTCAACCACAGTGATTGATTTCTTCATTTTTATCCTATCACGAGAAAGCGGCGGAGGCACTATGCGTAGGACGAATGCAGACTCGCTTAAAAGTTGCCTTTGTTTCCAAGTTTTCCGGTTGAATTTTTTTCCGACTTTTAATTAGCTGCTTGCCAGATTCCACCAAGCAGAGATAATCATCGTAAAGCATCTTATCTAAGAACGCAACAACGAGACTAGGTTGGGAGTTGAACCATTAACCGTGCGATCATGATCGTCGTGAAAACGACGCTACAAACCACTGCGCCACGCTGCCGACAATTAGATTCACGTCGGTATAGTCTCGAGGTATACCCTGTTTCTCTGTAATGCATGCATTGACTGCGTTGTAACTCTGAAAGTTATAAAAAAATTTTTACGTTTATATCATGAGCTGAACTGTTGCAATGGAATTTTTATCAGTGATTATTACTTTTCGTAGATCAAGCGAGTACCGCTCGTTAGTGTACTTTTGGATCTACCTGATAATGTCTAAACCTCTAGTAAATTAAATAATTATTCATTTAATAATTTTTTGCTTCGCCTGTGTCTTCATCAACTGCTCACTTCGCTATTTATTTCTTTTAGAAAAATTCTGTAAAACGTCTGCGTGTTGCACAACAATTGGACAGCCAGCAGAGGCGTTTTTTGTTGCAAATGCAAGCAAGAAAAGTAAAGGTGGGAACTTATTTTCAAAAGCTCGAGTAAAATTTTTACTGTTGTTTTTTGCAGTTGCAGGAAATCCAACGCTTACGATTGCAAGAAATGCAACGTTTGCGAGATTCTCTCAAACAGCAATATTGCATGCTAGCAAGCGAAAACAACTCTTCACCGAAAGGTCCGATTTCGACAACATATATTGGAAATAAAACGAATCAACCGGTGAAATTAAGAGATTTAAGTAAAAAGTATGTATTGTAAAACTTCCATTTTGCGGTCATGTAGCTTTTATTGCGTAATGTATTGGAATAAATTTGCTTTTGTTAGGTGAAAAGATCTTGTCGCCGTGAACTTTTTACTGCTCGTACTTCTCTAAGTGCATCGTAAGAAGACGTTGGTGATTTCGTAACCAGTCGAGAAATGCTCAAAAGTGGCTCTTCAAATGTGCAAACAAACATTAAGTTTTTATAACACAGTAATGGCACACCCCCTTTATTTCGCCGATCCAGGTCGGGGTACATTTGCTTTTGTGGTATCGGGCTGATGACTAATGGAGCGCTTCTGTTGTCCACCGCTGAATGCCTGCGATGACTTGTGTTCGCTTATTTTTTGTGTTTTGTATATCAGATCTTGCTGCAATGCTTTGCTTTCCGCTGGCCTATTTTGGACAACCCGTGAAACACAATGTTTGATAAAATCAAAGCATCGCAGGAATGCAAATTTCAGTCATATTTTTGTGTCACAATAAAATCGCGTTTGTACGATGTCTTGAACTTAAGCAGTGGCGTACGCACGAGGGGGGTTGGGGGTCACCCCCCCCCATTGACGATTGGAAAAGAAAACCTCTCTTTTTGATACAATCCGCCTTTTATGACACAGGGATAGCCGAAATTGCGATCATGTTTTTCTGTGCTATACAAGCTTGCTTACATTATCTCGAGAACCTTTCATTGTGATGCAATGCTATCGGTAGGGGATACCGGGGCTAGTTGTTACAGGGGCACGTTGTTACAACCGCACTCACTCCTAGAAATCAAAATGAATTAATTTTCCTGGTGTTATCAATTCTACTGCTGCTAGTCTACTATTAGACAAAATGATTTTTGCGAAATCCGAGAAAACGCAAAGGTATTCAAAAAGGTTATTTTGGAGTACCCAAAGTAAAATTTTGCAGAAATTTGAAAACTCATTTTGGAAAATTTATGCGTTAAAACTTAAATCATTCTAGCTGGTGAGGAAAGCTGAAAACCTGCATTTTTTATATCTATATTTGTTTATTACATTAACATAACCAGTTTATGCCGAGAATGAAAAGATTAATGCCAAGTTAGATGAGGCAAGTTGTTACACTTGAAACAACTTGCCCCAGAACAATAAATCTGGCTGTTTAGAAGACTAATATCACTGTATTGTTATGTTAAAGGTTATATTATTAAGCTATTTATTGATTTTAATCAGAACATCTGTGCAAAATATTCCACACCTGCGCAGAAAATGTTCAGGAAAGAAGCTAATTTAAAAGCTCAGAAACCTAAAACTCAAACGCAGAAAACTAAGTTTTTCAAAAAATATTAAATAATTAACTCTGTTGTGATATTCATCCGCTTCAACAAGTTAGTGAGTTAAAAAGAAGGAGTATTTTCTTTCTGTTCGGTCTGTAACAACTTGCCCCAAACCTCGGGGTAAGTTGTTACACTTGATGTGTATTAAAAATCAGCGGTAAGTCCTATGTTTCAAAGGTTATTACCAGTGATGGAATTCAGGGGGTTCGCGCGAACCCGTTCTTGGAATGTCAGGATGATTAGCGAACCCGTTTTTAAATTTTTTGAACATTGGACCTTTATGAGAGAACCTGTTGTTAGGAAGTACAATACAAAAGAGAACCTGTTCTTAAAATTTTGATTCCCATCACTGGTTATTACCAATATTTTTATTCTTTAGTAAGTACATTAGATGGTTAACATTTTGTGCAAATTTTGACTTTCTAGCTTTGTTACTGAGGGTGCTAAAGGCGTAATTGTGTATTTTGTAACAACTAACTCCGGTCTTCCCTACCGATAGTCAAAACTTTTCTGGTGCATTACGCTTGAACCAATGTGTAACTGAAAATGCAAGCCTGGACAAAGTCATTGGGCATTGTTAAAGCTGTAGTCATTTTGTGATGTCATAAAGCGATTGTTCTCAACGGCCATGGCTGGACAAGACAACGTGTCAGTGCAGAAGGCATTCTTGGAAGAGAATGGATGCAACGCAGGCAAAATGATGTTTCGCTTGCGATATCATCATTTTGAGTTGACAAAACCAGCCAGTTGGCGTTAACCAAAGACATCGTCATCGATGCGGGAGGCTTTGGGTTTAATTTCTGGGCCGGTATAGGCCTTATCTCAGTTGTTAAGCGCACAGGCTATCGGTAAATTCCCGCGTAGGTCGAATGTGCACAGCAGAGCCGGCGCCAAGGGGAGGCCTTCCCCCCAATCGACATGCTTGACCCCCCCAATAAACGAGCTTAATTTTTTGAAGACAGCGGCTTTTGTGATTAATTTTAAACTTTGGCCCCCTAAGTCGCCGGCTCAGGGGCATAGTGTTGCCAACAGCTCGCCACCGCAGCGACGTTTTTACCCAGGCGCTAAGTCGCGAAGATGGAACCCAGAGGAGTATGCAAAGGGCAGGCGAGAGTCAACATCCTCCCCCCATTGCAGAAGAAATGAGACCTTTTCTTTTTTGAAGCATAGCTGGAGTGCTCCGTTTCCCAAACACCCCGATTTTGTGTTTGAGAATAGGCTATCTGATATCGACGCTGTGATGTGGGTTAAAAATGCTTAAGATAATATCGACGTTGTTTTTGAACTTAGTCGCATGTTTGGGGATTCCTCTCGCGCGCAATTTATTTTAGTTTAAACATGTTTCGGCAGGAAGAGCAGTTTTTTCTCATGCTCCACCGTCTTTACTTTTCAAGACAGTTGTGAGAGAAACTGCCCCCTTCGTATCGACTGCATATTAAATGTTTATGTGCGTTGTTTCGTTGTTTACATCAATGTTGGTTCTTGAAAAAGGAATTTTTTGGAGGGAACCAATTGCCTGTTTCACCTCCCTGGCTACACCCTGTTTATGACGTTGCAAAAGCTAGCCTATGCTTTAGTCAGTTACCTTCCGGTGTTTAAAAAAGGGGATCACAATTTAGCCACAAACCACCGTCCAATATCTATTTTATCTCCATTTGATAAAATCTTTGAAAAGTTGATCTACATCAGAATCTCCTCTTATTTTGAAAAGTACGATTTATTGAGTAAAAACCAATTTGGATTTCGTGAAAATTCTTTTACAACTTTGCGATTGCCCACATCCATGATAACATTCTAAGAAATGTTGATTTAGGACTGCATACCTGTTGTATGTTCTTAGATTTTTCAAAAGCGTTCGATACTGTTGATCACCAAATCTTGCTAGCTAAATTGCAAAAATACTTCGGGATTCGTGGTAAGCCACTTGATCTATTTAAAAGCTACTTAAGTTACCGATACCAATATACTAAAATTCTACTGACCCAGTCTGAGCTAATGCCTGTTTCTTGCGGTGTCCCCCAAGGTTCTTGCTTAGGCCCACTCTTATTTCTGATGTATATTAACGACCTCCCTTCAGCTACAAAATTTGAAACGACCTTATATGCTGACGACACATATCTAGCTAGGTGTGACAAAAATTTAGATTCTTTAGAAATTCGCGCCAATACAGAAATTTCAAAAATTCATCTATGGCTACGGAAAAAAAAAACTGTCTTTGAATTACTCTAAATCAAACTACATGATTGTCAATGGCAATCCAAAGAAAACTGTTGATGATAACTTTAAGCTGATCCTAAATAATTCTGCGCTGATCAGAGCTTCGTCGGTTAAGTACCTCGACTTGCTCATTGATGAATATCTAAACTGGTCTGTTCATTTGAAACATCTCTTAAATCAATTGGCAAGATACTCCGGAATTTTTTACAGGCTTCGTGATTTTGTTGACGTGGAAACTCTGTGCATGTTATACTACAGCTTTATCTACAGCAGAATACAATATGGCATAATTGTATGGGGCACGGCTACCAAAAATTATCTAAGTGAAATCAATGTCAGATTGAATTATATAATTCGGACTATTACCCGTAGCTACCGTAATATGTCAATGACTTCGCTGCATAAAAAACTTAAATTTTTAAAACTTCATGACGTATACAATTTTGAACTTGGCAAATTCATTTTTCAATTGTGTAAAGAAAATGTCCCGAAAATATTTCATGATTCGTTCACGAAGGTTAATCAAGTTCATCATCACAATACAAGATCCACTAAAAAACAATTTACTTTTTACCGCGTATGAACAAAAGTTTTTCTCAAAAAACTCTTTCGTTCAGAGGAACCAAACTCTGGAAAGAGATTGATAATGATATAAAAAGCACACATTGGGTTTCCTTTAAAAAGGCTTACAAACATTTTTTATTGCAATCGTATTGATGTTTATTGAATATGCTTTTCTTTGTATAATCTTGTTTAAATGTTTTGAATTTACTTAATTGATTACCTACTGAAAATTTGATTAGTGGCACCTAAAAATATTAGTAATCGTTTTTTTTACTCTGTAATTTTCTTTTTCTATGTGTGATGTACTCTCTGCGACTGTCAGGGCGCATCTTGATTCGAAAACCTTGCGGTTAGTCGATGCTTCCTGGCCATTTGTTTACTGGAATTTTTTCTTTTTTTATATTTTGTTAGGCCTATATCGTGTAGTGAATGAATGGCGAAATAAATCTCTCTCTCCCCTTCCTATGGCCCAAAATGAGATCAACTAAAATTTTTTCAGTAAGTTTTTAACCACGGCTTGTCAGCTTGAGATCCTGTGAAATTTTTTCTCTCCTTAAATGAAGCGCAAAGAATCAAGCAAAACTGTGAATGAAATATCGAGATTGTTTCCTCAGTTGAGGCATTGTATAGTTGCGTTACATAATACAGGTTAACTGCAATTGCGCGATCTACTAACATTACAATCCGATACACTTTAATACCTCTGAACTAAACTTCGTATAAGTTGCGCGGACAGGAATGGAGCAAAAAATGTGTCCCAAAAGACAATCGCCTGCCTATCTTTTGTAATGTAAAAACGTTTGAAAGTGTTACAAAAAAAGTCATAACTTTAGTTATACTCAATTGATTTTAAAAATTTCAACTGCATCGTAAAGCTCTCGATTTTAGCCAGGGAGTCGAACCGAACTCGAACCTGAACCGATAAAAATCGCTTGTTTTCGGTGAACGCGAACCGTTTGAATTTGAGATCATAGAACCTGAACCGAACCTTTAATATTTTAAATCTGTGAACCTGAACCAAACCTTTAAAATTTTATGCAAGTGAACCCGAACCTATAATATTTTGAGTACATAAACCGGAACAGAAATCGTTTGGTAACAATGTTTGAACCTGAGCTGATTCTTAAAAAAATATTAATAAAAATCTCTAGACATGTTGTGGGGAATTTATCAAAATAAAGCATTTATTACGTTATCCCCACAATGTGCTGCGATGCGTAAAATCCTTTCTGTTTTTCAAAATTTAATGAGTCTGAAACAAGCAGGGAGTCGAATCAAACCTGAACCGGTAAAAACCGCTTTTTTTCGGTGAACCTGAACCGTTTAAGTTTTGAGATCATTGAACCTGAACCGAATCTTTAAATTTTGGTGCAACTAAACCCGAACCGAACCTTTAAAAATTAATTTTCTTGAACCTAAACCGGAGCGATATTTCAAACGGTTTGACTTCCTGATTTTAGCTATAGTTTAAAACAAATTTCAAGATAATTGATAGTGTTTTAAACACTCTACATGGTTAATAATTTGGACATACTTAGTAATTTTTGAAGCAATTTTTACGCTAGCAGCATTTCTTGCTATTATAAAAGCATAAATATAGCGCAGATTTGCCAAAAGTACAAGTTATTGTTTGACTCAAATTAAATAGGTTCAATTACAAAAATTTGAACTTCAATATGAAAGTAGCCAAGCCATATTGGTCGTAGTTTTCCAAGCCTTTAAAGATTTGTAGCAAGAAAATGATTGCGTAAATTGTTTTAAACCTCATGTGAAAGTAGGCTTCACTGTTCGTGTATAGAACTAGGTTTTACAACCATGGTAGATTGGAGTGAGGTTGTTAACTTCTGTCATGTTTCACCCTTGGACCATGAGTAAAACGAGCCTCTAGTTAATATTATTCTGGCCCACAATATTCGATTTCAAAAGCCCAGGGTTTGAACATCAAGAAGCTGCGGCCATGAAACGACGTAGACCTATGTTAATTTATATGAAACAGTGAAATCAAAAAGTAAAATAGATACCGGTATATTTTTCCCGCTGGAATTTCGCTTATTGATATTTTCGTTTAACAAATGGTCCAAAACCCAAGGGTGAAGACTACAGAAGTTAACAACCACACTACCGGCACCAATCTAACACAGTGGTTGTAAAAATTTAATTCTATACAGTGAAGCTTTCTTTTACATGAGGTTTTTAACAATTTACGCAATCATTTTCTAGCGATAAAGTTTTAGGGGTTTGAAAAACCACGACCAATAGCCAGGCTAATTTCATAGTGAAGTTTAAATTTTTGTAATTGAGCCTATTTAATTTGAATCAAATTAACTCTTTTCAAATCTGCCCTATGTTTATGTTTTAAAATGACAAGACATGCTACTGGTTAAAAAACCGCTACAAAAATTTATATCTGTGTCCAAATTATTAACAATGTAGAGTGCTTAAAACACAACCAATTTTCTTGAAATTTGTTTTAAACGATAGTGTAAGTCAAGAGCTTTATGATGCAGTTAAAATTTTTAAAATTCAACAAGCATAACCGAAGTTATGACCTTTTTCGTAACACTTTCAAGCGTTTTTACATTACCAAAGATAGGCAGCCGATTGTCTTTTCGGACACATTTTTGCTCCATTGTCGCTTAACAATGTAACGAATGATTCGCTCAACTTATATGTGAGTTATACGTACTTCGCTCTAAAATACTTTTATTGTAGTATCTTCAGGTCATCACGATGTGACGCCACTGTCCACCCCACTGAAAAATCCTGCATACGCCGCTGAACGTAAGTGTAGCAACTGCGAATAGGCATACAGTAAAGTTTCTCTTGTAAATCAAA
Organism: Trididemnum miniatum; assembly: GCA_964006365.1. Lineage (NCBI taxonomy): Eukaryota > Metazoa > Chordata > Ascidiacea > Aplousobranchia > Didemnidae > Trididemnum > Trididemnum miniatum. The sequence continues at coordinate 8,905,807 of OZ023239.1, forward strand.
AACGTTTAAGCTTGATGAAAGACGACGGTTCCTATGGAGGCTTGATGCCTCACTGAAGGCATTACATAGGATAGACACAGCTCCATCGGACATGTTTTATACATACCAGGTTTTGTAGAAGTCGATAGCTGGGGAATTCTGTCGTCTTCCAAAGCCTTGTGGAAATGAAGGGCCTGCTTGTGAATTGTACCACGCTTACAACTTTTTATTAAAGCACCCTCTACTTCTTTCAACTTAAAGCAAAATTCAATTAAAACGTAAAAATACCGTATATCAACAGGGCAAAAACACGATGTTTAAAACTCCACATCACCAAAGTAGCTGCAGCCCATGGCATTCGCATTAATTGTCCTGAAAAATCTTTTGCCATCGTACGCGTTTCTGCAAAAGCAATCAAAAGAAAACGTACGCTCATAACTCACAAAACAGCAACAAAGTAAGCAGTCGCGCAATAGAAATCGCTAAGGCGAACTACTTGGCAGGATAGTGACACTATCCACGTTTTTGGCGGGCGTCTCAGCTATGAAGTTGAAATCAATATTACCGAGTAGGCTATAATGCCCAAAACAGAATTTTAAATTTGTTTACAACAACGCAAAAATAGACATATTGCAACAAATGAAAAGACAAAACAAGAACGATTGTGCAGCGAAGGATTGTGATTTTAAAACGGGCAGTTGCGTTGAAGCTTCAATCGTGCAAGAAAATTGGATTGCTTAAAGCAAATATGGAAGATAAAATACCAAGCACAAACGAAAAACATTAGCAATAATAAAAGCGGTTTGAGCTTACCGCAGCTGAAGCAAATAATACTAAAAAATTAAATTTTAAAAAATAACATTTGGTACCAACATGCCTCTGTTTATTAAATAGCAACTCAAACATTTCATAGCGCTACTAATTCAAGTGTTTAAAAATATCATTCCTCTTTGTCTTTAGTCTTCTTGTAACTAGGCAAAGGCACACTTGGTAATTTGGAAGTCACAGAGGACACACCACCAGCCACATAAGAACCGGTTCCCGACACAGCATTATACCCAACTTGCGCGACGGCTTTTGTAGCATTAACACCAACCTCAGTAGTCTGAAAAAGACAATTTAAATCGTACAAGCTTTATGTTATAAAATCCCAAACTTGTGCTGAAATCAGCGGTAATATCATGATCAAACTGTAGAGCTTGCATAAGACAAATTTGTCACAGCGTTCTAAATGAATACCATAAGCATGATGATAATCTAACAAATTGACGTAGTAATGCGGCACAAAGCAGAGCAAAAATTACGTGAAAGCTTAATTAACCATTATTCCCAGACCACACTTTTAAACTACAAATCGCTTGATGCATTATATAAATGAAAAGATTATGGTATGCATTGTGATAGGAAATACCTAACACCTCAATATTTATCATTTTACCTTAAATACGGCAGGGGTGGGGAACCTTCAAGGCATAGCGGGTCACATTGCACGCATGATATTTTCAGCGGGTCACATTTCAGGGCTGCGAACTCGATCGATTTTAACCGAGTTCAAGAGATATTTGCAAGTCCGAGTTCAAGTTCGAGTTTTAAGAGTTTTATTTTTCGAGTTCAAGTTCCAGTTCGGCAAAAATGACCGAGTTTAGCGAGTTCGAGTTCGCAGCCCTGGACTTTATAGATCGTAATGGCATGAACAAATAAACGACATGCAGCTTTTCTTTTGGTAAAATCATAACTTCAATTTACACGGATTGTGACTTGAACAACAAACTATATTTCGTAGTGATCTTTTATTTCTTTTCAACAATTTAAATATCTTTCTAACTCGAACAATTTTATGCGAGTTCGAGTTCAGAAAAAATATTTTTTTGAGTTCAAGTTCAGCGAGTTCGCAGCCAGCCACATTTAGGTTTCATTCGCGAAGAGCAAAAAAAAGTTCCTCTGAAAATTTAGTGGAAAGCAAGAAACAAGGTCATCACGTCCGCAGAAGCCTAATTTTTCGCCCAAAATCAAGTGAAAAGCAAAAAAAAAAAGGTCATCACGCCAGCAGGCCGTAGTTTGAGCTGTGTAACTGTGTTTTGACATGTTTTCACAGTTCAATATGTCGAAATGCTAAAAAGGAGGACGTGTGATAAGCCTAGAATTACATGAGCCGTATGTACACGCGGGCCACATTTAAAACTTAAGTGGGCCACAGGTTCCCCACCCATGATATACGGCAATGCATGGATTTGTTTTTATCACGCAGAATATAGAAACCATACTGGACTACAGCTGCATGAAGCAACACAGAAAATCGTACTTGGAAAATGCTTATTAGTATTTGGTGACTTTTCATTAGCAAATCACAGACGGAGAAATTTTCAGACTGTAATACGTTTTTAAACAAAATAATAGATATTTTACTACGCAGAGCTGGATCAATTGCAGTTGAATGGAATTAATTACATTTCTTCACATAAGCTACTTGTAATTAAATGCTTTTTCGTTTTTTATCAACTTTACTTGAACTTCTCAAAACTTGTAACTACCTCTGTTTATCTTTGGCATTAACATCAAAGCATATCATCTCTTCTCCAAGTGGTTTCTTGTGTCAGCTACAATTCCAGAAATACTTAGCACGAGTATATAATGCAGTCAGATATGGGCAGTATCGAGATATTTGTATCGGCGATACCGGTTCGTATCGCGCGATTATTTTGTATCGATATCGGTATAGATTTCGCGTTTCACCACGCTATCGATTAAGCATGTTTTTGTGCATCGCCGATACAAGTATCTGAATACCGTTTTTGAGCACGAGCGATTATCTTACCAGGTGTTGACTGCGTGTTCACTAAAGGTTTCTGAAGAATGTGCAAAGAAATTGAAGATAAGTTTTCTCATTGATTCAAAGCGACAGAGTTGGGAAGACTCGAGTCCGAGTCCGGACTCGAGTCCACTTTTTGAGGACTCGAACTCACACTCATGCCTCTGGGACTCGGACTCGTAAAAATTGTTAGGACTCGGCTTGTGAATACCTTGGCAGTTTGTTGTGTTTGTCTTAAATTTTCTAAATATTCGAAAGTCTACAGAAGCGACACAAATTTTTTCTTTGTTCAACATCGACAAAAGCCTTTACGAAATTGCCAGAGCTAATAAATTATTACTTAGCTTTTGCGCAAAGTAAATCGGCGAAAATAAGACAGTGGGAAAATGCGAGATGCCTGCATAAAGGCGCTGGCACTTTAATTATTTTGTTCCCGGACAAAGGTTCCCGAATGCTCTTATCGAACAATAGAAAATAGCACTGCAAATAACTAGTGTGATCCAGACCAAACTTTATGCAAAACAAATTGTTTACACAATACTGGCGATTTGTATACGCAAACAACTTGAAAAGTCTCGATCCAATGCAACTAAGTCCTAATGAATTGTAGAGTTTCTTTGCAAAACTTCCCAATTATGTAAAGTTTATATGCCATGGCAGATCTCGGACAGGGACTGATTTACTTTCTTCTTTAACTTTATTAAAAAGCAATTACAACGTTTTAAAAAGCTTGAACTGAAGCGACAAGAATTAAAAACTCAATTTTGCTGAAAATTGACGGTGTTTGCAAATAAATTAAAATATTGTCGACTAATGGTATATATTTTTGTTAATGTGTTGTAGCCAGTGCTCGAGTTGTGGGGGGATGCCATCTACCCGGAAACCAACACCATCCCCCTATAAATAATGACCATCCATCCTTTACGCCTGAGTGAACAGCTTTTTTGCCCCGAAAATCGGACAACAGCGGAGGCGATGACCTTTTTTTGATCTTCACTTGAATTTGTGCCGAAAATCAGACCTCAGCGAAGGCGATGACCTTTTTTTTGGATTTTCACTCGAACTTGCGGCCGAAAATTATGGTATTCCTAGCATCATCCCCCCATAAGTGTTTTTACAACTCGAGCACTGGTTGTAGCTGTGGTATCAACGCTTTATTTCTCCAGAGTAATTGTTGTAGCGTGCATGCAAGCTCATAGTTGAATAATCTTTAATTAAGAGTTTTCGAAACTAACATTTCGTTATCTAATAACTGTAATAATTGAAAGGCTGCAAACGGGTCGTGATCTCTGAGAAGAACCAACTCTGGTGGAGTGGTAGACAATCTAAATTATGAAAATACTGATAAAAATTGCAGGCCTAATAATAAGACCGGTTTATCCTTTTTAAAATTGTCCAATCTACATCTGCATTGTGCTTCACAGATTTGTAAACGCTGAGTAATCAGCAACCATGTTGGTAACGACACGAGAAAGCAGGGGACTCGGACTCGTTACTTCAAAATTTTGGGGACTCGGACTCGCGACCAAGGAATTCGCACTCGGACTCTTAAAAATGGCAGAGTTCACAACACTGCAAAGAAACGTATTGTCGGCAAATTTTCTTATCGCATTTATAACTGTTTTGTAACGCCATTGAACGTTAATTGCAAATTGGAACATGTTTAATATACGCGCCCTTAATACCTTTTGCGATTATCCGCAGATCGCAAACTTGTAGCACGAGGATTTGCAGTAAACTCAAAAGCAGCAGCTGCTTAGCAAGCGCTTGAAAGAAAAGTGTTCGTGTTTGAGAGTTTACGGCGGGAAGAGAAGTGTTGTAGAACAGGGGTAGGCAATTGTTTTGGATTTCACGCCAGAGAAGTTGGCTCAGGCCGCACTTGTTAATGAGAGCATTAATAGCGATTTTTGAATAATTCTTTCGCTTTTGTAATTAAAAAAAGATTTTATTTTTGGTGAGAAATGAAATTCAGCAGTACTTGTCAGCAAAATGGCCCTGTTTCTATTAGCAAAAAAAAAAAAAAAAATGCGTACATGCAATGACGAAAGGTGTTATTTCAAAGTTAATTGCTCCCTTTCCCAGATTACTCTAAATGCATTGCAATGCTATCCAGAATACAAACGATTTAACTTGGAAGGATTTAAATGCATGCATAACGATTTAAATGCATTGCAATGCTATCCAGAATACAAACCTCTTCAAGGAATGAGAAAATCTGGTTGAATGTAAATTCATGGGGGAGCACTACAGGCTGTACAGTTTTGCTAGAGTATGCATTCAAACGCTAGCATATTCTTCGCTTTACAAGTGACTGAGGTGGCGACGCAGGTCACACAGCAAAGTAGACTACACCTAAGTTTTGTAAAACGATTTTTTTTAATTAAATTTTTCCTGATATTGTATCGAGATGCTTGAATCAGCAATAGCTTGCAAGTATCGATAACGATTTAACACCTCTTCAAAGTATCGTGTATCGATTAACTCAAGAATTGACTATCGCGCCCACTTTGATCGCAGTGCAAATACAATGTATTGATTATAATTGTAATGTAATTAAATGATTGCTAATTGTGATCATAACTATAATTGATCCGTATCCCTGCAATTGATCAACTCTGCAACCAATTGACCAATGTTAGATTAATATGTGTTTAAGAGCTACAATACCTTAGAAACGGCAGTGTATGATGTGTTCGCAACAAATTTCACAGCTCCAACACCGAGGCCAACTGTTCCTTTTGTTATGTTATACATCCCAGAACCCATTTTCCAGAGCAGTCCACCAGAATTCACAGGTTCGGCAGGATTTTCTTCATAAAAAAGGTTCAAAACACAACTTGAATTCAAACTGAATACAAAATAACGCAACAATTCTCTTCTTTTTGGTAGTGAAAAATTTGCATGGTACTGTAGCATTAACTATAAGAGCCAACTCTTATTGGTAAAAACAAATTTTTTGATAAACTACTTTTTTAATATCGCTTTTTAGTAGGGCCAATTATGTTGTAAAACTGTTATACTATGTAGCATGTAAAATTTTAAGGGAAGCTTCTATTTCCCGGAAATCGGTTACGCATATATGATTTTCAAACTACAGGAACCGGAAATTTTGCTGTATTCACGCGTAACCTTCGGTTCCCATTGTTTAAATTTTCGCAGTAGCGGAACCGTTTCACCACCTACTTCACACTTTCACCAAAACACGAAGGCTATCCGCCGCACTCCGGTACACGGTACACTCATTCATCGGAATGCTTGACCTATCATGGCCAATCCCATCCGGATTTATATCCCACAAAAAATTTAACTTTTGTGGTACCTAACAACTTTTGGAGCTTGTTTGAATTAAGCCCCAAGGACCATTAGGGGCGCTAGTGAGTTATTAGTAGGGATTAGGGCCCAACCCTATCCCTGAACATAACCGTGCTTGCGGTTCCTCTACTTTGATTTTCAAAGTACCGAAACTGTGCTTTCGATTCCCCTACTTTGATTTTCAAACTTCGGTAACCGTTTTCCGGTTCCTCTAGTGCAAAAAGCATGATTTGGAAGCCGAAAATGGTTACCGAAGTTTAAAAATCAAAGAAGGGGGGCCGAATTCCGATGAAATAGACACTTCTAATTTTAAATTTAATTATAAATTTACTAAGGAGGTAAGCTGCTTTATGGACACAAGTTCTACACCTGCGAAGTACTTTTCTTACTGGTGCAGTAAAAATGTACCATCATTTTTTCATCAAAATATTCAATCCTTTCTAGCTTTTAGCTAAATTACTTACCGTACCACCTTTGATGCATGCAACATGCATATAAAGACTTATAAAACAAACAAACAAAAAAATAAACTATTTGTATTATGTATTAGATTAAGAATAAAAGGTAGAAAAGTGAGCAAGTACACACAAAAAGTAAACAATAATACTTTGACAGAAAAGCATTTCTGCTGTCAACACCTAAGGTAGAAAAGCTTGGGTAATGCCTTAACTAGGGATGTACTGATTTGAAATTTGCCTTAACTAGGGATGTACCAATTCCAAATTTTTTGTCGATGCTGATTCCGATGCTCAAAAAGACCTGTTCCGATTCTCAAAAACTTGCTGATACTCACCGATCAAATCAAATCAAATCTTCATTATACTCGCCGCATTACGCCGAAGCGTGTAACGAGTTGCGGGGCCCATCTCCGCGGCTTAGGGCCTGGGCTACACAGCTCCGAAGAAACGTCGCAACGGTGGCGAGTCGTTGGCGACACTGTGCCGATTTGACCGGCCCGACCGATGCCGATTCCAATTAATCAGCACACCCCTAGTTCGAACCAGCCCACAAGAGTACAAACAGGAAACCAAATGTGGTGTAGACTCACAACATAAAAACACATGATGTGGGTAATGAGCAGTGGCGTACGGTGACCTTTTGACTGGGTGTTCACTTTTTAAAAATACCTATCATACCCTGGGGGCTTTGCCCCCTCAGACTCCCCTGTTTGTTGCAGCATTGCAGTGAAGCCCCCCAGGGTATGAAAGGTATTTTTGAAAAGTGAACACCCAGTCAAAAGGTCATTGTACGCCACTGGTGATGAGAATTGTTGAGGATTCGAGGAAATGAAATTAGATGGCTGAGGAAAAGGAATATAAAATAATTAAAAAAAAAAAACAATCAAAATCCACGAAAGATTTTTTCAGAAGAATCGATCAGATATAGGCCATTTTTACCGATGCCGATTCTCAAAAAATTGCCAATACTCACTGATGCCGATTAATTGGCACATTCCTAGCTTTAAAGACCATTGACATCAAGTGTTAACTTTGATGTCACAATAGCAATTACCGGTATCTATGTTAATGGCACACCCTCTGCACAGCCCCAAGTTTTTTTCTGAAATCACAACAGCATTTTATTAATGGAAGCTTCTATTTCACTGGAAATTTCTGACTACCGAACTTTGAAAATCGTGGTTGCGTGGTGGCGTTTTGTTCCGTCACTCGGGGTTGCCACAGAAATCGCAAAATTTAATTCCAGGACTTTTTAAAGTCATTTCTCAGGACTTTTTGAAGTCATTTTTCAGGATTTTTCTGGGTAAGTGGTTTCACTATTCCGTCCCGGCAAAGCACGGGTAAAACTTTCTAATACTGTCCAGGACTTAAAACAAAATTCAAGGACTTTCCAGGACAGCAAAAAAAATCCAGGACTTTTCCAGGATGTGGCAACCCTGGTCACTATTCAGTCAAATGGTCAAAAGAACGACGTTCGCTGTGAGTATACTCGTGGAGCTCCGGAGCCTTCATTTTGCAGATTCCAATTGATATATATGCGAACTGATCATGATTATTTTTGTGCTTGTGGTGCGTAAGGTGCCGCAGTACTCCCCTTTGCTGTGATGAGAGGCATTGCAGGTGAAGAATTCCAGTGCTAGGCAGAGAAATGGTCTGTAGCAGGAATGAATGAAGCCTTGCAAGCCACCGTGGTGCTCAGCTCGAGAGAATTGTGATGGTGTCTTGTTGAGATTGCATTGACCGATTTGCGTGTCCAAGCATCGGGTTGTCACCAATGTGAAGTTTTATTACGTCACTATGAAGCCAAATAGTCAAAAGAACGACGTTCCTTGTGAGCATACACGTGGAGCTCTGGAGCCTTTTTTGTTGCAGATTCCGATTGATATATAAGCCCACTAATCGTGATTATTTTTGTGCTTGTGGTATGTAAGATGCCACAGCGTAACCATTCACTTTCCCTACAGTTCCCTATTGTGAGAATGGCATTAATACGGGAACCGAAAAACGGCTACGTTTCCACGATTTTCAAAGTTTGGTAACCAAAATTTCCGGTGAAATAGGCACTTCCTTTATTAATTTGTTTTAGTCGCATCAGAACAATACTCAATAATCATTAGCAAGGTCGTATTCAATTGCAAAGCAAAGCAAATCTTGCACTACCTGTTTGATTTTTGAAATTTTGATAATCATCGGAGGAGTATCCCTGATATTTATTTTCTTGATTTGACATATCCTGCAAAAAACAAAAATGTTTAAGAAGTTTAAGCAGCAGTTGCCAGTAACTTCGCCACAGAAACTTCGTCACATGGTAACTTCGCCACACTTTGAGAAAGTGAAGGGTGATGTAGGGATAGTAGGAAAATGTGTTGGGGTGTGGGGGGAGGAAGGGGAGATGTGGGAAGAGGTATGAGAGGAGGTGTAGGAAAGTGTGATGGGGTGTGGGGGAGGTAAGGGGAAATGCAGGGAAAGGTGAGGGTAGGGAGGAGATGTGGGGAATTAAAAGTGTGTTGGGGCCCCATACCTCAACACATTTCCCTACATCTCCCCCATTCCCCTACCCACATCCTTTCCCCACACGCCTACACACTTCCCCACTCACCCCATACACTCTCCCACACCCTCCCCACACATCTTTGCTTACCTCCCCTCACACCCCAACACATTTCCCTACATCTCCCCCCACACCTTCCATATTTCTTCCCTCAGCTCCCCTGACCTCCCCCTACACCCCAAAACACTTCCTTATTCACTCCATGCACTCTCCCACACCTCTTACCCCACGTTTCGATAATGTGGCGAAGTTACCATGTGACGATGTTACCTTAATGAAGTTAACTCAAAAAGCCCGATAAAATTTTTACGGCAACCGGGAATTTACAGTCTTGTTTCGGTGTAGGCAACGTAAATTTTCGATGTGTGAAAGTGTGGTGAAGTTACCATGTGGTGAAGTTACTGTGGCGAAGTTACCATGTGGCGAAGTTACTGGCAACCTAAACAGCAAAGTCAGATAATTTCAGCAAAAAGATCAATTACCATTAGCTATAATTACAAAAAATCAAATTATCAGCAGTTGAGGATGCTTAGTCTTCAACATAAAATTAAGTATAAAAATTTACTTGGTATCGGTATTGCAAACAAACTTTTTGTAATGACATTGTAGCCTACACACAACAGTAAAATTGGTCTGGTGGTTAAAACATCCAACGTTTTGGAAATGAAAAAAATCTCAAAGACGATTACCAGTACCATATCAAAAAGGGTGTTGGTAATTAATTACATTCAATCACAATTGTAATTGGAGTCTCATCTAGAGCAAGCCATCCACGTCTAGAATATCCGGTTACTCATTCGCGTAAGATGATGAAAAACACGAACGTCTTACTCTAGAAGAAACCCTAGTAATTGATCCAAACTTCATTAAGAAGCATTAAGTGAGAGTACCCCACATGAACTATGACAAAATAACATTGACAAATCGGTACGTACCTTCATTTTATGCTGGATCACAATCCAGTCTTCAAAAACTTGTTATTAATAGAGAACGTATGTAGCCTACTAACCAAAGTTTGAAAATGCACAAAATTAAAAATGAATTGGGAGACGAAAATTCATATGCAGCGCACTGATTACACAGATACACAAAGGTACTGGTATTATACTATATATGGTAAGAGTCTAAAAACTTCATATTTGAGTTTAATTCAAAAATGAATTCAGAGATCTGCAACATAGGTAGAAAATTATCATTGATCGACAAAACAATTACAGGCAATAAAATATGTAGGTGGACTAAACTAGCCAACCAGACTGTACTGTTGACTTTAGTATACTGTATATCACTGGAGCCAGGGTAGCATGGTATAGTGGTGCCGACACAGCTTCAACTTAGGCCTATAAGGTTTTTCAGTTTTTGGCTATCACTGGCACTGACCTTATAAATATTTTTAACAAAAACTCTTAAGATCATGCAAAAAGCCTGAAATTAATTGGGGAATATTCATTAGAATTAATTACAACCTCATATCAGCAGTGCATTCCACAAACAGACAAATTGTTAGAGCTCACACTGTCCAGCTGTCACAGTGTTTAGATCAGTGGTTCTTAAACTGGGTTCGACCGAACCCCAGGGGTTCGGTGAGGCTGTAGCAGGCTGTTTGGTTCGGCTAAGATCAGAATAAGTTTTTGCAAAAAGGCATGCAGTTGTAGTAAATGACTATCTCTGCGTGGAATGATGCATCCCCCCACCATACTCTTTCAACGCTGTTTTTGATGAATACAATTTTTCCATAATTTCAAAACTATTTGATAACAATCATCTTTACGCCTTAAACACGCATAAATCAAATCAAAAATGTGCGAACAAAATGTATCATATTTGGTGAAGGACTTAGAGTTAGAGGCAAAAAAATTAAACAGAATTTGCCATAAAAATTGTTCAAAAAGCGCTAAAATGGCCATTACAGTGTCTAAATTTTTGAAAACTTTCCGGGGAAGCATACCCCCAGACCCCCCTATATTTTTGTTTCTCAATTTGCTTCAAATTAACTTTCCGAAAAAAATACGCTTAAAAAATGTAAAAATTTTATGCCACCCTCCACCGCCTTAAGAATATTCTGAATACGCCCCTGACGTGAAACATTTTCAAAGAGCTTATGCTTTTTTCCGGTTTAGACATCTAACGTCTTTGCACTCATTCAACATTCAATCTAATTCAAAACTGCATCCCCCCTCTAAAGTTTTCTGGATCCGCTCCTGGTTATAATTAAGGGTTCGATGTATGCTTGCATGACACCTGTTGGGTTCGATACTTCCGACAAGTTTGAGAACCACTGGTTTAGATGTTCCCTCCAAGGTGCAAAATTTGAGAAAAATGAGAGTTTTGCACATTGATATACTGGTAATGATTTAAAAACAAATAGACTACGTTGAAAGTGCTCAAGTTTTTTTGGGTCAAATAAAATTATTTTACCATAGAAACTTTTTAACAAAAATTATTCCAGACCTTGAATTACCAGTACACCCTCAAAATGTTTGGGAAAATTTTGGAGCTTGTTTGAATTAAGCCACATCTTGCAACAGGCAGATATAGCACAAGCACAAGGACTGCTAGTGAGTTATTAGTAGGGGTTAGGGCCTAACCCTGTAACCCTAACCTCATATCACGGCTTAATTCAAATAAGCCTCTAAATTATTACTGATTTTCATATTTGGACAAATTCGCACTGGTTAAAATCTAAAAGGGAACAGTGGCTCACAGTCTGCCTTGCAGCTTGACTTCGGCAGTTTGATCAGTTCTTGAATCAGCATCATCAGCTCACTTAGGCCTACTGTACAGATTGTAAAACGAAGGGACTCCTACACAAAGTTGCCATTAAATATCCTGTGCCATCACGGGTTGCATTAACGAGATTACTTTTTAAAATTTTTGCCTTTAAAATGCCAACATTCCACACGTACGGTAAGGGCACCTCATCCTACTGCATACTGCCAAGCTTTGCATTTTGCAGAGAAAAACATAATACACAACACATAACACGTCAACCACCAACGATGTTGCCAACTAGTTTGAGAACTTTGCGGTGTTTTATCGGCCAGGGACGGCGAACCACCAGACCTGCGGATCACGAAGGGACCCACCACTGGCATTTCAGTGACCCATGTGCAGTTTCAAGAATTGCGAGAAAATGTAAACGAATAAATCATTTAAATTTGAATGATGAAAATTCTGTGTAAGTATGAAGAGAGTGAAGCATGAAAACAAACTGCCCTCCAGAGTTGTCCATGGATCGGAATAGGAATTTGTTCCGATCGTAATACATAGATTTTCTAGGAACAGGAGTCGGAATGGAACTTTTTTGTGGCTTACCAGAAAAGGAACAGGAATTCCGGTTGACGGTTTCGAAAATGTTACAGAACTCATGCCTTGATTGTTTGTTTCAAATTTCACCTTTTTGCTAAAAAAAGTTGGTAAACTAGGTAGCCTATAGATTCTTCTTAGCCTTTTGATCACAGTAGCATAGGGGAAAATGACCCGCAGTGTCTCTGCAGAAGTCATGATTCCTGATAAAGATCATTTCAATTTGGCATCCTGACAAAATTACACCGGCAAATTTTTAACGTATCGATACTCTATTATAAAAGAAAAAAAAATAGCTTAAAATTTTCCCGTACTATGAACATACCCGAAATTGTTCTTTCATTGCGGTAAACATTAATTTCATTGTTTTGATTTTGTAGCTCATTTCGAAATTAAGTGACAGGCTAGATCGCATGATGAATGCTTCTAGTTATTTCAGCTTGAACTTTTGTGCTTGTTAAACCAATGTACTGGAGACTTGGAGAGTACAGTAACTGTGTGTATGGTAATTTTTCATAGGGGTCTATTGGTATTGACATAATCGGTATTTACCAGCAGTCGGGCACTAAAAATATCATAAACTGAATGATGATACCCGGGGACGAGCAAAGGTGGCAATTGATCCCCCGAAATATTTTCAGTTACCACTACAGCCTGCAAACAAAAATACTAATGCCATAACTTAAATCATAGACTCTTTATAGAAGATGAGAAAATAGCTCATACGAGGGAAAGAAGAAAAAAAGCAAAGACAAAGAAAGAAACAAAGATCATTGCGTCACTCGCTCAATGCGCAGACAAATCGTATGTTTTTCACGTCATGATTAAATTGGTCGAACATCGTCGTTTGACAAAACATGCTGGTAAATGCAACCAGTTGCAAATTAGTAGTGTAAGGAGGTGAAAGTTAAAAGTTTTGGCGTTTAGTCAATGCACTGGTCATAATTTCAATGACGTTTAATGTGGTAATGGACGTTAAAGATTTAGATCAGATATTTGCTGGTGAAGATGAAGATTGGAAGGTTGAAATAGAGGTAAGAACGCAATATTTTCTCGAAAAAGTTGTGAAATTATTCACGAGTCTGCCTTGCGCTTAGGTTCTCATCGTGCGGGCTTCGCTGTGGCTGCCCATCTTAAAGACAGTTGTTGTGCAAGTACCGGTATTAAATGAATTACGATCATTGTAAAACGAGTTGAAATAAAAGTTTAGATCACTTGTTCACCGTTGTCATGGTGCAAGGAGGCCTGCTTGCTACAGACATGAGTAACTGAGTAACTGCTCACCAGAGCCGAAACTAGCGCCCCCCCTAATCCTCCAACCGAAGGGGGGGGGGCACTAAAAGGGAGCCCCGTAAATAGCCAGTACGTAGTACTATTTACTCAACGTAGGATAAAGGTGCCTTAAATAGGCCTATTCTAAGATTCAATATATTTTTTGTCTTTACTCGCGCGATGTGGGGCCCCGATACCATATTTATGCTTTTGGCCATGGCGGGCCTAGCAAATTTTTCGAAAAATAGCAGTCGCAAAACTAGCAAACAATTAACGTTTGGTAGCATACCGAGGGCCCCTCATCCTCAAGTGAAAGGCGCAAAAATAAGCCTTAAAAACGTTTTTTTCTTCGCATAGGTAGCGAAATGATAGAGTAGGGTTTGCTTGCAGCATTATTTTAGTGGGTTTGGAAGGGACCTGGTAAAACAGATTATTAAATCTTGTTAAAACTGAAGAATTTGAAAGGCTCAAAACGCACAAAAAGCCTCCAAAATAAGATCAAATTCTGCAAAATTTTCTGGGTGGGGCACGCCCCCAGACCCCCTAGCTTGGCATCGCCCCTTTGGGGCTCGCTTATTTGTATCACCATCCGAGAAAAATTTTTAGGGGGCCCCGAAAGATGATTTCGGGGGGCCCCGCATTGCCTAGTATCGGTCCTGCTGCTCGCTAAAAAATTTCAGGGTTTAACCTGTGTTTTAACTAAGGGCCATAATATGTTTAAGGTATATAGTCTTTGGTTTAACCCCGAATTAATGGTTGTTTCAAAAACTTTGTAGTTTCCAACAACTTGCCTTGTGGGAAACCTTGTAACAGAACGTGGACTTCAAATGGCATTTAATTGCGGAATATCGGCTGAAAGTTCTTCCGTAACTGACGAAGCAATTGAAGCCATGACAATTTTGTACGAAGGTTAGAAATAAACCAGTTAGCCTACATTACGTAATGTGGATCATATTTTTGTTTAGAATGAATGACCAACTCAGCACAAACCTACGAACCTCCAATGAGAAACTCTGCATCACACACAGACGTAACGATGACGACAACTCTTATTCTTTACCGAATCGCACCCATATTCTTGCTCAGCTCATCAAAGTTGTGACGATGATTTATTCATGAGGAGTGAGCAAAGAGAACTGGCGTTGATGCTGAATAAGTGCACTGAAGATGCAAGATTTTTTTGTGCAGCCCAGGCGCTAGGCGCTAAGCAGCGGAAATGGGTCCCGCCAATCGATACACGCTTCGGCATAGCCTATATAATAACGCGAGTAGGCTATTATAAAGATTTGATTTTTGATTTTTTTTTTTTGCTTGATCTAATCTGTTTTATATTCTCGATAAGCTGATGTGCCTATAAGAACTATTAATAAGCAATTTCTTGTTTAATACAATAATTGTAATCGGCTTTGCGATTTTTTCGCAACCCGGGGAAAAAATGTGATCCACATTTACGTAATTTAACATGCAAATATTCACGTGAGAAAATAGCAATGTTGTGTAAATAATCATCCAAATTTTAATAATGCGAATACGACCTGTTCTCTCGTTTCTGTTCTTCCGAAAAAGCTTAATTATGTTCACGTGAACATAAAGAAAATGCGGACCTGTATAAATATATGCTATAGCCTAAGCCTATTGTCGCAATGTGTCATGCAATTTTAACTATGCGTTATGCTGTTTAACTCGCTTTTCTTAATATAAGACTTCGGATCAGAAGATTGCAGGTTCGAGTCCTGTCGCGCTCGAAACCTTCTATCAACTCAGATGGCCGAGTGGTACAGAGCGTCTGTCTCTTGAGCTGTAGACTCGGGTTTGATTCCGAGTCGGGTAAACTAATGACTTTAAAATTGGTATTCACAGCTTCCCTGCTTGACGCTCAGCATTAAAGGGACAGTGTGAAGAACAAGCCGGCAAGTTTACTTGTGCCGTTGGGAAAGGGACTTAGCGAGCGGGATTCCCCCATCTTGGTTAGGTAGACAGATGGCCGGCAACTCCTAAACGAGCTCGTATAGCGCATTGATCGCTTTCTCGTGATAGGAGGATAAATATACTCGGGTGCTGCAACCATGCTTCGGGTGCTGCAACCATGCTTCTCATTCGGGTGCTGCAACCATGCTTCTCATGTTACTTTTCTTGATCTTCCATTCTCCCCTTGCATGTTACAACGTTCATCGTTTTGTTGCTTCTTCCCTTTTCTCGTGCTGTCCAATTATACTGTATGTTATTTATGCATGTTATTCTTGTGTTGACGGTACGGAAATAAAAGACACTAACTAACTAACTATATGCAACTAAAACTAAACCAAGACCGACGTGCTATTGCAATCTGGACCAGGGTCAGATTGCATTGACTAAACCTTAAATAGTGGGCTAAACCTTAAATCGGGACCCATGCAAAAATTCTCTACTTTTTTTGGCATTATCGATTGGGGTTTTTCCCTACTTTTTTGAGTGGGAAATCGATATTCATTAATCGATACTTTGTTTTCCAAAAAAGTTCTTTCAAAATTTTTTTATGTTATTTTAGTACCTTAACTGGGTTTTCTTGGTGTTTCCAGCTGCAGGTAAATATTTTACTTTATATCCACACAAGAGCAGTTAGCTTGCGAAAAATTCCGTATGCACTTTAATTTTTCATTCCATTCCAAAATATAACACTAGAAAACGTTTGCGTAACTAGGAGGTAGGAGCATTAAGATGGGTTTTGGAACTCAACTTCAATTAAAAGATAATAGCCAGTATATTTGCCATCATTTCACAAACGTTGCGGTGAAAACTTATACCCATCATCAATGTAAAAAACTGCAGGGGCACTAGACTAGAATAAACAGCACAAGAAGGAAATTCTTTTGAATTCTGTTTATGTCGTCATAATTGAAATTCTTCTGTTTTCTGTTTATGTCGTCATAATTATGCCGCATTCAAAAGAATTTCCTTCTTGTGCTGTTTATTCTAGCCTAGTGCCCCTGTAGTTTTTTACACTGATGATGGTATAAGTTTTTACCGAAACGTTGGTGAAATGATTGCAAATATACTGGCTATTATCTTTTTATTGAAGTTTGCGTAACGTTTGGTCACTTGTGGCATTGTTTTGTGGAAGACAGGCTTGAGCCAGGCAGTCCAATGAAGTTGTGAGGATAATAGAAATGACAACAGCTTTTTATAAGCTACATTGGTCTATGACACCTAGACCTGTGGACCTGTGACGGGATGTCTATGACCTGTGATTCACCGCAGTTTGGACAGTGGCATTGTGGCAATGCTAGCACAGGTTCTAAACTTGCAGTAAGCTGAGTCTGTGCGCTTCAAAAAATCATGAGTTACATTCAAGTAGGCTAAAAGCTTAAATCTTTAAAAAATTTTGTGTCAGGAAATGCATCATGACAAATTTAATATCAGTTTGTGCTCCAGGCAAAGTTATTCTTCATGGAGAACATGCTGTTGTGTATGGGAAAAAAGCTATTGCTTGTGCTGTTAATGGAACCATTCAGGTATGTTAAACTTTCCATTGTTATTCCAGTTTGACGTAAATGTTATTAGCTTTGAAATAATGCATAGCCTAGCTGTACACTGCTTAGTGGCAGCGGTGGTCTAAAATGATGGCTGGAAACACTAAAATTAATTTTATTAATATGGTTCGAGTTACCGTACTTTAGTAGACTATACTCTGGTAGACTACGGTACCTGTAGTCTAGTAAACCTTTAGTCTATATTGCTGATAGGTCACTGACATGGTGTCGTATGAGTAGGATTTAAACAACTTGGCCTAAAAGTTGATCCAAAACTACAAAGTGAATAATAAATGCCGGTAGTAGGCTACAATAAGAGGATGCAAGAAGTGAATAAGTGCATGTGAGTTGAACTACGTTTATTGAAACTGCTGTTTTTTTAGGTAGTGTCTATTTTGCCGTAAGTGACGTCGTGGGTTTTTAAGCGCCATTTTATGTTAGATTGCCATGACTTCTCATGTTCTCGATAGCTCACTGGATAGAGCGCAGCGTATAATGGGAAGGGCTGCACTAGTTTTGGGTTCGATTCTTGTCGTGGCTTCGATTCCTTTCGCTTTGGTGGCTTCGGTTCAGATCGCTTCGGTTCGATTGACCTGGGCTGAGGTTAACAATCAGATTTGTGAAGACAGTAGAATAGAATACTTACAGTACAAAACTTACAGTTTTGTACTGCCTTGCATGCACTGCTGATGATGACAGCTGAATATATGTTGTCGAAACGTCCAGTTTTGAGATTAACGGCGGCTTTATTTATCCTCCTTATGAATAGAATAAGATGTAATATTCGTGTGACGTGGGGTTATGTAGCTGCGGCAAAATAGACCTAAAAGCTATTGTGCCGTTAATGGCAAAATAGACACTGCCTTTTTTTATGCAATATGTTCTTAAAATGTGTTAGCTCATAACAGACAAAAAGCAGTTAGACTAAGTTTTAATAGGTAATTAAGTTTGTAGTTTTATGTGTTAGTTGCATGTTGTTTCTTGTCACTCTGCATTCAGTGTTAGGCCTACCACAAGCCTTTTTGTCATAGCATTATAGGCCTATATAATTGTTTTTACCACAGCAATTTTTTGTCTACTGTATTTCTACTGTTTCCACTGTTATGGTTTTTGTTAGGAAGTGGCTATTTTTACAGGCCTGTTACGTTTGTCTCTTTGGCTAATTTTATTTGTCTCGTTCTTGTGGAATCGGGAGAGCATGAAGGGATAATAACAGAAACCAAGCATTTATTTGTACGAGCTCATACAAATAGCCACTGCCTTTTTGTTAAGCTTTTTTAGTCTAAGTTTCTTTAAGGAAAGAGTGCTGTGGAAATGTGTTATCATTATTGTTTTGGATGACCTACTTTAAGCATTTCAGGTTGATCTTTCTGATACCAAAGATGATTCAGTGGTTGTTCAATTTCCAAATCTTTTGAAAGAATCTAAAGAATGCATTAAGGTGCCCACTTCTCTTATCCAAAAGTTACACGAAAAGCACTGCAGTGAAAAAAATCATGATCTGTGGTTAGAAAATTTAAAGCATTTTGTTCTATCAATTTGTCCTCACGAAGAAAAGGAAAACAAGTTAATCATAACTGCACTTTCAGTACTGGTGTTTGCATACCTGAAGGTAAGTGATTATAGAGGTCAATGCAGTGGCTGAATACAAAAAATATAAGCTTGAAATGTAATAATAGCAAACTTTCTTTGTTGCAGATATTAATTGAAGAAGGACAACTGACTTATCCATCATTGAGTATACGCATATGTAGCCACAATCTTCCCCTTGGTTCAGGATTGGGTTCATCTGCAGCATATAGTGTTAGTTTAGCCTCAGCCTTTCTATTATATGCTCAGCAGCTTCAGCTGGAAGATGAAATTGGTTAGTTTGTGGTTTCTGCAGGAGCATTTTGGTTCTAAGTGGTAATGCTGAAATCTTTTTGTGAGTTTTGGTCGTACTTTTAAATATCACTCTAAAGTTCAGTGCCTTTGTCCCTTCTCATGCAGTTGTATAAAACAGAAAACAGCTATTACTAAAATCATATCCATTAAACGAATTCTGCGATTCAAAACTTAGTTGTAGGTTTGCCAACACATAACCATTACATACAGACCACTATGATGATATCAAATTTGCAATGTTGGGCTAGAATTATGTAAGAGCCCAAATTACTAGAAACGTTCTGCGGTTGTATATTTCAGGGTTGCTGTTGGATAAAGCTTCATTAGAAAAAATTAATGCAAATGCATATCACTTGGAGAAGCTGGTCCATGGTAAGCCATCAGGAATTGACAACTCCGTTTCAACTTATGGTGGGGCTATTGTGTTTACAGCTGGACAATTTCATCACTGTACCAAGTGTGTTCTATTTCTTGTTTGGCTTGGGATTTCTTTAGTATTGATACATGGGCTTAAACGTCTTTTTCTGTACCATTGCCAATTTGTTTTATGCTAAAGCTTATTAACTGTTTTTTTGTATTTATTTGCATATTTATTGTCCTATCACGAGAAAGCAATAAAGCGCTATACCAGCTCGCTTAGGAGTCACCAGCCATCTTTCTACCACACCAAGATGGGGAATCTCGCAAAGTGCTTTCCCAATGGCACAACAAGTATACTTGCCGGCTTGTTCTCTGCACTGTCCCTTTAATGCTGGACGTCAAGAAGGAAAGCTGTAAATGCCAATTTTACTGCCATTGTTTTGACCCGACTCGGTATCAAACCTGAGCCCACAGCTCCAGAGGCGAATGCTTCAACCATATGGCCATCTGGGTTGTTATACTTAAAGATTATCAAAGTGCAAAATGAAGAAATAGGCGTAATGTTGTCTGGATAGAAGTTTTGTTGATTATTTTGTAGGCTAATTAGTGCAATCATAGTTTATTCAAAAATATTTGTTTAATTTGCAGTTTTCCGAAGCTTGATTTTCTTATTGTTGATAGTCACAATGCCAGAAGTACAAAGGCTTTAGTTTCGTCTGTTCGAAGTACCGTTGACAAAGTATGTTTTGGAGTATGCAATCATTCTTCTGAACCATCCCTTTTTGTATGTATTTTCTACTTCGCATTCTCCAGAACAAATATTGACAGCATTTTACTGACAGTCGCAGATTAATGAAATACGAACGTGGTTCAGCGTTTTTCAAATTATTCGATTCAACTTTTATTCCCTTTGCCAAAACGTTAAAAATACACGTGCACACTAAGTTGAATTGGTCCTGGTGCTATAGTTTATGAATCTGCCGCTACGCGAGTTGAACTGTTTGATTTTGCAAAATTTCAATTTTTATTTATTTTTCAGTTTCCAGACATGATGAATCACGTAATGCAATCTATTCACGAAATTAGTGAAGCTGCTGAAAAAATCTTTGGTCAAATGTCGGAATGTGATAACAGTATTGATTTATTACCACTTTTTGACAAACTTAAGGTAAAAACGAGTAACTGAACTTAGTAAATATGACAAAGCATCTTAATTGGCAAAAGTGCATCGCTTTTACTGGTACGTCTGCAATTGTGTATTTCACTCGAGTATATTCAAATTCTGTGATTTGTGAGGAATCATATTTTGTATTTATTTTTTGTTAGTTGCATATTATTTACCATATGAGAAAGCGATCAAAGAGCTGTAACGAGCTCGCTTTAGAATTGCCGGCCACCTATGTCTATTGTCTACCACACGAAGATTAGGAAATCCCGCCAGGTGCCTCTTCCAACGCCATAACAAATAAACTTGCCGCCTTGTTTTCCACACTGTCCCTTTCTTGCTGAGCGTCAAGCAGGGATGCTGTGAATACTAATTTTCAATGATTAGTTTGACCCGACTCAGAATCAAACAAGAGTTTACAGCTTCAGAGGCGGACGCTCTTACCACTCAGCCATCCTGAGCTGCTATATTTGTCCCTTTTTCAAATTTAGAAATTTATACCTGTATGCTTTTGAATGTTTAGGTCAATTAAGTCTGTTAATACTGTAGTAACATAGTGGCTTGCTAATGCCTAAGGCGAACGATTCAGATTTGACGAAATAAATTGTTGACAATCTATGCGACAGGGAAGCTGCGAAGTGACCGTCTGAGGGTCTTCACAACCTTATTCTTAAGTTTATTCAGTTTTTATGTTTTTTGAATGTAGCTAGCAATGGGTTTATAATGGAGTTGATCGAAACAGCTAGCTTACATGAAATTCCGTCAACGCAAATTCATTGTTTTGCAGATACTAATGAGATTGATCAGCCAAAGCAAATTCATTGTTTTGCAGATACTAATGAAAATAAACCATCATCTGCTGAACGGGATTGGAGTTGGACATTCTACGCTTGACGCGATATTTCAACTGGCTGACAGTCTTGGATTTTCATGTAAGCTAACTGGGGCCGGCGGTGGAGGATGTGTAATCATATTACTTGACCCACTTTCGAATGAGGATCATGTTAACAAATTACAAGAGGATTTGCATCAACATGGATTCACAAGCTGGAAAGCTATTCTCGGTGGTGAAGGCGTGAAAATACTTCATTATGATTGCAAACCTGCGTGATTCGTCGTCATAAAAGCGGAGTTTTGACATGGTTGAATTTTTTCGTTTTTGGCGACATGCGTTAGTCGGACGGTTGAGACGTTACAACGGTCTCAAAACATTCTGCGTTTCTTACAAGTCGATTGCATCGATAAGAGCTCATTATCGAACCATGTTGGAAGTTTATTTTGAAAATGAAGGCAATATCAAACAATATATCTATAAATCGTGATTCGTGATTCATCAATGTCTGTTGAAGTAAATTATGAGTAGCCTACTGAATAGCCTGCGTTTGCGGCTTTTGCTAGTTATGGTTAATTATTGGCTGTAAAAATTACTTTCGACTGTGCACTAGGGTGTTTCATTTTTTCACCACTTTCGTTTTAAGATAGGCTGCGAGTACCTTTTTTCTGGTGGAGTTTTGATCGCTGATTCCGAATCTGGCATTAGTTTTCGATTATGACGTCATTTTGAGGTTGCACCACGCGATTGTTACGCCATTTTTCGCTTTTTTCGATATTTCATAAACTACAAACGATAGACACGAACAACTAGCGTTAATCGATGCAGAATAACCGATTTCCTATAAGTGCTCGATAGATTTAATAGTCGTATCTTTAACATTTAAGAAGTTATTTTGAAAAAACTAATTTCGCTGTGGAACATGACTACCGCGAAAACAATATGACGATACGACCTAAAATTCTGGGACAACAATAAAGTTTAGTATGCTTATCTCTCAAGAAATTTTCAACGCAAAAAGGTTGTGTTGCTGTGATCAGGAATTGATGGGGGAGAAAACTAACAGATGACGTAACAATGATGAGTTTGTGACGTAACCGCAATCCTATACAGTAGCGTAGCCTAGTGTATACGCAACACTTTGCAACAGTATACAGTTATTCAATCCATTTTGTTGCTGATTTCGAAGAATTGCAGGCGCAATAAAAAGTGAAAACCAACAACCTTCTTTCTAAACTTAAATTTTCGTTTTTAACTCTGCTCTACCTGAAGAATGACAGCTAATGCTACACCGGGTTGCAGTCTTGCAGAGCATACATGCAAATGAAACCAATATTTTATTCAACATCAAATGCAAGTCATTCTATATTGCGAAGACACGCACAATTACGAATATCTGTGTTGTTGGGATGAAGCGGCGATTCTGTAACCAGATTTTGAATGACTCCTTTCATTTTACCAATAATTCGTTTCGTTGCTCTGTTGTTCTCGGTATTTTTCCATAAATCTCCAAATTCTTCAAAACGCTGCAAGGCGCACGAAAAAGCTTTTGAGGGTAGATTTACGATCTTTTAGTAAAGTTCTAGTGTCTACAGATGTTGGAAGAGACCCTAGTTAAAGCAACGGCTTCAATCGAATAAGAAGGAACTTTGGCGAAAACGCTCAAAAACACATTTATGGGTAACAACCAAGGCGAAGCGTACTCGTAAAAAATTTTAATACTACTTCGGCAAGTTCAGCGTCAACTTCTCAATAAGCAAATAAATGATTGCGCTGGACGAAAGTATTACCAGAACCTTCGGCAGCTGATGGTTTGAGGTGTATTTTCAAGAATGAAGGAGCATAGAGTGTATACCGAAACAATGTGTGAAACGATCTTTCGCAGTTTAAACTTTTGGTCGTCATCCAGTTTGGCAAAACTAAAAATCAAGAGACGGAGATATGCGCTGGCAGTGGTTATCCATCTAGCCCAGTGGTTCTTCACCTTTTCGCTTGCTGGCACCCCTTTTGAATCACCGACCAATTCTCGCACCTCCATTTAGGATTGGAAATATCGATATTAAAAAAAAAGGGGGGGGAGTCAACACATCTGCAAATGTCCAATCTTCCATGCTAAATCAAGTGAAGACCAAAAAAAGGTTCGCAGATGTCCGATTTTCCACGCCAAATCAACCCATAGAGCAAAAAAAATTTCACATGTCTCTATAAAAGAGTAGGTCTAATCAATTGATGAGTTGCATTGACGTCACGGAATTTTCCCGCCAAAAGCACTGGACGGCAGAAAGGTCTTTTCTGTCACCTTTCATAGTGTACGCTGCATGCGCTTACTTTGAAAAGGTGTGGGGTGTATGGAGGAAGGGATGGGAGAGTGTGGGAGATGGGTGCGGAGAAGTGTGTGGGGGGATGGGACGTGTGGAAAAATGTGGGATAGGTGTGGAAAAGTGTGTTGGGGTGTGGGTAAGGGGAGATGTGGGGAAGTGTGTTGGAGATGTAGGGAATTGTTGGGGGAGATGTAAGGAAGTGTTGGGGGAGATGTGGGAAAGTGTGTTGGGGTGTGGGGGGAGGTGTGGAAAAGTATTGGGGAAGGTGTGGGGAAAATATAAGGGAGGTGTGGGAAAGTGTGTTGGGGGTGTGGGGGGAGGTGTAGTGTGGGGGGGTTGGGTGTGTGGAGAAGGTAAGGGGGAGATGTGGGGAGAAGTGTAGGGGGTGTGGGGAAGTGTGTTGGGGGTGTGAGGGGAGGTGTAGAGAAGTGTTGGGGAGGTGTGGCGAAGTGTGTTGGGGGTGTGAGGAAATGTGTTGGAGTGTGGATGGAGGTGTAGGGAAGTGTTGGGAGAGGTGTGGGAAAGTGTGTTGGGGTGTGGGGGGTATGAAAAAATTTGGGGGGAAGTGTGGGAAAGTGTGTTGCGGTGTGGGGAAGGTAAGGGGGAAATGTAGGGGGTGTGGGGGGAGGTGTAGGAAAGTGTCGGGGGAGGTTTGAGGGGTGTGGGAAAGCGTGTTGGGGAGAAGTGTAGGAGGTGTGGGAAAGTGTGTTGGGGTGTGGGGGGTATGAAAAAATTTGGGGGGAAGTGTGGGAAAGTGTGTTGCGGTGTGGGTAAGGTAAGGGTGAAATGTGGGGAGAAATGTAGGAGGGGTGGGGAAGTGTGTTGGGGTATAGGAAAGTGTGTTGAGGGTATGGGGAAGTGTGTTGGGGTGTGGAGGGAGGTGTAGGTAAGTGTTGGGGGATATGTGGGGAAGTGTATTGGGGTGTGGGGGGAGGTGTGGAAAAGTGTTGGGAAGGTGTGGAGAAATGTTGGGGGAGGTGTGGGAAAGGGTGTTGGGGTGTGGAGAAAGTAAGGGGAGATGTGGGTAGAAGTGTGTTGAGGTGTGGGGGGAGGTGTAGGAAAGTGTGTGGGAGAGGTGACGGGGTATGGGAATTAAAGTGTGGGGAGGTGTGGGAAAGTGTTGGGGTGTGAGAAAGTTTTGGGGAGGAATGGAAAAGGGTGTTGAAGTGTGGGTAAGGTAAGGGGAGATGTGGGTAAGGTAAGGGGAGATGTGGGAAAGTGTGTTAGGATGTGGGGAAGTGTGTTGGAGTGTGGGAGGAGGTGTAGGAATGAGTCGAGGGAGGTTTGGGGGGAGTGGGAAAGCGTGATGGGATGTGGGGGGAAATGTCGGGAAGTGTTGGGGAGGTGTAGGGGCTGTGTAGAAGTGTTAGGGGAGGTGTGCGGGTAAGCTGTGGAAAGATTTTGTGAGAGGTGTTAGGGTTTCCCATGCCTCCCCCACACTTCCTCACATCGTTTTTCACCACTCCCACACCCCAACACACTTCCCCACATCCTAACACACTTTCCCACACCTCCCCCAACACACTTTCCCACAACTTTCCCCACACCCTAACACACTTCCTCACACACCCCAAACCTCCCCTAACACTTTCCCACACCTCAACACACTTCCCTACACACCCCACACCTCCCCCAACACTTTTCCCACACCTCAACACACTTCCCTACACACCCCACACCTCCCCCAACACTTTTCCCACACCTCAACACACTTCCCTACACACCCCACACCTCCTCTAACACTTCCCACACCCTATCACACTTTTCTACACCTCTCCCCCATTACTTCCCCACACCTCTTTTCACTTTCTCCCACACCCAAAACGCTTTCCCACACCTCCCCCATATTTTCCCACCCCTTCCCCCACATCTGCAACACACTTTCTCACACCTCCCCCACATTTTTTCACACCCCCCATCTCTCCTCATCTTCCCCACACCTCTTTTTAGGCTACTTCCCCTGCACCCCAACACACTTTCCCACACCTTTTTCACTTTCTCCCACACATTTCTTTTCACTTTCTGCCACACCCAAAACACTTTCCCACACCTCCCCCATATTTTCCCACCCTTCCACTCCTGCAACACAGTTTCTCACACCTCCCCTACATTTTTTCACACCCCCACCTCTCCTCACCTCCCCCACACCTCTTTTTAGGCTACTTCCCCTGCACCCCAATACACTTTCCCACACCTCCCCCACATTTTCCCACACACTCCACCTTCCCCACATTTTTCCACACACCCCACCTCCTCCCACACCCCAACACACTTTCTCACACCTCCCCCACACTTCTCCACACTCACCCCCTACACTCTTCCATCCCTTCCTCCACTCACCCCACATCTTTTCATATTAAGCGCATGTACACTATAAAAGAATGAAGCTCTTTTTGCCGTCCAATGCTTTTGGCGGGAAAATGATGACGTCAGCTGCAACTCATCAATAGTGGAGTAGCGAAAAATTTCAAAGAGGGGGGGGCCATAATTTCCACACTTTTTTCAAACGTATTTTTTTTGTCCGAAGAGAATTAAAGCTGATTGATAAACAAGAAGTTCAAGGGTGGTCCGGGGGCATGGTACCCCGGAAAAATTTGGAAAATTTACATGCTATAATGGCTGTTTTATTGCTTTTTGTGTAATTTTCACGCAAATTTTGTTTAAATTTTTTGGCCCTACTTCCGAGTACTTCGCCCAATATGATACATTTTGTTCGCACATTTTCGATTATGCGTGCTTAAGGCAAAAGGCTTATTGCAATCGAAGGGGTTGGAGATTATGGAAAAATTGTATACATTAAAAGCATTTTGAAAATGGCTGGTGGGAGGTTGCATACCTTTCATCCTACCCCCCGGGATCCGCCCCTGGTCATAAGCTACAGAAACCATCAAAAGGGCATGGCACAATGCTCTCCCCTAAATACGCTCCTGCTAATCAATCTCAATGTTTGTCAACCCCGCACCCCCTAGGAACGTTTCTCGCACCCCTGGTTAAGAACCACTGATCTAGCCAGTGGCGTATTCTTAGGGTGTTCAAGGTGTTTAGTGAACACCCTGACAATTCCAAAAAAAACTTTTTTAAATCTTTTTCATTTTTCGTAATAAACTTTTTCGTTCAGAAAGTAAATTTTACTACTTTCCCCTTTAAAATAATTTAATAGTTGCAATTTTTTGCGATTACCATAAAAATTAATTTTTTTTACGATGACGTCAACCAGGGAGTTCACCAAACCCAGGTGAACACCTTGATTATAATTAACAATTTAAAAAACTGAAAAAAGAAAAAAGCGATCAGCAGCATCCTGATGCACAGATCTACGTCATTCAAGGTGTTCACTTTGAAAAGTGAATACCTTGAATGACGTCATACGTCATGTAGCTTCATTGGCTGGTTGAAGCATGGAGATTGCTGAAGTTCGGCAATTGCCAGTGGTTTTGCTAGGCTAGTCTGCTAGGTTAATTCTGCTTGGCTTAGAAAGTGAGAGGATGAAGTTGAAATCTTGCTAGACAGTAGACGTTGTGCTTATGAGCTAAAGGCTAATGAGAAAAGCAGAAAAGTGTAGAACTGGTACCGGTATAAGAATTGAAGCTAGATCAAAATAAAAAATATTGGAAGTGTCTATTTTGCCATTAGCGGTAAGATACTGATTGGGTAATAATTTTTTGGAACCGGGTGTGGAAATGAATGCAAGCCTATCAACAGTCATGCGTATGATGTGTACACACCGGTTACCTACAAACCTAAATTTTTTGGCCAATCAGTGTTTTGGCGTTATTGGCAAAATCGACACTGCCCTGTGCCAAAAATATTCGGAGCTTGTTTGAATTAAGCCGGGGTTAGGGTTCGGCGTTAAGGTTAGGCCCTAACTCCTACTGATAACTCACTAGCGGTCCTTGTGCTTAGTAGATAGTAGTAGGCTATGTTTTGTTCAACGACCATCAAAGTACATAAAAACAACGCATATCACGACATACGGCCGAAAAAAGGTAACAGCGACAGAATGTTAACCATTAAAGCATGCAATATATACAACCCTACAATGAATTTAAAAACTAAAAAAAAGCACGGTCGCTGCACCTAAAGCATGGTGGCTGCAGCTAATTTTTTTTTTGTCATATATCTGCCTGTTATAAGGTCCGGCTTGATTCAAACAAGCTCCAAATATAGTTGGTAAGAGTTACCGGTACCATAGTCAGCAAAACATGGTCTACAGCATAGGACTGTAGGACCTAACCGAGTCAGCTTTAATATTATTTTTATTGGCAACCAGAGTACTGGTACAGTTGATTGATTGTTTCTTCATTTTTATCCTCCAGTTCTAGGGCTATTAGCCTAGAAACGATCATGTAAATAAGCAAATTGGAAACCTTGTCACTTGGTGTGGCAAATGGCAATAGTAGGCTAGTATGATTCCAGAGACTTGTAGCTATAAATTCTTCACTTGTGGCAAACAATATTTTCATGTACTGGTAAGCAATCATAGTTGATACTTATTATTATTTTCTTAAGGCACTGGCTATTTTGCCGCATGTGGCAGAGGGTAACGTCTAGTATCAGCCCCCAGGTTCGGTTAGGTTTGGTTAGGATTAGGTTTGGTTGGGGTTAAATTTAGTTGGGGTTCGATGTAGTTACAACCGTAACCCTAACGCCTAACTCGAATCTAATCCTAACCAAACCCAATCCTAACCAAACTTAATCCTAACCAAACCTAACTATAACCAAACTCAGGGGCTGATACTAGACGTTACCCTGTGGCAAGATAGACCTAAATGTCATTTTGCCCTGTTACTCCACGTAGGCCTATGATCAGACGATGAAACAAAATTGTGAAAACTTTCTGGATCCTAAATGCAAACCCCAAATCCAAACCCAAATAGCCTAAAGAATTGGAAGTGGCTATTTTTACGGGCCGTGACATATTTTGTCTCTTTGGTTTGTTGCATTACTTCGTCACGCTCTTGTACAATTGAGAAAAGCGCGAAGGATAATAAAAAAAAAACAAAACAAAGAGCTTATTTGTACGGGCCCATAAAAATAGCCCTTGCCAAAAAAATTACCAGCAAAAAAGTCGAAAGAAAAGAAAAGAATAAACCTTATATACTAAAATAACAACTGAATAAATAAGCTTCCTCAATGGCCTTAGCCGTATCTTCAGCCAAATCTTTTTCGCTCTCAAGCTTAGGGTTTTCAATGACAGTGATATTTTGAATTTTATATGGTTTTAGTTTAGAATTGCTATTGTCAAAGTAGTTGGTTTTGGCATGCGTTGAATGTTTTGTGTAATGTACTAATGTTGTTTGCCACAGTGCCGGGTAATTTTTTTACAGCAATATTTATGCAACCCAAGATTTAAAACCTGATGGTAAAATTGAAATAAATGTATAGCAATATTCAAACACATATGTAAGCAGTGGTGGGATTAGTTTTTTTCTCAGGCGGTTCCATAACCTAGGTTATATTTTCAGCTGGTTCTGTTTCAACTAATGGCACAAGTATAAACAGTAATGCTGGCCAGTTCGCTGATCTAGTGAAATTTTGTGAGACGATTATATAGAACCAGTTGAATCCCACCATTGTATGTAAGTCTGAGTTGCAACGATGCTTAGTCTTGCTTTTTATCATTTTCAAATTGTTTGTATCTGCTTGTTACAAAGTTTGTCACTATTTTGCTTCTCTTGTACCATTTTTAATGTCTTCCTCTATTTAATATCTTAGTGTATTTCTTGTTGCATTGACGCTTTTGACGGTGTGGAATAACTGTATAAGGCACTGCTACTACTAACTTGATTTGTTGTTAATTGCAGAATACTATTTTAATAAAGTATTTTACATGTGTGCGTTCTTAATTCGGAAAATGGAAACTTTAATTTTCTATTTGTTAAAAAATACTTCTTTAAATCGTTCATTTGATGAAAAACAAGAAATTGCCAAAAGAGGAAAGTGCTATGCAAAACCTTGCTAATGTCTGCACATGTCTTTTAACTGAAATGTCTTTTAACTGAAAGCACAAAGCAGTTGCACACAAATTTTCTTGCTCTTAAGTTTGATGAGATACTTTGGCCCACAGCTTTTGTTCCATGCGATTTGGAATAAAGGTTTCTTGGATCATGCTCATTTGACTGATGGTATGCAATGGCAGAAGAAGTGTAAGAAGCAAATATATATACAGGGTGGCCGCAAAGTAACGCACCAATGTTAATATTTATTTTTTACTAATACAATTTTTTTGATTTTATTTTATAGTTTTTTATTTCAGATCAGACATGCCATTGACTACAGAGCAGCGCATAGAAATAATTTTATTATGTGGTTGTTACTACTATAACTTTTTTAATTAACATTGGTGCATGACTTTGTGGCCACCCTGTATATAGGCTATATATTGATGCATTTTATATTTTGGATGTGTTCTGTGAGAGTGAATGCAGCTGTAGATAGTCAAAGGTTGGAAAGAGATTTGTAGTTGCAATGAGAATGTAATGAGAAAATATAAAAGTTTTTACGACTTTAATCCATGCAACTTGTTTTTTAAGCAGCACAAGAGTTGCCTTTCAAAAGACATGATAGATCACCATCATCCTTTAATCGAATTAATTACATTGAGCTTTTGAATACCGGTACACAAAAAAAATATGATACAGTTTTAAATGCTCATCTTCAAGCAGCTACAACATGCATAGAAACTTCTATCAGCTTAAATAATTTAATGAAAGCTTTACAGATCTTATGCTGGATGCAGTTGCAAAAAAAACCCAAGAATCTGAACTTGTGGCTATTATTTACGATAAGACTCAATTGCAGTTCCATAGAAGGTATAAGATGAGACAGTAAATATTACTAAAAAATCTCAGTTTTCCTCCGTTGTCAGTCTCGCGATAAAGTCACTAAGTCACTGTACACTGCAAGCCTGCCGTATTACCGCGAGGCCTGGTGACCGCGCCATGCGAATTATCTTAAAAGAATTTTCCTTTATGCAAGGTCTGGACATGATGTTGATCCGAAATGCTGTTCGTTTTTGTTAACTTTACTGATTACTCAGCGGCTTTTTTACAATCAAAGTTATCAGTAGTTGATGAATGTCTTTTAACTGAAAGCACAAGTAAACCTTTGATTGATTGATAATCAAATTGCTTTTCTTACACTGGTCATAAGAGTCACGGTGAGACCTAGCGGGTTTAATGCTCCAGAGACAGACGCTGTATATCCACTCGGACATCTCATCGGTAATTTTGAAATAAATGAAGGGCTATTGATTTTTAAACATCAAGTTGCTATAGTTATGTGTTGTGCATTGTTTGATATTGTACTACTCCAACCATTGAATGACAAGCTTTTCATTTATTTTTTGAAAAACGATGCCTTAGTACAAAACAATTTGTGTTTACTGTTTAATACATGCTTGCTTTCACTCATATTAATGGCATAAAAATCGATTGTGGTTACAAGTTGCCCCACAATTTGCAGTTGTATCCCCATGTTATAAGTCTTCATTAGTGATAGTCAATGGGGCAGCCAGCATTGCAGCGACAAACGGAGGGTCTGGGGGGCGAAGCCCCCCAGGGTATGATAGGTATTTTTAAAGAGTGAACACCCAACCAAAAAGGCCACCGTACGCCACTGTTAACTTCTTACGGTACTTATCACTGGGGGGAACGTTTTGGCATCCCCCCAGGACAAGTTTTCTTTCTTTGCTGGGGGACAACTATTTTTACTGGGGGGAACATGTACCCCCCATCTCCCCTATTTCGCACACTGCAGCCTACAGTAGCATCTTAAAAAGTACGATCAGCCTAAATACCTTAGTATTTTTAAAAAACATGCACCTGTTGGTAGCTGCATACCAAAACATAAGTGGGATTAACAGTTTCGAATTCTTAACCAAAACCGAATATTTGAATCGTTAAATTTTTGCTTCTGCCAGCCTGAACTCGATGATTCAAAGTAATTTTAATTATAACAGGAGCTAAACCTGCAAAATCAAACGACAAAAGACTTGAACCGGAGGTAAACCGCTAAAAATAAATTTTGTGGAACTTAAACCGGAGCGATATTTCAATCGGCTCGATGCCCTGCTTTAAATCATTGCAACCTGCCAATACGAGTAGCTAGATTCGCGACAGCTTGTTTCGAACAAAACCGCTAGAGCCTTTTTTGAAAGTCACGTGATGCCTAAGAAAACTACGTATGATAACAAGCTGACTATAACTAAAAAACATTGTACCAGGTGTTGGGAACAGCGGCATGGTGCAGTGGTTAGTTTTCTAGATTGCCACTCACAGCTTCCGGGTGCGATGTTGCTCTAGGTTTTAATTTTTTTCTCCTCGTAGTTGGTTTATTTTCTGTGGGCTAACAGAAAACTCTTTTTTTATTCGGGATGGGGAAGAGTGGGGGTAATAACATAAACAAAAATTTTTCTTTTAGCCTACCAGTATAGGTCCAAGCACAAAAACTGCTACCAGTAAGCACAAAAACGCTGCAGTCAGCACAAAATCGCAGTAGCGCAGTAGCGATTTTGTTCAAAACAGACTGTCGTATTTTTAGCCGCTCATCCTGCCAATGCAGTAAATGGCTGAATCCAGAGCCGGCGCCAAGATGGGGCCAGGGGGGCCCGGCCCCCCCAATCGACATACTTGTCCCCCCAATCAACAAGTTTACTCTTTTGAAGAAATTTAAACGGCTATTAAGGCCTATGCTTTATTTCAAACTTTGGCCCCCTCGGATAAACGCTTGGTCTCCCTAGTCGACTGCTCCGCCGTCGGCTCTGGCTGAAATTCCCCGAATGCGTGCATCCAAAGGATATTTTGATCAGAGATGTCCACGAATTTAAATTAGGATTTAATTGGACCGAATTTTGGCAATTTCACCGAATTTGGGCCGGATTAGGATTTTAAAGTTTTTGACTTTTGAATTTGGACCGGACTATAGGACTTAATTCAATCGCAATAAAGTGCATAAAACTAGCTAATATGGTAAAGGAACAGAGTTGGAACGACTCGAGTCGCATTTTTTAGTGACTCGGACTCGACTCGAGTCACTTTCATTTTTTTCGGAAATGACTCGACTCGACTCGAGTCACTTTTCTAAAAATGACTCGACTCGAATTTTGTCCTTACGACTCGAGTCACTTTCAGATTATTCTCAATCAAGAAGCCAGCAAACTTGCTTACTGTTTGTAGAATCTTTGCTTGCATGCAGTTATCATAGTTAACAAACGGAAGTCTGGTACGTTAAATAAGTTGGGTTTTGCAAGGCAGCAAGACTAAAGAAGGAGTACGGACTACGGAGACGGACTGACAAACATAATTGAATGGAGCGATGTTTGAAAAGTTTCATCATCTTGTCCGTCGTTTCTGAGCCTTCGTATATCGCCACTCCGTATCATTAACTTTCTACGCTATCAGTATGTTACAAACTATGAAAAACCGTTTCAAACCTTGTAGCATACACTTCTTCATCAACTGCATTTTTCAAGACTCGTGACTCGACTCGAGTCACTTTTTTTTAGTGACTCAACTCGAATCGAGTCATCTTCCTTTTTTTCACAAAAGACTCGACTCGAGTCACTTTCTTCAAAAGACTCGACTCGAGTCAGAACCCCCTAGTGACTCGACTCGACTCGAGTCATCGAAAGGGGTGACTCGTTCCAACTCTGTAAAGGAATAATCCGAATTCAACACAAATATTATCTCAGTTAATTTCTCAATTTGGGATTATTAAGGATTTGGACTTCGTGCTTACGAAATTTAAAATTAGGATTTGGTTTTGGATTTAACCTTCCGGATTTGGATGGGATTAGGATTTTGAAAAGTAAAATCTGGACATCTCAGATTTTGATGAGGTTTTGCGGATTTCGCTTTTGACGCAATCCGCAAGGAGAACTTGGGAAAAAGTAAAGTGTGGACTGTGGAAGCTGAATAAAATCAAATTGGGGGCTGGACCAGTGGGGTGCTACTAAATAGTACATGTCCGCGATGTCCACGATGTCCACGATGTCCGCGATGTCCACGATGTCCGCGATGTCCGCGATGTCAACGATGTCCGCGATGTCAACGATGTCCGCGATGTCAACGATGTACGCGATGTCCACGATGTCCGCGATGTCCCAAATTGCGATGTCCGCGATGTCCCAAATTGCGATGTCAACGATGTCCCATGTTGCGATCGCTATTTGGGACATCGCGGACATCGTGAACATCGCAATTTCGCAGATCGTTGACATTGCGGACATCGCGGACATCGTTGACATCGCGGACATCGTTGACATCGCGGACATCGTTGACATCGTTGACATCGCGGACATCGTGGACATCGCGGACATCGTTGACATCGCGGACATCGCAATTTGGGACATCGCGGACATCGTGGACATCGCGGACATCGTTGACATCGCGGACATGTACTATTTAGTAACACCGGACCAGTGGGGGTTGCTGAAGGTGCGTTACAGACAATAACGGTACATAACTGCATTTTGCTAGTCTAGTAACTTGACGTGCCTAGTGGAAGTACAATATACGGTATTTGATCAAAACAGCTTAACATAATCAAAAAGTAGAAACCAAGGGGTTAAAACGATGGTTTTTAAAGTTTGTGATTTGGTACCGGTACTCTGGTTCCAGGTTACTGGGTCTGTAATCCCCTGACAAACCTGTTGATCCTCCTTGCTAAAGTATGACAGTTTAAAAGACCTTAGTCTGAAGGTTAGAGAGTTTGGATATTCAAGGTTCCTTGCACTGTAACTGTGTCATGAAATAGTCTGCAGTAAATACCGTATGTACCGGTACCGGTAAATTAATACCAGTATTTGCGCCAATGTGCCTCCCTCCCCTTCAGTTGTAGGCTAAGATCAGGTGGTCGGAGCCTGCAGATGAAACACTGAATGAACCTAGAGTTGAAAAATTAGGTATCGGTAGGCTAGCGTAGGTTACCACAGTACCAAGACTGTGTGATAGCTATGGTAGTCCTGAGTCTACTTTGCTGTTTTGGTTTGGAGATTCAGATATGTACGGTAGGTATGCTACTGCTGCAGTCTGCTCAGTCCTTTAAATTATTATTCGTAGTTGGATTACTATGGCGCTCACTTATTGCAATGGACAACAAATGTTTCCTAACTTTATTTAAAGCTCTAATTCGTCCCAAATTGGAGTATATTAACTCTGTGTCTGTGTGTGGTGTCCAAGTACGGAAAAAGATTTAACCAAAGTAGAAGCTGTACAAAGACGTGCTATGAAGAAGTTGCCCGGAATGAGCCAGTCTGCACTCGCCGATGTTTTTAACCATTATGTCAACCGGCTGTTGGCGTGCATTTCAATATTACATTGTTGCTTTATACTATATTTTAGTCATGCAAAACTGCAAAACAAATATTATCTCTATTCTTAGCCTCCTCCAAAAGACTTCTGGATCATGGGTTCGATTTTGAGTCTGATCAGAGACTTCGTTTTCTTCCATGAAATCTTTCACCTCAGAACAGTAAAGGGCAGGCAGGGCAGTATTTTCCTAAGCAAGCTCATTTAGTCTAGCGCTTCCTTCAATATTTCAGATAGGTGATAGTAAGAAAACACTCATGGAAGAGAGGTTTAAATGTATTTTACAAAAATAATTAGATAATAGAATACAAACAATCACAGGTATAGATCTAGAAGTTTCAGTACTATAAGTTTTGGTATTAAAAAAAAGGCAGAGGCTAAGGTTACGTGACCGTAACATTTGTCTCTTTGGTTTATTTTATTATCCCTTCACGCTTCCCTGATTGTACGAGAGCGTGACGAAGTAATAAAATAAACTAAAGAGGCAAATGTTACGGTCACGTAACTTTAGCCACTTCCTAAAAAAAAAGGCAGTGTCTATTTTGTCGTTAATGGCATAATAGCTTTTAGGTCTATTTTGCCGCAGCTACATAACCTCATGTCACATGAATAATACCGTACATCTTACTACATCTTATTCTATTCTACTCAGTGGCGTACGCAGAAATTTTATTCTATTCTACTCAGGCCCCAACTGCAGTTGTCATATCCTGAGAGACTGAAAGCTCTTGACCTTCCAACAGTTACCTACAGAAAACTTCGTGGAGACTTGATTCAAGTTTTCAAATATTTGCGAGGGCATTACGATGTCAGCTGGTCAAAGCTGTTTCACATCAATGAGGAACCTGCTTACTGTACCAGAGGTCATGAGTTTAAACTATCTAAAACCTCGCACAGTTCAGTATTGAGACAAAATTTCTTCTCTATAAGGATCATAAATAACTGAAATGCCTGGCCCTGTTGCCTGTGGAGATTGTGTGCTCCTCCTTATTAAATTGTTAAATGAGTTCAAAAACAATTTGGACAAACATTGGGACAACAATCCTGTTAAGTTTGATCCAGGTCAATAACAGTAGCCTATATTGCAGCAGTATCAAACTTACCTTTGCGAAACTGTAAATTGATTATCAGTGTTGGAATTGTGTATTAGAAATGTGTAGTGTTCAATTATTAATGCAAGTATAGTAGATTGTGTTACCATATAGAAACATATACTGTAGCCCACACTTTGATAACCTACTGAATTGTTACCATGTGCATGTCTTGTCGGTGTGTTATATTCCTGAAGTAATACCATAGTATTGTTGCCATAATACTGAAGTGTTACCATATGCGTGTATATAGCTCAGATTTTGATCAGCTACTGAATTGGAATCTGATTATGACCATGAGATGTAAAAGCACTAGTGCTTATATCATCGTAATTCATTTATTATTGTTATTATTATGTATTTGTACAATGCCTGTAGATAATGGAAAATACTAAAAGTGAAAATAATGGTGAAGAAAATGCTAAAGAATCGGTAATCAGTGATATTGATACCTCAGAATCAACTAGAAATAATTTAAAGCGCAAAGGCAACAGTGATGATAATGATAAAGAGTAAGTACAATACTATTTTGACATTTGTTTGATTTTTGTTATCGTAGTAAATTCCAGTGTGTTTGGTGTTGCTTACCAGCACATTGCTATTATAATTTTTTTTTTGTAACTCACCGGTACTGGTACTCTTAGACAATATGGTACCGTACTGAAATTCCTAACCAGCTAACTGTCATTACTGATTATTTTTAATACCGGTACAGAGTACCAAGTTTTTATTGGGTAGGCTCCGGGAAGTGTCTATCAGTCTATTTAGCCATTAATGGCAAAATACTGAATGACTAATTTTCTCAAAACCTGGCATGCATTTAGACGCAAGCCAATCAACAGCCATGCGTATACACTCAAGATTATATTTTTAAGCAAATCAGTATTTTGAACAGAACAGACACTGCCTGGACTTAAACTAAAATGCGTCTGGTAGACTACTGGTACCAGTCGTATAGTATCGGTACTGCATTAGCTTAAATACATAGCTTTACAGTATCTTACTATTCATCTAAAGTTTGTTTTGATGCAAATCACTTGATTATTTTTCTTAAGCCTAAATTTCATGGTTTAAGATTGGAAATACTGATTTTGAAATCTAATATCAAATTGTGATGCTAATTCAAATCATTTATTTTTAGACTTTGAGTTTTTCAGTACCATAGATTATTTTGCCATAAGTTGTGTTTATTAAAATGAAGCATTTACTTCTTTACTTTGAATATTTGTTCATGCTCGTTGTGTAGATTTTCACAAGACGACAAGAAGTTAAAACTGTCTGAAGAAGTTGAACCAAGTAAAGAAAGTGTGGATGAAAATCATCCTTCAGCAACACCAACAGTTGGTAAGTGTTGGTATGCTTCTTACCACTGTTTCCTCTGAGGAGCAAAATTTGGGAAAATGTGAAATTTTGCTGTTTTGGGCAAAAATTTTGCAGTTTGCTTTAAGCTTGGCAACTGGAAAGGTGATTTTTGGCTGAATTTGAATCAAGTGTTTAATATTTTGGAGCAAAACAAAAGTTTTACACTCCAAAAATATTTGAATAAGATACCTCCTGAAGATCGTGTTCAGCGTGAAACAGGCTCTCGAGGTCATAATAATAAAACAGTTTTAATGATAAATCTGTTGATCTGATATTTGGTACACTCCAAAAACTTAACTTTGTGGCAAAAATTAGATCAAACTTTCTCCAACTCGTTAAATCTTTGGGCAAATTCGCACCTGCTGAAAATTTAGAGGGAACAGTGCTTCTTACCATAATGGCAAGTATTAAATCTCAAAAAGAAAAGAAAAAAAGATGTTTCTTCATAATGAAAGTGCTTGCTTGTGGTATGTAAAACTAAATTATATACCTCCCTTGCAGCTTAGACCTGCAGCTTGATGTATGAGCCAAATGAATTGTTTTTTATTTTATTTTAACTTTTGAGGCAACAGAAGATACAAAATATGCTCTTTTTCTTCTGCCAATCACATTGATATAAATCAATTGCCATCTTGCATATTTTATGAATGTTTCTTCAACTTGCAGGCAAACAAGATAAAGCTAAATCTGCTGATGATGAAAATGTCGAAATAGCAAACAATTTGACCAAGTAAATTGAAAAATGTATTTATGTATGGAGTGAATTGAAAAATGTATTTAGTTAAATCGAAAAATGTATTCACTGATGCTATGATATTGCTGTTTTAAGTGTGTCTTCTTTTTCTTTCTATTCTAAATATATTTAAAAATGTTTAATAATAATAATGAAGGTTACTCAGCAATGTCATTGTCCTTCCTGCTCCCAAATACATTGATCGGCAAATATCAATACAAATTCAGTTGGTATCACTCTTCACTTGGTCTTCGGATATCTTATTACTTTTACTGGGCTAAAAACACAACAGTAACGTAGTAGCTTTTTATCAACTGTATACGCGTTTCTGCCTTCATGGCTTCGTCAGTACAGTATACTACTAGGCTAATAAACACATAATGGAAACTGAACAAAAAATGCAGCAGATATGAAACGTTTAAAAATGTTTATATATGTGTTTGAAGAAGGCCTTCCTTAAATATATTGCGTTTTAAAGTCGTTTCTTTGATATCAGCTGATTAGCTATAGTAGCTGCATTGCAAGTGCTTTTTAGTGTCAGGTGATTGTAGATTCAATTATTTGTGTAGTTCAAAACAGAGCATCTCTTTTTAGAAGCAGTGAGCCTGTTAAGGACCAAGAAAATGGTGTATTCCGAAAGGATGAAAATGAAGTTAATGGTGATGCAGCTGCGACCAAATCTAAAGTGGAAGAAAAAGCTAAAAAGCCAAAAGAAGATTCTGTATTCAAGGAAACCGAAAATTGCGAATTCAATGTTTCCCACGACAATGCAACATTAAAATCTTCTGTCAATGAGATTAAAAATGAAGAATTTCCTCCCACTCCACCACACACTGCGCCAGATCAGAAGATGGAAGTTGATTCGGATATGCCTGTGGATCTGAGTGATACCAAGTCAAAGGCAGCGATGTCAAATAATGTTGAGGAAGTTAAAGAAAGTGCCTCTGAAGACGATCAAGTCCTTCAAATCAAAAAAGTGAGAAGTTTATGATTAGGATTTTGGTATTTATTCACATTGTTCACTTCGATTGAATTCATTTAGTTGGTAAACTTTCTCATAATGCAGTAACTGCTTTTACAGATTTAAGTCTCTCATAATGCAGTAGCTGCTTTCACAAATTTAGGCATTACAACCGCAGCAACACTAACCAGCGATTGAGTTATGAAAATCAGAATTGCATATATATTAGGGTGCATCATTTGCCCCCTATTTTGGAATTTAAATTTGTGCCATTGAGAAATGGTGTCCATATCAGATAAGATTTGACGAAAAAAAAATGGAGACCCAGGGACCCCCCAACCACTCCCACACGCACCCCCAAATTAGTGATTTACTAAAATCGCCATATCTCAAAAACTAAACACACTAAACATTATAGTGTTTGGTATCAAATTGATTGCAACTACCTGATTTAGTTCAAGTATGCTCAGAAAAACACAAATTCAGCATGGAAATACACATCAAAAATTTTACTTGCTATCATTTTACAAAAATTGTCGTAAAATTCTTACAAATTTTTGAAGTAGCAGCAAGTAGGGATGCGCAAAAGCTATGAAAGATTGTAGTGGAAGTTGAGAAACACAAGGCGATTACATCAAGTGTGTGGCATTTTCCTTAAATTTGGCCGACTTAACCTGCTTTTTTCAATTACTTGCAGATTGCTTTCAAAGTTCTATTAAAAGGTAGCAGAAGATTGGAAATCGGTTGCCAATGATTTCATTTCTCGTTCAGAACGGTCATCAACAACTGTACTGTAATCATATTTGCTCGCTTTTTTCGTTTATAATATTCTTCATCAAGAGACCAGTCATTCACATCCTTCTGCAAAAAATCTGTCTCTATGTTCAGTAACCGAAAAAAGTACCAGGAATCTCCTGTTAAGTCAGCCAGTGATGGCTCTTCATTTATTTCTTCTGGAAACTTCGGTTTTCCATTTCCCTTGCTCTATTTTGGCACTGCAGCATGATGCCCTTTTCCTTAAAGCAAGGTTTCAGCAATTTTTTTCCTTATCTGCAACACAGCCGTCATACAAACAGAGGAGCACCATCTCGTCAGTCAAAAACCAAAAATGGAGCTGTAGCTCTTTCGAAGCACTAGATGCAGCTGTCGAATAAATTTGCTTGAACTAGTGCAGAGTTGTAACCAGCATTAAATCAGAATAAGGAGCAGAGATTGTAGAACTGCATCGAAACCACCACGAAATGTATTTCTTCTTTATGCATATATTCTGTGGTGGTTTCGATGCAGTTCTACAATCTCTGCTCCTTATTCTGATTTAATGCTGGTTACAACTCTGCACCAGTTCAAGCAAATTTATTCGACAGTTACATCCAGTGCTTCAAAAGAGCTACAGCTCCATTTTTGGTTTTTGACTGACGAGATGGTGCCCTCTGTTTGTATGACGGCTGTGTTGCTGATAAGGAAAAAAATTGCTGAAACCTTGCTTTAAGGAAAAGGGCATCATGCTGCAGTGCCAAAATAGAGCAAGGAAATGGAAAACCGAAGTTTCCAGAAGAAATAAATGAAGAGCCATCACTGGCTGACTTAACAGGAGATTCCTGGTACTTTTTTCGGTTACTGAACATAGAGACAGATTTTTTGCAGAAGGATGTGAATGACTGGTCTCTTGATGAAGAATATTATAAACGAAAAAAGCGAGCAAATATGATTACAGTACAGTTGTTGATGACCGTTCTGAACGAGAAATGAAATCATTGGCAACCGATTTCCAATCTTCTGCTACCTTTTAATAGAACTTTGAAAGCAATCTGCAAGTAATTGAAAAAAGCAGGTTAAGTCGGCCAAATTTAAGGAAAATGCC
Source organism: Trididemnum miniatum (assembly GCA_964006365.1). Classification (NCBI taxonomy): domain Eukaryota; kingdom Metazoa; phylum Chordata; class Ascidiacea; order Aplousobranchia; family Didemnidae; genus Trididemnum; species Trididemnum miniatum. The sequence continues at coordinate 8,946,882 of OZ023239.1, forward strand.
ACACACTTGATGTAATCGCCTTGTGTTTCTCAACTTCCATTAGAACAGCGGTTCTCAAACTTTTTCAAAATTTCGACTTTACGGTCCCCAAAGATTTTTTATATCGCTCACGGTCCTATATTTTTAGCATAAATTCTGGTTCAGCAGCAAAAAGAAGCAGTAGTGTAGCTTAGGGTTACCATATTTTCACTACGCGAAAGGCGGACAGGTTCGTCGAAGGTTATCACGTCCGCAGATGCCCAATTTTCCACGCAAAATCAAGTGAAGAGCAAAAAAAAGGTCACCGCATCCGCAGGCAGTAGTTTGAGCTGAAATCCCCGACTTCTTTGCGGTCCCCCTGAAACTGCTTCGCGAACCACAAGGGGATCGAGGTCCCATTCTGAAAACCACTGCATTAGAAGCTTTTATAGCTTTTGCACAATGCACATCCCTGCTTGCTGCTACTTCAAAAATTTGTAAGAATTTTACGATAATTTTTGTAAATGATAGCAAGAAAAATTTTTTGATGTGTATTTCCATGCTGAATCGGTGTATTTCGGTTCATATTTGAACTAAATCAGGTAGTTGCAATCAATTTAATACCAAACACTGTAACGTCCATTGTGTTCAGTTTTTGAGATATGGCGATTTTAGTAAATCAAAATTTGGGAGTGCGTGTGGGAGTGGTTGGGGAGTCCCTGAGTCTCCATGTTTTTTTTTCGTCAAATCTTATCTGATATGGACACCATTTCTCAATGGCACAAATTTAAATTCCAAAATAGGGGCAAATAATGCACCCTAATATATATATATATCATTTATAATGTACAATTTCCTATTAAGCCTCCTGATGACATTCTTCAGTCTGAAACAGCAGAAGAGTTGATAGTAACGATTTGACCCTCCACTATATTGTGATGATAACAAGGAGTAAACTCGCAGTGTGTTTTATAAATAGAGATAACAAATTAACGCAAGTAATTAATTCAACATCTCTACTTTTGCTTAGTTGAGAAATGAACAGCGTGCCAAGATAAAACAACTTCAAAGTAACCTGCGAGAGGAAGAAGCTAAATTAATTCTACTTAAAAAACTTCGGCACAGTCAAACTTCGGTGGTAAGACATTGCTTTTATTAGTTCAAATTAACTTCCGTTACTTTGTGTTTAAATTTGTTTGCTATTTTGTATCAACATTATATTCCACCTAACACTTGCCTTCATTGCCCTGCCTGCTGAAATGGTTTTGATGAGACATCAGTCAGTTTGTTTAATGCTTTATAGTGGTACACCAGTTAATAGACAGGTTAAGGCAGTTGACGCCATATCAGAGCTATTCGCTTATTGTATGATATTGATTAAAGTGATACTGTCATAGATTTTTGTAGTTAGCAGTTTTAGAGTGCTCTTAGTTACGCTTGCTAGTAATTTTTATCGTTGAGCTTTGCAGTACTTAGTTGGGTCACTGAAGGGAGGGGTTCGCATTAATAATTATGTTTTTTTTTCATTCGCCTTTGGAAGCATCAATAATTATAGCATTTACAACAATTAAGGATTATTGTTTGTTGATTTGAATCTAGCCTCCGTCCCAGACTGCTTCAAACACAACGTCTCAAAGTTCAGGGTCTAATCACTCCTCAAATTCTCAACAACGCAATGAATCATCAACACAGGCAAGCGGTTCCTTCCTGTATAATATGTATTCAAAGTCGTATTTGTGTATGAATTTCTAAATTTTTTTTGCTGCGCAAACTTTGTAAGCTTAAGGGTTATTATGAGCAGCTACTACTACTGTGATAGCTTCTGGACTAGTGATAATTGCAATCATAAACTAAATGAGATGATATTATTATACATTAATATTTTCCTTTTATCGGTTTGTGTTAATAGTTTTCCATAAATACACTTTGTGCGGTATCAATAGTAATTTGAACTTAAAAAAATTTTCCCATTGCAAAAAGAAATAGTGTGCTTTTAATACGCAATAAATATTAAGATAACAATCTTTTCCTAACTGTACAGGCCCAGAAATTATCTAACTCGTCCTCTCAACTCCTTCAAACGAACCGAAATTACTCCAAATCACAAAACTCGTCGCAGTCCTACTCGTCCAAGGTACAGAGTTGTTCATGCTTGGTTTTCTTTCCTTGCAATAATTAAAATAGTATTTGTTGCTCTTAGTGTTGTTGCATCTCAAACCAACCCTATTGACTGTGTGTTTATCTTTGGAAAAGTTGCTATTGTTTGTGCTAATTTCTCTTATATTCTCATTGTAATTTTGAGGCTGTTGCATTTTGCGCTTGACTCGCCAAATAGCAACGTTTGACAATGTTTTTACAAGTATTATTCATTATTGAAACCAAATTGAATGTTGTTTTTGGGGCTTGGTCGCAGTTAAGGTGTTATAACACCACCTGGGACCATTTTAGTTCAAGGACATTTGATTTTACTTCTTTCTTATCCATACTGCCTTAGATGTTAAGTTCCAAGTTAGGCAGTTGTTGATGTCATTTTTTAAAGTCTTAGATATTGCTCGATGAAGTGGTAACTCACTTCCTATGAACACTCAAATAACCAGGCCAAGTACTGTGCTGCAAATGTTAGGAACATCGATTGTTTCGCTGTTGCTGGCACTCATTAATTTGTTGCTGTTATCTCAAAACATATCAAAAGCAACATTTCAACAGTATGGTTTTACAAGTCAGCATGGTCAGTATTGGTTACCTTGCCAGTCGCACCGTCAAAGAGCAAAGTCAAGTAATCCTACCGTGCCTTCACTCATTTTAGCGAGTGCGTGTGATGTTGACTAATTTTTTTGTACAGACTTCTTCGGCTCAGGCTCAAGCGAATCGTAACGCAATGGCGGCCATGTTGCAGATGCCTCATTTGGTTGCTCGGGCTGGTGGAGGTCAAAACGCAGCTGCTTTACTTCGTGCACATTCCGCTATGAATATTCCAGGAGCTGCTCAACTTTTGTTAGGTTAGATTTAAAAAAAATTGGTAAAAAAAACTGTTTTTTACGTTTGTTACATCGTTTCCGTACCAGTCACGTGATTAGCTCAGCCAGTGAGAAACGTGCTTGAAACGTCACTTAGGTTACGTCACAGGCCAGTTGCTTTTTTTTAAACATTTATGACGCGGGATGACGTCACGTTATGGTCTCGCTTATTTAACAAAGACCCGTGCCAACGCCTTGTCAATAATTTTTTTCACGTCATTTGGAGACGAGAAGTATTATTCGTTTTTCATATTATTTTTGATATGTGATTTGCTAGTTGAATGAACAAATGTATGAAAAGTAAACAAACGTATACGTTGCATTTCTCATTACTTTTAAATTGTTGCTTGAACCATCAATTAGTAGTACGCAAACTGCTTATTCAGTATCAATAACACTGTATTTGCTGGGGCATGGAAGTAATTTGTATATATGCAGAAGCTTTTTTTAGCCACTGCTGCAAGATTGAATACAGCTGCTACAAAGTTGTATTTGAAAAAACGTATGTCTAAGTGGGATGCGGAAGAACTATGTACATATTGAAATTTGCTCTTAATGCAAATTTTTGGTAGAAATTTCATTTTGATTTGCATTGTGCAGGTTCTCAATCCAGTGATTTGTCTGCAAAAATGCAGCAAATCCTGCAGCAGCAGAATCTTCACCAGCAGCACGCTTCCAGCAGACAAGTACCAACATTCAAGCAACAGCAAGTGGGTGTCCCTATTTATCATTTTTAATTTGTGAAAAAAGATTATTGATTCTAGGAAGACAGTTTGTTGTCTTTTGATAAGGGTGGGAAGGAAACATTGTCGGAAGGGGTAACATTTGTAGAAAAAAAAAGAAGAAACTGGCCAAGTTAAAACATTTTGAGTGAGGTGCATGCAGTGTTTTTCAAGGGGTTTTGAGGAACCAAAATGGTCTGAAAATTGCTCAGCGGTCTCTCAAAATCTGCTTTTACAATAGGGTAGAAAGCTGAAATTGCTTAATGGTTTCTCAAGCCAAACCTTGCTAAGAAAACACTGTGTGCAATGTGCATGTATTAGACCACGAAGTTTTGCACTCAAAAAACTAATTTTGAAAAATTGATCATTTGGCGCCAAACTCGCTTCAGTGAGCTTACTTAGAATTATTTTGCAACTTAATCGTTGTTTTGCGCTTGGAGTATCTGAAGTTGCTGAAATATCGCTTGGTCAAAACTTTTGCGCTTAACTGAATTGCGGTACATAATCAGTCAGGCTAGCGTCGGAAGTCTACTGCACTTCAATTCGCCCGCATGTGAACTTTTTTGCTGAATATTCGGTGAAGCGTGAAGCAGTTGCAAGCTGTTTTTTCCTGAATTTAAATTCGTTAGAAAAAAATAACGTCGGAAGAATTTGGAACATTATTGCATAGTAAAATCATTAGTTGAGCGTGGTTAAATAAATGCGGAGACGTAGTTTGTCTTATTAAAATCGCTTGCCTCTGATGTGTAGCGTACAGACTGCCTTCGCTCTCTGTTTGAATCTCTATTTTCCGAAACTTTCATGCCTACAAGGAATGTTTCAAGTCAACGAAGAATTCCTTTTCAAGGAGAAAAGATACGTTTGACAAAACGGTCTCACCTTATAGGCATCTTACTGGTTGGAATCAACTTTTTCGAAAGTGCTCGATAGCGGAATCACAGCGATAGATATATCAGTAGGAATACCACTTTCAAATGAAGTGCATTCAAAATATAAAATACTAAACCCCCAACAGTATGTTTCACCCAAAATCGGGATCATCAGGGATCACTGTTTCCTTTAAGTTTTTAGCAAGTGCGAATTTGCCCAAATATACAGATTTTAATATTGATAAAAAATTTGCCCAAAGATTTAGGGGGTTTTAAGAAAGTTTGATGCAATTTTTGCCTCAAAGTTGAGTTTCAGAGTATGTAACTTCTGTTTTGCACCAAAATATTGAACACTTTGATTCAAATTCAGACAATAATCACCATTCCAGTTGGCAAGCCTAAAGAAAAACTGGAAAATTTTACCCAAAATTTCTCATTTTTTTAAAATTTCGCACCTTAGCGGGACACAGTGTCAGGGATTCTATTTCCATAAGACACCCCTCATGATCCCAGTTTCAGGTGAAACAGACTATTCTTTATCATTACTACTAGGCTATTATTGGGTCTTTTAGTATTTTATATTGTTAATGCGTTTTAGCCGAAAGTGGTATTTTTACTGACAATACGCTGTGTAGTTAAAATTGACTGTTTATGTATTGACGTACAGCTACGTCTCTGTTGCAGACTTTCAATTTTATTCTTCGTAATGTCAAATAGTCAAAATACTTTGTCGGTCGTTTTGAGGTTGTGATTCAAGTTTAGTCCAGTTTTTGTTGCGTTGTTTGGTTTCTTATTGTTGCTCTTGTAAAATGTGTTTGTCATTTTCTTGTGGACAAAAAATAAAAACAAGCTGATTGTCCTGTTCTTTTTTAGGCTTCTGCCAAACTTGCTCTTCGCAAGCAGCTTGAGAAGACATTGCTCGAGATTCCTCCCCCCAAACCTCCTCCGCCAGAAATCAGTTTCTTACCATGTGCTGCCAGTGCTGAGTTCATATGTTTAGTTGGATTAGAAGAGGTTGGTTGACAGCTGCCGGCCGGTTAGCTCAGTTGCTAAGCACACGCTATCGGTGTGGGAGGTCTGGGGCTCGATTCCCGGTCGGTCAAATCAAAAACAGTGTCGCCAACAGCTCTCCACCCGTAGCTGTGTTGCCCAGCCGCAAAGCCGCTTAGATGGGCCCCGCCACTCGCTTCACGATGCGGCGTAATACCGCGAGTATAATGAAGATTTGCTTTTTTTGATTGGATTGACAACTGTGTAACCAGAACTATTGCATTATAAAATCTTTCAGAGCTTCAGGCAATTTGGGTAGCATTGTTTGTTTTCAAGTCTTGCACTAACCCCTCTTTAATTTCTGGGTAAATTTTTGTGATATGTTCCCTGTTTTTAGGTTGTTGGAAAAATTCAGCAAACCAAATCAAGCAAGAAAGATGAAAATGAGGTCTTTTCACCGTTCGTATGTGCTCAGTGTAAGCAAAAAAATGGCTACATATTTTGCTAGATCATTATCCTTGCTTATTTTTCGCCTTTAAGTTACTTTTTCTTAGATAAACTTCGGTTATCGCAATTTTGAAGAGTTTTATGATTGGTGATTCGCAGACCTCAGTAGCACATGCTTATAAATTTTTACGATATAGGCGAAAAAGACTTCAGTCCTCTTTGGAAGATCAGCAAAGATGGAAATCAAGTGATGTGCCTGCAGTGCGTGATGAATAACCAGAAGAAAGCGTTGAAGGCCGAACATACAAATCGTCTCAAGACAGCGTTTGTAAAAGCTTTGCAACAAGAACAAGAAATTGAACAAAAGCTTCAGAAACAAGTGAGGCGAATACCAAGGTTCTGTCGGCTGCACGCTGCATTTACTTAAAGAGGACAGAATCAGATGTCACGGACAACCTAGAATGGAAAATGGTCACACTGAGTCTTTTTTTTGCTGGAGTTCTTAAAACCACTACTATATTTTGTGCTTGGTTTGGTCGCATTGCTGCCAACCTCTCTCTACACTTCAAGTACTTTTTCGGTTTAGTTAAGTCAAGTCTAACAGCTCAGATGGCCGAGTGGTATAGAGCGTCTGTCTCTTGAGCTGTAGACTCGGAGTTTGATTCCTAGTCGGGTCAAACCAATGACTTTAAAATTGGTATTCACAGCTTCCCTGCTTGACGCTCAGCATTAAAGGGACAGTGTGGAGAACAAGCCGGCAAGTTTACTTGTTGTGCGGTTGGGAAAGGCACTTAACGGGATTCCCCCATCTTGGTGTGGTAGACAGATGGCTGGCAACTCCTAAGCGAGCTCGTATCGCGCATTGATCGCTTTCTCGTGATAGGAGGTATGCAACTAAATAAATAAATAAGTCCTTAAACCGAGTGTTGCATTTTCTTGTAACTCACAAAATCGTGCAATGAAGTTGCCTATTTATTTCGAAATCATTGTCTGTAGGTACGAATTGTTTATGCCCAAGCATGCAGCAGCTAACTGATCTGGTCTACAGGTTGTGTATTTCCCTTACATTTTTTGATTTTTATTTTCTAGCAATCATCGGAGAAGTTGACGTCTAGCACGGAGACGCTTGAAGCTGCTGTCGCTGCTGCCGCCACACAGCTGCATCAACAACAGCAGCAGCTGAAGAAGCTGCAAATGCAACAAGAGCAGCAACGCTTAAAAAAACTTAGGCAACAGCAGGAAATCATACAAGTAAGAGATGGTTTCGCATACTTTTGAAAGTTGGAGTTCAAATTTGAAGCGAGTGGCTGTAGTTTGGAGTGGACTTGCATTAACCTATTTAGATCTATTGTTCAGTGCTCTCCGGTTCGCCTTTCACTTCCAACTCCATTGCGCAGTACTCAGAAAGCTAGTCAGCACCTCTTTGAGAAATGTGTATTCACTGTACTGCTGTGTCAATACTTTCACCCTCTCCATGAACTATTCCATTCCCAATCGGGCCGAGATATAGTTTGGATGTAGAAGCGCAAGATTAGCGGACATTGTGTTATGTTTTCAGCGTCATTTGGCTCAGCAGCAGCAGCAGAGAAACTTGCTTGCCGCAACTAACTTCCGACCCACTGCGCAGCAAATCCGTGATGCGATGCCAGCGCTTCAGTTCGGATTCAATTCATCAGGTTGGTACTAAACGTTTGTAATTTTCGGATGAACTACACCATGGGGCATAGGCGTAGCCAGGATTTTCAATTGGGAGGGGGGCTAAGGTTAATAAATCTTACACAACAGCCGGAACGAATCCAGAAAATTTTGGTGGGGGCATGTAGATTTGAATTAAATTGAGTATTAACCAGATACAAAGATGTCAGACGTTTAGACCCCGAATAGGGCGTCAATGTTTTATGTCAGAGGCGCATTCAAAGTTTTTTAAAGAGAACGCCAAATTGTGACATCTTTTAGTCTATAAGCGTGTGTTTTTCCGGCAGAGTAAATTTCAAGCAAATTGAGGAAAAAACGGCTCTAGGGGGTCCGGGGGCATGCTCTCCCGGAAAATTTTTAAAATTTTGCATTGTGTAATGGTCTTTTTAGTGCTTTTTACACAAATTTTGATCAAACGTTTTGCCTCTCATTCAGATTTCTTCACCAAATATATTGCATTTTGTTCGCACATTTTCAATTTATGCGCGCTTACTTCAGGCCAGGAGTGGATCCAGAAAAGTTTGGTGGGGGGATGCAATTTTGAATTAGGTTGAATGTTTACTACTGTAAATGCAAAAACGGTAGAGGTCTAGACGCGGTAAAGGACGTAATTAATCCCTTTAAAAATGTTTTGTGTCTGAGGCGTAATCAGAAATTTTTTTAAGGAAGGGACACCAAATTTCAACATTTTTTAAGCGTAGTTTTTTCCGGCAGAATTAATTTGAAGCAAGTTTAGGAACAAAAAAAAAAAAAAGGCTCCAAAGGGTCCGAGGGCATGCTCCCCCGGAAAATTTTTAAAAATTAACGTACTGTGATAGCCATTTTAAGGCATTTTGATCAGATTTCGGGCAAACCATTGAAATTTTTTGCCCCTAATTTTTAGTGCTTCACCGGTATCGATACATGGTGTTCCACAAACCGGGTTTCTCATAAGCCGACAAGATAAGGTTTTGTTCCGCTTGGACTAAAGACATCTTCTTTGATGCAGGACTTCAAAAACGCTGTTTTCTTCGCTTTGGTTTTAAACATTTTAGCCACTTTTCGTGCAACGTTTTTAGGATTTCGTTTTGCTGAAACTTTTACAGCTGTAAAAGCGCTCAAATTTAAACAATGCGTAGCACAGTGAAAATAATATGCCAACGGAGATTTGTTTTGAACAATTGAGGTAACGCCTGACCGTTCGCTGGCCATTGCGGCTGCGCCACTGCAACTCTGGCCAACGCAAAAAGCAAAGTTGTATTGTATTTCTCCTTTGTAAGCCCACTTATTAAAAGCCCAACAAGAAAACAATCACTCAACGGCAAGTGTTTATCATAACTACCAAGATCCTTGTTTTTGTCCAGGATGGATTGTTGTGTGTGAGGGGGGGGGTCATGGCCCCCGTGCCCCCTCCCCTGGCTACGCCCATGGCCGGGGACCAGTTAGTTATGTTGCTAGATCTTCTCCATCCGCTAATACCACGAAAAACGACATTTTTTTTCTTCAGAGTATATGAGGTAGCGAAAAGGAACCACCGTCATAAATATCTTCACATATACTGTGGGTACTGGGTAAACTACCTCTAAGTTTTACGACCTATGATGATAATGAAGCCAATGTTCGATGTCGTTCTAGTTTAACAGCGGTGGCAAAATCAACCTGTTTAAAATTGCTCTTACTCTCTTTATTTGATTCGGTTGTGGACAATAGGTAGTGGGCATCTTGAATTTAAAACTGTTTTCGCTCTTCTACTTCCTGCGTGTTACTCTAGGCAGTCCTCCCTTCGTTAATTCTTCTACCTCAAATTCTACAGCATTTCTTACCGCAATTTTATGTAATCGTCTAATTTATAGGTTCTTCGAAGTCCGTAGATCGTCAGTTCTTGCTTGATATGATTCCATCCAGGGGATCCAGTGGTAAATCCCATATGAAGGATAATTGGAAATAAGAGAACATGGACAAGATTTAAGATAACGTCTTTGCAGAATCGAATCGCGCTCGCTGATCTCTTGATAACTGCGAATTCCGCGTTTGAATGCGCATTAAGATGTTTAAAAACTTCACCGCGTTTAAATTTTTAACTGCGCTCTGATTTTTTAAGGTACTGCACATTCATTAACTCTTGAAAAAAAAGCGTGCTGTCAGAAAAAGTTGGTAAAAAGCTACATTTATTGTTTACGTTTAGAGCAGTTTATCCAGTTCATGCCTGTTAATTAAAAAATAATTAGAACTCTTTTGAAGGTTGAAGAAAGTGGTGTAAGTTAAAATGTCTTGATGCACTTCGTTCAGTGCTGTTGTAAAAGGTTTGTGTTCTTTTATTTCCGACACAGTCTGCTTGCAGTAGGCCTACGTTTTGTACAAAGTACAGATTTAAGTTTTCTATGGATGAAATGCGTGCAGACTGAAGATTTGCTAGCATAAAATGACTTTAAAACTTTCATAAGGATGTTAAACCAAAATATTGCTGGTCTTGAAAGAACTCTTGCTAAGAAAATTTCGTATGTATTATATTTTTGTGTGAATGGGATGATGTGGTGATTTTCGCCGAAACTTTTTACAATAATCGTTGTAACTAGTTTGTCGCTGTGTACTGCAATAAACCACACCGTACAACATTATCAAGCCTATAATGTTTTAACTACCGGTGCTGAAATCCAGATATGACCATCAGCGGTTCATCCGAAAACAGTTGAAGCAAAGATTTGTGGAACTTTTCGCTCACTAAGTCACGTGACAAGAATCACCTAGGGATGTATGACTACGTCGTAATCTATCAGCCCCGTAAAAATAGAAGATTTTAATGTTTTGTGATGCTGGATGAGGACTTTAAGTGGCTTAAAACAAGTTGAACGAGAGAAAAAGTGTGTCAGGAACGATAACAGAGATATTGCATGAAATGAGCAGGTTTAGAAACTTGGGCTGGATGGGCTTCCACCGGACCACATTCTCCATCGATTCGTCACTGCAAAAGTACAATAATAATTAATTACGTCAATAAGAAATTAAAGTCGCCTAACTTTTGCAAAAACTGTGCAACTACATCACTTTTGCAAAAATCACCATAATGGGCTTTGAATTTTTATCATTAGCCCTCGGAAATCAAATCTTCGCCTAGCCTACTTGCGGCATTACGCCGAATCGTGTGACGAGTGGCGGGGCTAATCTCCGCAGCCAAGCGCCTGGTTGACCCAGCTCGGAAGAAAAACTTCACGACGGTGATGAGTCGTTGTCAACCCTGTGCCGATTTGACCTGCCCGGTAATAATCGAACCTCAGACCTCCCGCACCCAAAGCGATATACTAACATCAGAACTAACCGGCCGGAAAGCTTATCATTGGCCCTCAATCTCAAAACCGAAGTTGATCAAGAGAACGCAATTAAAAACAGGCTCTTTTAGTTCATACAGTTCCCGACGACCGCCGTAGACTTCCAAAAAATCCAAAATAATGAAGTAAGGTTTATGTTAGTTAGTTGCATATTTATCCTCCTATCACGAGAAAGCGATCAATGCGCTATACGAGCTCGCTTAGGAGTTGCCAGCCATCTGTCTACCACACCAAGATGGGGGAATCCCGCTAAGTGCCTTTCCGAACAGCGCAACAAGTATACTTGCCGGCTTGTTCTCCACACTGTCCCTTTAATGCTGAGCGTCAAGCAGGGAAGCTGTGAATACCAATTTTAAAGTCATTGGTTTGACCCGACTAGGAATCAAACTCCGAGTCTACAGCTCAAGAGACAGACGCTCTATACCACTCGGCCATCTGAGCTGTAAACTACATCATGTGTAGCTTATTTCGAAAAAAATGCCAAAATAAGAATTTTTATCAAGCCTATGACCTTGCACGATTTTAACAAATCGAAAATAACCTTATCACATAAGCCCACAGAGGTTGGCCTACAAAAATTCTGCAAAAATTGGGTTTTCATCAAACCTACAGACTTGCAAACTTCAAAAAATTCAAAATATTCAGGTTTGGTACGTCAATGTTGAAAATGAACTTTGTCAGTTCTTTAATCCTACTCCAAATGAAACACAGACTTGTAATCAAACTACTCTCTGCTTACCCCATTCTTTACCCGCAGTGGAAGGACGATCTAAATAATGGAAAGATGAAGGTGGCAGCCTGACGTGTGGATAAGGCGCTGTTGGATCTCTTGTTGAAGGACGAAGTCGAAGATATCTGTGAAGCAAAAGTCATTTGTGACCACAGTATATTGGTCAAAGAAATGTTGTCAATTAAATGGTGCAAAAACTGAATCTAACCCTCATCTTTTTCGGGCTGCGGAGAACGGACTCCTTAGCGAGGTCCACGGACTTACAACTGCCAACGTTAGGCTAAATAGTGGCAAAAGTTGATACGCATACCGTACCGTATCATAAACCTGAATTAACGGACACTTTAGGGTGACCTCAGTCCAGGCCCGCCGAGAGGGGGGCAGAAGGGGTCACTGTCCGGGGACACAGGGGGGCCCGGGGTTCAGAATTGTCAGATTTTGAATGCAAAATTCATCAGCTCAAACTACGGCCTGCGGACGCGATGATGTTTTTTTTTTATTTCGGGCCGAAATTCGAACATCTGCGGACGCTATGACCTTATTTTGCTCATCACTAGATGTTAAGCCGAAATTTGAACATCTGCGGACGCTATGACCTTATTTTGCTCATCACTAGATGTTAAGCCGAAATTTGAACATCTGCGGAGGCTATGACCTTTTTTTTTGCTCATCACGTGATTTTGGGGCACCACTGACCAAAGGGCGCAAACGAAATTTTTGCCCCGGGCCCAAAATCTCTCTCGGCGCCCCTGCCTCAGTCTAAGATCAACAAAAAATAAGAAAAAATGCAAGTGCTTCCAGAGGCGAATTCTGAGGAAAACACCAGTGCAAGTTATTTCTTACCAATCGTTCTCAGAGCTAGTACAGTTCCAGCTCATTAAAAAAAAAGGTTTGTACAAACCGGTAAATTTTCTAAGAATCTTTTCTTTGCGAGGCTTTCAAAAAAAAAAAAAACAACACGACACACATCACAGTACTGTGATATTGCCACATGAAATTCCCATAGCAGCACTACTGTAGAAGCATGAATTCTTGAATAGTATTGGATACATAGGATGGAATGTTTTTTCAGCTTAACCCTAGCTTTATATATTGCATTTCTGCTTACCACTACTGACGAAAACTGCAAGGTATTCAAGCGTTACCTGGAATACATGCTGCTGATTGCATCTTCATACATAGATAATGGATGCTTGTACTCCCTTCGCAACAAGCCAAGTGGTTTGCAAATTCGCATTTCGGGATGACGCATAGCGTCAGATATAGAAGGTCGATACAGCGCATCATTATCTTCATCTATTTCGTGGTTTTCATCCCCCGCTTCCGGTTCATATTCTAAAAAGTTATCATTTTTAATACATTTTTCAAACGGGTTAACACTAGAACTGGAACAATCTTTTCTCACTCAACTCACTGACAACTTAAATTGTTGGCAACAAAAAAAAATCCACCGCAGTATCGTGTTTTTAAAAAAGGTTTAGATATTTAGAAAATGCAACCATTTGTAGTCGCCGCATTGCAGGGTTGGAAATATCGATTAGAAATTGATAATAATCGATATCGATATTCTCTACTTTTTCGTCATCGAATGCAACATATTCTTCCCTTTTTTTTTTATTATCGATTGGGGCTTTTCCCTACTTTTTGTGTGGTAAATAAATATTAATTAATCGATACTTTTTTCTGAATAGGCCAAAGTTTTTTCAAAAGTTTTTATTTTTTGTTATTTTTAGTACCTTATCTGGTTTTTGTGGTGCTTGCAAGTGAATATTTTACTTCACATCCGCATAAGAACAGTCAGCGTGCGGAAAATTCCATATGCACTGTCATTTTTGATTCCATTCCAAAATATAACACGAGACGCTACATACGCGAAAAATCATTTTCAACAGAATCGCTACAGCGACTTCAGTATAATGCGCTGACGAAAAATCAAAACCTAGGAGGGCATTGATCCCCTGCCCTGCGAGTGGGAGTCCATCACACTAACCCCTTCACCACTTCACCGTTGCCATGTCATCGTAAAATTTTTGTACTTAAACTTTCTTTACGCATCACGTGACTCTCAAAAACGCTGTAGCGGATTTGTTGAAAATGATTTTTCGCGTATTTAGCTTCTCGTTATAACACAAGAAAACGTTTCTTTAACGTTTGGTCACTTGGTATCGCTTTGTACTTTGTAGAAGGCAGGTCAGGGCCAGGTAGTCCAATGCAGTTGTGAGGCTAATAAAGTGTTTTTCGAATTTTTGTTCACCAACTTTTTTTATATTTGAAAGATGACAGAAAGTATTTAAGAAAAAAAGTGATCTTTGATCTTTTTTATAATGAAAAGGCAAAAGTGAGTGGGCCTTCTGGTATTCCTGTTTTAAACTGCCCATCATAATATGCTATGCTTCGATACCGGCATTTTCCACTTTGTCTAACCTGAAGCCCCCCATTAGTATCAAAATATGTTGACACTGTCGCTGTTAACTGAGTAAAGTATCGATTTGACGTCATCGATATTCTCTAATTTTTATTTCTGTTATCGAATGTAGGAATTCTCTACTTTTTTTTGAGGTATCGAATATTGAATTATTTTTTACTTTTTCGTTATCGATTTCCAGTAGCGTACGCAGAGGGGGGCTCCTATGCGCTCGCCTCCCCCCTCCGGCCTTCTTCGATACATGTTAAAAGCCTGTGTCGCTCAGATACTGCTAGAAAAATCGCATCTTAATGTAGAAAATTTCCTTCGCGCCATAGGCGCACGCAAGGGGAGGGGGGAGGCACGGTGCCATGTCCCCTCCCCCCCTTTGGCTCTGTAATAAGGTGCTGAAACCTAACTTTCAGTCTATAATTTCACAAACTAATAATAATTGCAGCCTGTGGTTCAAACCTTGGCCCGCGGGATGCATGCGGCCCACGGGCAACTTTTGTGCGGCCCTCGAACACTTTAATCTTCGTTGCCTGTTTTGTATCTAACAAGGCTTAGAAATTTCCTCGTTCGCATCAAAAACGTGATGTTTTTAAGAGGCGAGAAATTTTACAAGCTTAGAATGATAACGAGAATGTTTCATAGTACACTTGAACGCATCATTTTGAAGTAGAAATGCATCTGACGTCACATTAAGACATTTACTACGTACTAATGCAGGTTATGTAACATCTCGAATACTTGTCTTGTGGGCCTTTTCAAAACGATCTTCAGCGAGATGTACAGCGTAAAAGTTACGAAATTTAGTGAGTCTTAACTCGCGCGATATGGGGCCTCCATACCACATTTATGCTTTTGGCCATGGGAGGCCCCTGCAAATTTTTCGAAAAATAGCAGTCGCAAAACTAGCAAACAAACGTTTAGTAGCATACCAAGGGCCAGGGGCGGATCCAGGGGGGGATGTGGGGGATGCGCCCCCCCGACCAGCCATTTTCAACAATGCTTTGGATAAATAAGGCTTTTTTATAATTTCGAACCTTTTCATAACCATGGTTGCAAATCCATGGAGGGATGTATCCCCCCCAATAATCCGGCAGCATCTCCCCTAATATTTTCATGTCCCAAAACTGGGCATCAGCGAAGGTGATGACCTTTTTTTGGTCTGCACTTCATTTTGGGCAAAAAATTGGGCATCTGGGAACGTTATGACCTTTTTTTTTGGTCTTCACTTCATTGTGGGCAAAAAATTGAACATCTGCTGACGTGTCAATTTTGCTAAATCATCTCCCCCAATATCGAAAAATGGCGAAAAATGGTCGATTTTGCTAAATCATCTCCCCCAATGGTCAACGTAGATTTGCACCCCTGTTCATAACAATAAACCTCAGTCGCCTTTAGCACGCATAATCGAAACTGTGCTTACATAATGCATCATATTTGAGGAAGCACTCAAAGTTAGGGGCCAAAAATATGAACAAACTTTGCCTGAAAATTGTTCGAAAAGCGCTAAAATGACCATTACAGTATGCAAATTTTCAAAAATTTTTCGGAGGAGCATGCCCCCGGACCCCCCTAAAGTCGTTTTTGTTACTTAAGTTGCTTAAAATAACTCTGCCGGGAAAAATTTGCGCTTGAAAAAGTGACGAAATTTGGTGTCCTCTCCCCGAAAAAAATTCTGAATACGCCCCTGACATGAAACATTTTGAAATGACTTATTTACGCCCGTTTCCGGGTCTAAACGTCTTTGTATTTAGTTTACATTGAACCTAATTTAAAATCACTTCCCCCCCACCAAATCTTCCTGGATGCGCTCCTGCCAAGGGCCCCTCATTCTCAAGTGAAAGGCGCAAAAATAAGCCTTAAAAACGTTTTTTCTTCGCATAGGTAACGAAATGATAGAGTAGGGTTTGCTTGCAGCATTATTTTAGTCGGTTTGGAAGGGACCTAATAAAAAACTTTGCTAAAACTGAGAAATTTTAAATGCTCAAGAGGCACAAAAAGCCTCCAAAATAAGGTCAAATTCCGCAAAATTTTCTGGAAGGGCACGCCCCCAGACCCCCAAAGCTTGGCATTGCCCTTTCGGGGCTCGCTCTTTTGCATCACCATCCAGGAAAAAATGTTTAGGGGGCGCCGAAAGATGATTTCGGGGGAGGGGGGGCCGCATTGCCTAGTTTCGGCCCTGCACACTGGTCTATAGTGACTGCACTCACTGCATGCCCTTTTTCAATAAAAAAGTGTACTAAAATGAGTGTTTTTTATGTGAAAACCGCAAAAATTTGTAGGCGGCTGGGGGCGTAGCCCCCAGACCCCCTTAGCCTCCGGCGGTTGGAGGCTTCGCCCCCAGACCCCCGGTTGCAGTTCTTTTGCCAAATCCTGGGGACACACTGCTTCGCGCGCCCCCTTTCAGAAAATTTCTGCGTACGCCACTGTCGATTTCCAACCCTGGCGCATTGCGCTGAGAAGAACATGTTGCACTACTTACCTTCTACTTTCGTGTAAAACTGTCTTTTTTCCACATCATAAGGCGACCACGAAGACTCACGGTTAACTATGTTAGGATGGAAAGTCTTCCGATGTGCAGTATCAGGTAGATATGTCTTATCCGTCATATAAGTGCGGTTCTGAAAAAATACATGGTGGTTAAAACTTGATTTAAATTGAATCAATTATTATCCAGTCTACACATGTTTCCTTATCGACGACAAAACACAAAAACATGGCATACAAACGCAACGAAATACGTCATCTATCATCCGAATTTGTATAGTGAAACATCAATTGCTAACCATCTTCAGCATTAACTAGTAACCCTACCATTCCATCTACTTACAATATTAGGAAAGTATGTATTTGGTCGTTCCGTATTCACATTCCAAGACACCACCCTCGGTGTAAGTGGTAAATAATAGCGTCTGCAAAATATAGAATTGTTGTTATACTTGCAATGCAGTTGGTAGGCAATTAGCCACTTAATTTGATGAGAATAAGCAGGTAGCACGTCTTTAGGCTCTTGAATTTATCAAAAGGGTACCGGTACACTTTTGGTTTTTGAACTTTACAGTTAGTAAACTGCTACTATTCTTAATTTTTTTAAAATTTATATTCCGAACTTCAAAAAACAACAAGGATTATATGGCTACATTATTTAACTAAATCCACTTTTTAAGGATGCGGGTAATTATCAGATGCCCAGTAGCTTTGCCTACTTTCAATGATATTTCTATGGCCTACATACGCATAAAATACACGCATTAAACGATATTGTTTTGCTGAAAATCTTGACCTTCTTCTCTCTATCCCTTCCATATCGATTCTCTTTAGCGCAACCACATCGGATAATGAGGTCATTTGAGGTGAACCATTCATCGCTTAAAACTGATCAGTAACTTGCCAACCCAAATCCTAAAAGCAGCAGTTAAATAAAAATCGACTGCAAAAAAATCTACTGTTACGCTGGCCACATGTACAATTAGTGGGCCAGAGTCAAATTTTTGTTGTCATAATTGAAGAAGCAATTATGACAACAAAAATTTAATTGTGATGCCATTAAAATTGAACGTTTCGACAGGGTAAAAATGTAAAGTATTCAAAGCAGTAAAAGTTGAAGAAATGATTTGAAAAGCAAGTTAAAAAAGTAATTGATTGATGTTAATTGTTTTTGCTTTACTTCTGAAAAAAAAAAACGGTTCATATGCAAATTTTAACAAATTTGAAATTTAAGAAGGGTTTAGTTTTTCTGAAATAATACGAAAGTTTCATTTCAGGTATTTTAAAAATTCTAGCAAAAAGGACATTCCGACCCTTGTATTGTATCGATAGGCCTACTTATATTTCGTTACGGTTTTTCTGTCTGCATTTAATGCTGCAGCATGCGTCTGAAATGCATGGATTGCAGTTTTGCAGAGCTCAAATTGAAATGCTATAATCAGGGGCGACGGAACGAAATTTTACGGGGGGAAGAGGGGGAGGCATCAAAAGCGGATCGAGGAATCGTTGAAATATTGTTTTTTTTTTTTGCAGCAGTGTGGTACGGTAAGAACTGAATTCTTGTGGAAGGATGTGTGGATACTCTCCCAAACAAAAAATAGAAAAGCAAAATGCATAAGGAATTAGGTGCAAAATTTACTGACAATAAAGAAACAAAACTGATGAAAAAAACGAGAGCAAGATCTATCGAAAATTTGCATTATGCTTTTAAAACATAGAGTTGACCAATACAATCTCACAAACAGTTGGGTAGTTGACAAATTTGTCAAACAATCTACGGACGAAACATATGCTTTCAAGGCGAAGCGATAGCCTGCATCCCATTGCTAGCCAGCTCAGCATGCTGAAGTTATCGATTGTTTTACTCTGCTTTTTATTGAAATGACCTATTGACTGACTATCGAAAGTTTTGGTGGGGGATGAGGTTTTAAATTAGGTTAAATGTTAACTAAATGCAGAGACGTTAGACATTTAGACCCAGAAAAGGGCGTAAATAAGCTCTTTGAAAATGTTTTGTGTAAGGGGCGTATTCAGATTTTTTTTCAGGTGGGTGGAAGGGGACCACGTTTCGATATTTTTTCCGGCAGAGTTGCTTTGAAGCAAATCGAGGAACAAAAACAGCTCTAGGGGGTACGGAAAAATGTTACCCCGAAACTTTTTTGAAAATTTAGGCAGCGTAATAGCCATTTTATTGCTTTATGTACAATTTTTAAGGAAAATTTTGTTGAATTTTTTTCCTCTAATTTTGAGTCCTTCACCAAATATGATGCAATGATGCATTTTGTTCGCACATTCCGATTTGTGCTTACTAGGTGTAAAAATTATTGTTATCGAAGAGGTTCAAAATTATGGAAAAATTGCATTCATCAAAAACATTGTTGAAAAGTGGCTGGGTGGGGGGAATGCATACCCCACATCTCCCCCCCCTCTAGATTTGCCCTTGCTGATCTCTAGCTGCTGATCCCTTGCTGATCTTAAACTAGTTGCCACACTACGCAGCACCTGATCAACTTTCAAATGGCAATTTTTTAAGGACAGGAAGACCGGCGGAATGGACGATTGTATCATCAGAAACAAGTTATCAAAATGAATAGTTATTACAACTTGCGATTATACATTGTACAATCGTCATTGTTCCACGTAAAATAACGATCAACTGTACAAGACAAATTTGCTCGATATTGAGTTATTTTTTAATCAGCTATATATAGGCCAACATTGTACGATACTGAATAGAGCTAGACGTTTTTTCACCTAAAAAGCGTCTCCCCTGTCCCCCTATGAAAATCTTCCTATGAAAATCCGGTTCCGCCGCCCACGGCCATAATAAAATTACTTGTGCAGAATCTATTCAGCCGATCGCAAAGATACCTAGGTACAGGCGCAAATTAAACAGTTTTTTTCGGGGGATACTAGAAAATTTAATGTGTTAAGGGCTTTTCAGGGAGCTGAAGGAAAAAGTTAATAATTACTGTAAAGTACGCTACCTAGCAGTGGCGTACGCAGGATTTTTCAATGGAGGGTGTTTCAGTGACGTCACATTGTGATGACGTAAAGATGCTACCATTACGGTAGTTCAGAGGTATTAAAGTGCATCGGATTGTAATGTTTCTAGTCTAAATTTTTACGCAATTGCAGCTAACCATGCTTAAGCTATATGATGCTATAAATAAGAAAACAACCTAGATATTTCATTATTTCATTCATACTTTTGCTTGATGCTTTGCGCTTCATTTAAAGAGAGAAAAGGTTTTGCAGAAACTCAAGCTATCAAGCCGTGGTTAAAAATTTACTGCAAAATTTTAGTTTACCTAATTTTTGGGCCATAGGAAGGTTAACTGACAAAAGCAGGCCAGCTTTCGCAACGTCACAAACAGGGTATAGCCATGGGGATAAAACAGTTAATTGCTTCCCCCTAGAAATTTTTTTCAAAAACCAACATCGATATAAGCAACGCATATAAACCTTGATATAAACAATTAATATGCGCTCATTATAAAGGGGGAAGTTTCTTCCATAACTGTCTGGAAAAGTGAAGATAGGGGAGCATGAGAAAACACTGCCCTTCCTATCGAAATATTTTTGGCTAAAATGAATTGCGCGCGAGAGGAATCCCTGATCAAGCGATTAAGGTCAAAAATAGCGTCGATACCGTCCAAGCATTTTTCATCTAAATCACAGCGTCGATATCATCAGATACTCTCAAACACATAATCGGGATGTCTGAAAAACGGAGCACTCGAGCTCCTGAAACAGTTACGGTACGTAAAAACAATTTTCTCTGCCCCCTCCCCGTCCCGCCCCTGGGCTTCTTCAAATCTTTTGTTGGTCTGACCTTCCTTCACAGTATTTATATTTTATTCTTAGCACTACGGCAGTGTCAATTTAGTTTTTTATATTTTAATGATTTTTCAACAAACCGGCCGGTTATAGCGCAGTTGTTAAAGATGTCGCTATCGATGCGGAAAGTTTGAGGTTCAATTCCCAGGCCGGTCAAATCGGACACACTGTTATAGCCAATGGCTCGCCACCGCTGCGACGTTTCTTCGGAGCTGCGTTGTCCAGACGCTTAGCCGCGAGGGCCGCCACTCGTTACCACACTTCGGTACTACAGCGAGTGTAAAGAAACGAATAAGTTGTGAAGAAGGTTTGATTCAATTTTTTAAAACAATTTTGGTGTGCAGCCATAGTTACTGCAGATACACCGCATTTAAGGAAACTTCTACTTATTAAGTGCTTCGCAGTAGCAATCAATGACAAAAATGCAGTTCAAGAATAACACATCAGAAAAGTTGGACTACCGGTAATGTTGCGTCGCATCGTAACGAAAGTTTCTCGAGATTAAATTAGAAAGTTGGACAGAACAGAAAAAACACGATAGCAATTGCGACAAGCTACGCACGAAAAAAAGTCGGTTTGTTTCAAAAGAGAAAGTTTTTTTTTCTGCAATCGTCAAGGGGGTGGGTGTTGAGTGTTGACTGTGGGTGCTGGCTGTTGACAGCTACAGAAGTGTAGTCCATTCCAACGGTTCAATTTCATTAGTTTGTTTTTATATCTTTTTTTGTTGTTTTATTTTTTTGTTTTAAGCCACATAATTGCATCTTGGGTTTTTATGTAAGTGAAGTTTATGCATCATGGAAAATGACCTAGCTGAGCGTCGAGCCCGCGAAACCAGTTCCATAGTCCCACGCACCAATCACTCGCCAACTCCATGTGTTTTTTTTATATGTAGGACTAATTTTTGCCCGAGGAAGGGAATAGGCCTACTGCCCTCTATTGGTTAACGCATGCTAGTTACAGAAAATAAGGTAGGACCCTAATTGGCAGAAATAAGACTTCTCGGCTCTGAACACTCAGCTTATAGTATCGTATTACAAGCTGGCTACTGAGCTGAACTTCAGTTCCCAGATTTTCAAAGCATAATGGCATATCCGCAGGCTACTTCAATACCTTACAAGTTACGAACTCTTTTTCTGTATTATCCTTTTCCGCAATACTGCTCTAACTGCGTACACTGATTCACCGAATATGCAATCCAATCAACCTTTTCATCATGAATTTATTTCTGGCTTTCATATGGGTTATGATGTAGGCCTAACCAGTAACAATAGCTGCAGCCCAGCCGTGAATAAGGAAAAACTTTGATCACAGAAAACGCTGCTGCTGAAACGACCTTCCTGAATCTTAGTTTAGAGCATTTCAGATTTTAATACCAATTATGACATTTGCTAACCAGTAAAAATTTATAAAAATTTTGGAAATTTCGGGGGGACGTCCCCCCCATAAATCCGCGCATGCTAACCAGTAACACAATAGCTGCAGCCAAGCCGTTAATAAGAAAGGATTTTGATCACAGAAAACGCTGCTACTCAAACGATCTTCCTGAATCTTAGTTTAGAGTATTTCAGATTTTAATACCAATTATGACATTTGCTAACAAGTAAAAATTTATAAAAATTTCGGGGGGGCCCGGGCCCCCTGGGCACCCCCATAAATCCGCGCATGCCTAGGTACATACTACACAGTAAACTATAGCGAGCTGACCGGTGAAAGACCTTGGCTAAACGACCTAAATACGCTGACTTTCCTTCCAAAACTAACGCACTGTTTGCAATGTAAATCTGATCAACATCTTTTAACTACATTTTTTGACAATTTACAGAAAGTCCTCTCCACTAAACCTGGTACTGCGTTGTAGTAGACTACCTCTACTACCTGATACAACACAACGATTCGGCATAGGTATTTATATCAAACTAGCTCGCGCGCATTGTTCATAACTCTCCTGCCATATTCACATAACAATAGAGCTTTTGTTATTTGATGCTAGACATGAATTATATTCTTTAGAATGATATGCCGTTAATTATTTATATTTTATAAAGGAACGAGGAGTGTAGTATAGGTTATGTAGCACATGTGTCATCTGAAATTATTATGCTGTATATTTTTATTTAACTTCTAAAGTCGTCGTAAATTTTGTCAAAATACGAAAAATTACCATATGGATTTGTATTGTTTATGCACGAATAAGCTTTCCCTCCTTTTTGATGTTCATTGAGCCTTTTACATTGAGTGTCTATTGTTCTATTATTATCAAGAAACCAATAGAAAATTTGACAAAACTCTGCGCGTAAGCCGATCACTCTCTCTTGCTTTCTTAATTGCTAACAGTACTTGAGTCGCTCTGCGGTAGGCTGAAGGTCGTCGTTCGTCTGAACATGTTGAGATTTAAAATTAAATGCTTTCCAAGGGCGTTTATTGGTTTGATTTTCTGCGGAGAACTGTGTCAACATTGTAAAATAGAATAAAACGTAAAAAGGTGAAAAGAGTTTCTCAATAGGGTTATGTTTATTAAACGAGAAAAGGTCAAGAGTAGATAACTGAGGCAGAGATGCGTTAGCATAATATCAAGACGTTTAAGAGATCAGAATAAACACTGCATTGTTGATTTTGATGATTTTTTCATCTTTAAAAACGATTTTGTCAGCAAATCTTATTGTTAAGCTGCATAGATACGCGTTTTACAACAATTTCATTTGCGAGTTAAACATTAACATAAAGCAATTGGTAGACGAAACATAGCACGGGTTATATGCAGTTAGCGCAAGTCTAGGCTAGATCATGTTATAAGAAATATTTTTATGTTATAGTTTCTTTTAGCTTGAGCATAAGAAAGATTATGTGGTCAGCTATTCTCTGTTATTTTGGTAACTGCAGAAATTTCGTCAATAAGACAAATAGAGTACAAACTCCCCCCCAAAAAAGCCAGCAACACACAACAACCAATCGATATTCTTCTAAGAAACAAAAATATGAGAAAAAGAAAAGATTCAGATAAAAAATATGACATAGTTTAGTTACCAAATAAGGAGTATAACAAACAGAATGAAATAGGAAAGTGAGAAGAATACAGTAGCTTATACACAACATAACAAAAATAATTGCCGAAGTAGGTATACCAACGCCTAGTAACAGGAGCAAGGCCGGATTTAGACAATGAGAGGCCGTAGGCTTTTTAATCAACGAGGCCCTGGAGACCAATGATCAGACTCATCTCTACGTACGTCGTATGCAAAGGTCGACGGTCGATTTCCAAAAATAAATCTTGATAGTGTCGATCTTCAAAAAAAAAGGCTTTCGTTGTTCATGACGAGGCTCCTTATTTTTTTCGAGACCCAAGGCTTCAGCCTGCTTAACCTATTGGTAAATCCGGCCGCAAACTGGAGCAAGCGAAAACAATGGAACCAAAGTTGTTGAGCCAACTACATCGGTCTAGGCGAAAAAGAAAGATAAAACTGGATTTACCTACCGACATAGCTTAGTCTTTGTTTACGTTTCTCGGTACGAGGACGTTTAAGAAAAAGTATTAGACTAAAAAATTGCTTTACTAGATGAATACTTTCTAACCTAAAGCGGTAAAATCAATTTCAGGGGATACAAGGGGAACGTCGTGCCGATATATCTGGGAGCCATAAGTAAAAGGAATATGGGCTGAAACGTTAAAATAGTATGGCGGGAGACACTGGACCGCTTAAGTATATGACAAAAAAGGGCGTAGAGGTAGTAAGCAATCAGCAAACATTGCTGTGGATGACCAAAAAGCGTTGGATTGTCAAGTCATAAGAATATCTCAAGCTGTAAGTGCCGCATCTTCTACACTATAGAGCACAACGGGAAAAACCAAAGGCAGTTTGAGGTAGTTAAACTACTTATTGTTCTAAACTAGTACGAACCTACGTAAATGAATGGTGTAAATGGATGAGTACTTTGCACGACCTGTTTCAGATCAACAAACTTGGTAAATATAACATAGGTTTGTTATCTGGTCCAGAATTTGACATTGAACTATGAACAGCGCAACTATGGAAAGAGGGGCACAAACCGAAGAGTAAGTAAACTCGTAGAGACTAACAGATAATAATGGTTAGATCTACCTTCTTTTCCAAAAAAAAAAGCCACGGTGGATACGCGGTATGCTTTGATCCTACAGTGTTTTTCTCTTCTATGAAACAAAACCTATCACAAGAAAAACATGTTTATACTGGTATTAATTACTCTGCTCTAAGAGTATAAAACCAGCTCTTACCTTAAACTTTTCCATGAGCCATTTTTGAACAATTTTTTGTGGACCTACCAACGAAGTGTTATAGTTGAAATCTCTATACCAATGGCGGTTCTTGACTTGACCTAGAAATTTCACATATTCTACTTTGTAAATTTATTTTCTAAAAATACAAATATATTTTTGATACTCCATTTATCATATCATAGTAAACTTGCTTATGATCCAATAAACATTTTTAGCAGAACTTTGACAACTTTGACGTCACTTTATCGAGGGCCAAAAGTTTTGGCAAATTTAAAATCAAAGTAATAATTTTAGTATATAGTAGAAGTAGTTGCCGCATTTTTCCTCCTACAGCGAGAAAGCGATTAAGCAAAAAAAAGAAAACCGTGGCTTTTCGTTGTTGAAATAGACGAGGCTTAGGTCATCTCGCGAGCCAGTCAGACATAATATTAGAAAATTACGAGCTACAGTGAACTAATCGTAATCACAAAAATATATTAGCCCCTCTTATGAAATCCTGGTTGCCGGCCATTCTGTCTACCACGTAAAAGTGAGGATTCCGTTAAGTGCCTCCTCAATGACAAAACAAGTGAACAGGACCTGGTTGTTCATCACACAATATTGCTTTAATGCTGAGCATCAAGCAGGAAAGTTTTAAATACCAAGTTTAAAGTCGGTAGTTTGACCAGACTCGAAATCGACCCTGATTTTACGCTACAGAAGCAGATATTTTACGCACTCATCTATTGAATTGATACCGGTAATTACTGGATTGAGCTTGCTATGGAGAAATAAGTTAAACTGTCGTTTTAGGGGGCAAAGTAAGGTGATCATCCAGCACCATCCCAAATTTTCTCGCCTCCACCCCATGATTCCTCAGCGCTACGTACCTGAATGGAAGACGGACATGGAAAACCGAAATAGAATCATTCAGGTGGGTTTAAGCTTTTAGTCTTAACGCTGCAAATGACAATGGACATAAATTCTGCAAATTAGCACATACGAGCATTTTTCATCCATTCATAATGAACCGAAACGAGCAAGCAGGCACTAGTTGAAAAAACAAAACAAAAAGACGTAAAAGCGATAGAGATTGAGAAGTTTATCCAAATCGGAATGGTAAACCGTATATCTATAATCTGCCACTCCAGAGACCATAGGCGCCCGCAGGGGGGGGGGCAAAAGGGGCAAGTAGCCCCCCGATAATTTTTTAACCATTTTTCCAAATCGCACAAATCCGTTGAGTTTTGGTTTAGGGCTGTATCCTCACTACCCCACTACCTCCCCCCCCCCCCAGTTCACAACATTTTGTTCATGTTCAAAATTTTTGGTCATTTCCAGACCAATCGCTTGTTTAGTCAAAATTGTCGATATATGAGCGATAAGGCAGCGTGAACTCTGTTTCGTCTACCATGGCGAAGATTTTAAAAACTACACTAAGTGTATCTCGACAAAATTGCCAAGAATTGTCATGCTGAGTTGCCAGAGCGATGTACGATTTGAAGCAGTGCCTCAAATATATGACGTCATAATAAAAAGACAAAAACACAAAAGGGCATTGCGTATGGTGCGGTAGTAAATTCTCCTTTTAGCCACTATCCAGAAGTTATGTAAAAATTGAGGAAGATTTAGCATCAAAGTCAAAGAAGTTTTTTAAAACTATGCGAATAATCTTAAGTTTGAGATAGAGTGTACTAAATAAAGATAGACATATTTCAGATCTAGACAATCCGTAGAGTGTACTAAAAAAAGAAAGACATATTTCAGATCTGGACAATCCGCTTCGACACTCGACAGGGTCAGTACAAAGATCCTTTTCTACACTGAAAAAAAAAATCAAAACTCGTAGGAACTATCGAAGTGAAGAAGAGAGGGTTTCATCGCTGGCAACAACCGCCATTGAGATGGATAGACTTCAAGAGTTGTGGCAAAAAAGTGACTTTTACTACAAAGTCGTAGATGTTTTCGTCCAAACTGATAGGACAGATTACAGTCTCTATGTTCATGTCTGTTGAAACAGATATAACAGATATACACGAAAAAATAGATGTGGCTCAACTTGTTGATGTATTTGCCTCTACGACCCATCGTCAAATCGAATTATGTTAATAACAGTCATTCCGTGCATTTTTTTTTCGTTTCTTGATTTCGTTGATATTTTCCTCTAACATTTGGTAGCGTAAAACTTTGCACGAGTAGATTGGAAGCAGGAGCGTATTTAAGGGAGGCCATTGTGCCATGCCCCTCCGTTTGACTCGGCCTTTTAGTAAAAAAGAACAAAATTAATGGTGTCAAGTGACTGAAATATACCAAACTCTTTTGATGGTTTCTGCAGCTTATGGCCAGGGACGGATTTAGGGGGTAGGATGAGGGGTATGCATCCTCCCACCAGCTATTTTCAAAAATGTTTTTAATGTTGGCAACAAAATTTTTTCATGATTGCGAACCTCTTCGATAGGAGTAAGCCTTACGCCTTAAGCACGCATAATCGAAAATGTGCGAACAGAGTGCATCATATTTGGCGAAGCATTCAGAATTAGGATCAAAAAACTTGAAGAAAAT
Source organism: Trididemnum miniatum (assembly GCA_964006365.1). Lineage (NCBI taxonomy): Eukaryota > Metazoa > Chordata > Ascidiacea > Aplousobranchia > Didemnidae > Trididemnum > Trididemnum miniatum. Next base: position 8,974,148 of record OZ023239.1, read on the forward strand.
TTGCCTAAAAACTATTCAAAAAGCAGGAAATCAGCCATTACAGCATGTAAATTTTCAAATTTTTTCCAGCAGAGCATGCTACAGGACCCCCCAAGAACCTTTCTTGTTTCTCAATCAGCTTCAAATTTGTTCCGCCGAAAAAAATACGCTTGAAAAAAAGTGGAAACTATGCCCCCCTCCTTAAAATTTCTCACTACGCCACAATTTGGAAGTTTTCACTATTTTTCGCCAATAATTAGAATTTTTCGATTCACTCAAATTTACTGCTTGGGGTTAGGCCTATTTTAGCCTACTAAATTTTGAACGCATAAATTTAATGAAGCCCTCGCGCTGAAAAGTTTCGTCATCCCTGGCCAAACGGGACGTGTATAACTGCACAGTACACATTAGTCCATTACGCGTCCAAATAAGCGTAACCACCAACCACTCACTCGTTGCTATATCAGTAGGCTTATTTGTATCACATTTAAAAATTTGGTTGGTGACGTCATAGATAACGACTTCACACTTTACCTTCCCAATATTTTTTTCTGCGGGCGCCACTGCCAGAGACGGATGCACTGTGAAGACGACTACCTGAATTAGTAAACAGATAAAATGATCAGTATTTTATAACTAGTTGTTTCAAAGTGGAAAACACTTAGAGGCTTTACGCTAACAAGTTTTGTGCGAACTAAACGACCCACATCTGTATGCGCTGATGCAGCTTAAACCAACGGAGACCGAATTGTGTTCGGTTTAATAGCGCGATTTCTACGCGCGCGACAAAATTATACACGGCATATCATATAACGTAAAATATTACAGAAACACAAAATTATATAGTTTGCACATTAATTTCATGCAGGGTTGGGAATCGATACCCAAAAAAGCAAAGAAATAATCGATATTCCATAGTTCACCAAAAAGTAAAGAAATAATAATCGATTTCGATGGTAGTTTAAAAAAGTAAAGAATAAAGAATATTGTAATCGATATTCGATATTACACTGAGCATTTAGCGGTGTACGCCAAGCGTTTTTTGTGATGTCCTCACATTCATGCGGTAACTTACAGACAAACGACAGATATAGTATATGCGAAGTAACTTTGCTCTTAAAAATCTTTTTTTTGGCAAAAAAAAAAAATTTATTAGCAAAAACAAGGTAATGACATACCGACGATTATTTTAAATTTACTAAAGTGAGATAAAGTAACCTGGACAGAAAGAATCGAATATGGAATATCGAATTGCGCCAAAAAAAAGGAAAGACAAGACCATATTCAATACTCATTCAAAAAAGTAAAAGTTCCAGTGCATTCGATGAACAAAAAGCAAAGAATATCGCAATCGAATATCGATTACAATCGATTTTTCCCAACCCTGATTGCATGCAACCAAAGTGAAAACATAAAATTAATTGTGGCTTACTCAGCTCTTATCTACTTTGTAGGGCATAGCTTAAAGAAAAAATTCGTACTGGAACCGCTGCATTATAATTGTAACATTAAATCCAAACTAGCCTATACTCCTAATTTCCTAAACACAAATGTATAGCTATTACTTATATTCTGACAGGCGTTACTTAAGAGGTACCGCTAGATCCCATACAAGGGTGTCGGTAAATTACGTTACTGTAAGTTCTGGCAAGGCTACAATGCAGGTGCGCCTGTAATTGCACGAAAAAGCGGACCAACAAGGTCCGAAAAGTCGAAAAATAAACTATTGTTACAGTAACTTAACGTTTTATTACAAATACAGCTGGTCAGAAACACACATTACGCAGGAAAACAACACCGTTAGCGGTCAGCACCTGCACCGCAAAGGTAATTAAAGCCCTTGATTTTTATTAACGCATTTCGTGCTACCAAGAAAAAGAAGTCGTGTTAACTCAGAAAAATGTTAACCCTGGGTTCTAATCTAGCGTAGGCAACCAAAACCAAAAAATAGGATAATGGCAAAGCTCCAGAAGAAAATAACGTGCTTTTGAATATAGGCTAAACTTTCATTTAATTTTTTAGAACGCCAAGCTTGCAGGAATTTATCCGGGACCTCACGATGAGAGTTTGTTTCTTGAAAAACGAGAAAGATTAAACCATGGAGAAAAACGAGGCTACGTTGAGACCAAAACACTCTCAGCAGAAAGAAGAGTTCTTTTGCGTCCTCCATTCCCTTCACATATCTCCAAATATCAAAGCGGTCTTATGTATAGGCGTGACCCTTGGGAAGAATAATGGAACTGGAACCGTTCGTTTTGTTCCTGGAATTAATATTTTAAAAGCTTACTTTATGGATGCTTTTGCCACATCGGACTTTTTTCTCTATTTGTGCAGTTTGTTTCACTGCAATTTTGTAATGTTCTTTTAGAAGTAAAAAAATATTTGTTGAATAATATTAATCTTTACATTTTTCAGACACTCACTGTCTTGTTAAAATGTTTTTGATCTCAAAAATGATTGGGTAATATGCATTGATCTTATGCAAGCAATTGATAAACCGTTCACGCATATACAACAACCAACGTATTATACGCGTAAATGAAAAAATGTTTTAGGCAAATCTGGATTTCCAGGTCTTAGATAAATTAGGGGTTGTGGAAAAAGTTATTTTTTTTAAGTCGCATAATTGCAGCTTAGGTTTTGACAATAGGCTAGTGAATTCCACGCATCATGGAAGATGCCCTAGTTTATAATGAAATTCACCAACTTATTTCCAGTGCCCAATGCATCAGCCAATCGGCTATCTATATGTGCTGTGTGACAAATCTTTTTTTGTTTTGTAAGCCACATAATTTGATACTTGGCGCTTAGGTTTTTACGCTGATGAAGTATGCACATCATGGAAGATGATCTAGTTGCGAGCCAAACTCACGAAGCCAGCTCCGGAGCCCAATGCACCAACCACTCTGCCAGCTTCATGATTGTGAAGCAGTTTATTATTTTTATTTCTTCTTTTTTTGTTATTTATTCAAACCACATAATTGCAGCTTGAATTTTTATAGTAGAGACGTATATGCATCATGGAACATGACGTAGTGGAGCATCAAACCCGCTAAGCCAGCTTCGGAGTCCGATCCACCTACCGCTCGTCTCGGCCAACATCACCGCGCGATAGGTTACATGCTTAGTTTTGCGTGGATAGATTTGTGCAATCTAACTTCCGCTAAGGGACAGTCGAGCGCCATTGAATGGGCATATTCTTGCTTATCGGTATTCAAGAGTCCAAATCAAACTTGACGTGTTGTCATTGCACGCGATAAAGTGGGATTTTTTACAACTTTTACGTAGTGCATCACCAAAGTTTTCTAGGTCATAGTACGGCCATAACATTAGTTCAATGGAAGCAAGTTGCGTGCGCACGTAACTGCATTTACTAAACGTCAAATACGCATGATAAAAAAGGTTGTCCCTTTCAGTTTTTTTTTGCAAGATATAAATACCTAAATGATCTAACCTTAACCCAATCCGTTTCATTGGTCAAATCTTCCAACTTCCTTCTAAGAAAAAATGAACAAAAGTTCACAACTCTCGTCATTTTAACAACAAACGTTAGTGATCAATGAATTAGTTAATTCCTATCCGCTTCCCCTATGTGACATTTTATGAATAATTGAGGCTAAAACTTCACGCAAGGCAATTGGTTGGAAACTTGTCCCAAATAGCAAACTTATCCAAAAAATAACGATTTTTAGTCAAAAGGTATAGTTAATTGTTAAAATAAAAAATGTAATTAATTAAGTAGCTCAACTTTGTGGTACAAACAAGGAATTGCTTTGCTTATTGAGGAAGCTTACCAAAAAATTGACCTGCCTTATGACCCGTCTTCTGCTCTTAATCAAGAATAAAAATAACTAGGCTAATTAGTTGACGTAAAATCGGCTCAGGGACTACCAAATTTTATTTTGCACTTTGTAGTCAAAGGTGCTCTTCTCTAAGCATGCGCAGTTTACGTAGTACGAAAAATTGCACGCATAGAATGCCAATGGTTGCAAGCTAAATACTCTATTGGTAAAGAGTCCCGTACATCTAGACCAGCTTGCGAAACAAACCAATATCTGCAAGAAGGGTAGCGTGGCCGAGTGATTCGGAGCGTCGTTTTTTCGACGGCCATGATCGCAAGGTTAATGGTTCAACTCCCACCCAAGCCTCGTTGTTGCGTCCTTGGATATAAGATGCTTTACAACAATTATCTCTGCTTGGTGGAATCTGACAAGCAGCAAATTAAAGAAGTCAGAAGCAAAATGCTAGCGGAAAACTCGGAAACAAAGGCAACTCCTCAGCGAGTCTGGATTCGTCCTACGCATAGCGCCTCCGTCGCTTTCTCGTGACAGGAGGATAAAAATGAAGAAGTTATAATCAATCGATCAAGGACTAGCTGCACCGCCGCTGTCGTATTACCTGCTAGTTAATACTCTTGTTAAAATAACTTTGCAAGTAAAGTGAATTTTTTTGGCAAAAATTACGCAAACTTTTCTTTTGCGTCATTTGAAGACGTATAACAAGTGCTGTAAGTAAACTAATATTTTGGGCTGACCGTTTATGACCCCTGGCATAGACACGCATTTCAAACATTGGCTTTTTCAGCAGACAACTCACCGGAAAAACCACACCTTAACTGGTATGAGTTGGCAAAACTTTTCAACAAAACAAAGGGCATATTTTTTGCAACCTGAGAAGAACAACAGGCGAATTAATTGCGTCATCAATCATTATCTTGTTGGCGTGATAATATTTCAAAAAATTTAAATTGCTGATGCAAAATGGATTTACCACACGCAACAGTTTGCATGTTATTCACACAACAGATGTCATTCTACATCACAGGATGAATCAATCACATAGATTGTTATGTTGTAAGTTAAGTTTAGTATCACCCAGTACCAGAGAAAGTTGCGTTAGCGCTTCAAGGAAATTGTAGGTAAATTTCTTAAAATAAACTAAAACCACAACTTAAAACGACTTTAGCAATTAAACCTTTAAGCCTTTATTAAACATACGGCTTTGGCTATGCCTCAACAAAATTAGTGCTGTGTTTCCAGTTTTACATCCAAAAGCTGCTTAGTGCAATTTTTTTACGCTTGAATTTGGCAACACAAAAAATTAAACGCAAAATTTATGATATTGGTTGAAACACCACGAAAAAATAGTTTAAAATATAGAGAAGTGATCAATTGCGTAAGTAATATCTTGCAGATTTTGCAGCAATAGTTCTGCGCGTGCCAACAAACAATTTTTGCAGCAGCTTCCGTGAGACCCTCAGCTATGTTCGGGTCGCCAAGCGGTCACGCCTGCTTCAAAACATGAACAACGATAGGTATGGACTCGGAAAAAAATTCTGAAATATAATTAATTTTTTGACAACAATTTCTTGGTAGTTCTTTGATTTAAAACGCTCCTAATTAACGAACAGCTAGAAACAAAATGTTGAAATAATTAATCAAAATTTTTGTTAAAACTTAAATGACCTCTCGCCGTATACCTGCCCATGCAAGGCATCGTCAAAAACAAAATAAAATGGGGCAGAGTTTTGGGGCAGAAAAGAGCTAAAAAGCTGTGTGGTAGTAAAAGCCTTCTAACTATTGTTAGTAAACCAAACTTTATAAAAGATGTACCCGTAATTGAGATCATTTAATTGATCTTCTTGGTGCCATTAGAAATAAGTTATACGTATGCTTGCGTTACTATTTTGTACTATGGTGTTTGAGCTAATACGGAAGCCAATACAATTTAGAATGTTTTGAGGAAATGAGACGAGTCTGCAAGGGCAATACCATTTTAAGTAACTGTAGGTTTATGCCTCTGTGGCAACCTCTTACGTACCACAAACGTTAACTAATTCGCCCAACGCCCGGGCGCCAGGAGCGCTTCCCACAGGAACGTCGTTTTTTTTTCATCAATTCTACAGATGTATACCATGTAAAAGCCATGCGAATGTAAAGAGTACATTCCATGTGTAGGGTACATGCATAATAGTTTTTATAATGGGTAAGAAAGGACTTGACCACCTGATGTAGGTGGTTGGTTTTCTCTCCTCTCTGCTTTAGGTGCCCTTGCTGCAACCCTAAATTCAAAAAAGGGCTGGAGCGCTACAAAATGCCCCCTCTTTTACTGCAGTGTAACCTCAATACCATTTCATACAATTTCGTCACGAACTATTACGAGCAAGATATGCAAAGTTGTGGTCTGACGTAAGAATCATGACTAGAAGTGATCAATCAGAATGCAATGTTGTTGAATCTGTTTGTTCGACGAAAAAGTAATTTTGAATGACGAAGCCGGTGTTTCGTATGCGTCATTGCACGTTGGGGGAAGCTGAAAACATTGTTTTTTTTTATCAAGGGTAACATCTTCATGTTTTTAGGCTGTAATGCAAGCTCATTATAGAAATATGAAACAGTAACTTCAGTGCTTTAAAAGTTGATAATCAGGTTTGTTGTTCTTTTTAAAAAGAAAAACCCGTCCCATTATTGTATTTAAGTTTTCAAAAACTCTGCTGCAAAGCATCAGTATCAAAAAACGGAACCTTTAATTATTTTGAGGGATATTGTGTAAATTTTTTTTATTTACAAAAAGCTGTTTGTTTTCGTTTACAAAAAACTGCACAAACAACGTTTCTAAAAATATATCACAGAAGATTGAAAGTTAGACAAGTTGAGGCTAAGTTCTTAATGTTATTAATGCTAAATTAACTTGGCGAATAATAACTTCCTTAATTCAGTTGAGCTCTTCCAAATGGGTAGCCTACTCATTTTACTTCAGATACATTTTTTTGGTGATATAAAAAATTGATATTGATACTACAGAAAAAATGTTATTAATCCAATCAAATGTCAAGGTGCAAAAAATTATATCGTACAATCATTTAGAAAAACAATTTAATTGAAAAAAAATCCGCGGAAACCGCAACGTCTGGAAGACAAAACCATTTTCAATGAAAGTCTCACGCCAAAACTCCTCAGGCGATCAAAATTAAGCTTCACAATGTGATGTTCTATTGTGTGCAATTAATTTAAGATCATATCGCTAAAATTCCGAAGTCTTTGCGACCAAAAGTAATGGTTTTACCTTTTTTTCCAACCATCAATCAGCCATTAAATTAAAATAGTATTCGCCAGGTGCCGCTATAGGTATATTGAAATTACAGCAAAAAGTTAGGATTGGACGAGTGATTGGTGTATTGGGGTCCGGAGCAGCTGGCTTGAGTGGCTTCGCGGTTCGATGCTCAACTAGGTCATCTTCCCTGATGCATGTACATCACTAACATAAAAACTTAGCTCCAATTATGTCGCTTGAAAAGCAAAAAAATAATGTAGCATGCTGGTAATAACGTTGATGCAGTAAGACAGAATCTCGTTTAATAACGCCTTAATTAATTTTAGTACTTCAAAGCGTGAGGGACGCTTTATTTTTGAAGAATTTGATGCAGTACAATTTGTATTTCATGTACTAAACTGTCAATTTGATATCTACGAACATATTCAAAATTTATTTGATAACACGTCAATGCAGCTGCTGAAACTTCGCTGTAAAAGATTTCGAATCAACACAAACCTGCTCGTTGGAAAATCTGACATAAAGCATGAATGTGAAGAATTCTTGTTTAATCCAATATTGGAGCAGCACAACCACTAGAAAAATTCGCGTGATATCCAATTAAGCTCTGGTGGAGCAAGAAAAAGGCGAATGTTTGTGGTTAAGAAGGAAGTCCTTGAATTTGACCTACAACAGTAGCCTACATACCTTCCATTGTCTAAAAAAATCTAAACCCCTTAAGTTTGTTCAGTCGAACCTCAGCACGAAACAAGCAGCGCCACTTTTTCATCAATCTGTCAATTTTTTTTAGTTTTTGAGCTTTAATTCACGCGAATAAATATTTATCAATAGCTTCAAAAATAAAGTCAGAAGAAAAAACAGAGTACAAAAAGAAAAGTGGCTTTTTCGTGTTAAAGTCTTCTAGAGTAGACTAAAATCTAGCGATAAAACACATAGCAAATACAATCTCAATGAACTCCTGCAAGTCACGGAACTCTTCCTAAAGACGACAAGGATTTCGAATTGTACAATCATCACCAAACAAAGATGGGCATAAACGTGTTTCGCAACTAGTGTCTACTTGCGTTGGATCGTAATCGTTTGGGCGTATTCACCTTTTCCCACGTTTATTTGTTGAAATCGGTAAAAAGAAAAGCTATTTATCACGCAAGATTACATCATGACTTGTCGTGCATCAATAAATGTGCGAATCTTGTAGTGTCTTAACCCACGGTTTAAAGAACTAACCACCTATAAATAGCTTTAAAAAACATTTTGGAGAACCAACTTATCAGAAAGTCAAAAGTTTACCAGGCTCGTCTGCTTGTTTCTTCAGCCACCAGACTTCGATCAAAATGGACCTGGGTGACTTACGCCACAGCTCTTTCGCAAGTGATTGATCACGATGTAAGTAGTCCACACGTGATAATCTTTCTACACGAAATACGCAATAACCGGAAAACAACCAAATTTTAAGAAGTTGGAGGCAAATTAAGGAGAAATGCAAATGATGCGTGTGATGCAGCAAAGAGGGGTGTGGCGAAAAAAGGAACTGAACAACAAAACAAAAACGATTCGATATAGCCCACGTATCAATATTGCCAGCTTAGGACATTCCGTTTTCTAAAAGTTAATAGCAGTTTTTCTCAATAGACAGCTCAAAAAGTTTTTCTTTCGCCGTACATGCCTACTAAAAATTCTGCTTAATACCGTAATAACCATTAACCGGAAATACTGTATATAAAAATAATCGGAAGTGTTAAATAACAAAACTGTTTCTCAAATAATAGGCCTAATTTAATTCTAATAACAGCAAAACAATTTTAAGTTATTTATGCTTTGCAATGCATAGGACAACATTAATTTTACGCACAAGTTTTTATAACATAACACCCCTGCACGTAAAATAATGTAAAGCATGTGTGAATTTTTACGGCATGCTTGGACCGCAAAACCTTATATCAAACAAGGATGAAATGTTTAGCACCCTGATGCAGCGAGAGAGACGGAATGTGTACGTTTGAAAGAGAAGACCGTGAGTGTGATCAAAACGCCTCTAATTTCTGCTTTCGAAATTAATTTCTGGAACTGCCCTATAGGCAAATATCGCCAAACAAGCTATGATTTTTTGACCTCTTCACACAAAAAAATAATAAAATCAACGAAATGAAAAGTAACATGCTACAGTAGAAGTGTTGGAATAATTAGGAGGAATGACTAACTGATGTAACCCATCCTGCAATTCAAAAAAGTAGTAAATCAAATCTTCGTTATACTCGCGGGACTACGCCAAAGCCTGTAACCAGGCCCATCTCCGCGGCGTAGGGCCTGGACAACACAGAAACGTCGCAGCAGTGGCCAGCCATTGGCGACACTGTGTCCGATTTGACCTGCCAGAGAGTTGAACCCCAGCTCTACCGCACTGACAGCGATGTCTTTAATAACTGCGCTGCATTAATAGTCATCATGACATAGGCGCGGGAAGTAGGGTGCCAGGGGGGGCTCAAGCCCCCCCTGAACTTTTTTTAGCCCCCCCTGAACCATTTGAGCCCCCCCTGACAATTGAAAAAATTATGCACTGAGTGCGACGGTATTAATGCTCGCAACGTACATACGTAATGAAGCAAATATTTTTTAAAGTGCTTTTAACCAACGAAGAATCACTATTCTTTTAAAAATCAGTTAGTTATTATTCACTAGGTCAACGTAAAATTTGGTAAAATTTTCAATTTTTGAATTTTATTTTTAACCGTGTTTTATATCAGCGTTTGCAAACCTTTGCAGCAGTCATGGACGATGGACCAGTAAAAGTATAATGGCTGCCAATTCTTGTAGCTGCCAAACACTTTACGCCAAACTACTCTGAATGCTCGAATGAAAGTCGCTACTGATCATGGGAATTACGTAAATCGTAAACGAAAATACGGTGAAGTGCAAAAAAACGGTCCTCAATCCTTCAGATGTTCCAAATTCCACCAAAATTTTTGTGAAGAGCTAAAAAAAAGGTCTTCATGGCTCGGACGCGTTACATGAACTGGAAATGTTGGTGGCCAACCTGATTTGTGCACATGCCAAATTAACCCGGGATCGACAGCCAAGCATCCAAAGATCGACCGGTACATCGCGATCGACTGGTTGGGCACCCCTAATCAAGCTTATATGAGCTGGTGCAAGTTCTCTTCTGGTTGAGTTTTTTAATGGTTTTGAATTTTTTCTACCAACCCAATGAAGCGGCTAAATCACTACTAAACTGGCACCGATGATCAGTAGGCTACTCGATTTGAGGGGGATGCCATCCCCCCTGAAAACAACACCATCCCCCCATAAAACATTTTAGCGTAAACCAATTCTTACAACTATAATGACCATTTCTTTTTAGGTCTGCGTGAAAAGTTGTAGCCTACCACCCCCCATAAGTGTTTTCACAACTCGAGCACTGCCGATGATTGTTACTAAAATTGAGCTAGTACGCCTACCTAAATACCTATATCTACACATCTCATTATGTTAAAAAATGGTTCAGTGCTTTATTTTGATTGTGTGTTTTTTGTTATTTTTAAACCTCAATGGGGCATTGTTTGTTGCATGTAACTCTGATCAGCAAAGCAAAAGTTAGATCGGACAAATTTTGTTTGCCTACTTTTTGGTTTTGTCATTGAGGTATTTGCATTTTACAAATACATGAGTAGTGATTCGAGCATGGTTAGAAAAGCCTAATGGTAGTAAGCAATCTTGTTTTCCACGATAAAAAATTATCCTGAAAAAGTTCCGGTCACTTGAGCGGGCATGCAATTGATGTCTATCAAAATAGGTCTGCTGAGTGTCCTGCTCACAAAAACGTGCGTTCGAAAAAAGGGGGGTCTGGGCGAAGCCCCCCAGACGTTGACACGATCTTACTATTTTGAGCCCCCCCTGTCCAAAAAACGTTCCCGCGCCACTGCATCATGACGTCATTCATTTTGATGAAACTGAGAGTATTTGTTTCGAAAGTTCTATTCAAGCGAGTTATCGTAAGGATATCGAGAAAATAAACAAAAAAATGTGCAAACAAACAATCTAGACTAGTTAATACGAAATACAACCAAAACAACATGATTGTTATTGTTTTTTTCGCAAATTAACTAAACCCAGCTAATCAAATCCGATTGCTAAGAACTTCATTTGATTTGTGTGAATAAGGCAACGTATGGTAAAGAAAGGATTGAGATTGCGAAAAAGTGCGTATTTTGTAAACAAGAAATAACAGAAATAAGAAAGCTTATCATGAACTTGCAGAAAACATTGATAATGACTCAATCAAGCAATTATGACGCATCGACGCTCATCAGAATCCTCCACGAAAAACTCGCATTAATAGGAAAAAACGTGTTGAAATTCATCGAATAATAATGATGATAAAAATGACATAATACTAACATTTGTACAGCCAATGTTTAAAAAATCGCTAGGTAAGCAACTGAAGAACCTAAGACTAGTCATTAGCTTACATTTGAATGTAGCCGTCAATGCGCAATATCATTAGTAGGGAGTGACACTCAAATACAAGTTTGCTAGTAATAGCAATTTTCCTATGCCAAATCGAATAACTAGATCATTGATAACAATTTTTTGACCAATTTTTGCATTTTAGCTGCCCACACTTCCCATTGCTATGAAGAGTTGGAGACGTACCCCCAAATCAAGATATTGCTCTATCTTTGAGTAGGATTGTCGCATTGAGCTGTAATTAGTGTCAAAAGAATTGGAATACCCAAGTTTATATACCACTTCAAGAGAAACTTTAGGTCTAAACCCTTCAATTTAAAAGATATTAGCAATTATGTCCATTTTTAACAAAAAACGGTGTGTTTTCAGTCGCTAGCAATGTTACAGCAATCACTAGCTGTTAGAATGTTTCCATGACACTAAATTTATTCCACTAAACAATAGTTACAAGCATACAGCTACATTATTTCGTGAAGTCTGAAAGATTATATTGCAGTATAAGCAAATTAGTGTCATAATTACATAACAATATGATTTTGAATATAAATGCAGGGGCTTCCAACTGGTGCGTTTTGAAATTCCAAAGGCGTAGCAAACGTGTTTTCATTAGCGTTCACTCTCATTGGGTAAAATCGAAAACAACAAAATTCAGTTTATTCAATTTAGTTCTGGAAGCACTGGCATTGTTACGAGTTGAACCTAGTACCATGACATCTAGACATGGAGGAATGCAAACGTTTTCAAATTGTCTGACAAAATAGACGCCTTTGTAAGCAAAATTTGCTTGTGGCGTTTTGACGTATCCGACAATTGTGGCCATGAATACTTTCCTTTTTACAAGATGAATGCGAGCTGATCTTTCCATTGTTTTGCTACCATTAGTGGTTTCAAACGCAGCTTCTGAACATTTGAACAGACTTAAGACTAATTCCAAGCAGTTCTTTACCAGTGATTTTTCTTCCTACGCCTGGATAAGAAACCCATTTTTGGTGAGCATTGTTCCTTCAATGTTTAGCGTACCCCAAAAAGAGGAATTTGTTCACTCTCTTGCAACAATACCTTGAAATCCAGAATGAATTGAGGTTCACGCAGATCCCGTTATTTCGAAAGCAGCTCTCCGTGTTTTGATTCCTGTTGAATCTTCTTGATGTGCGAGGCTGGTTTTTCTGCTGTGGCAGTTTTAAAAACAAAATATTGCTCAAAATTGGATGTCGAACGGGAAATGCGCGTTGCGGTTTCAAACATCGCACTACGATTTGAGGTGCTTTGCCGAGACAAAAGATCAAATACGTCGGATTAAGTTCAACTGAATAACAATGTGTGAAACTTTTGTGAAGCTGTGCGTCATTTGATTTTTTTCGGAGATGAGTGTGCCGTGAGTTTACATTCACTTGGGGTTTTGGACAAAAATATTGACAAACTCCGATTGGCAGTTTGCACTCCTAAAACAAAAGCTTTGTTGTGGTCAAGTCGACCCCTTCTATAGCTTTTGCGAACGAAGCATCAGCATCACCTTGTTTAACAAGAGGCACACTGGCAAGACTGGGAGACTTTTTGCAATAATAACGTTTGCTGTAATAGGCTGATTGGTAGAATAAAGGATCTACTGATGAAGAAAAAGCTATATGCAAGATTCTGCTGATGTAGATCATAAGATGAAGGGCCACATCAATCATGCTTTTTATGCAGCTGACTGAAAAACTTTTCCTTCACTATACAGGTTTTGGGTTGTTGTTTGCTAAGAAGTGCATCAGGGGCGCATCCAGCATATTTCAAAGGGGGGTTAAGGAAAAAACCTCAATCCTACACTCAGGAGCGGATCCAAAAAATTTTGACGGGGGGATGAAATTTTGAATTAGGCACTGTAGTGGCTATTTTAGTACTTTTTGAACAATTTTTAAGCAAATTTTGTTTAGATTTTTTGCCCCTAAATCTGAGTGTTTCATCAAATAATGCCTCTTGTTCGTAAATTTTCGATTATGCGTGCTGAAGCGTAAGGCTCATTGTAATGGAAAAGGTTAGAAATTATGGAAAAATTGTATTCATCAAAAACATGTTCAAAAATGGCTGGTAAGGGGTATGCATCCCCGCATCCCTACCTCCCTGGATCCGCCCCTGCCCGCACTGATAACAATGTCTTTTACCACTACACCAACCAGTCGATTTGGCTTCACTATGATGTGAGGCAAATTCTGTCACAGCTGTTTTGCATTAACAGCACTTACTGCACTTGCACAATTTGGACACTTCACTTTAAAAACGAGGGTTCGGTTTCAAAAGGGGGGGGGAGGTTCGACCCCCAAAACCCCCTTCTGGGTGCGCCACTGAAGTGCATTTTCGCATTTGTTGAGATTAAATACAATAATTTTGCACAAAAACCAGTTTAATATAGTTGGACTAGAATAAAATTTCCAAAAATTAACAATTTTGCTAATAAGTTAAAAAGTAAAGAGTTTACGCCCATAGTTTTTCTTGAAGTGGTATATCAACTTGGGTATTCCGATTCTTTTGACTCTAACTGCAGCTCAATACGACAATCCTACTCAAAGATAGAGCAATATCTTGATTTGGGGGTACGTCTCCATAGAAACGGGGAGTGTGGGCAGCTAAAATGCAAAAATTGGTCAAAAAATTGTTATCACTGATCTAGTCATTCGATTTGGCATAGGAAAATTGCTATTACAAAAGTTTGTAAGATGGTCAGTAAAAAAATGTTACACCCTAAATTATTCATTATACAGGTTTACGGGACATCGGTAGCTTAAAACACACAACGTGTAAGGTATAGGCAATTCTCAAATGACGCACTTTTTAAAAATCGATCATGAATATTTGAAAGTTGTTGGTGTACGTACCAGAAAAAACAACAACCACAGCGTTTAATTCTACGCACCTCTGCCGAGGAGAGCACTAAAATTTTTCGCCTTTTCGACCAGCGGTAGAGAGATGAGGAGCTGCGTGTTTTAAACGTCCTAATTCCATGCGTTGGTAAGTTTATTTCAAAATACTGTAATTTACGATAAAAAAACTGGTCTTACGTAAGTGTAAATTATCAAATGCGTGACTGTGCATTTTGAACACCTTAAAAATACGTTAAGTATCAAACGAAGAAAAAAATAGTTACTAAAAATGTCTCGAATGACGCAAACAAGATGAAGTTGTGGCTAAAATAAGACTAATTCCACCAGCCCGGTATTCAGTCACATACGTAAGAGTGGAACCTTTAAGGTCAAGATCTGCAGTAGTTTCTTCAAACCAGTTAAAATTTTCTGAAACTAATTTCAAATTCGGTTGAAATGGTTTTCTGATGGCAACTTGCTCTTTCCGCGAAATGACACAAGGATGGCTCGTCGCTTTATTGCAAAAACGTTATGTGAGTTAAGCGGCCGTTGCGGTAAAATCATTTTTCAACTGCTAATTAGTTTCATATTGTTGTAAAAATAGATATTTTTATTTCTCCGAAATTTAGTTTCCCGTATGTCAAAAAACCAGGCATTAAGAGTGTAAAAATTATTTCTAGTTTCGTCATACAAAAAACACTTCATCTTATTAAACGGCAGCAGGATGCCAGTGTCTATCCATCACGAAAAACAGTGAATCCTGATGAGTCGATATCATTACAACCGTTTTTAGACTGAAAATGGCGCTTGGCCATATTTCCTTATATTGCTAAAATGATCACGTTAATTAATGATGCTGTTTTTTCCGTTAATTTAATTGTATCTTTAATGTCAATCACATGTTGAAACACCAATGTTTTAAAACAAATGATTCTTGCGCAAATGAGATTATGTAATTTCAATTTAAATTTGTAAAGGTGAATCCCCGTAATCCCAATAATTTAGGATATCGGCGACATTTCCGATCATTTAAGCACCGAATAATTAACACAAATCATGACGTCATTGTGGTAAACTCCTGCATGAACTTAAATGCTTTTAAAAAACAAACATCGAAATTAATTTCCTTGACAAATACAAAAAATCGCGCTGAATGTACTTTAGCAAAGGCCTAAGGGTAAATCACCAGTGAAAGTGACGGTCATGCAACGAAAAATTTCTCACAATAAACAAAGTTAATGCATTTCGTTCCTAAGATCTGATTAATTACTTTTGAAATAAGTTAGCCTAAGTTTAAGTCTCCGACACGAACAAGCAAGGAGCACATTCACCACCAAAGATGCGATGTTTGTTGGTTGATGTATGCCTGCATTTTTTTTACTTTGTCTGTCGGTTAGAAAGAAGCTGCAGATATCGTGAAGGTAAAAGCATAACTTGGACGTAAATATACGCAACAATGCCAGCAAATTGCACTTAACCAAATCTTGGATCGTGGTCCATTTGACCCCAGCATATAGGATACACAGTGAGGCCAAAACATGAAAAAGATTTACAAATAATGTAAAGGAAGAAAACCTTGCCAAAAAAGCTGAAACGCAGACATCCACTACAACTTATATCCAAATAAGTATACGGTATTTCACAGACTGATGTCCTTGTAATTCGGTGATGTTTTATAATTCCAAAAATATCACATACCAATCTAAGCAATTACGTTTGTAGCAGCTAAAGATATCAAGGGTTAAATGTTGACATTTTGTGTGTAATTAAACCGATCTAAATTTAACATACTAATTTAACAAAGGTGTGCAATTTCCACATTCTGTCTTGAGGTCAGAGGCATTAGTAAGCAATATTTTGGCACATCCAATTATTTTTATGTGAATTTGAAACACTACCACGCAAAAGATTAGGATGGCCTAACTAAAAAGCCAGCTGCGCACTTTACATTACAAGGCGTAAGATATCCATTATAAACCTTTCAAAAATGCACAAAATCACTATATGATAATTAATGTCTTATGATTTATGTTAATTACACCCTTCATAATAATTACGATTATTCTGAAATATTTTTGAAAAAAACGTACTATTAGGACATCCTGTTTTGGCACCAACTTATGCGGTTTAACTACGATTTAACTGTCGCAAAATTACAAACCCAATTACATAGACGCCTAGTCAAGTAACATGCAGGTTTCACTAATATGCCGGCTTCGTAGCCAAACTTCGTCGTTTCTTTAGATAAATTATATAAAAGCAGTTATATTTTGTTTCAATTGAATATGAGCATATGTAATTAAAGCTAGGACATGGACTAATTGTTATATTTGAAGAACCACCTTTTTGCAAAGATCCTAAAAAGTTTTTTCTTCACAAATATGCTGGGGATCAAACAACTTTGCATGAGAGCACAAGGGAGAATTAGGAAAATTGTCTTCAAAAGCATTGTGCAGAGTAGCCTAAATATCACACAGAAATCTTGATTTTAGATTAAAAAATTTGGGTACCAGCCATGCCGAGGGAATTCACCCTACAAATTCTGCACCAGTTACCCATTTTATGACCAATGATATACTCAATAGAACCCAAAATGATATTTTAACACCAGGTGCGGATTAACGATCAAAGTGCAGATTTTGTAGTATTTTCCGAGTGCATGAAGCAAAGAAGTTGATGAAACCATTAGTATTTCTTGTTCGTTTTTTATAATTTGCTTCCTTGTCCAAACCTAAGAAAAAAAGCTGTTAAAAAACAAAGAGTGCAAAGAGCAAAAATCTTTTTTTTTTATGAAATAGCACGTGAAGAATGAACTTACCAAACACAATTTGAATATCATGGGGAATGAATTTCGACAACAAACAAGAGAAGATAAGATCGCAACTATCATTCTAAGTACTGTAACCGAATTGACAAAAAAAAGGTTATCCGCATATTCATTAAAATTACGAAAACAAGCGATCAACCCCGATAGTCTTGGTATATTAAAATGTCGATTGCAGTCGATGCAGTCTATTAAAAGTTAAAAATTTTACACCTACTTTGCATTTCAAAATCCAGGAATCAACAATTGAAATCTCGTGTGGTTTATCGCGTTATTGAGGAGTACTTTATCAAAAATAGGCCATGTCAAAAATATCCCAATGCATTGATTGGTGTGAACATGATCAACAAAGAATATATTATAATATGAAGTACATTTTTCTGAATTCTAAATGCAATCAACTTACTGTAAATAAAATAATATAAGTGTAAATGCATAATTATTGAAACCGCAAAAAACGATCGTGTCATTGTATAAAGTGGAGTTTGAAAAAAAATTTTTGTCTCAAAAAAGAAAAGCATCGCCGTCAAATTCATCTTATACTTTGAAACTCACTTAATGGCTAGCCTACTGTAAATTAACTATTCGATGGTTAAGATTAACGTATCTAAGGGAGGGAAAAGGTTGAGGAGCTCAAGCTCTCCCAAAGTTTTTTGGTTGTGCATTGATTGACTTTTTGATATTTTTAGACCCATAAAACTACAAGAAAAGCATTTTTTCGAATGTAAGCCTCCTCCCCGAAAAATTTTTGAACCGTCCCTGCGTAAACTAGCTTCATCCTCAGAGTTTGAAAGCACGAACTGGTTCAGCTTTTACAAAGGTCGTAAGACTATAGGCCAGAAAAAAATATCCAGCAAAACATGTTTTGACAGCTAAAGATACGCTAAATGAAAACCTTCTTTTGCGCTAATTTACCGTCTTGACTTTGAAGCCCCAGGGTTTTAGATAAGACTTCGACTAACGCAAAGCCCACGTCTGATAAACGTAAACGTTTTTAATATTTAATCAAAAGTTGCACTAAAATCAAACTTAGCCCTTATACAACCGATTTTATCTTCCAAAACCGTAAATATTTTGAATCGTAACACCGCAGTCATGGCATGAGCATATAGCGCTAAAAATAAAACTAATTTTTTGTATCATGAAGTCAGAAGTCTTAAATTGTTTTCAAATTTCCGAAAGTGTTTTTTTACCAAAATTTTTTGTAGCTAGATGTCTATGCATGAATATTTACATACTTCACTCTTGCACCAGACAGAAATTCCCATTCTGGTGAATGGTAGGTTTCATGTTGGGAGAGCTGGCAACAAAAAGAAGCGAGCATTATATTACATAATTTGTTCGCTGCACCAAGTAAATATGCGTATTTCAATAAACAAGTGTAAAATGCCACAGTCTCTACTTGTTGCCCATATGTTGCAATATACTGGACGTATTTTGCTTTAAGCTTTTCCAAAAAAATTTCTAGAAATTTACCCAAAGTGTTGCAATCTTTTCACATTGATTTCACACTTTAGTTCAACTTTGCCTTACCTAGTCTTCAAATGCTCGGTAATTTATAGAAATAACCTGAGGGTACACAACTAGCAGACAAGTGTGCTGTGCCACTCACGATCATCCACGCTAAGCGGATAACCAAGTGAAAATAGTTTCCGAAGTGACAAGCACCAAACATTTAAAACGCAAAGATGTATTTGAAATTTGCCGAGTCACAAAAAAGTTATAAACTTGGTGATGCACAGAATGCAATATAGAATTAACAGCGTCCTCAATTGCAATTTTTGAGAATTTGTGGTATATTCATTTAGATTCGAACTTTTTGAAAGTTCATTCGATTTTAATTAAATTTGGTGCGCGCCAATCAAAAATTAATTTATCGTCGCGGCAAGTTTGAAAAGCCATGCACAAAAGGTCTATACGCATTATATTTGGCAAATTAATGAAACAACCTCGCAAATACATGCAGACGAGCTTTGCATAATAGCCTCTACCCTTGACAAATTTAATGAAATAACCTTTCAAAATGAAACCTGATTCTGAGCAGGAATGCTCTCATCCAAAATTGAATGATTTTATTGGATGTAAAACAGCAAAGACGTGATAGCAAGCACCAAAACGAAAAAATAATCGAATTCGAGTTGCCAAATTGATTAAAATGTATTTCTATCTGGGTTATGTCTCTTAGGCCTACCAATTACAGTTGTTTAAAAAGCATTGTTTTAGACATCTCGGAGCCGAAGCAGCTCGAAATGGAAAAAGAAAAATTCTTCGCAAAAACTCCTGTAAAAGGAGAAAAAGCAAAATTTCCAACGAAATCTAAAATTATGTTTTTTCGGAGAAAAGAGACCCTAAAAAGTGATAAAATAGCCTCAAGTAAACTAACTATATCAACACCATTTCACGCTTATCGTTTTATTAATGGACTAGTTAAGCCAATGCAAAAAAAGCGTAGATATGTATCTATTATGATACTCAAGAATCAATGCGTAGGCCTAATTATCATCGACGTACATTACAGCCACAGAGACAAGTTGGCTCTCTATCAAATATTTTCCATATTTTTGATTTTAGATTAAAAGGTTGTTAGCTCTTGAAATGTGTAGGCAGATTAAATAATTTAATACTGTAAAATATGCATAACCACCGTCTGTTTTACAATTACACAGTAAATTTGCTAGAGCCAGAAAATTGAAAAGATATGGGGTCCATGCACTGAACAATGAAATATTCCAAAAAACTTCTTCAATTAATAAACCCTTCGTTTGCAAAACAAAAGAGGAATAAAAAAATGACAAAAACATAATTCGGTTATTTTCGATGAAATCTTTTTTCGAATGTAAGATGTTGTACTTTATAGGCGACATAGGCCATTCTATTTTTTTTACTAGGTTAATTAAATCATTACTACAGTTTTGCATTTTAACTAACTATTTTCGCAGCCGAAAAGAACACAAAACGTCATTTTGTACTTTACACGGCGAATTATAATTATTACAGCAATTTGATACATTTTTATTACAACGGGTATTACATTTAAGATATGTCATAAAAGATAATATCTACTTGTCTGATGGGAGGCACGCATTGGCTCACTCACATGATACAGCTTTGCATTAGTGTGGAAAAATGCTTCTAGAAAATTTCGTCATCAAAAATTTATTTAATCAGAAAATCTACGCGGATATAATAGGATGTTGCGCTGCGTGAAGACTTTCTGTTCGTGTATTCTGTTGACTAAATTTAACATTAATTAATGAAAACATAGGCAATATAACATGCATTATTGCATACAAAATCAATTCGATCTTTTGAGAACAATATTCCTTAAAATTAATTTGAAGTGCATCCCGAAAGTGCGTTTGATAGATAACAGCTAGTAAAACAACAGTAAAGAACTGCACTGACTAATAAAATAAATATAGATTTGCAAAAGCGGGAACCACTTGGCTGAGTTTCCAACTCGGATTTTCCCCGATTCCAGTCTATGTTTACCGAATCCGAAATCCAAGTTTTTAAATACTTATATTACGACAAGTTGTAAAGTCTGGAAACTTGCAAGCTTATCGAATGTGTGAAACCCCTAAACTTAAAAAGGTTTAGAAAAAGTTGTCTGATTATTATTTTACTTTAAAAAATTGTAGCTGTCACAAAAAACAATAACTTTGTAAGAAATTTTCGGCAGGTTTCGATTCCTCACAAGGAAACCAAAAAGAATAACCTAAAATTGCCCTATTCAATAGAATGTTTGCGATCGCAAAAGGCAATTGATTTAATTCAAATTCTTAGACTTGTGATTGACACATGCAGTAATATGAAAATTATAGAGATTTTGAAAATAACGATGATGGATGATGAAGCTGAAGATTCCAACATCGGCTCGATGGCGAAGGCCTAAGTTGTAAGGCGTAAGACGATTCCAAACGCACGTGTAAACAATTAAATCATAACTGAAAGCTTAGTAACGGTCAATGCACATACCTAACTATTTTCCCATTAAATCCAAATGTTCAACGATGCTGCCTGCTCCAGTCTTTAACTTTAAACAACTTCTTGTTTGAATCAAAGACTGTTTACATCCAACTAATTAATTGTGTACTTGCAACTAATTAAATGATGAAGCAGCCGACACTTGCTTTAAGACTTTTTATATACAGCTCGAATGAATGAAGTAAACCTACAAACGCATATAAATTATGTGCCGCGAACAGAACATCGCAAGAGCTCTGTGGAATTTTTCAAAGAGTCGTATAAAACTTCTAATTTCAACTTCCATAAAAAATAGAGTTTTTTGTTGTCACAAATTGATTTAAGTAACCTACCGCTTAACCCAACTTGTACCTGTGCAGCTTTTGCGAACTTAACCGGAAGGTGTGAACTTTGCAATATGTTCATATCGAGAGTTGCTAATTGAATTGTTTTGTAAGCATTATGTGTGTCAGTGCAGCTGGCGTCGCTAACGGCAACCCTACTCATTTGCTAGATGCAGCTCAATATCTTAAGCTTGCGTTTGATGCCATTTCGGATTCAACAATTACTGTAAAAAGCTCAACAAGTTTTAGTTACTGACGTTGCAAAGTGGAGCGGATAAGGAAGTAGATTCGATGACAATTTTGACAAGTGTCAATGACAAGTGTCAATTTTTGAGGGTTTGAAAATATGTACGAAGAAGTCCTTAAAATAGAAGATCAATTGTTGTGTCCAGAGGTGCAAGCTCAAGTAGGAGATGAATATAGCGAGATGAAAAATTCTATTGCACAGTTTCAGCGAAAATTGCGACAAGTGATTGTGGAAGCAAAACGCAAAAGAGGTTCTACTACTGTATATGCATCAATTAACGGTTCACGACATGTTGAAAAGGTGAACGTTAAATCACTTGCTTTAAATTTCTGAAAAACTTGAATCTAGATTTTATGGTAATGTTTTGCGAACTTAACAGGGATACGAACTTAAAGGCCCACTGCACCCAAATTCATCGATAGTTGTAAATATGTATTTGATATATTTAAACGTTTTCGCGAAAATTCGATCACGATATCTGGTCTCGGTAACGAGAAAACTGGTAAAATATCGTTAAATGCGTGACGTCATTGGGTACCAACAACCAAGAAAAAATGTGACTTCTAAAAGCTTTCGCACAGCGAGAGCTTTCGCAAAGCTTTCGAAAGTTTTCGGCAAAGTGCGAAAGCTTTCGCAAAGCTTTCGCTGTGCGAAAGCTTTTAGAAGTCGCATTATTTCTTGGTTGTTGGTACCCAATGACGTCACGAATTTAACGATATTTTACCAGTTTTCTCGTTACCGAGACCAGATATCGTGATCGAATTTTCGCGAAAATGTTTAAATATGTTAAATACATACTTACAACTATCGATAAATTTGGGTGCAGTGGGCCTTTAAGCGGTAGGTTACTGTACACTTGTTTTAAGACTTATAATTTTACATACAGCGCGAAAGAGTGAAGTAGACCTACAAATGCATATAAATTAGGTGCAGTGAACAGAATATCGCAAGAGCTCTGTGGAATTTTTCAAAGGGTCGTGTAAAAGTTCTAACTTCAACTTTCATAAAATATGCAGTTTTTAAATAGCACAAATTGATTGACTGATTCCTTTATTTTGATCCCCCTATCACAAGAAGTTACGAAGGCGCTATACATAATCCAGACTCGATTAGGAGTAATCTTTGTTTCCGAGTTTTCCTCTTGAGTTCTGCTTTTGATTCTTTAATTTACTGCTTGTTGGATTTCACCAAGTAGAGATAATTACCATAAAGCATCTTATCCAAGGACGCAACAACGAGGCTTGGATTGGAGTTGAACATCAACCTTGGGATCAATTGCAAATACAATAGTTGATATTATAAAAAAGGGAAAAAACATTCCAAACTACAGGAAAAAGCAAATAACATTGGAGTATTAATTCACGGACTAATAAAAATCAAGGTTAAAATGAAAATAGTTATTAAAACCAATTTATGATTATAATATTTATGCTTATACGTTGGTTTAAATTTAATGCTTAAGGTTAACACAAAATCAAATGCTTTATTCCGAAATATTTTAAAAGATTCACATGGCTCGGTTGTCTAGTTCATAAATAAATAAAACTCTAGAAAACAGGCAACGAAATTAACCACATGAACTCTAGCACTACAGTATTTTGGAAAATTGTGCGAAGCCGTGTAAATATATTTTTGAATTTACGTGATTTTCAACTTTTGAGCTGCTTTTTTAAAATTAGCAATTTCATTTAACTACAATTACGCAAAAAAGTGTTACATTCTAACATGATTTCATCATCTCATGATTCAGTAACGATTCATTATGAAAAATAATTAAAAAAATTTCATTAAAATTAGCATTAAACACAAATTAAAATGCAAGAACAAAAATATCAGCTGACTTAACTTAATGAATTAAGCCTAACACTTGGACTGCAAACAAAAAAGAAATTGTAGCTTCACTGCGACAAAATTTTTAGGACAAAGATCGGTTTGGATGTCAAATGATCAATGGGATCATAACTAAAACAAACACCATATTATATATACCAAAAAGGGAATTTGCATTTGCATGGATCGAACAACATTTGGTTCCAAACGCTGCGTTACAGAGACCACTGGAAGTTAGTTTTTGGCATTTGGGGCTGATAAGTCAATAGCGAATCAACTAGGCCACGAGTTCGCACGTACCTTGCAGAGCCTGTAACCGAAGAACTGCAGCAATACACCAAAAACTCGAAAAGAAATTGCTTTAATAAATGTGATGTTTGTGCGCCATTCGTGCAACGGTTCCTCAAAACGAAAAGAAATTTTGGTAAAGGATGTGCGACCGTTGTAAACAAAAAATAGTTGGCAACAGCGACTATTTGTTCGTATGCTCACGCGTGCATGTAATGCCATGGATGCATGATATGCACGCATATTATCTTCGTGCCAATACATAAATGCATCCAGGTCATTCCAAAGGTTAAAATGTTGACCACAATTTTCATGACGTAGTGAATATAAGTAATCACAACCAACGATAAACTATTTCCGTGTGCAATTATATGGCATAAGAAACAGTAAAGTGGGTACATTTTTAGTAAATGACTTGACAAATAAAATCTATAGAGGACTTTTTACTGTAAGGGTACACTCTCTAATAATGGTAGTTACTAACTTACTTGCAACATTTTCGCTTGGTATGAAAATCACTGAACTATAATTGAGAAAGTATATTAATATTTATTCTGTAGCATATTTATTCTCCTATCACGAGAAAGGTACCGCGGCGTCATAACGAGCTCTCTTAGAAGTTGCTGGACACCTGTCCACCAGACTAAAATGGAGTAATCCCACTAAGTGTCTTTCCCCACAGCGCAATAGGCAAACCTGCCGGCTTTTTCTTCACTCTGTCTCTTTAACGCTAAACGTCAAGCAAGGAAGCTGTGAATACAGTAGCGTATTTACAGGGGGGGCATTATGCCATGCCCCCCTTTTGACTCTGCTTTTCTGCTTTTGACTCTGCTTGAAAGTACAGAACTAATGATGCCACGTGACTGAAATATGCTAAAATCTTGTGATGGTTTCTGTAGCTTATGGCCAAGGGCGGACCCAAGGGGGTAGAATGAGGGGTATGCATCCTCCCACCAGCCATTTTCAAAAATGTTTGTGATGTAAACAATTTTTCCATAATTTCGAACCTCTTTGAAATGATAGTAATAAGCCTTACGCCTTAAGGAGTCCTACTAAACCCCGCAAAGGACTGAAACACCGCAAAGGAGCGTCATAAGACGACAAAGGACATACTAAACACCGCAAAGTGCAACAAAGGACCTGATAACCCCAAGCCTAACCCTAATTTAAAGTCTTTTGTCGTTCTTTGTTATGGTATGATTCCAAGTCCTTTGTCGTTCTTTGCGGTGTTTAGTAGATCAATTTGAAGTCCTTTGTCCTTGTGGTGCTTAGTAGGACCGCGCCGTAAGTAGGCTACGCATAATCGAAAATAGGCGATCAAAATGCATCATATTTGGCGAAGCAGTCAAAACTAAGGTCAAAAAATTTAAACAAAATGTTTGTGAAAAATATTCAAAAAGCACTAAAACAGCCATTACAGCATGTAATTTTTAAAAAATTTTTCGGGTAAGCATGCCCCCGAACCCCCCTAGAGCCTTTCTTCTTTCTCAATCAACTTCTGCTAAAAAATGCGCTTGAAAAAAATGTGGAAATTATGGCCCCCCCCCCCTTTCAAAATTTGTCGCTACGCCTCAGTGTGAATACTAATTTTTAAGTCATTGGTTTGACCCGACTTAGAATCAACCACAGTCTATGCAAATCCAGAAGCAGCCGCTCTATCCATTCGGCCACCTGGGCTGTTTGGTAAACCCTGCTCCCAGAACAGAAAATTAAACGTAATTTGCTGCAGGTGAATATACTGGGACAATGCTGGAATGCCCAAAGAATTATTTTCGCCGAAACGAATCGGTGAACAGGAGGTTCTGCAAATTTGGATTTAAAAGCGTTTAAAACATTCAACTAATGTCACAATTTTAACATTTGATATTTTGCAGCTAGTTTGTTGCTGTTGTGTAACTGCAATCCATGCCTGTATTTATTTATGCATGATTGAGTAATCACATGCAGATAGCAGACTACTGCATATTTTATCACGTTTGTTTTGCATATTTCACAATATAGTGACATTTTAAGCAACCAGACAATAACATCCTATTAAAAAGAAAATTCTAGTGAAATAATGTTATCCCACCTTCGGAAGTACGGAAATAGAATAGTATGACTCGGCAGTATACCCATGTCGTGCGGCCACTAAAGCCAAGCCAGGCCATGATATGAATTAGCAGAAACAACTTAACACTAAGGAGTCATTAAGGTCGATATGACGTAATTAGCAACTCATAAATTCAATCACAAACTTCTTAGTAATTTTACCACTAAAAATACCCAAAAACCTTACTTCCTTAACTAATTAATTTTAATTTTACAAAGCGGAGGACTAGAAATACTACATAGAACTCAAATGTCAGTACTACGAGTATAACGGTAAATAACTACTGGTAAGTAGTTCAAGTGTAAGATTTGTGAAGGAGAAACAACACTTTGGATGAAGAATCTAAGAGTTGATGCTTTGTCTTCTTCTCTGCATACAGTAAGCTTGATCTTGTAATGTGTGCTTAACTTACTTGCATGTTTTCAGTCAGACTGGGGCGCCACGCCGGGCAGGCTACATGGCCCCATTGCACCCTGAGCTCACTCGGTAACATTTTTGTCCTCCTATTCTATTGCGAGAAAGCAACCGAGGTGCTGTAACGAGCCCGTAACTCAGTTGCTGCTGTTCAATTCCACACCTAGACAGTGTCAGCCCATGCCATCACTTTTTCTACTACGTCAAACTGTTCGCCGTCGCGCAGAAGCATTCGAGAGAGTGCGGACAGACGTGTGGTTCTTCATTTTTAAAACTTGGACAAAAAGTGACAGCATTTTTGCCATCACCTCCGAACGACATCAATTTTTGAGACGGTCGCAACAACCGGGTCCAACTACTTTTCAAAAGAGTAGGGCTACCCAGAGTTTAAAAAAATAAAAGCTATGCAGACTTTGTGAGTAATTTAAAAAAAATATAAGTAGCTTTAAAAGGGTTTGCAACCATAAGCTAAACCTTGACGTCAAGAAAAAATTTGGAAAATCAAAACTAGTTGTTTAAATCACTAGTTTAAACCTTCGCGCTTGACAGCAGCGACCGATAAATTCTCGTCACGGCCCTAATTAAGCCCTTAGCTCCACCATTACTAATGAAAAATGACCTCGAAAATAACAACGGCAGCGAGAGCCTACACTTTAGTTTTTGCATATGGCTTAGAAGCAAAGTCCAATAGTAGCATATAGTTTCAATAAACTTTGGTCGTAAGCTGCACGCGATAGTCGATAAATTTCGATGAAATTATGCAACACCCGTTACTTACAATCTAAACTTAGGGATATAAACTCTTCAGCGTTATTACCTCAAGTACCTGACATTCAAATTTTATCATTTAGCCAACCTTACTTATCCTTATAAAGCAATGACACAACTGATGTATTTTAAGATAAAATTGTAATTGTACTGAGCCTGTTCGATGATGACAGAAAAACTTAAGTCAGAGTACATTTAAGCGAAGTAATGTAGAAATTCAAAGAAAACTTTTTAAAATAGCGGCTTTAATTTAAAACCATAATTTCGTATTCATAAATCGACTCAAAATAGCATAAAAATTTCATAAACGCCGATTTTAAACAAATTCACTTTCGAAATAATGATCATTACGTTGGGTTCAAAAATATTGCAAAACGACACACTTTTATTCAAATGGTGTCAAAAGATGATCTTGAATAACTTACGACCTTAGTTGCCACAGAATTACAAAAAGCTTAAAACCAGAATCACATAATTAATTGAAAGTATACCTTACAACAAGCAAAAACTTTGAAGTTCAAATGGCCGGGTGGATAGAGCGTCTGCCTCTGGGGCTGCAAAATCGGGTTTCATTCCAAGTCGGGCCGAACCAATGAGTTAAAACTGGCACTCACAGCTTTCCAGCTTGACGCTCAGCATTAAAGGGACAGTGTAGAGAACAAGCCGGCAAGTATACTTGTTTTGACTTTGGAAAAAGCACTTCAGAATTGTCAACTGGGCTCGGGCTTTGAAAAATTGTAGGGTTTCAATCGGGCCGCACGCCGGAGCAAAGTCGATATTTTCAGTGAGTTATAGGCTTTCCGCGATTGCTGACTGCATAAATATGACTGCTCGTCACTGGTGCGACTGTGGAGTGGATGGGTAAATCTCCTTTTTTTTTAAAATTTTTTCAAAACTTAAGCTGATGTTTTTGATTTCGGGTTTAAATCGGGCTCAAACTGGCTGATAAATTAGGATTCCAGTTCGGGCTTGAAAAATCGGGTTCGGGCTCAACATCTTCTGCCCGTTGACAACTCTGATGCACTTGGCGGGATACCTCATCTTTAAGTGGTTGGTAACTCCTAAGCGCACTCGTTCCAGCGCTTCAATCGCTTTTTCGTAATAGGAGGATAAGTATGCTAACAAGTAAAATAAAAAAATATAAGTGAACTACGTACAAATCAGAATGTAACATTACAAAAAAATTAGTGAGACAAACCCGAAGTATATCTTAAAATAGTCTACATAGCCTACATTTCACTCTCCTTCAAAAAATCGGTATCGTCACATAAGTAATCAGAATTACGGGCAAATTTAAATACAAATTATTCTAAATCGCACAAGTATACACGTCACTGCAATTACAGTTAGGAAGAAGTTCTTAATGTGTTTTTAATGAAACCGACACCCCGGTTCCTTATAATTTTGTAATCAATCAAAAATCTAAAAAGCATTTTGTGTGCTATAAAATCATTTGGTCTAACCAAAATGGTTTTGCAAATCCAACCGCTGTAATGCTTTATATGGACAACACTTCCCTTCTGGTGATGAATGCTATAAAGTTCTGACCATTTTCCACCTTGATTGCGGTTATAAGCATGTTTAGACCTGGCAGCAACAATTTCTGGTCAATACTCGTGAAAGAAATTTCATCAGCACAAAAAATCAGGTAGCATCACACAATGCTTCCACTTTCATTACCATGTAGCAAGCATTTAGAGTGACCACATTGGAAAGTGGATGCCGCACGTTTCAACGTTGTATTTGTGGAAATATTAATTTCGGGGTGAAGAAATCAAATTCTTAGTTTTTACACCAGGAAAACCACAATACTCAAACAACATCTGAACGCTACAGGGTATTTCGTTTTCGATTGATATGGTGTTGGCAAATCACGACTGTTTAACACTTTGAAAAGTCTAAAATTTCGTTACAATCACTACGGTCAAAGCAACTGTTAAATTCAAGCTTGATTAGGCCTACTTATGCCTCTGACCTCAAGACAGCTACACAATAAAGCTTCTTCAATAGACATCCAAATTCAAAACAAAAGGCCAAGATAAGAAAGTTTTTGAAAGTAAAGTTCACTTAATAGTTTTTTTGAACAAAAGTTGGGCTCTGATGAGCATCTCAACTGCACTTATCAGATTTTTACGAAGTGTTGAGCTGTTGAGCTCTGTCAACATCTCATAGGTAACTTATTGTAATCTAAAGTCCTGGAGGCAAGAAATCATTACGCTTGACCTCCAATAACGTTGGACGGCTCAGCTTTTTTTCAATGCTTACAGCTAAGTTCTGATTTTGGAAGCTGACATGAAATGCAGCAACGAAAAACTACACGACATATAAAGCTAAAAGAAGGCCAATAGGATAAAGTGCCTATTTTTACTTTACTCAAAATGCGTTCCAAGTCTAAACTTAATCTAAGATTGACGTAGAATTGACCCCACCTACGATTTCCCTGGAAAAAATCCGTTGCAAATTACCACGTAATTAGAATTTTTTGAATTGGCTTGGGATTTAAGTTTGTAGGATCAACTACGACACTTTACTGCATCAATTACGACATTATGACAACATTTGCGGTATATGAGGTAAACCAGTCACCGTAAGACGATATTCATTGCATACAACACTAAAATACTTCATAGATCAAAATAGAAATTTGAAAGACGCGCGTATTAGATTACTATCGGTTTGCAATTGGCTGCATTATGTAAGCTTATTTCCGCAGCAAAAATATACTCCAATTGCCCTATGACGTAATAAACCAGTCACATCGTGACAAGTATAAATACAAGCGATAAGATGCTGTCTGACACATCTGGAAAACAAAAGTAAGACTGTCTAAGATATCGTTCCTGGAATAACATTCTACAATAGTAACAGTAAAGTTAAAGCAGTTACTGATTTAACCGTCAAACCTTGTTCTTGGGCAAGTAATGACTTTCAGATAAAACGAGCATTATTTCAAACAG
The DNA here is from genome assembly GCA_964006365.1 of Trididemnum miniatum. Taxonomy (NCBI): domain Eukaryota; kingdom Metazoa; phylum Chordata; class Ascidiacea; order Aplousobranchia; family Didemnidae; genus Trididemnum; species Trididemnum miniatum. The sequence goes on from OZ023239.1 coordinate 9,004,214, forward strand.
CACGAATTTTTAGGTAAAAGTGTAACCTAGCAAAAAAAAAACAACAAAAAACAGGTAGATAGTGGCACAGACATCTTAGAAGCAAAATGTTAATAGACGATCAGTTTATCACGCAAGTTGTACATTAGAAATGTTAATTATTGCAGCCTAACAGTTTTGTTGATATAGTAGCCAGCCTTGTGACATAATTTCCTAAATGCTTGTATTTGTTAAATGATTAACCTTAACAGCAAACTTTGAAACGATTTTTTCACGACTTTTGCGACACCGTAAGCTATTTTAGATTTAAAGTTTATAGTCAACGTAATACGTTTTTGAATAATTGCCGGACACATGAAAAGATAAGGATATAAAGATGATAGACTCAGATTTAATTAGCACAGACTGATGATGATGAAATGACTGCTGCAAACATTCTAACTTGGCAGTCTATCATGTATGTAAATTCCCATATTAGTCCCAATATTTCAACTTTCCACCAAAATCGTTTCTCGCTGATATATTTTGTTTTTCTGCTAAAGTAGTGTCTTGTGCATTAAACAACTTACGACAGTTGCAAGTTGATCACTATAAGTTCAACTGCTTCTGAATATTTCTTTCAAACCAGTCAAAACGCCGTGTAATGTGTTCAACTATAAAACATGTTGTAATCGCCAATTCATCTTGATCAAGTAGAGATAACTAATTTAATAACATGGTCTAATATGGTTAGTTAGTTATAACTTAGACATTTCCACACCTTTAAATTGGCTGCAGTTGTCCAACGTAACTCATTAAAAGTATCGTTTTCCAAGTAATAACATATCAACAAGGTATATGACGTAAAACCTCAATTGCCTGGGGTAACTCAGCACTTTATTTGAGGAAATACAAGATAAAAATATTACACTATATTTTTAGAATACTGGTATAAAAGTAATAACCATCAGAAAACAACATTCACACATCAGGAGATGAAATAAGACACAACTTAGAGCAAAAAGTGTATTGCGAGACTTCAAGTAAAAATTTGAGACAGAAGTCAAATTAAATGTGTTTTTTTATTAGTTTCAGATTTCACAATACTTAAACTTTGTTTAATTTTTAACACAACCGTTTTCTCAAAATGAATGCACTGATAAAAATTATCGCAATTATTTTGATGGGTCAACTTGTTTTAGCTCAGCATCAAGGTAAGCACGTGATCAAAATCATCCAATTGTGACGAAATGTGTAGAGGTATTTTACATAACCCCGTAGTTAAGCCAAATATTAACATAGCCTACCCTGCAACTTGGAGGCTACAAGTAACTTAAACACCTAGGAACTAATTATACCTACTGTACTGTAGACACCTTACATTCGCAACGTGAACGTTTAATCTGATGATTCAACTTAATGTTAACAAGAATGAAAATGCATACATGAACGCAGTATCTAATTCGTAATCGAGTGCGTTATTTATGTTTTCTCTGCTCAGGAACAGAGTGTACAAGCGGTTCGTGTACTGCCAAACGAGGATATTTTTCTTATGAAAGAGGAACCTTATTCATTAACTGGAGAATTTTGAGTAGTCAGCCGACAATATTTGTAGTCATTATCAAAAATATTGAGGTGAGTTTTGCAAAATAATAAACATCCAGGGTATTTACAAACAAAAATTAATCTATGGTTTGCCCTGTAGACTGTAACCGAAGAAGCTTGGGGAACCATATTGCCAATTTACCAATACGGAAGCCCATCAACTTTAAAGCAACTAAACAAAGAAAATCGTATCTTTATTTTCAACAATACCAGGGAAGTGCAGATAGCTGTTCGAACTACCAATGTTCTGCGGTTTCAAGTGGAGTACTATGGTAAGATATAAACATTTATTGATTTTGTATAGGCAGGCAGAGCATTAATAGCATTTATTTTTCTCTAGCTGGATGTGAAGTTCTTGAAGAAAGAAACAACAGCATATCTAAAGTACCTGTACCAACAGCAACTGTACCTCCACCCACACTCAGTCCCCTCTGCATAAGCTTTTTACAAACTTTGCAGTTCCAGTATTTCACTTATCTTCAACAGCAACGTCAGTCATTTCAAATTAATGCAGCATCACCAATCGTTTTCAACAACTGGTTGTTTCGCCAAACTTTCTACGTACAAACCCAGTATAGGCTGTGCCTCGCGCAGCAAGTCCCTACACCTAAGCCTACTGGACCAACATGTTGGGTCGCAATTCCTACAATAACTGAAGAAATCAACCCCTACCCAGGACAAGCTCCCGAAAGAACGTTCGTGGAAGTGCAGGAAACAAAACTGGCACTTCAAAACGTTACAACAAACGAAAACTCGACTGTAACAGTTATTGATCTCCTAACAGGTAAGCACAACAGTTTACAGGTTTTGTTGGCAGCATTGATGTTAGAGTAGATCATTTGCATGCAATGTGTAACCTAATCCTAAGCAAAGAGCAACTTAGCTTTAATAAGGTTATGGGCTTACTTTTGCCTTGATGAGCATACCATTTAACCTCAAAGTGCTAGTCGTCTGGAAACAAACATCGCTGAAGGTTCATCTAGTCCAGGGATTCTTAACCTTCTTTGTAATTTTTACCCCTTGCCGATTGAAAAAAGAGTAATTTACCCCCAGTGCAGCACTTTCACCTTTTTAACACTAAAAAATGAAGTTTGTTTTAGTTTATACTTCAGAAAAATTACCCCCTCGGTAGGCAAAGTTTACCCCCAGGGAGTAAATTTAACCCCGGTAAAGAACCCTTGATTTAGTCCGTTTATCGTGATCCTTTCGTACATACATGCGAATAATTTGAATACCTTTACATCACAATATATTGTTGGAAAAATACGTCATGCTTAACTAACTGCATAATTATGTTCCAGGCAACACCACAATATCCTTGGAAACCAACCAAACTTTCTCCATAAGCTCACTTCCAAAAAACAACTCCACGTATCTTTACGAAAACGCAGTCGGTCAACAAACGCCAATATATACGTTGCTCTTGGTTGACTTAACGTGTCAAAATGCTGCAGATTGCAACCAGGCAGAATTTTCTTTTTTCAGTTATGGTAAGTTATCTTTTAAATTCATGCAATTAGATGGAGATCACTATGTGGCTCTAACTATAAATTTTCCTTTTCAGCGATGCGACAAAGTGACGTCGACTGCATTGAGGTAATCATGTGACTTATGCTATTTGTTACAGCATTTCTTAAGCTGATCGCACAAAGAATAGGCCTATGCATGTATACAAAGCAAGACACGATAGTGTTGTGAGACTGTTCATTATGGTGGTGTTAGTTTCTGATTTAGTTAAAAGCTGAAGCGCAAGTTTTTCACATTAATGTTAAAATGGTAAAGCAAATCAGATACACGTACGCTGAAAGATTGAAGCTGGTTTAATTGACTAATTAAACTGTGAACATTTTTCAGAGACATAACAAGTGCGAATTTAACCTCGGATCAGGCAATTACACTTGCAACAGTACCGCCTCTCTATTTTTCTCCTTCCTAAACGCTTCCAGCATTATTCCTCTAGCAACCGAAGATTCTTTTACATACGACGAATGTGAAGCATCTCGCATATTTAACGAGGCAACTATTGACGCGGTAAGAAACATTGCACCTCCTAATCACCAAATTAAATCTTTATTATAATATCGCAGCATTACACCAAAACGTGTTACGGGTAGCGATGCCTATCTCGGCGGCTTAGCGCCAGGGCAACACAGCTTCGAAGAAACATAGCAGCAGTGGCGAGTCGTTGGCGATGTTGCGTTTGATTTGACTTGTTCAGGAATCAAACTTCAGACCTAATACGCCGATGGTGATGGTTTCAACCATTACGCCAATGATGTTACATCGAAAGCGAGAATTCGGAAAGGCTTTATACACAGACAGTGTAATAAGTTTACATTAATCAATGGTAAAATGCATTTTTAACAAGCAATGAATGACACCTGCAGATGACTTAGCTTTAAAGAGGAGTTGTCTATGAGGAATACTTAAACATCTTTGTTTTTAGTTGAACGCAATTGATCCAGATTATGTGGATGGTAGCCGCGCTGGTGGAAAGAAACAACTACAAGAATGCCCAGATTACACACAATTCTGCTCAACTTCATGTTGGTCATGTAAGTACGATATTGACATAGGAAAACGTTTGCTACATTTTTTCATGTAATGATAATTACTTGATAGTGTGACATTTATAAAGATTTATTGCATTTGTTCGGGACTATAGAAAACATAAAACAATTAGAAAACTAGAGACTAACGATAAGGCAGCATCAACTCCTTCCAACTGATATTGGGGCTCAGCGAATTTGAAAGCACTGCACGAACCGAGCAAGTGTTGAACTGCAATACCCCCCCCAAAGACTTTGTATAAGCGATACACCATATTGCCAATGCTGTAATTTACACAGAAATGCATTGGTGTTGCGAAGCACCTACCTATTACTGAAGAAAATGTAAGTCTGGAAATGTCAGTAACGATCGAGCAAGGCAATAAAAAAAGATGAATCAAAAGCCGGATCACATTAATGTTTGTGATGGCCATCAAGAGCTGATGTCAGTTGTTAATTACAGGGTGTGTTTACTCGCAATTTTTTTTCTAGACAAAACAAAAGGATGCAAAAGAATGTGCTTTCGACTTGTTGTGCATGCGAATGCGTGCGAACATAAACACAACATATTTCCCTGATGAAGAAAAGGAGAAAAAGATCAATTTTAATCTTACATTATCTAAAGCTTGAACCCCCAAGCGCTCGAAGCAAAAACTGCAGCAGGACAAAAGCGAACAAGTTTTGCAACATGAACAACTTTCAGCATTCTACTAGTGCGCAAAAATAAGTGATTCATGTGTACATCACAAAAATCAATCCCGCAAAATATTGTACAGTTTACACAGAACTCAAAATTGAAGTACTTGTAATAAAAGGAAGTGTTTGCAATGAAATTACTCATTGCATGCTCTGCTTGATTGTCGCAATGTAATATTGAAATGCGGCATAGCCTATGTTGTTAGAAATCAATGCAACAGCATCTATGGTCAAATTAAATCTGAAACGAGCTAAAAGCTAAAATTCACAGTCCTTTTTTGATTGTCAAAACAATTATTTCTACCGCCTAACTTTAAGTTTAAAGCAAAACTAGATACACTACAATTTTTTTACTGATTGTGCCCTTGCCTTATCCTATACTTTTGTAAATTGCGAAAGCGATAGACCCTGCACTCTGACCAAAAGATCGCTATGGCCGTAGTTAAGTTACATGATCACCAATTGCATTTTGTTAATATTAAGATTTATTTGTGAGTTATCGTGAAACATATTTTTGCAAATAAATGATTTCCAAAGAAAAATAGCATTGCTTAGATACGGCTTAATGCTCGGAAAATCGTCTTGTTTGTCAGATCGTCCAAAGACACGTTTACAAATTAAATCGCAATTTTCGACCGCAACAGATCTCAGATTGATCAATGATCATTCGTACCAATGCAATGCAGGCGAGATCATCCGAGATAAACGTTGCTGGTTCAATTGTGCTACAGCATCACCAGGGAGTCGAACCGTTTAAAATATCGCTTCGGTTCAGGTTCAAGAAATTTGATTTTTAACGGTTCAGGTTCAAGACTTTTCAAAAATTTGGGTTCAGGTTCGGTTCGGGTTCAGTTGCACCAAAATTTAAAGGTTCGGGTTCGGTTCAGGTTCAATGATCTCAAACTTAAACGGTTCAGGTTCGGTTCGGGTTCACCGAAAAAAAGCCGTTTTTACCGGTTCGCGGTTCAGGTTCGGGTTCGGTTCGACTCCCTGCTTGTTTCAGACTCATTAAATTTTGAAAAGCAGTAGAATGTTACGCATCGCAGCACATGTCTACAGATTTTTATTAATATTTTTTAAGAATCAGCTTAGGTTCAAATATTGTTACTAAACGATTTCTGCTTAGATTTATGTTCACAAAATATTATAGGTTCGGGTTCGGTCCTGGTTCAGTTGCATAAAATTTTAAAGGTTCGGGTTCGGTTCAGGTTCACAGATTTGAAATATTTAAGGTTCGGGTTCGGTTCAGGTTCAATGATCTCAAATTTAAACGGTTCAGATTCGGTTCGGGTTCACCGAAAAAAAGCCGTTTTTACCGGTTCGCGGTTCAGGTTCGGGTTCGGTTCGACTCCCTGAGCATCACATTGCAAAATAGATGAACTACATGCAGCTAAGTACATAGGATCACATTTGCGCTATAAAGCTAAGCGGAATTCCAATCGTACCGGCAAATATCTCGTGGAAATTTGCCAAGTTGACCAAGGATACTCCACAACGAATTTTTAGACTGCATGTCTGCAACTTCCCTTAACATATTGTAACGATTCCAGTACTGCAGGGATTGTTGAGAGCGTAACAGACGACATTCGGCATATGTGCTCAGCTGCTCACACCAGAGCCGGCGCCAGAGCCGTCGACTTAGGGGCTCAAAGTGTTTATCAGGAGGGCCAAAGTTTGAAATTAAGCACAAAAGCCGCTGTCTTCAAAAGAGTAGGCTTATTGATCAAAATGTCAGGCCACTCCTGGCCCCCCTTGGCACCTGCCATGGCTCACACAGAATGCGAATCTTAATTGCAAGTTTTTAAAGACTATAGCACCAACAAAACACGCCGTATGGATAGTTTACACATAAAGTTTTTTCATATTTTTAAAGTTTGCTTTACGGTTAAAAGTTTTTTTTGTTTCGTTAACCAATAAAATTTGGTAAGTAGACACCATTGCTCAACTACCCCATCAGTTTTAACCAGGGCGTCGAACCGAACCGGAACGTAAACCGAAAACCCGAATTAACCGCTTCCTTTCATTGAACCCGAACCGAACCGTAGCCTTTATGATTTAATAGACGTAAACCGAACCTGAACCCAAGATCATCAAAATTCTTGAACCTTAACCGGATTTGAACCGTTAAAAAATTTTTTATCTAACCTAACGTCTGTGGAACTTTTGTTGCTTTATTCTTTAAGTTTGGACTAAAAAGCATTCGTAACATTAAATCGCATGTGTTCTCATGAAGATTTTTCCTAAGAACGCTTATTATGGTGCCTACAACAGCGGTTAAGGACATCTGAAGTTTATCTGAGGTTATTTCTGCCGCTGAGGACAACCTTCATGAGCTTCAATAGCACCTTAGAAAGTATCAGCAGCCTATAAATACAAAAAATAGGTCTAAGCTTATTTTTGAAAAAAATTCGCTTGTGGCTGTGTACCAGAATAAACCGAATTGACTATTTCAAATTCTTGAACCCAAACCGAATTTGAACCTGTAAACAGCGGTGGGCACGTTACCTTCTAAAAGTAACTTAATTATAGTTGCTTGGGAAAAAAAGTAACTAAGTAACAGTTACTGTCTTGAAAAAGTATCTAGTTACCGTTATAGTTACTTTCGATAACCAAAAATTGGACCCTAATAAATTAAGTCTTCTATCTCTTGTGATTACATACATCACCTATGCTAATCTTTTCATGTAAACAACAACATTTCGTCAACTTATTTATTCATTAAAAATTAACCTTTCAAAAAGACAAGCATCTCGAAATGCTCGTCGCTTTCGGTCAAACCAGCTTTTTTTGATTTTAAATTGTCTTTTGCTCAGCTGAACAGCCTTTCCACAGCTGCGCTTGAGGGCAGAGGAGCTGCATTGAACTTTAATGCGTGGGCAAAAAACGTAGTCCAGCATGCTGCGTGTGCCGTCAGTAAAAAAAATAACTGTAATTAGTAACTTTTACAGGTCTACATTTGTAACTAGTTACCGATTTCGTTACAGTTTTAAAAAGTAACTAAGTTACGACATAGTTACTAAAAAGTAACTAGTTACAAAAGTAACTAGTTAGAGTAACTAGTTACTAACTAGTTACTGCCCACCTCTGCCTATAAATTTTTGCTTCTGCGAACCCGAACCTGATAATTCAAAGTAATTTTAGTTTTAACCGGAACTAAACCCGCAAACCAAACGACGAAAAACCTGAACCGGAGGTAAACCGCCAAAAATAAATTTTGCGGAACCTGAACCTAAACCGGAACGATATTTCAAGCGGTTTGATGCCCTGGTTTTAACTTGCTACTTATTACCAATATTTATTTTCACCTCGAGTTCACGATCCATAAAAACTAGAGGTGTAAAAAATTTTGGATTGACTGTAAAGGACTTTTTATATTTCTCACTTTCTATTTTCGACACCAGGGCTACTTGTTACATCAAACAAAGAAGATCCAAAACGATAATTAAGGGGCTCATAACTTTTTGGGGTAACCGTTGTATTTTGTAAGGGCAGTTTGCGTGACAATGAGCCTGTTTCCATGTCCACAAAAAACGTGGGTCTTTTCAACGTGGGCAGCGCTAACGACAACTTTCTGAAAGCCCTCTTTCTGCGAAACTATCGCAGACCACCTCTTTAGGTTCGGCCTGGAAAGCCCACGAAAATAAATTTTACCTCACGCAAGCAAAGCCCGAAGACCGAAAGTCCACAGTTGAAATGTCTAGTATTCAAACATTGTTACGCGCCATAAAATTATCGCCACCTAAAAAATATTGAATCCACCCCAAGCGTGGAACAAACATACGAGCGTCCCAAGACTTCAATTTGCATCTAGAGACCTTAGCTTTCATTTAAACGACTCTCTTATCTGGCCCCTATAGTGCTGACAAACACAAAAACAAAATGCAGGGGTTCGTTGAATGTGCGAAAAGTTTTGGGTCACAGAATGTTCGCTTCGCTACTTGCACTGCCTCGTATAAAAAATTGTGCGAGGAGTCAGTATCTGCAGTTGGCGTGAACATAATATAAAGAAATAACCATTTTTCGCTGTTCTTATGTGATATCGATAAAAAGAGTTCATAAAACTTGCAAAATATTGAAACTGAAAGTGTCAGCGGTGTAATTTCGCTTCCACCAGTACAAAACACCAGTTCAAATAAGCATCAAATAGATACTATCCAATTTAAAATTTACTTTCACAAATTTATAGCTGATTATGACTCAGCTTAATTCGATTGTAAATTAGCGGCAATTGGCAAGAACTACTGCATTTTTAGCCTGATTTTACTAATTAAACATCATTTCTTACTCTTACTTCAAAAAATGCAACAAAGAGTTTATGTAAAACATTGCGTAACAATTTTGAAGTTGAACATTAAAAAATTACATAACCAATAGGCATCGTTAGAAAGCGCTTAAGCGTTTTAAGATATGGGGATTTTGAACTGAGAGATCTTTTTGAGACCTGTGTTCAATTGGTGCCAGCGCCCTTTCAAAACTTCCTAATTTTAATTTCAAGCGTTTGTATTTTGGCACCATTGCCTTCCTTCATAAGCCAAGTTGAACAGAACAAGCGAAATTCGTGAAAGCATCATGACTTCATGGCACGAAAAGGGGACTGAATGATAATGATAGACAACGAGCAGGAAGAAGCAGAGCCAACTATCAGCCAAATAATAATTTTCAGCAATATAGAGCAAGTCTATTAGATTGTTTTCAATCAAATGTCATTCAAAATAGCCTTTCCCAATTAAATTTCTATCGTTAAATTTTATTAAACAAGCAATTTCCGACAATTAGGCTCAGTTTTTCCAAATTTTGTTTGCTTATTTGTGCGTTTGATTTACGACTTACTTTTGGCATATTGAGTGGAGTTGATAGTCGAATTTAGTGACTACTGCGTCGTTTATGATTGGAAAGAGATCAGCGCAAAGAATGCAGTAAAAAGAAAAAAATATAAGAAAATATTTTGCACTTCGACGGTAATTATTAGGCTTTGATTGATTGACCAATTACTGCTGTTTCGGTGCGTTTTTGGGTTTGGGCCGAAAAATATTTCGAGAGATTCAATCGTGTATAAATGAAATATAAATTCTCATTTCTCAAAAACAAAGCGTCGATTTAAGCTATTTATTTACGAGGTGTGGCGTGTAAAACGCAATCAGTTTGTTTGGAATCACAACTGGATTAAATTTAAATATAGCCATAAACCTAATGTAATACTCAGATACTTAAAACAAGTAACCTATTTTAATAACTTCAAGCTAAATATTTTATTATAAATCATCAAGCTCATGGTTAAAGGTGACCACGATATGTTTCATATAAAGTTTTTTTTACATTGCGTCACTTTAAATGCTATTTCGTGAAGTCATTGATTCCAAATGTTAAAAGAACAGGTGTTCGATTAGCAACTACGTCAGTATAGTGCAACTATTTACGAAATAGTTAACCTTCTGATTCAAATTAGAACACCCGACGGCGAAATTTTGAAAATTTAAACCTGAAAAAACTCCTTGTTGAACACATATTTTTGACTGAAGTCGTTATTTAGCTATTAACTCATCCGTTCGTCGTCATTAAGTAAGCTAGTTGCAAATTGCCTACCAATCTTTCATTTTTTAAATTTTAGCCGCAATGGAGACTGTGCCATCGTTATAACAAAGAAAATGAAGCAATGTAACAAATACGAAAAGCGTTTTAAAATACCATACCCTAAAAATGTGAAGCACAGATATTTTGACGCACTGCCTGTTCGACGTAGGTGTAAGTTGGCTGTTCCATGAAAACTTTAATATTCAGCTTAGGAAAACAATGACCACTAACAGTAGGTCTACTCCTTTTAAACACTGTTGATCCTGTAATATATCAGTGATAGTTTGATCGGCTGAATTGAAATTTGATACAAACTACTAGGGATGTACCGATTCTAAATTTTTTGCCGATGCCGATTCCGATACTTAAAAAAAATACTTATTCCGATTCTCAAGAAATTGCCGATACTCACCGACGCCGATTAATTGGCACATTCCTATAGTCAGAACCGGCCTACAAGAGTTCAGACAGGAAACCAAAGAAAGGAGCAGACTCACAGCAAAAAAAAAAAACGAATGAAGTGGGTAGGCTAATGAAAATTGCTGGTGATCAGAGGAAATGAAATTAGATGGCTGAGGAAAAGGAATATGAAATAATTTTCAAAAAAAAAAAACAATCAAAATCCACAAAAAATTTTTGTTAAAGATTCGATCAAATATCGGCCATTTTTACCGATTCCAATTCTCAAAAAATTGCACATACTCACCGATGCCGATCAATCGGCACATCCTTATAAACTACCTCTTTAAATCTACGAATAACTTACTGCACAGGAGAAAGAAAAGCAACATTAACTAAGAATACAACGTATGGGCTTGTTGCTTAGTGATGCAGTAACCTCGTTAGCAATACTCGTTGTTCACGAAAACATTTTTCAGTGACTTTTATATAGAAATATCGTGGTAACGCCTTTGCAAAACGCAGTAGTTTTTTTACGTTGACCTAATGCCGTCCTGGCTTGCCGAACGGGAAGTTATCATGACTTCCACATGTTGGGTCGGAGGATAGAACTTCCTCTATCACCAACAGTACTGTTGCAAAACAGCTCCAGCAATAGAATACCGTAGAGCGGGGAAATATCACATGCCTCGTTTCTTCTTTATTTTCAATTAGAACTAGGAGTTTTATGCTTTTGACTGAATTTCTAATCCTGCTAGCCAGCACAAAAAATGCGAAGAGAGCTAAAACAAACAGCATCACTAAAGACAATGTTTTGTACGCACAGTTACCATACCACGAAAAATCTGATCATGGCTTATTTTTGTCGGCTAAAGGAAATATCTATGCTAATAACACACCATTCCGGGCTGCTCTGACGAGACCTAATAAGGTCGAAACAATGGCTATCATGACTTTGAGTAAGCAAAGAACACATCAATTTTACAACGCCTGGAAGTGTATGGCACTTCGTTAATGTGACTTCATCAAACAGACCCAGCCTGTCTAGCAGAGCCGGCGCCAGACCATTCGACTTAGGGGGGGCAAGCGTTTATCCGGGAGGGCCAAAATTTGAAATTACGCACAAAACTACTGTCTTTAAAAGAGTAAGCTTGTTAATTGGGGGGGCCAAGCATGTCGATTGGCCGCCCCTGGCTCCTCTTGGCGCCGGCCCTCCTGTTTAGTCATGTCTAAAATGGAAAGCTGTTATATAAGTAAGAGAACCATAATATTGAGAGCAAAAGAGGTCTACGACTTTAGCCAACAGTATGAATGCAAAGCTCTCTCTTTCAACCATTCAAGTGAAAAAACAAAATGATTCAGCTGGCACAAGAAAACTTATATAAGGATTAGTGAACGTTTTGTTGCATAACACCCTAGCAAGGTAAATATTTTCTCAGAGATGGAAAGTTCAACGAAATTTTTTGCAGTAACATACGCAAAGTATGCTCTTTTCACGAAAAATATTGAACTTTTGCAAAGAAAATTACTGACAACCGATTTAAAGAAAGTAATGCAGGTCAAACCTGACACGTTCTTACCTTTTCTTAATGGATTGGTACAACCCTTTCATTTTGTCCAGCCACTGCTGACATTTTAAAGTGCACTTTGAAGATACCAAGCAATAATATAAACACAAGTATAGATATAAAATTGCTTAGTTGGGAATCGGAAAGCAATTTTATGCAGCAGTGTAACATATTTTTTAACTGCAAGAAAATTTTATTGCAAAAATCTCGGTGCTTTTGAGTTTTTGTGGTAATGTACTTTAACTTGAATGCAACCCAAAAAAATTCTACAAATATAGTCAAATTAAACCATTGTAATCTATCTCTCGTGACGCGGAGGTATATAAATAGTACTTATGCTCATCAACTTGCAAAGTAAGACCGGCATTGGAGGAGTTAACATGATTGTTAACAGCCAGGTTGAAGTGAAGAAAAATTACAGTCGGTAAAACAGAAAGATATCTGGCCGAAAAGTGTGCTAAGTGTAGGAAAAGAACCCAAAATACTACTGCGAGCTTTTTTTGGAGAATTCATGGAGAAAATCTATCCTTGGTATAAAAATTTTGTACTAGCGTTAATTATAGAAATCTCCTTAACGCAAATTCTAGGTAGTGGTAAGTTTTGAAGAGCCTAAAAACGTTGATTTCAACAGGCTAATTTATCACATAAATCTGAAAAATTAAAATGCGTCTAAAGCCTAACAAGAAAATTTGCAAAAAAAAAACTGCTCCAAAAAATTCCGACAACAGTTTTGCAACGATGCCAAACACATGCTTATGATTTGCGACATTTACGTGCTAAAATGACTTTGTTGACAGCGATAAATTGGTAAAAATTCTGTTGCATTTAAACGGAATATCATACCAGGTAAAAACATTTTGCATTCTGACAGTGGCAAATTCAAAAAGATATTTTACAAACGCACGTCAACAATTTCAACATGGCCATAAATATATAATTATAAATTTTGAGGGTATGTTAAAAACTTGCAGCAAAATAAATCACAAATGATTATTTTGTTGAGTTCTGGCCTGTATTAGAAACGCAAAAACAAATAAAAATAATTACGTTATGCAACAATACAAGCCGGATTAAGCTTTAATGTTTCATCTTCAAATATTTCATTTGCTTTTTGCCAGCACCTATACAAGGGTGCGTCTCGACGTAAATTTCGAATCCACGTTTCTCACGTTTTACAGTGGAATCACAAAATTAATTGCCACTTTATCACTTGAAAAAATAAGCAAGAATTTCACGAGCAAGGAAGTGCAATGTCAAATTATGTTGCGGCAACGAAAAAATGTAGAAATCGTATAACTTCAACACGATTTTTGAAGCATTTCAGTATAGGATTAGGAAGATAAAAGCAGCCAATTTTTTGACTTTTTTTGTCTGAACTAATTGAGTATACGAAGCTATTTTTCGGCGGTGTAATTGGAAGTATTTTTAGAATATACGAACCTAAATAATATCTTTGCTTTGAATATATCGCGTATCTTTTGAATATACTATGGCAGGGCTGGGCAAACTACGGCCCGCTAGACCATTTCATGTGGCCCGCGGCCCATTACACAAAGATAAACTACTACCGTGAATCAACCCTTGTTTTTGCTGTTGACTGATTCTCAGGAGAAAACCGGACATCTGAGGACGTGCAGACCTTTTTTTGCTCTTCCAATCAGCGCGGCCCTCGGCTTCAAAATTTTTTCAAATATGATCTTTCGGGTGAAAAATTTGTCCACCCCTATACCACGGTATTTTTTAGTAGAAATGATAATAAAAAATACGTAACATTTGTTCAGAGAGAGCGTATAAAGCTATAATTATTAATAAAGTTATGCAAACACAAGGAAACAAATTCTGTAACACGCGGCATTAAAATTTAAGCAAACAAAATAATACTTTAGGAGGCTGTGCCAACGAAGAGAAGTTATTTAGAACACCCTTCATATAGGATAAATAAACTCTATTTACTAATTTTGTTTTAATTAAAAAGTCAATCAAAATTTACCGAAACAAATCCCACCTAAACCTGTAATATGTTGAGAGTTTAGCTTCTAAGAGATCAATTAATGCGCAGCATTGCCCAAGGCATGTTATGCTGTATATAAAAGGCAACTCTGTAGTTTGTACGCTGGATTGCAGAAGTGTTCGTTTTAACAGAAATGCGTTTACAAAGAAACTAGAATAACAATATATTTTTATATTGCTAGATAAAAGAAACTGAAAAGAATTTTAAAATACCCAACTAAAGTAAGAGTAATGATGACAAGACTTTTAATTAACCTAACGGTATTGCTTCTGGGAGCTTTTGTGTCTGCTCAATACCATAGTAAGTATTTTTTTATTCTTGTCATGCGTGCAATTATATAATCAGTAGATTCAAAAAAAGCATGTACAACTGAATATGGTCAACAATTAGTAACAAATAATGGGGCAAAATTTACATGAGTGTTAAAAATTAAGTCGAGTTTTATTTGTTTTTAATAGATAGTGTCCGAGATTACAGAGAATGCGACTCAAGAATTTGTCTCAGCTCTAGAGGCTACATCAAATATCGAGGAGATGTTGCAAACGACAGAAAGATTTGGACAATCTCAAACAGACAAAAATTCACTACTATCGTCCTACACTTGAAAAATATTAAAGTAAATTTAGAAACATTTTTGCTTTGCATGACATTTTTATTTATCATTGTGACATTCGCAAGTTTAAAAATTAATGATGCATACTCTAACTTAAGAGATACTTAGAAGCAATATACATGCGAAGTCGCTAGAGTCAGCGTAAGTACTAGCTAAACAAAAGCTGACCCATTAAATCGGTAAAAATTAGCTACGCAAATATTGATTTCCAGGTACAACTTTTAATCGATAGCGCTCGTCAGCAAGTATCTACGCAATATGCATTATAAATTAAAAACGCAACTCAACTAGTGTTTTACATTACAAAATATCACAATCACATTTTATTCAATAGATTCCAGATGCATTATCAAGTCCGTGGTTACGAATTTATGTTCAACAACGAAGCACCGTAAAAAAGATTGAAGTTGAAAATGCAATGGAAGTATTTTTCTCATTCAACGATTCAAATGAAGCTATCATAGAAGTATCAAATGAAGACGGAGTCGAATTTACAATGAATTATTACGGTATGACGATACAATAAACTGATTAAATCTGAAATACTTGATTTACGTGCAAATACATACACAGTAGGACGATAAAAAAATTGGATGAATCTGAACTTGTTGGCACATGCGATAAACATTTTATGTTATAACTAGGGCGATTTTAGGTCACAAAAGTTGCTTATTTTTGCTGGCTCCAATTAACACGAAAAGCGTGGAACCAAAATTTCACACGTGTGTGGCCAGTATTTATAAAGTTACAAAAAGTTACTTTTTGTGTTTTTAGGTTACATTATATTTTTTAGGTTACAAAGTTTTTTGTGCTATTTTTTGCCCAATTTTTCCTTTTTTTTATCTTTGCTTGCTACAATTGGAATAGACTTACACTCTGCACAATGCATCAAGGTGGTTATATACTTAAATACAAAGCCTTACATCTTCCAGTAACGAAATGGCAACTTTGCTATGTTAAAACTTTGAATTTTCAAACGCTTGCTTAAACTAGGATTACCATGTTTTCACTGCACAAAAGGAGGACAGATTCTTTGAGGGTCATCACGTCCGCTGATGTCCAATTTTCCGCCCAAAACCAAGTGAAGAGTAAAAAAAATATTCGTTTTTAACAACGATTGAAGCAAAAGAATTATGTGAAAATCGTAAAAATCCGTTGGCTGGTAGAAGCGGAGCATCAAGCCCCTGGGACTCCGACGGTTCTGGCAGAGCCGGCGCCAAAGCAGTAGACTAAGGGGGGCCAAAGTTTGAAATTAAGCACGAAAGCCGCTGTCTTCAAAAGAGTAAGCTTGTTAATTGGGGCGGCCAAGCATGTCGATTGGGGGGGCCAGGCCCCCCGGCTCCTCTTGGCGCCGGCCTGAATTCTGGCCAGTTCTTTTGCCAAATCTTGGGTGCGCCACTGGTATGGAGTAACTGTAATTACTGTTCTTTATAAAGTCACATTTTGGTTACTTTTTTGCAAAAATAAAGTCACATTTTCAAGTTTTTTAGGTCACAAAAAATCGCCCTAGGTATAACGATATAATAAATTGAATAAATCTGAACTTGCCAATTTACGCGCAAACATTTTTACGGTATGAGGATATAATAAATGGATTAAATCTGAGCTTGTTGATTTACGCGTAAATATTAAAAATATTCTAAGTAATAGTAGCAACACATAATAATACACCACAAGAGGAAAGAAAACGCAACAACAACCACTTTCAATTTAACAAGGCAGTATGTTTTGAATGACTTGCAATTTTTGAATCAACAAAAAAAATTCTTCATTATTCAAAAAATTTGTGAAGCTGTTGGTTTGGCATTTGTAAATTTAATTTTGTTTGTGTTCAAAATAAAACTTTGTATTCGATTATTAAAATTTAATGAAATTTTTTTCTAACAGTCGGCTGTGTTGTCATGGAAGGCAGTGACGAAACCATTCACAAAACCAAAGAAGTCCCGAAAACATACTTAGAATACTTGACAAAATTCTCAAACTTTCCGACTTGTTGGATTATTTTTCCCGTATCAAGGGAGCAAAAAGTACTCAAAAAGCTACAAAAACTTGCAAGAGGGTCGTCTCATTCACTGCAATTAACCAGAAACATTGAAGTTCAAAGAATGTATCTGACATTTAAAGATGCCTGGGTACCCAATGGAACCACCATTCAAGTCAACGATCTCGTTACAGGTAAAATATTTCGGATTTATTGCCTGTTCGTAAAAAATAAGTCAACATTTAGGTTTTACCGCCTTGTGGGTACGCGATAGATATCCGGAAAAAAATTCCGAAAAATCCGTTTCTACGCTTTAGTTGAAATTGTTTTCTTGTCGAAAAAAAAAAGATGCTAGATTTATCGACTACTTCTCACAATAACGCCGGAGTCACGTCCCATAATGTAAAACTAAAAGTTAATTCACATCAAATGGAGAACACGAGTTTACCCCATTTCAACCTTTTTAAACAACTTTTGAAATTATGTTGAAAATAGTATTTGCGAGTAAAATCACTTTAAATTTTAGCCTTTATGATTAGAACTCAAACTTTTTTTTAGGCGAATCGGTCGTGCAGATTGGAACCATTGAATCTTTGATGGTAGCAACACTTGACGAAACTTTGTACCGAGTCAAATACGTCGGCAACGACTCGTACATGATGTCCAATGTTATTTTTGTCGATCTAAAATGCTCACAAGCAGATGATTGTCGGCGAACGCAATTCAACTTCAGTACTTTAGGTAAAATATTCTATATGTAGATTAATACAACAACGTGCAAAATATACGCTGCCAAATTGGCAGCAACGGTTCCTTTTTTTTGGCCTATATAGAAGCAATCATTTAAAAAACATTACCACGCGTCATGGCGTAAGTCTATCTTATCTAAGAATAGCTAAATTAAAACGTTTTTGGCTTTATTTCATATTTTACACCCAACACTACAAAAATACCCTTCAACAATATTGGCCTTCTAAATAAACATTTCTAAATAAATTAACTGCCTATTTGTGCAATTTAATTGTAAATACAGCGGATCCAGAAACAATTTGTGGGCAATAGGCCTCTATTTGAATCAGCAAATAAATTTATTGATTATTATTTATGGTGATGTTTTGATACAGGAATACAGTCAAGAGATCTCAGTTGTATTCAGGTAAGTTTACACAAAATAATCTCAAAAAATATCTAAAAAAACACTGTTTCAGGCATTTGTGCATCAGATATATTACTGCTTTAAATAGAGAAGCCAAAAATCTTCATTGTAACCATGAAAGTGCACTCATAAACATGAAAGGGCGTGCCAAATGCTGTTGGTTTACCCAATTTGTCTTTGCGCTCAGAAAAAAGGCATAAATCTTGCATAACTATTAAATAACTTACGAGCAAATCCAGATTTTTTAGAAGGGGTGTAAGAATGAAAAAATTCTTGTATCGTAGTTTTGAGGGTCTGGAAGTAAGGACTAATTGATGTATTAATATGGGGAGAGGGTTAAGGCCCTTTAGCCTTTCTAGATCCGTTAATGACCAACAACTAAACGGTTTGGTTTCGACTTAGGAGCAATCAAAATGCTTGTTTAATGTCGGCGATGGAAACTACAACTGCAGACCCAACTACACCAGCCCAATATCAGCCCTTCAACGAGTTAGCAGCGAAGCTATGGTCACCACTAGTTGCACGGCATTTAACCGCTTATCAGCAACCATTATGGACGAGGTAAGGATACAGCAATTACTGTCAAAAACATCTAAACATAGCCACTAATGGTATCCATTACAGTATCGTAGCATTTAAATATTTCGAAATACCGAACAGATTTGGACTTATTTTGAGTTCTTCTCCTTTTTTATACGATTTTTTTCCGTTCAGTCGAAATTTTATTTTTTATCTATTATAAATCGCATAATGCTGAGATGAAACATGGCGATATATTTTGTTAGATCATTCGTATCGCAATGGTAGCAGAATCAGAACCGATAAAATCGTACTACGTTACTTGGAAATTCTAATCCAAGGTTGAGCAAATATTAATATAACACAAGTAAATACCCTCGTACCTTAAAGGCGCTCAGCTCATATTTGAAAGATTACCTTTTTCCACTCCGAAAAAAAAAATGATGTACTTTCGCGGTATTACGCCGAAGCGTGCAACGAGGAGCGGGACGGCAGCTACGCAGAAACGTTGCAGCGGTGGCGACCCTGTGTCCGATTAGACTGGCCCCGAAATCGAAATCCCCCCACACCGAGGTCTATAACCACTCACACCACCCAACCGTTTCCTTCTTTTTACATGCTAGAAAATATTATAATGACTTACTTAAAAAATACCAAGGTTTTTCACTAGTTTAAAGACGTAGAGTAGTTTTACGCAAATTATTTATTTTTTCAGGTGATATTTTCAAACGGAGGGCGTGAGGTTACTCCAAGATCTGGATCTCTAGTTATCCGGTCAAGTTGCCTAAACCACGGATCTTTTTGCAAAAAGAAATGCAATAGAAAAATATGTAAGTTAACTAAACCTTTGATCGAAGTACTAGCAACTTAATTTATTGCTGCTGCCAACAAGTTCAAATACTTTTTAAAAAATTTGGTACAAAGCATTTGATAAACAACTTTGAAAATGATTAATAAAGCATGTAAAGTATAGGGTGCGTCTAGTTTTTGTTCAAACAAGGTTGGCATTTTCAACGAGTTACAGCAAAACGTCTAAGTGCACAATAAACGCAAAAAAATGTGAAAAATTACTCGTCTTGTTGCCCTAGGTGGATGTGAGAAAATAAAGCGATCAATCAGTATATAAGAGTGCAAAGTATTTAAAGAATAGACAATTATTTTATTGAACGAACGGCAATACTAGCGCTATTTTTAGATTCCTGTTTGTCAAGGTACCATTAGTTAGTTTTCCATTAGTTTTCGATCAAACAAAAACTAAGATTATATTGGGAAACTATAACGTGTTTTAATTGCTAATGTATACTTTAGTCAAACAAAAAGGATGTGACAAACTGTGCTTCTTCATCAAAAAAGTTCTTTTCTATTGCCGAGCAACACGGGCTGTATTCTCATAACTGGAGTCAAAATGATGTAGATGTTCTATTACTTCAGTGGAGACGCTTCATTAGGAGTAAAGATCAACTCTGCACGAAGATGCAAACCAGTATGATTAAAGACGAATTTTTATTATCCCAATAATGGGGCTAAAAATTAACGCGCTTACCTGGGAAAGGGGCAGATATTACCGCACTTGGGTACTTGTGAAAAAAATTGTCTTCCCAAAACTCTATTGCTTCAAACGGCGTTATTACTGATACCAGTTAAGTAGCACCACAAAAATATGCTGCTCATTTGCGTCTCCTCTTTCACCCTCTGATCCTCCAGTGTTATCGTGTTATTTATTCCTGAATACAGCAGCGAAAACTTTTCAATGACAGTAGAAATTGTTGATAATTTATTTCGTAAATTTTTTGATTGCTTGTTAATTTTTTTCGACGTATGTCGCTATGTAATTATCATTAGTGAATGTTCAGCGCATATTGAAGTGTTTAACGTGTAATGCCCAAACGCGAGAGCATTTTTCTCAAAACAAAAGATTATGCTAAAGGTTTTCGCAGTTATTTTTAATATTGCAAGTTATGCCAGTTCATAAAAAAGTGTACTTCATCGAAATGTGTTTTTTATGAAAAAGTTAGCGACAAAAAATGCTAAAATAAATGCTAGAACTTGTAAAAAATCTTGAGTGTTTTCTCATGAAAAAGGTAAGGCCTACTTGAATAAACTGCCTCTTGATACTTAACGACACTTTATAGTAATGATGGTGTAATTATGAATATATAACTCAGGTTTTTGTTTTGAAATATTGAAAAGACCAAGTTACAAAAGTGAGCTTGCGCGCTTCAAATCAGCAGCTCTCGTGGAGTAAAATACGACTTGCTCTAACCGCATATTGAACCAGTCCCGGAAAATCTGTAACCTTACGGTAAAGCCCAGGGCCGTCGGGAGCCAATAGAGACCCGGGGCCACATAGCGAAAAGGGGCCACATAGCGAAAAGGGGCCACATAGCGAAAAGGCGCGAAAACGATAGAATCAGTACACTGTATACTCTTTTGTAAATTCTGACCCCATTTTTTGCCTTTGAAGTAAATTTTTTACCGCATGGTGGTTTGATGCGGACATGCGATTGCACAATGTCTCGGGTTCGAAAATTGTACAATAGAGAGTGAATTTTTTAACGCACTCTCTAGCAACTTTCGTCGCTTACGCTTAGATGCTTCGCTCTCACACTTTCTTGTTGACATCTTAACTAAAATATAATCTATACCGGTACTCTTATTCTCCTAGTCAAAAAAAAGCATGCTTTGTTATCTGTGATAACTTTTACCTACAGTATAAACAATTAACTTACGGCTGTTGCAAGAGGTCAAAGTGGCCACTCATTTTACTCAACAGCTGAATCTTGTTTCTTTAACTGATTCATTTAGGTCAATGGTGGGCAACCTGTGGGCCGCGGCCCAAATGTGGGCCTTTTGGCAATTTTTTGTGGGCTATTCGGTTTTACAAAGTCCTGCCTGCTAATATAAAGTAAGCCCAAATCAAATCAAATCTTCATTTTACTCACAGTATTACACTGAAGCTTGTGACGAGTGGCGGGGCCCAACTCCGCGACTTAGCGCCTGAGCTACACCGCTACGAAGAAACGTCGCAGCGGTGGCGAGTCGTTGACGAAACTGTGTCTACGAACCCCACACCTCCCTCACCGATAGCCTGTGCGCTTAGCAACTGAGCTAACGGCCGGTCGAGAGTACACCAATACAAACAATAATAAAAACCTTCCCTTTGATGTTTCGCGCGTAAAACAATCCAATTCTTTTTCTCCCGGCAGTACATGGCTACAATAGCAAAACTGGTAGTACCATGCACAAAAACGGGTGCCGTGTGTCTGTATTTCTTTTTCTCTTTTTTGCATTTTCTCTGCTTTTAAAACATCGCACCGTTTTTTCATTTTGTAATTTGCAGTCGTGTTGTATATTCGTTTTGTAGTCGTGGTTTTAAATGTGGTGGGCCTTCAATAGCTATTGAAAGGGTGATCTGGACCGCGTTAAAAAAAGGTTGCCGACCACTGATCTAGATCGTTAGTTGAGCCACTATTATTATTATTCCAATTCACACAAACACTAAGATATGCGCATTAGACCATAGTGCATAGTGCTGTTTCCAATGCGGTAGCTTGATTGCAAAACGAAAGTTTTTTACGACAGTTTAGATGCAGTATTGAAACACCAATGCTTTGTTCTCGACTAAACTGATACTATTTGAGCGACTAAGCTTCCACATTAAATTCATAATTTTGCCAGCAGTCTAACATTTGCAACTCAACTCCATTCTATAGCTGTTTTTCACGCAAGAACCCATCGTTCTTGGTTTTTTACGTTTATTGCCCATTAGGACCAATTACCATTGCTAGAAAGCAAGTAGGAAACACTTGGTTATTATAGCTCTATATGCCTTGTGACGTAACAATTGTTCGAGGGCGTCCACCCGAACCGGAACGTAAACCGAAAACCTGTGTTAACCGCTTCCTTTCATTGAACCCAAACCGAACCGTAACCTTTGTAATTCAATAGACGTCAACCTGACATGAACCCAAAGTTAAAGAGTAGTTGTTTGGAGGGCAAACGCGTTACGGATTAGCCCTGCAAGAACTTTGTTATTTTGTGGCGAAGCCTGGAGTCTCCAAGCGCCTCTCAATTGAAAGGTCGCTACAGCTACTGCGCCACAACGTGCTTCTAGAGATGTGCAAGTTGTCAGTTGATGGAGTCACTGTAGCAAGATAGGTGGACTCACTACAACAAGACTGGTGGACTCTCATGTACGCCAAGGTTGGTGGACTCACTACAAGGCTGGTGGGCTCAGTACAACAAGGCTGTTGGACTCACTACAACAAGGTTGGTTGACTCATTACGGCAATGTTGGTGGACTCACAACGACAAGGTTGGTGGACTTACTACAACAAGGTTGTTGGATTCACTACAACAAGGCTGTTGGATTCACTACAACAAGGCTGTTGCACTCACTAACAACAAAGTTAGTTGACTCACTACGACAAGGCTGGCGGACTCACCACGACAAGGCTGGTGGACTCACTACGACAGAGCTTATGGACTCACTACGACAAGATTGGAGGACTCACTGCAAGGTTGATAAACTCTCTACAAGATCGCTGCACCCACTACGACAAGTCTGGTGGACTCACTACAACGAGGTTGTTGGACTCACTGCGACAAGGCTGATGGACTCTCACTACAAGGTTGGTGGACTCACTACGACAAGGCTGATGGACTCACTACGATAAGCTTGATGGACTCACTACAACAAGGTTGTTGAACTCACTACGACAAGACTGGTGGACTCTCTACGACAAGACTGGTGGACTAACTACAATAAGCTTGTTGGACCCAGTGGGACAATCATTTCCGTAACCAAAACCTAATTTGTTTATCTCCAAATTGGGCATGACGCGTTCACCAGATTGAGCAAGTGTGGAGAAGCCATGTGAACTGATGGTGTTATTATCTGGCTAATATGCAGACCATTAGGAGAACATTAGATCACGCATCCCACTGGGATAAAATTACCCGGTCCACATGTCCAACTTCAGTGGGCTTTAGGCCCACGGTTATTGGTTCTAGTTTCTGCAACATAATCAATTATTTGATGTCATGGTTAAAAAAATTGATTATGACATCAAATAATTGATTGCGATGCAGCAGCCAGAACCTAGAAGTGCGGGCCGTAAGTCTACTAAAATTGGACATGTGGGCAAGGTAATTATAGTCCCTTGATTGCTGTTGTCTAGCTAGAATTTATAAGCGTATTTTCTATATTAAAACAACTTAAGGAGATATAACAAAGCCTTAGTGTCTCAAAAAGAAAATGTTTCGAAAACACAGTTTCAGCTGTCATCATCAGCAGTGTAATTGTAAGCAAGGCAGTACAAAACTGAACTTTTCGTCCCACATTTGTTGTATTGCGAACTAGTTCAAAATGTATTTTTACTTTTGTCGCGTATTTTTACTTTTCTCGAAACGAATTTCTTGTCAAAAAATATAGTTATAATTAAGGTCCTTTTCAATATTTGAGTTGGTTCTCCTTCGTATAAAATCGAAACGTTCCTCGTTATTTAATCAGTTCCTTTTGAATCCTTTATAAAGAATTCAATCGCGTTACAACCTGCAATTGAAGTTTTTGAAAAAGCTTAGATTGCCGAAATTTTCCTCGGATTGCTTTAAATAGGTAAAATGATGTTCTGTAGAAAGAAAATATGCCTATATGCAAGTTAGGGTATGATTCAGGGCAGCCCAAAGAGCGGGCCACTTTGCAAGAAGTCTTAATGGAGGCCCCTACACTGGCTTCGTGATTACAGTTTTTTTGTGCTCGGCAATTGTTTTATTAGCTCGGGACAATCGCTTACGATGCCTTCATGCCGCAGAACAAGCCAAGCTTAAGAGCCTAGTTTCAAGCAAAACACCATTTTTATCAATGGCGTAGCCATATCGGGAAATCTGCAATTCAAGCACGCTGAAAAGTACGACAAATCATGATCAGTTGGAGGTACCAGCCTAGCCGGCGCGTTTTATTTTTAGAAGTACCGATACTTAACGTTTGTGAAGAGTCATTTTCAGCCTGCGAACGTTTATGAATCAAAATGAAGGTCAGCACTTACCAATGAGCTATTCAATTCATCCTTCAAATTTTGACACAATCCTCAGCAAGATACGAAAAAAACTTATTGATGACGCCAATGCAGCGTAGATTATGCTTCGGGCTAGGGATCGACCGGGGCCCCGGCCCTAGCCCCGACCGGGGATGCCACTTTTTGCCCCGGTCCGGCCCCGGCCGGGAAGTCATAAAATTGGCCGGGGTTAATTTTCAAATTTATTTTCAGTATATTCCGGCGTATAAGACGACCTTTAAAGAGCAAAAACCCAACCTTAAAAATTAAAATGGTCCCGTGCCACGAATATACTGTAAAAGTCATATTTTAATTTTCACATGAAGATTTTTTAATATTTTATATGAAAAATGCGTTGGTGGGTAAAAATAAAGAACGTGCATGCTTAAAGCGTTTTTGAGGTTCCTCATGCACTAATGAAAAGCTCAATGAAAAGCGCGTACAATTACGAAAGCATTACGTAACACCATCGACGGCATTTACACGAGGAGTGAGGACGCAAGTAGCCTGCTTAGCTATGTATTCTAGATACAATATAAAGCATTGTATAAACCCCGGCCGGGGCAGGTGCAATTCCCCGGCCTTGGCCAAAATTGTTGCGCCGGTCGTTCCCTACTTCGCCCCAGATATGCTGGTGTGTGATAAAATATTCTTCAACAGTTTTTGTGCAATAAACCTATACTGTATATAAAGTTTTTCCATAAAATTGTTGGCGTTTAACAAACCGAATTGTATAACATTATTACAGGCAATCACCGGCTTCTAGATTCTTTAATGTTACAGGATAATAAAAAGGTTAATCAACAGTTATCAGAATATTAATATTCTGAACACTTTTTGAGTTTTCGTGCGGCCCGCAAAAGCTCAAGAAAAGTGTAAAGCTCGGCAAAAACTTTGTGTACCTTTAATATAGTTGGTAGTCAACTGCCAGTAAAGATGATAGATAAGTCATGCGAAAAAGTTGTAACTTCTTGAAGGGTGTGGATGTCGTTTTAAACTCTGCATCGTCCTAAATGTCAGCAACATATTATCAAAGTTCCTAGCTCCTGAATAGCACGATTCATGGCCAGAACCGTTTGCATTGGAAGCATAGCATACTTGGGATGACTGCTAAGATGAGGGCATTCAGAAAGTAAGGCACTCAAGTGCATTGCTCGTACAGGATTTCACCAATCGTGTTTATAATTGGCACAAACATGATACGACACATTTTTTTGTGATTGTTATGCGTTTTTCTTTTATTTTTACGTTTTCAAGCTTAAACTAGCTTTTTAAATCGCTGCCCCTCTTGGAGCTTGTCAGAAGCAAAGAGCTGTAATCAAATTCCATGTTGCAGAGGGAAAAACCCCTCTGAGGATTCACAACCGGCTGAAAAATGTCTACAAGGTAATACCATAGACTATAGCAATCAACAAAGATGGGTATAGCGATTTAAAAAAAGTACTGAAGACCATAAAGAGGTGGGCAAAGTCAGCATAGCCGGTAAGCCACGTAGCGGTCGCCCATCCACCTCTGTCAATCCTGAAACACAACTTATGCCGATGAGTTGATAAGAACTGACAGGCGCATTACTGTCGAGGAGCTGGCATCCAAGCTTGATGTAAGCATAGGCAGTGCCCATTCAATTGTGGCGTCCCATGGGTATTCAAAAGTGTGTGCCCGTTGGGTACCCAGACAGCTGACGGAGGATCACAAGACTGAAAGAGTTCGCGGCTGCATTCAGCTTCTGGAACATCACCATGGAGATCCCACCTTTCTGTTAAGAAACACTACTGAAGATGAAACATGGGTAATTTTGAACCTGAATCTAAAAAGAGATCAGTGGAATGGTGTCACCCAACTTCACCTAGGACCAACAAGTTCAAGGCCCAAAAGTCTGCTGGCAAAATTATGGCCATCGTGTTTTGGGATTCTCAAGGTGTAATCCTCGTGGATTTTTTGCCAAAAGGGGAAACCATTAACTCTGAGGTATGCATCGAGACTCTTAGGAAACTCAAAGCAAAAATTTGACATGTTCGGCTCAACTTGGACATGGATTTCATTTTATTTTCATTTCTTTATTTTTGTTCGAAAATGGCAATTATATAACAATAACGTAACATAAGGAGCACAATAAAAATTTGCTCTTTCCAGTGAGAGGCTGCGAATGACCATATGTCCTTGCATTACAAGGAAGGCAAGGCGCGGTCGCCAAGTCTGCAGCCTCTCCTCAATGTGCTCCTCCAGAATGACAATGCAAGTCCTCACACAAGCATCAGGACAACGGAGGTCATCACTTCATTTGGATGGACTGTGATACCACATTCGTCGCATTCTCCTAATTTGGCACCGTCAGACTACCAACTCTTTGGTCAAATGAAAAAAGGACTCCGGGGCAACCGATATGGCAATGACAATGAAGTGAAAACTGCCGTCTTGAATTGGCTTAGACATTAACCGGCTGAGTTCTACAACACTGGTATACATGCCCTCGTTCATAGATGGACTATAGCTCTTGCGAGAGATGGAAACCATGTGGAGAAGTAAAAATGTAATCCTCACACTTGTGCCCTTCTTTTGATGTGTAATACATAATACTATTATGATTTGTTAGTGCATAATGAAGTTGGATGCATTACTTTTTGAGTACCCCTGAAGAGTTCCCGCTCACTTCGCAGTGCCCTTCATAGTATTGTTTAATTAACAGACTTTTAAGACAATTTATTTTAGAAGTAAATAAAGCCATTAGCAAGAAAAAGCAAAAGACTACGCTGTCATCCAAATCAGGGGTGGTAACTGGGCAACGTTTTTAACACAAGCCATTTCGAAAAATGTAATGGGCCCCACTGCGAATAAAGCGGCAAATAGTCACAGGCACATCCGTACATGTCATTGCAAAGACTGCGACGTAACCATACAGAGCTTCACAGTTGACCGGTCTAGTCTGTTTCTGTTTTCTTAAGCACCTATGCAATCGACTGCAGCACTAGTGTTGCGAGATACAATGATTGCGTTTAAATAGGAAATTATAATAGCAAAGGTTTCAACATGGTGAACAGTGAACACTCGCGTAACTTCACCAGAGAGAAATAGTTAGAAGAAGAAGAAGAAGAAGGGTCAAAGAAAAAGCGGTAAAGGGCCGCATGCGGCCCGTACGTTACCAACCTTTGATCTAAATCGTGCTGACTGTTGAGTTATTACACTAAATATCCGAAAACACGATTTTGGCTTATATTTCACCTATACCCGACATTACCGCTTACCTGTAATTGCATTTTTGTGGGATTTTGATGCAAGGTTAACGAAGGATATTACAAAGTACACAAAAATCAACCGGATAATGTGAAGTGTCATTAATCTATAACATACTTGTTTATTCGGAAGAAACAATTAAATAATTCATGCGTATGTCAACTACTTCATCACCAAATGTGCTGTTTAAAGTATCGTTTAAATTCACGACTGGGGTACAAACAGCCAACTTCATTTGAGATTGGATTAAATCATTTTTTCTTACGCGAACACACAGTGCAATATCTACTAAAGACAAAATCGTTGAACCAGACACTATTAACCACTAACAGCGCGTGAAACACCGACAGCTAACAACACACCAAATTCTTGATACAAAAACCGACGTTTTCCCAACCAGTCAAATAAAAAAATTGACCACAGAAAATCCAGGCCTACTAACTTGTTGGCAAACGAGAGGCAAATAAAATTTGATTTGGCATCGTTTATGTCGACTCCTGCTACAATGCTTTTCACATTGATCGTCAAGAAGCGCATGGTAAATAGCATTTTGAAGCGGTGAAGGCATGACCTGACCGAAAGTTGAATCCCAATACCCCGATGAAAAGTACAACCGATACAGCAATACGGAACCTCTGATTTCTTGAGTGATGCAAAATCCAAAATTTTACGAAACTTAAAGGTCCTGTTGGTTGTTGTTGGAAAGATAATGCAATGCTTGAAGCTTGAATTGTCTTTGATCCAGATTGAAACTTATTGGTGCAACTCCTTCGTTAGTTTTATTACAGTGTTTTTGGTGAAGATTCTTCACCAAGGTTATCTTTAACGGACTTATAGCAAGGAAGGAACCCAAGATGCAACGAACAAACATCAGTGGGAAAACTTGCATCAGCGGCAAGCTATACTTAAAACGAGTTAAGAATTGAGATTCGTTCTATCTATCCTCTCGTCAGCTTTCGTCACTTTATCCAATACCAGAGTATAAAAACAAAAGCGCAATAAGTCATCGACATCACTTCGCGTGGAAACCCAAACAAAAATAACTAGGCAAAAGAGCGTAATCACTAATTTCGATTTAAAAGAAATCTAATACTTCGGCAACAAAAATCTATCCACCGAAAATAACGTGTATTACCTAAGCATATTTTACACTTCACAGTTACGCTAATGTTTGTTTTTTCCGTTAGAGAATTCGTAGTAAGCATACTGTGGGTTTCCTCTTTTCGTGCGACAAAAACTGATTTTGCTTTAGCATTTTTAACGTAATTATCGCAATACCATTTTACTGATTGAATTCTCAAAACAATTGAAACTGCATGCATGACTTTTCCTTGAAGAGTGCATCAGCAGTTTCTTTTCGCTATAAAAATTACGACATCACCAGTGTATATTTGAGATTACGACATTTTTAACGACATTTCTTAATTCCAATAAACTCATTTGCAAGATAGCCCAACCTGTTTGCACTGCCTATTTAATGCGATTCAGACTTTACATCAGAGTAGTATGAAGATGTTTAGCTCGTTCACACAATTCTATGACAAACGTGATAGATTTAATCAATTGATCATGCTGCTCAATAAAAAATGACGACCAATTATCTCAAATTAGATTTTAATCTTCATTTACAATAAGATTTGTATCAAAAGCTCTTTTGCAATGACAGAACGAAGGCGAAATCTGCACGTACAAATTGTAGAATTTAATGCAGCTGAAGATTGAAAATCGAACTACAGTAGTCGCCAAACCGTTTTCACAAAAAGACGCATGCTTCTACTGATGAGTAAAGAAAAAATCTGATATCAGCTAGATGAGTTACTGTGGAGTTAGCGCAAAAGAAATAAAATCTATGTTTAACGGTATTTTGGCAGATTGGGGTTGAGTGTGCTAAAAGTGTGTAAAGACCGGTAAAACAGAATCGTATTACCGTGTGAGTGAAATTGGAAATCTGTAAATCAAACTACTTTCAAGGAAGTAAGTAATGGTTATACTGCATCTTTATCATGCTTTGCATATACTATAATGATTTTTGAACACTTTTTTGCTACTTGAATTGTCCTTGACAACTTCGGATTCTCTTACAACAATGCTCTTACATATTGTTTCATCTATGCACTATTTCGACTACAGCGGCCAAAATGCAGCAGAGTGCGGCACTACTTGCACCAAAGCTTATCAAAATTTGTCATGAAAATCAGGCAAAATATTGCCCACTCATAGAGTCAGACTACCACCACAGTAATAAAATAATCAGCAAAAAAACTCATTAATTGATTTGGCAGTAACCATTTCATCGCAGACTTGTTTAGTCGTTTTTATTAGTGTTATTGCTATTACGTACTTGTTTATCTATGCGAAGACAAATTCAAATATCAAATTAAATCCTGACATTTAACAAGTTACTGGCATTTGTAAATATTACACGAACTTGCACTAGCGTATATCGGCTTTTCATAAATCGTAAAAACATTTCGCATTTTTTAAATTGCAAAAGAAACATTATAATAATTATTTCGAGAAAAACAGCAATTTTAATCCAGACTTCTTCAAGGTATGCCAAAAATTAATTTACGGGTGTTGGTTTTGAATTAAATTCGTCTCAAAGCATCATGTAAAAGTACTTGATAAGCGCGATTTTTGCTTCAGGGTAAAAAATTCCATCTAGAATTATATAACCTTGACACTATCACTCAAGAATTGCCAGCAAAATATTTATGTAATATCGACTTCGCACGCCTACAAAGAGATATTTGCGAGAGTAAAGTGGTAGCAGTTACATAATTAAAAAAGCTGCTTCTTTCAGACTTAGAAAAAGACAACCATGAAACAAACTCATTGCGCAATCTACTGCATCGCCCTATGCTGCTTCTTCCTGATGATGGGGATCAGTACAGCACAGACTGCAGGTAAGCAATATTGTTGCTGCTAGTGGTTAATTACTTCAAACAAGGCACTACTAAGAGGCTAAACTGAGGAGTGGCTTGTTGCAACCGGTCATTATTCGCCCACAATGGGTCACAATTTACAGAATTTTTACGGGATAAAATCACTCGCTACAGCACATTACCAAAACCAAACGCTTTATTGAAGTAAAGGAAACATAATAAGCGTAAGCAAAATTCTCGTGCGCACGCAATATTGACTATTGATATTGCCTTAGTTTTGACAAAATGCACAGCAGAGTGCAGCCCTTGGATTAAAATTCATGAACTAGTATGAATGATACTCCGATAATTAATTCGTAAAATCTAACAACAGAAAATCACTTATTGAGCCACAATTTTCCACAAGTTTTGTCTGAAATGTGTATGTGATAAAAAGCCGGCAACCAACCACTTTTGCAGCAATACAATATTTGCGACTAGCAATCGATGTGCAACATGTGGAATCAAGTGCTCACTTAATCGGTCTATTAAAAATACAGAGATGGTAGATTTAAACATGCAATTTTATTTGGAGTATTTTTGCAGTGACCGAATGCACTGGATCTTACTGCAACAGTGACCGGGGTTTTATCGTGTATCGGCGCACGACCAATTTATGGTTAATCACGAAACAACCCGTACAAGAAAACAATGTCATTTTACACCTGAAAGATGCGAGCACGCAAGTAAGTATTATAAATATGAAATTTAAAATACGTAACTAAATATATAGCATAGCAATAAATAAAGCGGGATATTTTTAAATTATATCGAGCAGAATATTCAACAGTAATTGAAAGAAACTGCGAAGTCAGTCTGAGCTCTTCAAGTGAGCAGCCACCCGGGCAAGTACATGTCAAATACGATCGGCTTCAGCGCTAAATCAAACCCCTCACGTAGAATCTGTACCCTGACCGCAGTACCGTCAGGGCGAAGCAATGCAGCTGCCACAAATGAAAACTGCGTACAATTGCTGTCAAAGCTAAAATTTTCTGAGTTCTTTGGTAGACGGTAAGCTACAATCAACGCCGTAAATGCAAACGTGGAAACACACTACACTCTGTTAATTGCATCTCCAAAATGATGTCTGAAAAATGAAACAAATTTTATGTACAAAGAAATACTTTCTCAAAATAGCAATTTTGTATTTCAGAATACCACCGACTGGCTTTTAGTTCGGGGTTATAACCACACTACTGTTACCAGTGAAATGAGAATAGATACAACAGAAAATCGTCTGCTTATCATTCCTTCAGTCACAGCAGTGGTTATTACTGTGCAAAACAGACATGTGGATAGCTTCACAATCAACTACTACGGTAATTTATATGTATGATTGATTTCAATAGTTTGCGATCAAATGGTCTCATTAGGACGTGGGAAGAGAGCATGAACTGTTTCTGATGTATTGATGTATTTTTAATGCACAGCTTGGTTTTCTCGAGCTATGCATTAAAAAGTTGTGCCCGTGCACAACAATAAACGTCAACTGAGGAGGTGTTTTCTTGCGTGGATTTGAACTACAAAATATATTTCATGCATTTACTTTTCTTCGTTAAATATTGCCGCAATAGGAATGATTGAAAGGGAAATGACCGAACGGGGATGAACTTCCATATCATCAATTTTTGTGCTGTTTCATGCATGCGCTGCAACATGAGGATCTTTCAGATTCGTTTTAGAAACAACGTCATTGAAATTGTTCTAAAAAACTCGGTCGCTTCTTAAAAGTAATGCAGAGTACACTATTTGCATCTTAAAATTTATTTTGACAGAGCATAGTGTCACTATAGACGAATGTAACGTCAAATTTTTATGTTCACAGTCGGATGCAACATTGTGGAAGGAAGAAATGTATCCATTGTTCACCAGTCCGCACCACAAGCGCAAAGTGCAGAAAATTCAGTTGTATCAAATCATCAATCTCTGACTGAAAACACATGCTGGGTGGTCATTCCGCGAATTCGCAAACAAATCACCTTATCACAAGTTCACGTAACCTATTTCCGTCAAATAGGTTACATTGAACTTCCAATAATTTGGACCGACTACGAAGTTCAGCAAACCTACATGACCTTAAAAAACGTGGCAAACATACCCGGATCGAACATATCCATCACCGATTTTTTTACGGGTTAGATGACAATATAGTATTATTTATATTCCTTCAACATAGTATTATTTATATTCCTTCAACATACACTATTACTTCAAATTGGGCAAAGATTTCTGTTTTAAGTCAGACGTAGGGCAATGGGCATTGCCACTATCTTTTTCTAAGAAATCGCAATAAAATAACACTAACTTTATGAATATTCAACAAAAACATGTAGTTTAATTTTGCTTCAAGTATATTTACAAGCAAGAAAACTCGTATTTTTAAGTTGTAGTAGCCACTTTCAGATAAGAGTTTTTGATATTATGAAAAACTGTTGCGCCATAAAAGATGTACTGTGATGCAGTACATCTGCAATGAAAAACATTTGCAATGAAACAACCAGCAATGATACATCACTTCAACCTACGCGCAAAACATAAGACTCCATTTTTATGCCTATTAATATATAAGTTTTGTTTTTGGCAGGAAAGGTATTGGGTACTTCACAATCAGAATATAATACCGCTCTGACTGTGACAAAACGCAACGATTCAACGACTTACAACCAGCGATTCATATCTTCAGCGTATATCGTTGATTTATCTTGTCAAACAGAAGAAAATTGCCAACAAACAAACTTCAATTTTAATGCATACGGTAAAGATATGATTTTATTGCTCGCATATTTTTGTCTTGCGATTGAAAAACACCAGAGTGGGTTTTCTGGTAAAACTGAGTTACCTGCTGTGATGTAGACGTTTGAGAATGACTAAAACGACATCTTTTTTGATTGTAAAGAGATGTTTCAGCATTTACTCAAACTTCGTAGTAAAAAAAAATTTAAATGATAACCCTGTTTTTTTGACAAAAAGCAAAAAATCAACCCAAAAGTTAAAATTTACTCAGAAATGACAAGTTATTATTGGCGACAAAGTAGCGTCGCGTCTACTCCAAAATTTGAACGATAGAATTCACCTTGATTTGCCTTTGCGTGAAGATGTTGTCGCCTTCCACCGTAATTTAGAAACAATTTTCGGCAGATTTTTTCAACGGTAGAACTTTTGTACAAGGTAAATATAAATACTTGCTTTACACTGCTTTGGTTTTGCAGCTATGGATCAAAGTGACGTCAATTGTATTGCGGTAAGAGCTTTAAGTTATGTTTTAACTGCAGCATTTTTTCAAACCAACGATTATAACAGCAATGAAACTTTTACATTATAGGCGGAATGCTAAAATCCAACTCGTAATGAAATTTTCTGCCAATTGTACAAAAACAGTTCCGCAATTGATTGTATGTGATATGAATTTTGTTTGCGACCTTGATGTGTTAGCAAGAAAATTTTGCATGAAAACTAAGTGATCAAATCTCGCTTTTTCAAATGCTGGGGAAAAGATTTGCATGTGAGATAATTTAAAACTGGTCGCACAAATTCTTCAAGACGTAACAATATAAAGTGATTCAAATGTTACAAGAAAATTATATTATTAGAATGAAAGATGCCGTCTTCTTGAGGACCCAGAAGCTATTCGTGCTTGCAGAAGTAGTGATGGGTTGGGATCATCATTTGTCAGCGTCGATGAAGAGGAGAGTAATGACTTGACAGGCACAACATGTCCAGCTTTCAACGTAATTTCACAAAACATTATTGACGAGGTAGGATAAAAGTTGTGCAAACTAACAAACCTTGATCGTCTGCTATTTACAAATCTTACGAACAATCAACTTCAATTTTGTGACAAGACTGAACTGACGTCGAACAACTTGCGCAACATACGTGTATTCGTCACTGCTACTGCAGAATTATGCAAATGCTTGTTTTATAGCTAGCAGTATCTGATGAATAAATAAAAATTACAGTTTTTAGTTGTGAAATTGATAAAACTAAAAATGTACTGATAATCGACTGATTTTGCAACATAAAAACATGAATATAATACTTATGGGTGGGCCTGCACTCGTTTTTTGACGGCAGATGCTCTTATGATTGTTAGCACACGTAGAAATTAAATCAACAAATGTACAACGTTGTACAAGAGTTTGAAAAACTCATAGCTAAAACCAATAGACATTAAACTTAGTGCAGAAACTTTATGTTTGGTAGTGATGCCTGAGCAGTCTTCAACCAAATCATGAAAAGCTTACATCAAGGCAAGATGAAATACACAGATTACTAAACATTTGCTACCACAACGCACGATCAACACAGCGGTATATTATGCAATGTACATTGGACCAACTCAAAATTGAGTTATTCAACCAAGTGCTAAAATGTTGAAATATTAATACCAATATAAAAGTAACTCATCACCATCAAAACGTACGTTTGG
The DNA here is from genome assembly GCA_964006365.1 of Trididemnum miniatum. Lineage (NCBI taxonomy): Eukaryota > Metazoa > Chordata > Ascidiacea > Aplousobranchia > Didemnidae > Trididemnum > Trididemnum miniatum. The sequence goes on from OZ023239.1 coordinate 9,039,480, forward strand.
GGTCCATTAGCAAGACAAGTGAATTAGAAATTTCCAAGACAAACAAATCCACAAAATTATTTAATTTTAGTTTATTGACGACGAAGACGATGCTGTTCCATCATTTGGTGTAAGAAATGTCGACAACACAAACAAGGCGAAAAAACTTACGAAGAGGATCAAAAAATGCAATAAACTTTCCGATCAATTTTGCTCTAATCCTTGTGGCCATCCTATTTGTAAGTATTTCAATTATTTTACAGTACTGCACTAAACATGCCTTGTAAATTTAACATCTACAATACAGCAATTGCGTTGAATATGCTAAGTTTATTAAATTCTCTTCAAAATATCTCGAAACTTTCACTACGACGGTGAGGGGGCAATGTTTGAGCAACGTGCAGCGTCAAGGGCACAAGGTCCAATTTTTAAAAAGGGTTAGGCCCTTGTCCACAAGAAATTTTTCGAGAGAAATACTCCTGGTATTTGCGGAAATGAAGAGAAATTCTTGTTGGAGCTGACTTTGATGAAATTCTTTTATTTGATCTTTTAAAATCAGGGAGTAAAACGAAGCAGCTCCAAATGTGGGTTTACACACAGAACGAAGGCAGAGAAGGGTAAAACTGAGCTTTGCTTGTCCTATACTAATGCCTTGCAGCTGGGTCCACTATCCTCAGCAGAGCTGCACATCACTACGAACTAGCGTAACTCGTCCTACAAGACCTCTATTCACAGTGATAGTTTGCGTAAAGCCACCTTAAGCAAGTTATTCACATTGTTTAACATTGTCTATGTTATTTGCAGTTAAGAAAAGCAAGTGCATAAGAATATGCGTGTACATGAGACAACTTTTCCGAAAATGCATGCAAATAGATATGTTTGCTTGATCCCATCTTTTCTCAGTATCCAAAAATGGCGTCCCAAAGAGGCCAGAAAGAAGTTTTTTATTCTTAACATATTTAAGTCGTACATTGTGCGTAACGAGTTATTGAACATATAAATTTGCGTGATTCGTAAAAATAAACTAGTAAAAGTATGCAAAATGCGTATTTAAATATGAAAGCTGAAGAACAAGTACAATAGAAACAGAAAGTAAGACCACACTTTGAGTGATTAATTCGTAAGAACTATCAGCATACAGCGGCATTTCAACATGAACTACCCTTTCTAACGGTTAAAACATTGATTGAGAAAAGGCAAAAAAACGCAGCGTGGAGTGACGGTTTATCAAGCATCAGTTTCACGATGACATGCATCGTAAAATCATTGATTAAACCGCTATCGAATGCTTTGAGACTAGATCATTGGATAAATTGCTCCACGATGATTGTATAGGACCTAGTAGATATTTGATGAGCTAAAAAAAATAGGAGCATGATTTGACAGTAACTTGAAAACTACAACAATTCTACGCGAGTCTTGATTCACAAAGACGAAGAACTCAGAACATACGAAAAAATCAAAAAACAAATAACTAAAAATCATATTGCTGCCAAAATCGATTAACTAGTCTGAAATAAATAAGATAAGTATAGAACAAATAAAGATCTACTTAAGCGATCTGCGACAAAAATAAAAGCCTACTCAACAAAATCTTCAAAACTTTCAAGCAACTTATGAGCTGCAAGCGGTGATTAATCACTTCGCAAGCACACTGCAAAATTCTTTGCTCCAAACACCAATTCGTCTTTATTATTCAACTAGCAAGTAGCGGTTTAACTATAATTAGTAAATCAGCTTATCGTAAATAAAGAGATCTTACATGTTACAAATTAGGCACATCACGTATCGCTAGCACTTCAAGTAGCTTTTCACAAATAGAAATAACAGTTCAATAAACAGCAGTTTTTTTCTTAAACGTTGTATTTCATCGATTATATTCCAGGCAGAGCATTTGGGATTTAGCTCTACACGACTTTTGCTACAAAACACTACCATTAGATATCCAAGGAAGAAAATAGGCGAGTAAGATTAATTCAAAATCGTTGTGCTTAAGAAAATGGCTGTTTCAAGAAAATGGATCACAAAAAAAAAACAAACTTCATACAATGTAACAACTAACAAAACGGGTAAAGTGTTAACCGATGCCTTGCTTGAAATTTGTCGTTATTGTCTTTTATTTTGCTTTTTTTTTCATCACGGAAGATGACCTAGCTGAGCATCGAACCCGCGAAACCAGTTACGGAGCCCTACGAACCAAACCACTCGGCCAACTCCATGTGCTTTTTTATTATTATTGTTTTTAAGCCACCTAATTGTAGCTTAGGTTTTTATATAAGCGAATTACATGCATCATAAAAGATGACCTAGCTGCGCATCGAACCCGCCAATCTAGTTCCGGAGCTTAATGCACCAACCACTCACCAACTCCATGTGCTTTTGTTCATCCTTTTTTATAGAGTTTATTGTAAGATCATATTAATAATAAGTAGTAGGGGAGATGTGGGACCAATGGGCCATTTTTCACTTTTTGCTTTCTAACTCTTGATTTTGTTGGTGTTAGCACACAAAATTTTATATTTGAGTAGACCAGTAGGTAATGCAACCCCAAGCTGAAGTTGGACAAAAACAAACTTGTTTTAGCTGAATCATTAAAATTTTAATTTTTCTAGAAATAACTCATTGGTCCCCTTAATTTGTGGGACCAATGAGACACGGTGTTGGACTAATGAACCACTAGAAGGAAGCTGCAGAAACAGTTAGGTCTAAGATGAAATGAAGTTTTATCTCAGTAATAAAACTAAGGAGTAAAATCAGTGTGATAATAATCAAAATCATTTAAGAATGAAATTGTAACAACGAGTTCTGATGCTTACTTAGCAGTGCATAGTCTATGAAAGGGGCCCTACAATATCAGCGCCATTTCCTTTTTCTTCAAGTTTACGTTATGTCCTTGTCTTTTACATAGCTGCAATCTTTTTGTAGTCAAAATCATAGCACTATAAATATATTAAACAAACAGATTTATTAACAAAACTAACCATGCAAAAATCACACAAAAAATCTATCAGTCACACGTGACAATTGGATGCCATAACTAGGGCCATTTTTTTTATTTAAAAAAATGTATTTTTGACTTTATTTTAGTAAAATTTTGACTTTATTTTGACTTAACCGCTTCCGCGTATTATTTATGTCTTGTTGCACTTTATTAATTAAATATGTTTTATAATCTGCAATTTACATAAGTTTTTACAGAAAAAGGTAGCCTACTTCGAACATTTTCTCAATTACTCAGTGTTGAAGCTAATGCAATAAAGCGACACATGATGTTAAAACCTAGGATAACGAGCCATTGTGTGTACCGGTATCAATTAGTGTGTAATACAAAAACTGCGTTGCTATCGCAACTGTACTGCACTAATAGTATGTCTATGATTTTTTTAACGAAAGCCACGCAGTATAATTACAAGGACGTTTTATTGTAATACAGCATCATATATTTTTTTACGTTCTTAAAATCAAAATTTCTGTCTTTTCTCAGTAACTTATTGAGCATAGAAAACGACCTCTCAACAGCAGCAGAGGTTGGCTGGGCTTTTTGCAATAGTGCGCAGCTTGTTGGGTCAATTGTCAAGTTGTTACAATTTATTATTGTTTCTAAATCAGAGTTGGATAGTCGTTTGTTAATGTAGTCTTTAATTGCGCAAGGATCATCATCGAATTACATATTCTTCAGCAGTCCGTATGCTTTGGTTGTTGTGCAGGCACTTCCTTGTAAGAATTCTACGTTGGCTGCTAGAGTCCGGTATTGATTTATTTTAACCAAGTCCGACACAAAACCTTCCACATTGATAGCGTCTTTTGCTCTGCTGACTAAGAGGCCTGCACTTGTCCAATTGTTGACAATGGTACGAACAGCTGGAAGGTTCTCACTATAATATAAGGCAGCTCTAAGCCAAGTCGCCCATCTTGTAATTACAGGGTCAGGAGGAGATGGCAGACCAAAATCAAATCAAATCTTCATTATACTCGCCGTATTACGCCGAAGCGTGTAACGAGTTGCGGGGCCCATCTCCGCGGCTTAGCGCCTGGGCTACACAGCTCCGAAGAAGCGTCGCAACGGTGGCGAGTCGTTGGCGACACTGTGCCGATTTGACCGGCCCGGGAATCGAACCCCAGACCTCCCGCACCGATAGCGTGCGCTTTGCAACTGAGCTAACGGCCGGAGCATCATGAAAATCTTTCTTGCGATCTTTGTTTTTGATTGTTGCTGCCTTGATCGTTGCTATTACTTCATCAATATTTTTAAAATGAGCACGCACACGCATAGCGCAGTTATGTGGTAAGTGCGCAACCCAGGTAACATGCATCAAAGAGGGGTATAATTCCTTTAATGTCTTTCCAGCCGAAGACACACACCGAGCAGCATCAGTCAAGAACAATGAAAAATTCTCGCGTTTTATTTCAAGTTGTCGCACTATGTCATCCACAGTGTGCAGAATAATACTGCTATTAACATTGCGACCGCTGTCAAGTGGATGGCAATTAACGAGGAATGTCTGATTTGGAGCATCTAAGCTGCCCACAAGCACACTAATATACTTTTGTTTAGCAACCTCTGCTTCATTCACAATCAAAAACCTTTTTTTGTTACGAAGTAATTCTTGACTTTGTTCCTCTTTTTGGGATGCCAATTTAGCAACACATGCCCGGGCTGCAGTCTCCGAAGGCAATACTTTTTCCATTCTAGCAAACAGAGACTTCAAAGAAGAATGGTTCAGTTTATGAAGTGGGATATCTGCAGCTAAGAATGAAGAAACAACCTGTTCCTTGAAGTTTACTCGATCGAAATGTAAAAAGGTTTGCTTACTTTGAGATTTGCTCTTCGTCTCCAATTTTCCTTGGTGTTGCTTACTTTTTCGGTGGCTTTCCACGAAAAACTTTTTGTCGCATTTGACTAACACGTCGCAAAGGTTGCATCGCAAGTCGCCGGCAGGAGTTGCCGAAAACTCATTCGGATATTCCTGGCAAGTTTGCCTAACTTTCGCTATAGAAGATTTGGCTTGTTTTGGTATTCTTTGCTTTGCAAGCTACAACTTAAAAGACCACGAGTAAAAAGCGCAAGGCTTTTATAGGATTAGATTAATTGTCTAACAATTATGTATTTATGCATCAACAATGACGTTTCATGCAGACTTGGGGCAATTACAGAACTCATGTAATCGATTACGATTGCAATTACTCCTAATCATTTGATTACAATTACGATTACGATTACTAAAAAAAATTATTGTAATTGATTAAAATTACAATTACATCAATTGTAATCGCGATTTCAATTTCGATTACTTTTAGTCAGCTTGCGGAATTGTTGGTAGATTTTTTTGGTTTTACTTTTTAGCGAAACTAAGACTCGACTGACAACTCATACTAAAAACTAATCACAGACTGCAAAGCTTGCGAAGAAATTTTTTGCTTCACACTCTGATCAAATAAATGAATAATGTGCTAATTAAATTTTCAGTGACGAATGTGTTGCTTGTTTGTTTTAGTAGAAAGCATAGGTGCTATAAAACAGCACAATAGAAGTTTTAGCACCACGGCAGCTGTTATTCAGATCTAAGAGATAAAGGTGGCAATGCTCTAATTACATTTTTGCTTCCAACTGCGTGATGTGGTTCAAAACAACACAGCGGATAGACTTGTGAATTGGCACAACGCAGTGCAAGTACGCAAAACAAAAATTCTCACCGCTTCAACCAGAATCGAAAGCGTAATTCACTGAATGATGTAATCAGCTGCAACGCAATCGATTACGATTACAATTACACAGCTGATTTTGGGTTAGTAATCGATTACGATTACTGAAAAAAATGTAATTAATTGTAATCGATTACTAATTACATTACGATTACCCCATGTCTGGTTTCATGCATACTAAGTGCTATTTCCTTCTCAATTAGCGCACGCATTATTGTGACGATAGTGTAAATATTGCAACTATTTCAAAAGTTAAAAATCAAATAAAACTGCGCATAAAATTTTAATAGCAGCTCAAAAATTCAAAAAAATATAAATTTGTTCGTTTTTGTAAGGAAATTTTTGATAAAGACAATTTTGACAAATTTTGACTTTATGCAAAATTTTGACTTATAAAATCTACCAAAACAGACTCTTGAACACCTGAAACGAACGTTAGTACATATTTGATCATGTACAGTAACAAGGTCCTGAAAAAATTTTGACTTTATTGACTTTAGCGGGCCCTAGCCATAACGCAGAACGAGCCAAAATAATATCAGATTTTAACACATTAGCTAAACGCTAGGTAGCAGTAGCTGAAGATGGCGATGAAAGAATTTGAACTATAAGCCACTTCTCTTAGCAGTAGCCAGATAATCAACGTCAGGGAAGACAAAACCATGGTTAATCTGCTTGGGCCGTTTTAAGATTTTGATTTCATAATCATCTTCGTCATGAGAACCAAGTAGCAGTCCAATAAAATGTCTGAAGCTCCCAACTACAGAAAACACTTAAACAAAGACATAGAGGCCTGACTTAACTATCTCCACATCCGGTGCATACCAAACTGCCACTGACTCATTGGTCCCTCTTTGCACTGGCTCAAAGGTCCCACAACTGTGTAGGCACAACATTTTACTAACCGGCCGCTATCTGATAGGGTAAATGCCACTGAGCTTGGCGAAATCTTCTTTTTACATTAAATAAACTTCAAAAACAAGCAGTACTATGCTACCTTCCGTTTAACTTCAAGTTCCCAGACAAAAAGCAATCAGCACACAAAAAAACTTTTGAGTCAGTAAAAAAGGTTATCCTTGTTTGCACACGTGTGGATGGTCATAAATCGATCAAAACCCGGATATAAAACTTTGAAACTATTTTGAATCAATTCCTAAAAGAGAAAGAAAATCCGCCTAGAAGTTTGCGAGAAATCAACTATGGTCATTGGTTCCACGTTGATCAAAGGTCCCACATCTCCGCTTGTAGTATATAGCACTCCCAGGATTCGAACGGCATTCTTCCGCACGCGACTTTCATCAACACGCGTCACAGACCGCTTAGCCACCAGGGAGGCCTTTGTTCATCTTTTATTTTTTATGTTTCAAGCCACTTAATTGCAGCTTAGGATTTTTGTGGTAGTGAAGTACATGCACCACGGAGATGACCTAGTTGAGCATCGAACCCGCAAAGCCAGCTTCGGAGCCCAATGCCACAACCACTCGGCCAACTCCATGTGCTTTGTTCATCTTTTTAGAGACAGAATTATGAACGTAGCCCAGTGAGAACATTTGGCGGACGGAACAAAATTTTTAAATGGCCACCGCTGGCAGTGTTAGACAACAAACCGAGCAAGGCAGCTACAAAAACCATTAAAAACAAAGCAACAGCGATGACACTGCATTTACCAGAAAAATTAATGCATACTGCATAGCACAAGATGAAGTTACGTGTCTTGGCCTGTGCTTTACATTATTTAAAATTTTTTCAATATCGAAGACATTTACAAAATCACATTTTAATCGTTTCATACTTATTTGTCCCAGGCCAGCAAACTCGTCTTACTTTATTTTTTTAGCCGAATTCCAAAAACAAAAATCCCTGAATTATAACTCGAAACAGTTGGTTAAGTTTTGAACTCATCCCAAACTTGATAAACATAGCTTGAATTTAGAAAAAAATAGCTTGATCAGGTTGATAAGCAAATTTTGGGAGGTCGGCTTCTCCGGGCCCCAATGGCATGACGCCACTGCTTTAAAGGCATCCTTCGCAGTCGAGTCATTTTTCAGGGCTATAGGCTAAACAGATATTCCTCTTGAGTTGCGTCATTTCCGCTAAACACCGAACGCGTTAACAACGTCTGAGTCTGCGACAAAGATGTTTCTTACAAATACTGAATACCTCTAGCGATCCCTAGAAAAATGCCTGACGACCCCCAGGTTGAAAACCACTGATCTAACGGCTCTAAATCACAGCTGGAGCCGTGCGCCTAGGACTCATTTCATTGGCTGTTGCTGACTCAAAAAGCGCAAGTTCCCCTCGCAATCTCCCTCAAAGCATGAGCTCCGATATTTAATTCTTAATAATCTTTGAGGAAAGAGGTTTGAAAATAATTATTTGGAAAAAACATCTTAGCATAAGGCAAATGCGTTTGTTGCTAATATGGACTGTTTTGAAGCATCATGTGAAGTGTATGCCGCTTAATCCAATTCGACACATTATCGACAATATGTGTCTTTCTAACAGCTATTCCATGGCATTTCTAAATGATACCTCAGAAAATGATAGAGCTCGATCGAGATGACAATAAACAGAAAAATTGCACACGTAGCCACGACCAGCGAGGTACAAAAGAATTACTCTTTAGACGAGGGTTTAATTTTATTTTCATCAAATTCAGCTTTTTAGCCAACGTAAACCTAAGTCAGGGGTAGGGCGATGGTAAAACAATATATTACACAGAAATAATGCCAAATAGGCCGTCAAGCAGCTACATAGCAAGGAAACGAGTTTTTTCAACTTTCATTAAAGTAATAGCGCTGAAGCCGATACATCCTCCACAACCTTTCTGGCTTTGAAACAAGTTTACCAATTCAATATGGACAAAATGGGATTACTTCCAAAAAATTATACAACTGCAATTTAACCAATAGGTCATGCGCTTTTGCTTTATTAATAGTACTTTATGCAAAACTGTGGCACTCAAAATTTCTTCAAAAATTCAAAGGGCACTTTTGTTGATGGCTCCTGTTCACGCAACCTCACACAGAAGTCGATTCGGGAAAATGACATAATCGGGATAAATGACATTTAAAACTACGGTTAATTTCGAACAACGATGAAATAATTAAACGTGCTTAACTATTGTACAGAAGACGCAGAAAGAAATCTGCTAAAACACGCTAAACAAGGTTAGAGTATTATGTTACAGAGCAAAGATCACTTAAACGCAAACCTACGCTATAATTTTATAACAGTTTGGGCTCGAGTTTGCAAAAAAGTTTTGCTACTTAAGGGTTACTTTCATTTTCGGTTCCGGTTACGGATATTAGATTTGTGAGCAACTACGTAAAACAAAGCATTCATTCAAACAACCGCTGTTATTTATCTTCACGTTTGCACATTTCGGATCAAACAGTTTCAAAACAAGTAACAACAATCAAACAAAACATTTTTTATCTCAATGTTGCACTCCATGTGCTGCTCAAAAAATTTGGAGGAAAATAAATATTTAATAAGACGTAACCCATAATTAGGACGCAACTTAATACGGCATGATATAATAAGAATCGTTGCTTGTTAATACTTTTTATTTTATGCACCCTTGGCAATGAGGCTCAATGGCTGGGAACACTTGGCATTTTTGTTTTCGCACTAGCACAACCAATATTTTTAAAAAGAACAATATAACGCTTGGAGTAACGCTGAGTTTCCTTAGACATAAAATAATATCCAAGCAAATTTTTTGGGGCTGTGCAAATGTTAATTACCAAGTACGATGTCGAAGATATTTCAAATTACTAGTCAGTGTTAACAAAAACATGTGGTGCTGCCAGTTGGTGGCTTTAAATATATAAGTAGGTGTGGTAAACTAAATTATAAATTTTGTAAATCATCAGTAGCATTTAAAATGTATAAAGGTCGCTTTGCCAGGGCAAAAAATTTAGAGCATTAATCACGAAGATAAATATATCACTTGATTTACCAAGAAAAAAACCGTTGGCAAGATGGCAACAATTCGTGAAGGAAAAAAGCAGAAGTTCCAGCTACGCTGAACAAAAACGTGACAATACGTGATGACACCACCCATAAAGGCTATTGCGTGCTTTAGTGACAAATAGTCACGCAGATGCAATATCACAAACGAGGAAGCTATTTTGTATTAAAATGCCAGCGAACAAATTTTGTTGCATACTCTGAAAATGATTTAGCAAAGTAGGATCCAGTAAAGTGAGATCAGGGGCCCCCGGGCAGAACAAAAGCTAATCACACAAGAAAGCACCAATTTAAAGCTAATGCAACGAAAAATATAAACAATTGTCCTACTTTTAAACCAGACAGATGGTATTCTTCACCTGAACGAATGTTTGAAATCTACGAAGAGCATAGCGCGGAAGCTCCGGCGGAGACCTTAACACAAGCTAATTCAGTGTGACAGCTTTTAATATTTTTGTTTATTTTTCACAAACGTTTTGGACCAGAGGGTTTAGATGAGCGCAGAAAAGGAAAAAAATAATATGACGTAACTTTTTATCCGCGCACCACAGCCGTTGGCTTTATTTAGTTTTTGCCAATGGGCCAAAAATATAATTCAAAACGCAAGATAAAAACCAACAAATGTACTACAAAAATATTTTCTGCTTGTCACTAGCAGCAAAACTTTTAAGGTGAGACAACTTACACGCAGAAACCTGCGATCGAACGGCTGCAGTTTCTTTGGAAAAATCAGATGGAGTGAGACCATCAAGTTACTAACGTAGCCACATCTTTGTTTTCAGCTCGATGCAAATGAAGAAATTTTCCTTTGAGCAAAACCATCATCGAATTTAACTTGTTTTAGCAATACCTTTGGTTGCCGATTAACAAAAAATAAAATTTAAACCAAAACCTAACCATTTCAACGCTTTTTTAGACATTATTACAACCATTTTTTGATTAAAATTAACAAATTCGTCATAAAATGCATTCATTTACTAAGTTTTTGGTGTTTATCATCGGATTTACTCACATCACCAATGGTAAGTTTGTAAAAACTTTAGTGAATAACTAAATACAAATTTCGATACTGCATATTTTTAATCAATATACGACAGGTGATGAGCGTTAAAAATCTATCAGCATGTTCATAAAAAACTTCAGAAAAATTAATTAGGTAAAACTGAATTCTTTTTTAACAGAAACGTAGATTTTGCATATATTACGTTTAAGCTGAAAAATATGTCAACTCTTAAATTTGTTATTAGTTCAACACTGCTTAACTTAAAGGACTAAAATTGCATCAGCTCAAATGTTGTCGCAAATGTTCAATAAAAATTTATATTTCAGCATGCTATCCAAATACCTTTTGCACCAAAGATCGAGATACCATTATTCAAAAGGAGTCGTCCATAACCACAATCGAAAAAAATGAAAATAGAACCAGAGTGTGGTATATTCAGCCAGATGAAACACCATTTGATGGAATGCTGGCTTTCAAGGTAACGTAAGAAGTTAAAAAGTAAAACTTTGCAAACAATAAAAAATATTTTAATTTTTGCAACGTAAAACACCATAACATTTTGTCTTCAAAAATAGAGTATTAAGATTTTTTTGTGTTTTTCAGAACTTTTCCTCCCAATCGGCTAAGGTATCGATTGTAATTTACAATAGCGTGGGAGGACCTTCAACTCGGAACTACCAAGGAGACATGGAAGATTTTGAATTGATTGTGCGAGACTGCAGTGGAGTTCTTGTATATTTCCAATCCAGTCAAGAGTCTTCGGTTAACTTTGTTCTTCAATACTACAGTAAGTGATTTGAAATTAGTGTAAAAGACAGCAGACAGAGGTCCTTTACGACTACAACATTTTTTCAACATCGTAGGCCTAAATTTACAATTATTTTGTAGCTGGATGCACAATACTTTCTTCAGCACAAGATGAAATCAACCACATTTTACTACGAAAACACATGAATCATCAGTCTCAATGCTGGCTCATTCATCCTGCCGACAACGACGATAGAAATCGAGTTTACTTCAGCATTCGCGATGTGTATCTTCCTCAAGGACAACAGCTAAACGTAAGACACTTTATACAGAATTTTACTGAAATTCAAATCAGGATCAATCAAAGATAGACTTTGCTTACAAACGTATAAATTTCGCAGCGAAATTTTAATAAAGTGAAACACATTTTCGGAAACCGCAATAATTTGTCGACTATGTTACATTAAACTTTACCAATGTTTTTTAGATATGGGATCTCCACACCTCAAACTTAATCATGCGGACCAACAGCGAAGACTACACATTGATAGCTGCTGAATCGCAAGATATTCATTACCACCAGTCTATTGTGGTCGATTACACATGTACTGAAAAACATTGCAACGATGATTACTACTCATTCTTTTTAACATATTACAGTAAGTACAAAATGTGAAACAAATTTTAAACCTGGTTGAAATCGCAATGTTATATTAGAAATAAACGGTTGTATCTATTTCAACACTCAGTTCTATTTGTTGCGTATACATTCGTCTATTTACAGCATTTGACTAGACAAATATAATTAGATTGGAGACTATTATTACATATTACAAAGTGCCTGAAACGACCTCCCGTAATAAAGCATACTAAAAATAGTATCCGTAAACACTATAACACCAAACGGATTCAGTACACTTTCATTATAAAGTAATTCGTGAATCAAATTTATTGCAGCTCTAACAACGTATTGCAATATTTTTCAGCTATGACGCAAGAGGACACCGCGTGCATAGAGGTAAGTAACGACACCAAAGAATTTATTGGCTTCCGCGGATCAACCTCATTAACAAACAAATTTACATTTTAGATTCAAAAAACGTGCATGGAACTGGACATAGTAGGCGGTCCTTGCAATTTGAATTGTCCAGCTTTGAACAACATGATTTTGGAAGAGTTTAGTCTTCAGGTAATTTTTAGCTCAACTTTCTTTAACAATTTTTGTAAATTTCAAAAATAGTTTTGCCGCAACCAGTTAGCCATATTTTATCAGAAATAATTTAATGTATTTTTGGTATTACTGATGACTTCATCTTTTTAAGTTTTTATGACTTCAACGTTTTTCACACCGAACAAACAATAAAAAAATGCTTACGTACTTCAAAATTTAATAAAAAATACGTAAATTCAACATACACAAAGATCAGAACTGTTTCTGCAAACTTAATTCAAAGTTCTATTTCAGGCATATCAACCGTTTAACCCTGTGGTTCGATCTGGATCAGTAAGCGTAAGCGCAACATCGACACTACCGTCACCACATGCAGAAATTGAGAAAAATTGTGTTCTGCCGCGGCAATTTTGCAGCTGTCCCGCCCACGTGCGCAAAGAACAGTTTTGCTTAGAAAGAACGAAATGTATCCAAGGTAAAAAATTATCACAAAAAGGCTTTTACGCAAGAAAAATTATTATAAAACCTTAAACAATGTACCTGTGTTTAATCTATAAAACAGCAGGTTGTTAACTTTTTACTACTCTTCGCTAAACCATTTCAAAAAGTAACAGAATGTAGGAACTAGGAAACAGTACAGTAGGCTTAGTGTTTATAATTTTTTTGTACATTTTTCATGTTTCTTCGTATTTTTTCAGCGGGAAGATGCGCTTTTGTTTGCATATTCCATAAGTTAACTACCTGCATAAGGATGAAACTCTTACAAACTATTCAATCAACAATACTTCTATGATCACCTTCAAAAACACCATGTCTTCTCAAAGACGTATGGCCGCAAGTTTCATTCGAGTGATGATCTCCCCCAAACACGTCGGGAAGAAAAAAATAAACTCACTCGAGAGTCAACTTACAAGATGCAGTGTCGCGCAAACACGATTCCTTATTCATGAACTTTGTTATAATTATTTTAATTATTTTGTTTTTATTTCAAATGTTTTTATTGCAACGTAATGCATGGGCTGTGTTCGTTTAAAATATGTTTCATTTAATTTCTTTTTTATTGTGCATTTTACAATAAAAATTTTATATTTGAAATTATGTAAAAAAATGTGCAAAGAAAGCTGGTTTTCATCACAAAGATCAAGAGAGTATAGCTCATAACACATAGACTAAGACTGTGAACACTAAACCAGCCGTGGTGTAGATTAAAACTAAATTGCAATAACTAAATTACACAATAAGTGACTATAATCGCACACTCAAAATATTCACATTTATATACATGAAATCACATTAAATTACACATACGAAATGATATTTGTAGATGAATTAGTACTGGGACAATTTTTCGTCACTCACCCATGATTTCAAATATTTCTATAAACTAACCCGATTTTAATTAGTGCAAATTAACACTGGTTAGCAGTTTAGAATCGAACAAAACCAACTACCACTTGTCACGTTGACACACTTTTTTACCGATACTTTTCACACGTCCTGTTAACAATACACGATTATTAGGCACGCGATGTGTAATTTGCAATTTAGGCCTACTACTTTTTCACCCCTGACATGATCATGCCATTTTGATTACACAACTAGGTTTGCATGGTATGCAATCACGATAAGGGGTCCGCAAAACCAGTGAAGACCAAAAAATAATTACTGCACGGCGGATAGACGTTAGGGTGCAGCAAAACTAGCTTAGTAGGGGTTCAGTGGCATTTAAACAGTGTCAAGACATTTGCACCAGAGCCCCAACTTCACGAAAGTTCTTTAGTTCGTAAGCACCACATTTTTTGTTCGTGCTTAGCACGTTCGCAAGTGCAGCACGTAAGCTCAGTCACTCAGGATTAGTAAAACTCAATGTGAGATAACCTAAGCAATGACCACAATCTAAATCAATATCATGACAAAGTGTACTTTGGATACAAATAATGATTAGTGAACTTCATCGTGGAAGAATAATCTAAATCAATGTAAATGGATTGCAATATACCATTAGAGGCAGATAAGTCATTTTACTACACATTTCTTTGGTCAAGCCTCAGCAAAGTCATCAACACCCATAGGCACAAGTTTACTCCTCCAAATGCTGATAAAAGAAACAGAACATACGATAACGAAAAGATCATTTGGCACAAACTGAAGATATTAGTACCACTAGGTCAAACCAGAAAAAGAATGTATCTATTGCATTTTAATAGAAGTGTCAAGCAGCGTATTCATCGTGATGATCTAATGTTTTATTGCTACAACTATGTTCTTTAAAAAACTGATAACACAAAATTGATATTTGACAATAATAAATTTAAGCTGAGTCAAAACGTTGGTAATGTTTTAAAATAATTGGCAAATAGACATTTACAATAAAGATAATTTTATTAATTGAGACCATTGTACTGTATCTAAAATGTCCTGATGCCCTTTGCTTTATATGGAACCTCAAGCCACCTGAATGTTAAATCCTCAAAAAATGATTTATTGTTCAGAAGATGGGGTAGGGCAGAGAAACGACATCACTATTATTGTTTGCGGGGTACGTCTCAACATATTTTCCTCGATTTTGAGGCAGTTCACGTCGTTTCAGGTAGTTTTCCAGTACCCTACTTCCAAGGCTCCTGCTCTAAAATAATGCGCATTTTTGCTTTTCTATTTCTCGATCTCAGTGCTCACCTACAGGAGCTCAGTCTCTGTACCATTACCGTACTAGAGTCCAACCTATTAAGCTAAGCTTTTCACAAATTCTATGGCAGCAAGGTATAAATTAGTGGGAAAACAATATTTTTGAGTTTAAATTTTAAATTCATTCCTAGTTTAAGTCTTTCAAAATTTATTAACAAAGGATGTGGGAGCTTCGCCAAGCTACGTTTCCTCCGATTTTTGGTCAGTTTTCACTTGAGCGTAGTATCTCCACTGGCAAGACACCATTTTCGCTTCACATTTCGTATTACGTCCTACTAATTTTCAGACTCCACCAAAACAAACCCAGCGTGGTGGAGCATAATTTACTGACTCGTCGAGCGATTTTCTTCTCACCCAACTATATTCACAGGAAAGAATGCAGTTTAAACGCTTAAACATCCACGCACTTGCAAAAACAGGTAATTTGCTAGTGCAAATATTGAAACTGTGTTTTGGTTGAACGTAATGGCAATTTTTTAGTTTTTAACTGTTAGAATTACAAAATTCAGCGAAACTCCCTTGAAGCTGAAAAAACATGAAAATGGAGCCTCACACGACTGTTGAAAAACTTAACCAATGCCGTCGCTGAAAACTTAAGAGCCGTTATCAAAAATAAATGCATTAAGTATACTTCGAACTTTGCTGAAAACAAGAAGGATCTAATTACTTTTTAACAAATCAAGTTTTTGGCATTTGCCTAAAAGCCCATCCAGATCCTAACACAGGCAGAAAAAGAATAATTGCATATCTCAGTATTGAGTTTAAATTTCCGCTACGCTGGCATGGTAGGTTAGCATGACCAAGCATATTTTTGTCATAGTTTGTTTTCAGTACATGCACACTTATATAACTTTCAGTAGCAAGAAATAGGAACACCTAAACGTTACCTTAAATGCTTCTAAGTAATTACCTCACATAACTTAGGTTCAATTAAATTAATTCAACATAATAGTCCGCATTGTAAATAATATTAAGTCTAAAACCAGGAAACATAAATCAAAAATAACGATACAATGCAAAACACTTGCTTTTTTGGCTTGATTTAGAAGAAATCAAACTACGTTGCGATGTAACTAAAACAGATAATGGATTACGTAAGAAAACACCTTGCGGCTGCAAAACCTATTGCTTTTTTATTCAAAACCAACATCAATCAATTTAAATTACAACATGTCACAAGAAAATGTAATATACATTTCAGCTGACCAGCATATAACATCTAAATATTCCCCTCTAGCCATTTTCAATTATGTGGTTGACTCATATCTCGAAATCAAGAGGTGCTTTTTAGGATTGCGAAATTAGTGTGTGAGAAAAAAAATGAAAAGAATATTTGAAATGATCGTAATAGCCATTTCTTTTTAACGACTGTAAGTTGCGCGTATAAACAACCTAGTAAGTTAAAAGTCGCTTTCTATCACATAACAACGAAAATGGAAATAATGTGGAAAATTACGTTGATGTGTTTACTTACTATAGTAAGAATACAAGCTTATCCAGGTACGTATTGAATTAAAAACAAGTAACGAACTGTGGCTAATCTTACTATCTATTACTTTCTAGAATGCTCGAGTAACACAGTGTGTCAGCTGCCGAGGTCTGTTATTAAAATTTCGTACGAAGAAAACAGTACTACACAGCACAATGCTACAAGTCGGCACGTATGGTGGAAAATCGTCCCAAGTAATGAAAATGGAAATATTCTATTAGCATTCAAGGTTAGTATGGTAAACTGAATAACTAAACACAACAAGTTTTCGCAGAAATCAGTGAGAAATATATAGTTAATAGCAGAGCATCGAACCGCTTGAAATATCGCTCCGGCTTTAGGTTCAGCAAGATTTATTTTTAGCGGTTTCGCTCCGGTTCAGGTTTTTCGTCGTTTGATTTTGCAGGTTTAGTTGCGGTTAAAATTAAAAATACTTTGAATTATCAGGTTCAGGTTCGCAGAAGCAAAAATTTAAAGGTTCAAATTCGGTTTAGGTTCAAGAATTTGAAACCGTCAATTCGACTTACCGGTATGTTTTGGTACACAGCTGCGGTCGCATTTAGAAAAAAATTATTTATAGTAATTAGGCTAATTGCTTTTTAAGATGCTGATGTAGCTCATAAAGGATGTCCTCAGTGGCAGAAATAACCTCAAATTAACTTCTGAATTATTCGACTTTTTTCGCCGAATGTAAAATCTGAGTCTGGTCTAAATCACGCTATAGCCCATGTCTTTGGGTAAAAAAATTTCCATCTGCTTAGATGCTTTATAGCCCATGCCTTTGGGTGAAAAAAATTCCATACGCTTAGATAAATCGATTTTGCAAAATAATGAAGCACTAATTGCATGTATCACCGTTGCTAGTTGCAGTGTTACTCTCGCCCTTCAACAAGAACAACAGCATTGCAACCCAAATACGCCGAGATGAATGAAACGAAACCATCAGAAATGGATCACTTAGTTTTATGGCATTGGTAGCGCAGTCGCAAAACTACATTCCGGTCTGGGCTTAGGTTAGACAAAAATTATTTTAACGGTTCAAATCCGGTTCAGGTTCAAGATTTTTGATGACCTTGGGTTCAGGTTCAGATTTATGTTCACGTCTATTAATTATAAAGATTACGGTTCGGTTCGAATCAATGAAAGGAAGCGGTTAATGCGGGTTTTTAGTTTACGTTTCGGTTCGGTTCGACGCCCTGGTTAATAGTGTAGTTTATGCCATGGAAGTCATAAGGCCTATTACGAATTTATAATTTGAAACTGCTTGCAGCAATTTTACACAAACAGTCCCAACGAAGTAACGGTGCATATCACGAAGAGAAACCAAGATGTAGAAGTCAAGACTTTGTCAGGGCTTCTGGAAAATTTTGAAATTCTAGCAACAAATGCCCAACATGTATTTATTAACACGACCATTGGAAAGGGGGGAGCCAACGCGTTTTCTCTGATATATTATGGTAAGTATTTAAGTTTATCATTGGTGCACTAACAAAATTTCTAAGATTTATTTGCCAAAAGAGTACTCCGTGGGTGCATATATGCACAAGATACTAGCTGTTTCAACAATTATTTCGCTGCATTTATTTTTACGGTTTGTAATTATTATGTACTTACACCCTTTAATTGGAGCAAGAACATACAATTTTAAATCTCAAAATATAATCTATATATTACCTATTATACTTTGAAGTTGCTAATTAAGTTGTTTTCTATTTACTAGCCGACCACCTGATTTGTCTCGGGTAGGGCTTAGGCAGATGTTTCAATGAAAATGGTTTTATAATTTAGTACCTGCTTGATAAAAATCTTTTATTTGTTAAAGGCGTTTATCACTCTAATTAAAGCTGATTTATGACGATACAAACACACACCATTCTAGCGTAATTAATAAACGTTACAGGTGACTGTGGTGTCGCTTATGGGAACCCAATATTACACAATGAGTTCGAAACCGGTAACAAAAAATGTGTGATAATTGTACCAAGATTAGTTGATGTCTTCACAAGAATTTACATCGTTGTACGGAATTTGATACTGCCACCAGGAGTAAGGTTCAAGGTCAGTAATCAAATGACGACAATCCTATATTTAAAATTGGAGGCTTCAAAGAAAATATTTTTAAAATGATTCCTAATGAATTCAAGTCTGCATGCAACTTTTCCGGTTTAAAATTAATCAAATTTGATGGAACAAAAACATACTCTCACCCAACTATAACATATGCCAGTTACCGAAAGTTTATCCAACCAAACTCTTATTTAATCTAGCTGCACTATACGGCTAATCTGGAGCACTTTCCAGAAAAGCATTTGGAAAGCTTGAAAAATTCAACGATAGAATGCTCCTATTACAGCAATTATAAATCTGCTGTTTTCAGCTTTTGGTTGTTTACCAAGGAAGAGAGGACTATCTTTCTAAATAAGACTGAAAACAATCTTAGTACAATTACAACGTCTCCTACATAGAATCATGTTTATTTTGCATTGATTCGTGTTTTCAATTAAGGTTTACATAGACTTAACTCTCTGAAGTTGCACTTTTATTAGATTCAAGATATTCATTCCAGTGAAAATTTGATGACTTTATACGGTGCGGAATATCATCAAGTTTTGGGATATGAATCTACAGCAAAAACAACTGTCGGAAGAAGCAGCTTTTTTGTATTAATTGATTTGGAATGTTATTCCGAATCGTGCAATTACTCCAGAAGTCAATACTTCATTTCTCACTATGGTGAGTGCAAAAAATTTACACAACATATCGCCCAAATATAACCTTAAACCATTTTTAATTAACACAGATTCTTGAAAGTCGTGCATGCTTATGCATTAACGGTGCCAAGGTTAAACGAACTCAAAGACAAATTTGTAACAAAATTTGCCTATTAAAACGAAAAAAAAAAAAGCGCCGAGCCAAAATTTGAATGGTAGTGCTAAAAACGCTCGCACAAAATCGTACTTGGCATTTGTCAACATAAATCAAGAAAAAGAAACATCAGCTTGCTTTGCAAGCCTAAAACCGAAACATGAAATGCATGAGAACTTTTAAAAAGTCTGTAAATTCTCCATTATTTTGTCCAAATGTTCATTTTTCATGTGCCAAAGGCCCACAGGCGTACTGGATCACAATTAAAATTTCAAGAACATGTTTGAAAGCAATGTCAAAATTTAGGTCAATCGAAGGGTCCGTGAAATTTTGGCTCACCAAAATGAACACAAGAACACAATTCGCGCCGAAACTCGATAATATAATTTTTCCTTCAAACGATAATGCTATCTACATAAGAGAAACACATTTTAGTGAAGCCCAGTTTGAATTAATTACTTTATAAATATTTGGTTGTTGTTTCAGCACTGGATGCAAATGACATCGCATGTATTGAGGTGAGATTCTGAGCGAGATAACAATAAGATGTAAACGCTAGTGTAAAGTACCTGCGTAATCTCGAAAAGCAGTAGGTTATTGTAAGGTGAGGACAATTTATAGGCAAACACAATCGTATCAGAAATGTCTAAATACTGATGTAAATCTGAAGAGGCATTATAAATAATAAACAAGAGTCCAAGGTTATCCAAAGATGGTATTTCTTTCTGACATATCTAATAAGGCAACTGCGCACGGACGCAGTGCAAATATATCACTCTTCTATGTTTCAGAAGATATCTCGTAGTAAGTCGAAGCGCATAAACCATAAATGCAACTCCTATCTCATGCATAAGCTTACGTTGGGTTACATTGTGTCACTTTCAGACACAGAAAGAATGCTTATGGAATGGAAGTATGGTTCGAACAGGAAACTGCCGGGTACCCTGCGCAGCAATGATCGCCATGTTAGAACAAGAATTCATTTTTGAGGTAAGCCTTGAGTGACTTTTGAAGAATACACCAGTCGTTTGTAAACTAGTGATTCCAACCCTAATTCTATTGAGAGCAATATTTTAAGAGATAAGCCAATTTGCTCTAATTACAGTAGAGCGAGACAGCGCTGTTTCTGGCTACGAGCCTTCATCAGCCGCCCTCAGATAAGAAACATTCATCTTCCAGGACGAATGATCATGTCAGGATCACTCATCCCTTCGGATAAATATTTCTTAAAGAATTTAACCTTTGTGGTACGCAATCCACTCGTGTGGCCACGTCACCATTCCAGTCAAACTCTTTACGTGGCCAGGGTGAAGAGCAACAACTAAAAAGCAATGTCCTTCCTGGCCTACCGGATAGATGACTTCCCATCCGGTAGGCCAGGAAGGACATTGCTTTTTAGTTATTGCTCTAATCATTTGTTCTTGGTTCTCATAACATTTCTGCGACTAAAATTAATTCTCATGTGGTTTGTACCTATAATGCTGACGCTTGAGCAAGAGTCACGAATTTGAATGATGCAAACTAACCACGATAACCTTGAGCAAATATACTAGCACCGTATCTTTAAAAAATATTATCACATTTAGACGCTTCCACTTCTTAGTGAGACCGAATCGACAGCTGTCATGGAAATAGAGGAATTACTATACTCAAAGAAAACAACTTGTGATGAGTATTGGAGGTTCTGTAACTGCAATGCCAATGCAACTAGAAATCGTGAATACTGTGATGAATCAGTCCTGTGCCTTGAAAACCGTAATTATGCCTTGACTACTTTAACCAGATTTCAGTCACAAAGTTAGCTTATCTTACATGATATTGCCCTAGCAAACCTCATATGAAACAATGTTAACTCGGTCTTGCTATTTAGCGAATTCTATTGGATAAAGCAAATAATACCTCCTTGTAACACTACTAGCGTAGCTATGATGTCAATAATCCCAAACGCTTTAAAAAACCACCTGTAGTGTGTAAGTTCTGTGACATTCGCTACACAAATTCCGTTAGAAGACCTCTTTCAATCGTTATGAATGTGATAATCAAATAAAGTAAGCTACGCCTGTTTTTTGAACTATAAATGGCAGAAAATAAAACTACAAAGTTTTCAAACAGCCACATCATATATCACTTCATTTCATAACTAAGTATTGCAAATTTGTGTTTAGTGGAGGACCAAGATTGTAAATGGAGATGCATTTGGATGAAGCTCTATGTCTGCAGAATCATTTCAGCATTAGAGGTGAACCTCCTTTGAAAATTGAACAATAAAAGCAAAGGTTTTTTATTAGTGCTGTCTCATGATTTTTCGTTGTCATCATGTGTCAAATAAAGTGGTTTATTATTTACCTTTGTTTTTAAAATGTGTCCAGAGGAACTCAAACCTGATTGCCACTTCAACTGCGTACATCATGAATTGTTTTCAAAATGTGTAAACCAATTATTTAACATTGTGTGTATAAATTTTTTCGCTGCAACGTCAAAGTTTAAATAACACGTAGGTTAAGCCTACAATAAATTCAAAAACAACATGGTATTGAATCACAGGACTAGGCCATTACTGCGATAATTTGAAAATTTTTGTGAAGTAAAATCACAAGCCAATGCCGACGGCGAGAACAACATGCAACATTTCACAAATAGTTGATACTTTTATTTTTGACAACCACACCCGAATTTAAAAGCGAGGTTGAACCTTTTATTAAATTCAGTAATTTTGAAATCATCTCAAACTTAACGTTTCAACTTAACCTTAGGTGTACTATCATCGTTTCAATATAAGCATGTGCACCACTGTATACGTCAATCATAGGTTGCAGTAAGTCGTATGCACAAAACTAACTTACTCACGACAGAACAGTGGTTAGCAAAGCTTTTTTCGCAATTTGAATGATAGACCCTCGCAGTTGGACATACGAGTTTTTATGTGCAAACAAAGATTAGCGTCTCCGTTCTCAAGCAATGATTGCGTAAAAACTGAAAGGCGACAAACTGCCTTTGCAATTCAAGCGCTTCCAGGTACAAAGAATACCATTTACATACAAACTTTATTAAAATGACCAAGTTTTTTGCGCATCTTATGCAAGTGCTTTACAATTTTACAAAATTAGTGGATCCTAGGTTGAGAACCACTGCACGACATTATTAGCTGCATGCATTCCAACCTATGTAGTATGTAGTTCTAGCCTATAGCAGTGAACCAGATTACTCTTTTTATTGTGATGTTGATGTAACAAGCTAAGCTCGTTATCTGGGGCAGTGTTGCTCAACCCCGAGTGGATGAGTCCGGAAGGGCGTGGATGAGTCCGCGAAACTCACAGGTACGCTAAGGATAAAAAAATGAATTTAGGACCATGTGACCAATCGCGGGGTGTAATCGTTCCGTCTGACTACGAGAACGCATACGCGAGTTTATTATCAGCGTTTACGAATTAAAAGTGATGTACTGGGTACTACAAAACATTCGCGAGCTTATTGTCAGCATTTACGAGTTAAAAAAGTAATGTACCGGGTATTACAAAAAGGACATGGCAAAGTGAGAAGTTTTAAAATGGTCTGGAGAAGACATTGTCAAATTCTCGAACATATACAGAAACTTTGAAGCTTTGTGGGACACTTGTAATAAAAACTATGAAGAGAAATGCTAGAGAGCATAACATAAACAAAGTGATGCAGAAATTGACAGCTGCAGCAGCCTGCAGGATTACATATTGACACTAAAGAGTCACGCAAAAAAAAATAAATAAATAAAAAAGGTAAAGGATTGCTATAAAAACCAACTGAACACAATAAAAAAAATCGAAACGGTTTATTTTACGCAGGCTAGTCGATAGTCGATTTTTTTGGCATGAATACAAAGTTTCAGCTTCCAAATCAATGGTTTCGAAATCCCTCGCAGCTTACACTGCACTTTTCGGCAGAAAGTTATCAAACAACCTTGTTTTCATATCCATGAGTGACTTGAGTCCGCTTGTACTTACGCAAGCTGGAAAATAGTCCATGGGCTAAAAAGGTTGAGAATCACTGATCTGGGGCAAAGCAATAAATAAATATGATGTGATCAAAACCAAAACAAAAAGCAGAGGGTAAGCAAAAAAATTGCGAGTAAAAATATTTTGCTTCCACAAAATTAAATTGTTTGTTCAGATCTATGATTCGAAAACAAAATTTCAGTGGAATTGCTTCTGTAAATATCTCGTCAAGAAAGGATGACGTAGCAGAAAAGCAATAGGCCTATCAGCTACAATCGAAATTCAATCACATTGATTTCTGAGAAATCTCGAATACTATCGTTTACGTAGATAATCATAGCGAGAAAGCTTGATTAGTTTCACATCAATTGCTATGTTAGTTTTGGTGATACCAAACGCCAAAAATAATTCAAAACCATGGTTAAGAAAAGAAATATTTTGCCCACAAAACTGATTTTGCGTGACAGTAGTAGTTATTGACAGTAGTTATTGACTGATTTTGCGTACGACAGTAGCAGTATATTCAGGAAGTAAAAAATATTTCTCGTTTCTTACAATGTTACACTTAAACGGACAAAGATGCTTCACTGCAATTAACCAAGAATCATGAGTGATGACCAGGCTTTGCAATGGTCAGGTAATTAGCTAAATATTTTTAGGAAAGATATGATCGTCCTCTAATGATATACATAAATATACTTGCGAGACATCTCTTCGTTGTTACTTTAGAACACAAGACACGGTTTTTTGCCCTAAAGCGAAACTAATAAAATCAAAAAACTTTGGTTATGGATACATCTGTAACATCTAATTAATGACTGTAAATATTAGTCAATCTTATAAGCCTCATCTATTTTAAAGTTTTGACATTTATCAAAAATGTGCCAGGTCATAAAAATACTCGTGGGAAAATGTTTATCACGTGATGCAAATCGATACAATAGTTTCAAAGCTGCATCTGCTGAAAAAGTGGACCTAAATAAGGCCGACATAACGTTTCACCGGATAGATTAAAATTAATGCACTTTATTTAAGCACAGTCTTCGCAACATGGGTTTATTTACCCAGGGCTTCTTACCACGGTTTAGCTTTGTTATTTTTTAGAGAATTTCTCAAAAATAAAGTAAAACATAAAATTAAAATTCCTTATCGCAACGCCAACTACTGACTAAAGTGTTCAGGAGTGAGTGAAGCCCGTAAATGTGCAACCGATTTCCAGTAAGACTACTGTGTCCTGAACACAGAGTCATCGTCAAAAACACTTTCAAGCTTTGTTGACCTGCTTTTGTTACGGGGAAAAATGGGAACTTTTGGAGAAATAGATATGATAAATGTGTTTATTATGTATTTGATGTAGATCTATGCTACAAAATATTCATAATCTGACAAAAACTATTGGTGTAAATACTTTAGCGAGTGAAAAAATATTTTCGAAACCAAAATTCCATCTTAAAACACACAACAGCAAATAGTGTCACGACTTAATTTGATAACAGAAACACAAATAAAATTATCATTTAAGAAGGTAAAGTTTGCACAAACTACGCGATTTAATCTGAAATGAGAGCATAAAAGATCAACTCACTTTACAAATATTTCCACCAAAACAAAAAGCAGTAGCACGAAAGATCGAAATTGAAAAATGAAATATCACTATGACATTAACTAATAAATTAAGAACCCCTAGAAGCCGTTTAAAAATAAAGTATACCGAGAAGTCACCAATTGGATATAATTTAAACTTTTCAAGGACTGAAGAAGAAATGATGCCAGTTGAAGATATAACTTTGCAAACAATAATTAAAATCATGACAAAATTCCTCAACCACAGCCAAATTTTGCAGAGTGATTGACAAAACACATTAACCTATAAAGACAATGCTTTTCAAACAAACCGTCTTTAACCACAATTACCGATTAAAAAACATTAGCATACAAGCTGGAATGCAGAAGTACGTCAGCAATATCATTACATGCAGCTCTTTCCAAAAGGTATATATATTTTTAATGATTCACATTAGTGCAACACTCAATTAGTGTCATACCAAAGTGTAAGGCAAGTGGCTTGACGCGTTTTTGGAAAAATACTTCTTGGTAGAGTTTGCATCAAGTTAAAGATGTCACTGACATGATGTCACTACGCCGGAAATATGAGCCGCTGCCTCATCTGTTATGATGTATAATTCCTAACGTTATGTCACAGCGCCGGAATAATGAGGCACCGAAGGTTATGTGGGTCAATTCGAGCTTTGGATCATATTTTGTAGATTTTGAAGTATTTATGATGCCAGTAGTAAAAGCTGAGCTACTTGTAGCTGCATATGAAATAAACCACAGTTCAAGCTGTACAACGGGATGGAATTAAATGCAAAAACAACGCCGAACCGTGTTAAAAACACCTCATAAGCTACTTTTCTCTAGCGTTTTTAAAAGAGCGTTAACAATCCCAGATTAAAGTGACAGCATGTGGAACATAGTTGACGCAGCACTTGCAATTTCATTCCATATACAGCACCGGCGAGTAAAAATACATTTTTTGCACACATCTTTTATGCAAAACATTACACAATCGAAATTTTGTCATAAAACGAAGCAAGATTTCAAAAAAATTTTATGAGTTACAAAATTTTTCCCTGTTTCGGAATATGGTATCTCTCTACGAAAACGAATTCATGAAAGCGTTTCTGTGCACGAGCTCTAATTGCGTAAGTTAGTTATCCGGTTAAACGCCACGAGGTTGGATATTTGCAAACAAAAATTGGAACTCCTCTTCGACATTTTCATGACCGCAGTACGTACTAGAAAAAACGAAGCTTAGATTATGCTGCTGTATTCAGAATATTTTTTCAAAACAATGTTTAACACAAATTTCCAAGCACGTTCTGATCTCTATTTAAATTATCTAGAATACAACTCCAGGCCTGGAAGAAACCATTAAAAATTCGTGTAAAACATGATGAGATCTCAAACGCTAACACGCAATAAATAAAATTAAAAGTCACGGATAAATTCCTAATTTAACATCGTTTGAAGCAAACTTGGAATAAACTGAATGGTATCCCAAAATAGAAGCAACCTATCCATCAAAACAAACAAAGGCTACTTTTTGTCTCAATATGTGATACACCACTAATTAAAACCTGGCTTAGGTTGATGCAACCGGCCGGTTAGCTCAGTCGTTAAGCGCACGCTATCGGTACGGGAGGTCTGGGGTTCGATTACCGAGCCGGTCATAACGGCACAGTGTCGCCAATGGTTCGCCACCGTTGCGACGTTTCATCGGAGATGCTTTGCCCACGTGCTAAGCAGCGGAGATGGGCCCCGAGTACAATGAAGATTTGATTTGATTTTGATTTTTAAATTGATACGCACACCAAAAATGTTACATGGAGTTGCCCGAGTGCATGCCAACTTGAACTCTGGAAGAAAGTACGCACTCATTAAAAAATCCAAAATGGATTTTTCCATCGCTTCCGGCTGACCTGCGAAAAAACTTTCAAAGCAAAAAATTTAAAGTTCAAGCAAGGAAAAATATTGCTAATTTTGTAACGACAAGCAAATTCCAAAAGCATATTTGCATGCATGACACAGCTGATTAAAATATACGATAGTTTTATTTCAATATACCTTTTGAAAGGTGCCTCTTCACCAGCGTAATAACCGCACTATTTTGATGGATAGAACACATACAACAAGCAGTTTTTACATCAGCGTGAAATTTCGTCGTTCGGATACAAAGCCACGTGGATGTAAATATGGCTGCAAAATAAGCAACAAATGACTTGGTACAATCTGCTCAAACAGACACAATTCCATCTATTGAAGATTTAGTTTAGTCTCAGAGAAGAACCATGAAAGAAACAAGACGGAAATCTGAAGTTGCCCTATCACTGCTTTTCCCCAGGCAAATACCTTACTAAAACAACAATTTTGATTTTTCACTTTTTCCAAAACCGGTTCTAAGACCCAGACACAATATACTGAAAGTTCGAAGTCAATTACGCAAACATTGGAATGAGAAGAAAGTCAATTGCACGCTCTAGAATTGCTTAGTCTGTTTTCAAGCATCTTTTCCAAACAAAAAGGCATTCCAGTTCTCGCTTAAACGAAGGCGTCTGACATTCAAAGAAATGTATATTTATTTCCAAAAATATCAAGCGGAAATAAAATAAACGCAACAGCTTAATATATTGATAAAGCGTTATGAGGAACGTTCCATATCTATATTTTTATGCATCACAAATCTAATTTTCACTTCTAGTTTTACTGCCGCTTAGTGTAAAAAGATAAATAAAGAACAAAGACCGAAAAGAAGGGAAAATCATAACAACCATATCAGTACGAAAAAGAACAAAAAATAGACTAAATTTTTTTCGCAGAAATTTAGTCATTTTTCTGCATCAATCTAATAATAGTGCAATCACTACCGGCGATTAAAAAAATAATGAACGAAAAATTCCCAACATTAAAATAGCCTTCCTATTTCAACACAGAAGTCTAGCTAATGCAGGTCATATTAACGCCCGTTTCCTTAAAAAATTACATCATTTCAAATGACTACCGGATTGATTTTAAGCATACAGTAACACTCAAAAACTGTCCACTAAATAGAACATAAAACAAGAATGGTCTTCATAATTTTTTAACCTATAATCGAGTTTCAAACTTATTTGACTATTCCATCATAAACAAATCTTAGCTACTCACGCCAAGCCAATCTAATTCTCACAAATAATATGTAAAGAGTATCGCTTTACAGCTCTACATCAGCGCCGACAAAATAGTATTAGGCCAAAGTCAAAGACACTAAACTGTGTCTTGAAGGCGATCCAAGTATAGGCCTACTGCTTCATAAATTCGGGCATAAACTCTGTGATCAAAACCGAATACCAGAGCAATTCTGTTTCAAGTTAACGCAATTGAGAATACTGAAAAATCTTAATTGAAATCTTATGAAAAAGGATGTACATATGTGGAACACTCCCTCGAATGGTACTGCAACAATCTTATATGTTATTACTGTAGATACCTGTACGTTATTATGAAACCTATGGGTATAACAAATGTGGTTGTTTTGGCAGGAAAAGGGGCCAAGAACATACTTATGATTAAAGAGTTGGTTTCCTTTATAAAGTTTTTTTCAGACCATGTAATTAAATATTGCCTCATTTGACCGATCAAAAATGCAACAAAAAAGGTATAAAATAAATACAGATAGATCTTGTCGCTAATTTAAAGTTACATTGCTCATGTGAAGATTTTAATTTTTTTCCATTAATTATCATCATTTCAAGCTGATCAAAAACATAAAGAAAGATTATGTGAGCGGCGATTTAGATAATTATATGGCGATGATAAATAATAAACGTTATTCATCTGACCTATGACGGACGTAAATTGGAAGCAAATGAACTTCACCGCTCATCAGAGTTCAGGTAGGTCTGGCAGGGTTCGTAGTTTTTGACTTTATCAGACAAGAAAACATCAACTTTTAAAACTTTTAATTTGGCTGCAGTTGAATTTGCTGGCTATGGAAGCCAGCTAGAGGGGTTTTGTGAATTGCAATGCAAATGGCAATCTTTAAGAGGCCTTTTCCTAAACCCTTAGGCAAGTCTAGCCTGAAGTTTTTATTGCAAAAAAAACATCAGAATTGCGTTATTTAATTTCTGCAATTTCTAAAAATAGTTTTGAGTTAGAAGAAATTGTAATCTTACAGAAGCACCTCGGCTACCTTCCTTGGCAGTTCTCGCCAAAAAACAGATTGATAATCGTGAATTATCGAAATTAAAAAAGCAACATCATTGCATGCTGCTCTTTCTCTTATACACTCATATTGTAATTGTGTACTGGAATCCAAACAAAGATCTAATTGTGTACTGGAATCCAAACAAAGATCTTATTCGTAAGTCTTACATACAAACATTTTATTCATTCAGCAGTGCCGCATTAACAAACCTGGGATTATTGAATGCAAATAAAACAAGCACAAATAACCTACTACGTCAGCAAAGCCAGCATTTTGGGGAAAAAGTTAAAACCTTGTGTTGCAGCAAAATCATGGGTATAAGTAAAAACATAGGTAAAAATTCACGGAAAATTGTAAAATTTAACTCCTTTCCGTTGCTCTTCCTTTAACTGCAAATGATGAATTATATAGAAGCCTTTTTTTCAAAATATAAAAACATAATTCAATTTTGATACCAAACCATGGCACCCGAGTAATTTTGATTCCTTATTGGGTAACCACGACTACTTCGAACGGCACTTGCGTTCAAGTGGTAGCGGTAGACCCATTACAGTAATTGCTGGGTTCCACAATAACTTAATAGCTCAGATGGCCGAGTGGTATAAAGCGTCTGTCTCTTGAGCTGTAGACTCGGGTTTGATTCCGAGTCGGGTCAAACCAATGACTTTAAAATTGGTATTCACAGCTTCCCTGCTTGACGCTCAGCATTAAAGGGACAGTGTGAAGAACAAGCCGGCAAGTTTACTTGTTGTGCCGTTGGGAAAGGCGCTTAGCGGGATTCCCCCATCTTGGTGTGGTAGACAGATGGCCGGCAACTCCTAAGCGAGCTCGTTATAGCGCATTGATCGCTTTCTCGTGATAGGAGGATAAATATGCAACTAAAACTAAAAAACTAAAACTAATGAAAAATGATTTGGCCTCCCAAAAGTTCATCACGTATGGAGCATAATGAGCAAAGCCCATATATAAATACTAGGGAATCACAACTCCATATATAAATAATAATCTCATAACTAGGGCCCGCTAAAGTCAATAAAGTCAAAATTTTTTTCGGACTTTATTACACGATCAAACATGTACTAACGTTCGTTTCAGGCCTTCAGGAGTCTGTTTTGGTAGATTTTATAAGTCAAAATAAAGTCAAAATTTTGTATAAAGTTAAACCTGATCAAAATTCTCTTCATCAAAAATTTTCTAACCCTAACCCTTACAAAAATAAAAAAACGTAGGTTTTTTGTATTTTTTTTGAATTTTTGAGCTGCTATTAAAATTTTATGCGCAGTTTTATTTGATTATTCCGAAATAGTAAGTTGAAATAGTAAAAATGCGTGCAATAATTGAGAAGGAAATAGCACTTATTATGCATGAAATGTTTGTAAATTGCGGATTATAAACCATTTTTAATCAAAAGGGTGCAACAAGACATAAGTAATTATAGGCAAAAGAGGTTAGGTCAAAATAAAGTCAAAATTTCGCTAAAATAAAGTCAAAAATATGTTTTTTTAGATCAAAAAAACAATGGCCCTACTCATAACGTTTTTTTTATCGCAATAGTAGTCCAGCTCTCAGCGGAAACATATTGTACGTAAGTAGCATGAATTACGCCGTATAAAACCTAATTGAATGTTCAGCAAGATAAATTCGAACTTTTCATGCACAATTTTATTAAATTTCGTTCAACGTAAGAAATTATATTAAAATTATATTTGACGCAGTTGGCAATACTCCAAGTGCAATCACAAAAGCCTAGTTTCAAGAATTAACAGTCCATTATTGGGGGGTGGATGGTAAAAAACAAATTAAAAATATTGAATCCTAAAACCGCACGAAAAATTACTGAAAAAAATGTATTTAAAAAATGTACAGGAAAGCATTATCGCGTAGCCATAGGCCAAATGGGCTTTTCACATATTTATGATAAATCGTTTTGTTATCCGACGCACAGCATGGCCATTTGACGTCAGTATTCGAAAAGAAAACAAGCAAAAATTTGGCAACTAATAACACAAGCTAAAAACAAAATAACAATACGCCTGTTATCAAATATACACGCATACCAACATAAAGATTTCTCTGAAAAGCTACGCTTCCAGATGAATCAAATATAACCTTATTCGCAACAACAATTTTTAAGAAGTACCTCAAATAAACTTGTTTACAAAGTGTTTCGCTGAATTAAATCGGGAACTGTGGCCAAATTGGGATTTTAAAGTGTTCTATTTCAGTGCAACAATAAATTATAATATAAACGAAACGTGCAGTAAGTAACTACTAATATAAAACAGTTGTTGCTTTTTAGGAGAATATTTTGTCAGCTGCTGTCAGTATTTCCTTGTTTTTAAGCTACTGCTTATTACTTCTTGACTTTGGTAATGTTATATCAGAAGATTCCAAAACACCTACATTTTGGAAGCGTTGCGTGCTTTTTTTTACAATTTTCTAAGCGGATAAAACATACCCCCTTTACCACGATGTCTCACGTCAAGTAATTTTTACACCATTTATCAACGTTTTCACTTCTTAGAACATGATATGCAGTACTGGACAAATTATTAGCCCTTTTTGCTTTCTTGAGCAAATTTGACTAGCAACTTTGTAAAACAATTTAAGACTGGTTTAAAACCAACCTGTGCAACATTATTTGATAACTATAGTTTATATGACTTGTATAAGCGATATTGTCTGACAGAGAAGATGAAAGCCAGCCGTCATGCATGGGCTGTGAAGCACAGTGACTGGACTGCAAAGGATTGGGAGCTGGTAATGAAGGATTGGGAGTGGGTTCTTTTCTTCCTCCCAATCCTTTGCAGTCCAGTCACTGTGCTTCACAGCCCATGCATGACGGCTGGCTTTCATCTTCTCTGTCAGACAAGGCTTTTTCTGGGTCTCTAGGCTTTCAAGCAACTTCACATAATCGTCTGTTAACTGTTCTTCCATGAACCACGATCCCTTGAGCAGCTACGCTAGATGAGATTTTTCTGCATGAACTCCTTCGGTTAGTAAGAGGCATCTTTGCTATCTTTCTGTCAAGTCTGGGGGTGGTTTTGCGTTTTCTTCCTCATTTTCCAGCTCTTTTGCCTCCAAATCTTCCTTATTTTTTAATTTTTTCTTGATTCGACCAATCGTACGGGTTGAAACGATTAATGTCTTCGCAATTTTGACTATTTTTTATGCAGAATGCTCTAAAAGCACCTTAACTTGCCCTTTTTTACGAGGACTCAAGTCACCAGCCTTGCCCATTTCTAACCACTATGAATAATCTGAGCTACACTAAAAAGACTTAAAATTTTTGAATTTTTTGTTTACTTTTTTATGTATTATTGAACAATATCGCTTATACAAGTCATATAAACTGTAATTATCTAATAATGTTGCACAGGTTGGTTTTAAACCAGTCTTAAATTGTTTTACAAAGTTGCTAGTCAAATTTGCTCAAGAAAGCAAAAAGGGACCGGCCGTTAGCTCAGTTGCTAAGCGCACGCTATCGGTGCGGGAGGTGTGGGGTTCGATACCCGGGCCGGTCAAGTCTACATACTGTCGCCAACGACTCGCCACCATTGCGACGATCTTCGGAGCTGTGTAGCCCAGGCGCTAAGCCGCGGAGATGGGCCCCGCAACTCGTTACACGCTTCGGCGTAAAACGGCGAGTATAATGAAGATTTGATTTGATTTGAAGCAAAAAAGGCTAATAATTTGTTCAGGACTGTATATACTTATTAGCCTATTTTTTCCAAAACAAAACAATCAGCAATTCATTAGAACCTACATTTGAGATTTTTTTTAGTTTTGTGATGGGATTTTTTTATTTAAAAAGTTCCTTCATGAGTTTCAGGTTCTTTACTTCAAGGCACACAATAAACAGATCTGTATTCCGATACCACTGACCGAAAGCCTAACACCCAGAACAAGAGTTTCGTTAATACACGCTCAATAGAAAATCTAAACAAAAAATTCCACAGAACATTGATGAAAACTACAAAGTGAGATGGCGCTTCCGAGTTACAAAACTGCATTTGTTCCCTCCACTACAAGCAAAGAATTAAATTCACAACTAATACATTTAGCTAATAAAAAGCGACATAGGTCTACTCTTACGCAAAAGACAATCAATAAACTTGCTTCAGTGATGGTTCTGCCAATCTGCGAACATCGCAGAAGTAGAAAAGTAAAACAGATATACAGATCAGATCACGAACTGCACTATATTTATTGTACTTAATCTTCAGAAAATGAACGGCAATCGAGATCTAACGAACTTGTGCGGAGGCGCAGAAAAATGTTGGACGTCATGGATTAAAACTCATGAAGACAATCACTGCGAAACCACCTTGCAAACAGCTGAAAATTACAAAAAAATAATGTTTCGAAAGTGCATGCTTGTACTACAGATCATGAAACGAACTGCCACTGTTTAAACGTTTGTTACATCTCTGTGGCGCCGATATGTGAACGTAAAAAACAATAACTTCGATAAAATATCTAATAGAATATTTCGTAATTTCATTTCCATATCTATTTAACACAATAGGCCTATACTTACTCGTGACAAGCAACAAGTGCAAGGCAGAAGTAATGTTTTTAAGCTATCTTTTTGATGTGATCAAGCTTTTGTTATCGCTTAGACTTAAAACAAGCTTAATGATACTGTAAAACATCAAAGCAATTTTTAAGTAACCACAACGTTGTTTTCATTTCGTTAAGATATGCTATATTTCCAAAGTAACCCGAACTACGCAGTTTTCCATCAGATAAACATGAATTTAGCTTCAAAAAACAAAACTGATTTTATTTAGAAAAGAATTTAATGTGTTTACAGTAACTAATCAGCAGTACGCTCATCTTACAAAAGCAAGCTAAAAAGAGGTCTTGGAATTTAAAGAAAAACTGCCTTATCTGATGCAATGGATCATCCCGAAATCAATTTAAAAAAAAGTCACTCAAATATTTTTTTACCGCACTGGTATAGTTAATCCCACAGTAATCGAAGTTTTAAGTCATATAAAATTAAAAATATCTTTATGTATTACAAACAGTAAAGTTTACTCGCAACAAAAGAGGTTGTTTACCGGCATTTAAATTGAAGTAAGAGACTGATACACGACTCTCTTAAGTGGCTCATTAGAGCCAAAGTTCTTCACCATAGAACTATAGATCGAAGATAATGCCACTGACAAAAGAATCGTTGGAAGAGTGGAATTCGCACAGCAATGCCTTTCTACTTCGGTTAGGAGCCCGACCCGAAATTATTTCGGGGTCAATAATATCCAACAATCAAAACGGTAATACGAGTTCAAAAATACGCAAAACGCTAGGCTGACAACAAATTGCATTATTCCGTGCTAACTTATTTGGTCAAATAAAAATCAAAAGATCGTTAAGTATATAATTATTTAAAATCATGGACCAAATTGTTGACAAAAAACGTCATTTTCCAAAATTAGCGGAATTGTAACCTATCGTCCTTTTAACATTAAAAAGCTGTTCGTGTACCTTTCAAAACATATGCAAGAGCCAAAAACAAATTACGTAACGCAGTCAAGGCCGTATGTAGATAATCTTATATGGAAAAACTCACTAAGAGGTCAACCAACGACCCATGCCAAGACATCAGTAAATAGCAACCTTCATTAATGCTCTTATTACATAATCATTTTATCTCTGCAAGAACACGTTTGTTATAAATTACGCTACCAAGAATAAAGTCATCAGACGAATTCAAATAATATTCTGCTGTATGTTTCTGTTGTTACAGCAGGTTGTTGCTCCAACGAATCAAAAACTGCCGTTCAATTTAATGAGGTGCTTAACTTTAAATACACTGGATCAATTAGCACAATATCTAAACCTCAAATTATATTTTCAGGGTAAATCAAATGAGATACGCTTACCCCTGATAGGCCTCAAATACTCGAAGACCAAATGCTTTAAAACAATGATAGTGTGCAAGAATTAACGCATGCGTAAAAGTTCTGCAAAGCATTACTTACCATGTTGATACTCACGATTAATTTTAACCAGAGTGTATACAAACTAAATTGAATTATCATGAATCCATGCGAAGATTATAATGTACGCTCTATCCTCACCCCCAAAATATATACAGAAAACTACGAAAGGTTTTATCGGTAGGACTACCGCAGCATAATATATGCGAACCGTAGGAACAGCTTAAGCGTCATGAAACCTTTGCTGCAGAGGCCATCCACAAGGTTTATCTTCGTCTACAAAGTTCTGCTAATTACTGCATCATCTGTACTAGCAATGTAAAGGTAAATAATTAATGCTTTTATTTTGCTAGTACCTGTTTAAATAATCGCTTTTCAAATGAAACAAGGTTTTAGTGTTCCTCGAAAAAAAAAAAAAAACAGAAAAGTTTTTTAAGTCCACAAAATTATCTCACACACACAGTCAGACAGTGAATTCTACAATACTTCTCTCACGCTAAAGAAAAAAAAAAAACTGCACAAAAAGAAGGTGAAATAGTAATCGTTTTTTAATGGAGCTGGATTCCTTACGAGTCTCATCCAAAAGGAAGGCTGTGGCAAAACATATATTTCATTCATTCTCAACTTTCAAAGTTTTCCGTAGAAGATCAAAAAAAGTTTTAGCACTGGAAAACTGTGAAATTTTTTAAAGTTTGCATTATTCAGTTTAAAAATTTCATTGAGGTCTGAGTTAAAAGCTCTGTAATTCATCCCAATTCCACTAAATTTTATATTTTTGCTTGTTAGTCAACGATGACGATACGTATCAAGTCAACACCAATAAATTAAACCTTTAGCTCCATCTAATGTCAAACAAAAAAATAATATTTCTACTACACATGAAAAAACTTTCAGATTTACAGTGGCCAGTATATTTGCATGAAGGCTTTCGTACTACAGTCAAATCCGGTTAATGCGTACCATGTAACTGCATAATCCGCTTAATCGCATAAAGTTTATGAATCCCAAACCACAGTCAATCGTTTGTTAAGAAAATAATATGGTTAACCCAGGGTTGGACAAACTACGGCCCACGAGACCATTTTACGCATCCCGCGGGCACCTGCAAAAACATAAACTTCTACCGAGAATGAAGACCTTTTTTTTGTTCTTCACTGATTTTTGGTAGAAAACAAGACATCTTTAGGACGTGTAGACCTTTTTTTGCTCTTTCAATCAATGCGGCTCTTATCTTCAAAATTTTTTCAAAAGTTGCCCTTCATGCAGGAGCGCCGAGAGAAATTTCGGGCCTCGGGGCAAAAATTTCGTTTGGGCCCTTTGGTCAGTGGTACCCCAAAATCACGTGATGAGCAAAAAAAGGTCATAGCGTCCGCAGATGTTCGAATTTCGCCCCAAAATCAAGTGATGAGCAAAAAAAGGGTCATTGCCTCCGCAGATGTTCAAATTTCGGCTCAACATCTAGTGATGAGCAAATTAAGATCATAGCGTCCGCAGATGTTCGAATTTCGGCCCAAAATAATAAAAAAACATTAATGCGTCCGCAGTTTGAGCTGATGAATTTTACATTCTAAACCTAACAATTCTGAACCCCGGGTTCCCTGTATCCTCGGGCCCCCGGACAGTGACCCCTTCTGCCCCCTCTCGGCGGGCCTGCCTTCATGTGAAAAGTTTGCCCACCCTAGATAAACCGAATAGCGGTTTATGGCATAATTCGTTTAATTCAAGAGAATTGAACGGCATTCTATTTAATTTAACAGATTGAGCTACACACTTCAAAAAGCTCAACTTTCTGAGCAAAAACAAACTGTTCTAATGTGCAAATAAACTCGCCAATTGCCAACGTCAGAAAAAAACAAAACTGCCACAGATAGAGATCACAAACAAAGCAGCATATGTGATGTGATCGATTTTTTGAAGACAATTACCAACTCAACACAAAATCATTTGTATTACGCATCAAAAGGTTAATGAAATTGACTAGGCAATTAACCGGATTCGACTGTATCTCTATTGAAAAATACATAAAGTGCATCTAAAATTTTACATCACATTGATAACAGTGAAATCATTTGGTAGTTTAATGCTAAAGACAGCGAGTAACGCTTTTCCTTACGACTGCCTCGTTAAGTAATTATGTTTCGATTGAAAATGTCTCCATCATTAACTTGACAGCAAAAAAAAAAAATGTGAGGAGACATTAAGGCATAAATCACAAGGTTGCTACTACTTCATGAAGTTGTATCTTTTTCTTTATTGCTTCATCAAAAAAAAAGAAATGATGCAACAATATGCAAAGCAAAGTCAGTTTTTGTGAATTGTGGTAAAAAGGTCAAAGCATAGCTGTGAGGTATGCCTGTCCTAAGAGCCGGCGCCAGAGCAGTCGACTTAGGGGGGCCAAACGCTTATTAGGGGGGGCCAAAGTTTGAAATTAAGCAGAAAAGCCGCTGTTTTCAAAAGCGAAAATTTTTTAATTGGGGGACCAAGCATGTCGATTGGCGCCGGCCCTGCCTGTCCTCAAGAGAGAGAGGAAGCAGCAACCGGAAATGTCTCCCCTCTAAAAATATTTTCCCCATAAATTTGTTGTGATTCATTGAGTGCAATTGCAATCGTTTGAATACACTAAATTGCGATAAAAATGAATCACCAAACAAAATCTTATTTCTTATCACATAATCACAGCCCATACAGGCTGCAGCATATTATGTATTGCTAGGACAACACTCACCAAGCAGACGTGAGGGTTATAACAATGGTTCTCAAACTGGGGACCGTGGTCAGTGGGACAGCAAAGAGGTCGCGGGTTTTTGATAAATCATCCCATTGAATTGTGCTAGTAAATTTAGTGAATGTTATTTGCTTCATTTTCTCGCTCGAAATACCTTTCTTATGCTTAGTGCACAATCGCGTTTCACTTCAAATGTCCAAGTATTTCACAGTACATCAGCAGTTACACTACTAGCCTCAGTGGCGTACGCAGGATTTTTCAATGGGGGGTTTCAGTGACGTCACATCGTGATGACGTAAGTTTCAGTGACGTCACAGCTATTGTAATGTCTAACGAAGAAAACAATCCAGATATTTCACGCACACTTTTGCTTGATTCTTTGCGCTTAGGAGCGAAAAGGTTTCACAAAAACTCAAGCTGTCAATTCGTGGTTAAAAATTTACCAAACAATTTTAGTCGACTTCATTTTTGGGCCATAGGAAGGTTAACTGACTAAAGTAAGCTAGCTTTCGCAACGTCACAAACAGGGTGTAGCCAGGGGGGTAAAACAGGTAATTGCTTCACTCCAATAAAATCTTTTCAAGAACCAACATTGATATAAACAACACATATAAACCTTGGTCTCATTATAAAAGATAAAAACATTTAATATGCTCTCATTATAAAAGGGGCAGTTTTCCCTGTCTTGAAAACTGAAGACAGTGAAGCATGAGCAAAAACTGCCCTCCCTACCGAAACATTTTTAAATTACAATAAATTACGTGCGAGAGGAATTTCTAATCATGTGATTAAGGTCAAAAACAGCGTCGATTATATCTTAGTATTTTTCCCCCAAATCATAGCGTCGATATCATGTGATACTCTCAAGCACATAATCGGGGTGTTTGGGAAACAGAGCACTCCAAGCTCCTGAGACAGTTACGGTGCGTAAAAACAATTTTGCGGATTCACTTTTTCTGCAATCGTCAACGTCTAGCGCAGCGCACAAGCAAAGTTTGACTATGATTGCATCACAATGAAAGTTTTTCAAGATTTTATAAGCAAGTTGGATTGCAGAGAAAAACATGAGAGCAATTTCGACAATCTCTGTATGAAAAAAGGCGGTTTGTTCCAAAAAGAAAGGTTTTCATTTCTTTGGAAATCTTCAATGGGGGGGGGTTTGACCCCCGAACCCACCCCGCGTGACTAGGTCACTACACCCGTGCGTACGCCACTGACTAGCCTACTTCTTTTTGCTGCTGAACTCCCGTAACACAGTTACAGACGGTTAGGCCTACGTTATATACAGTAGCAGTTGAGGTTGCCAAAACAATAACCTTCAGCTACACAAATATCTTGTCCACATGTCCAATTTATGTGGGTCTCTTGAGCTGTAGACTCGGGGTTTGATTCGGAGTCGGGCCAAACCAATGACTTTAAAATTGGTATTCACAGCTTCCCTGCTTGACGCTCAGCATTAAAGGGACATGTGGAGAACAAGCCGGCAAGTTTACTTGTTGTGCCGTTGGGAAAGGCACTTAGCGGGATTCCCCCATCTTGGTGTGGTACAGATGGCCGGCAACTCCTAAGCGAGCTCGTATAGCGCTTTGATCGCTTTCTCGTGATAGGAGGATAAACATGCAACTAAATATAAATAAATATATGTGGGCTTTATATCCACGGTTCTTGGTTCTAGTTTCAGCATCACAATTAAATTATGACATCAAAAATTTAATTGTGATGCAGAAACTAGAAGCAAGAACCGTAGGTCCGAAGCCCACATAAGTTGGACAAGTCACACGTGTACAGGCTAAATATTGGTTGTAAGCGAGGGAAATCTGGTCATTGCTTTTGGGTTCCGCGATCTCTTAATCCGCCCCTGCTTACAAGCAAACTTTTATTCAATAATATAAATCTCATCTCTTCTTCAATCATTCAAAACGAAATATTGAACTAATGCCTTTGATAACAATGACACTCGTCAGCCAGCATTATTAAGCACATTGTTTTCCTTCTCGTAGTGGTTAAGCAATAACATAAATTACAGTACGGTGCGCAATTAAATGGATTTTCCGACCGAGAAGTCTGTCTGTAGTCTCCCTGCACAACGTAGACTATCAACAGCGCTATTTTACGATTGATTTTTAGTGAGAACACAAAAAAACTTGTTATTAAAGTAGTATTGCTCAGGCACTATAAGCCAAGCCGCTGCATCCCGCCATACTTTAGGCTACAAGTTTCGAAGTAATACCGCGAGTATCACGACGATTTTTTTCATTGATAGCATCACTTCGATGCTGCACAACAAAAACGTATGTTTTCTTACGAATAAAACGGCCAAACAAAAATGAAACATACTCAAATAATGATTTGCTTTATTTTTGCTTGGCTACTCCATTTGAATAAGATTGACAATGGTTATGTATATGTACTCTAACAGAAACGGCCCTGTGTTATTTGAAGATGCTTTATTTCTGTATGGCTATTTTATTCGCAATTAAATTTTATCATAAATTTCCAATAACCATGCTCTAAAAAGAACGTGTATTCTGCCAATCATGGGAACAATTTTTAATTCATTAAAATTTAAAATAAGCATCGGCAGAAACCACAGGACAGATAACAAAAGCAACTAAGAAATGTACACACATTCAAAAGCTAAATGCAAAGAAAAGGTCAAAACAAATAATTGAATATCAGCATGAACTGAAATAAATAGAGTGGGCTAAGCATCTCGTACGTAACTCGTAATGGCTGCTAGCACAATGCAACTATTTCCGACACCCGAAAGCTGAGAGTATTCGTGTGAAATTTTTACAAACGCCTATCGCATTGTTACAACGATTTCGTTCAAGGATTAACATTCCAGTGGAACCGACATCCGATTATATATTGCATGTAGGCCAACCTAATACGATTAGTAACTTGCAATTGATGTTAAATCGTTGAATGACAAGACAAAAAATTACTAGATAATCTTGAAGAACTTTAATATCTTTTGACTGCTGCACAGAAGATAATTTATACACGAATGAATTTTTGAACATCTTTCTCGACCTTCAGGGTCGTCTCTTGATCAGGCCAACGATTTCATTGAAATACAAAAATGTTGCTTCAGCTTTGGCAACAAAAGCGTATCGAAAAACAATGAGTGTAAAAGTGAGAGTGTAGCCTATTAGCTCCAGTGATGCTGCCTGATTGGTCCACTCATCAGGGGCGGTATACTACTCAACCTTTGTAGCACTTGAGGCAATGCGTTAACTTTGTTTGTTCATAAGTTAAAGCATTGAGTCGTTGAGCAATATACCGCCCCTGTACACGGTGCGATCCCGCAAAAACGCAATTAGTGTTGTGGCTTGGATTTTAAAGAAAAGCGGATTTAGGTGGCGCAAGACCATTGTTGCAGCACTATAAAGGAGTTTTTTCCAAAAATAAAAGTTTCCATCTTTCTCATTTCAATATCATTGTTTTTCAAAAACTCAAACTAGAAACACAATAAAGCAAGCCAAAAGTTACGAGAAACAGAAGTGTTTTTTGCTACATACGTTGTATATTACTATAAACGTGCATCCAAAGCATGTCTTTAACAACAGATAAACAAGTAAAACACCAAACTGAAGTATAATATAAAAAAAAGTAACTCATCATAGCGTATGGGGTACGGCAAATAAAAAGAACCACAAACCTGATGCAACTGCCATGTTTTTTCATGCATTTAAGGCCAGCTAACAAGGTTGTAATCCACCTTAATTTTAACTTGAAACCTGCACCTTCCACATCTTCAATAACACGAATCAAGAACTTTGTTCCGTCGAGAACAAGCCAAGCTCTTACTTAAAGAAACGTGTAGGGTTGGTGGCAGCACTTACAAGCTAACTTGAAAGTTTTTCTTATCATAATATTATGTATTTGGAACATTACGTAGCAAGTTTACTCAACCAGGGACTAAATACGTGTAATTAGTCTTGAGAGAATCACCAAAAATTTTCGATCCTTACTACGGCAAATATTCAAGTTGCTAGCAGAAACGATTTGAAACTTTGCATACAACTATATTACTCTGAGCACTGACGACACATTTAACCACTTTCCTCACTACAACCTTTCAATCTGAAATTTCGTAAATATTGTTAGTGACACCAAGTGATACCACACCAAAATCCGAAGCCCGGAATTTCTCGGCGAATACCATTCAAATCAAACTTAAAATACATTGCAAAATAAACCAGCAGTTCGACTTATCTGACAGGCAACCCATTACAATGAGTGGAAATGAAACAGCATCGAGAATTTACAAACACAGCGCGTAATGAAGACCCAAAACTGACAGAAAAGGAACAATAAATGCAGTGTTTGCAACGTTTATAATATCCGGACAATGAAAGACCATTTCATACTCATCAAAGTGCATGCTGGATTGCAAACAATTACAGCTAAGTCATTTTAAAACACTCCAGCACAGTTCGTCCAGTGATGTTATTGCTTATTCCCTTACTCTTTTATTTTTATGCGCTTTTAATGCTGCAATGCTTCAGTAAGAGGAGTTTCGAAAATTAGTGAACTGCAAAAAGGACAAGTTTTCTCATGAAAACATTTTCTTTTAATTACTATAAGCTTATTCGCACGGTTTCAGCATAATCAACAACGTTCAAAATTATAGGAACGCAGGAAAGTATTTGCAAAATATTCATAGCGCGTAATACGTAAGTTATACAAAAAAAAGCGAAATATTCATAGTGCGAAATGCCTATGGTACACTTACAGCCAAAGGAGTGGTTGTAAGAAACTTTTGAATCCAGAACACGTAAAAGTGCTTTCTCACATGTAGCACAGATTTTCTTTAAGGGTCGACGGCAAGCATTGGCATTTACAACCCAAAACCAAAATTTCAATAAACTGAATACTCTTCATAATACACATGCATCTACAAACCATTGAAATACCACGACATTTGACCTCATATACTTTGCAAGTGCATTCAAGCAAACCTAACAGCAAATTGCAAAGACAAGTTCGTGCAGCTGACTGTATTTGTACCTTGAAAATGATTCAAAATTGTTTAGGCTCTGCGGTTACACGGCCTAATCATCGATCGTGGTGCAGTAACTATGGTATAATGGCAACGGAAAATAGTAGGAAAACAAGATGTTCGAAGAATTTCCACAGCTTTGTTTTTTCAATACAAATTTGCGAGCGAGGTAAGCAAGAAACTATTGTACCCATACGAAATTTTGAGCATCAAATTATTTTATAGTTGAACGAAAAGTATAGCCCTGCTTATAATGCTACCACGTAGAGATACTGCGCTTTAAATTGGAAAAATTTTTGAAACCATACGAAACCAAACCCAATGTATATTCACGCCAAAGTAAGGGTCGAGGAACAAATAGCAATGTAGCAGCAAGGGGCCATGGTTTAAGGTGGCCAAAGGCATTTCTACAACAAACGTCATATTACTTGTAAACTTCAACCAACAAAAACGCAGATCATAATTATTATCATATAGTCACTTTCACAAAACAAAAGTTTGGTGATCCAGTACATTACAAAAAAGCTCTCTGTTCACGGCCAACGGTAACAATCAGAGCTTCTGAAACCATTTGCAAAGACACGCTACAAAAATAAATATACCTACAAATAGATGATAGGTTGGAAACAGTTACAAGCTGAAAAACACGATATTCATTACTCAATGAAACTGAAACTGACAGCCTCCAAACTGCCATTGCGTGACTAAATTAAGCACATGAATGCTGCGAAGTGATGTGATTAACGCGGCACTCCGGGCACAGTGTAACTGACAATGTATGACATTGTTTTTCAATGAAGCAAAGCTACGTCATAATTCTCTAACCCACAGTAACACGCCGGTGAATAATATCCAATATTCATACATATTATTAAACTGAATTTACACTACCCTCAATACTTAGCCATTTGACAAACTACTGTATCATATGAAATCTTTAGACTAGTTGCCTATTTGGCTCAAAGTAGTCGCTGCTCGTCAAAGCATAGGGACCATTGATCCAAAGTAAGAACCCCGTGTGCTGTTTTTCCTTAACAATTCTCAAAACAAATTATTCATATTTTAATCCAACTTCTGCATATTCGGCCTGAATTGCTTACTTTCAAATATTTTTTGACAAACCAAATGACTGATCATAGGTCGGCTATCTCATACAGAAGCCAGAAAAAAAACAAGCAATCAACCACTAAGCAAAAAAATAACAATAACAAGCAATAACAAAAAATAACAACAACAAAAAATAACAAGCAATCAAGCAAATAAAAAATACAAGAAAATTACAAGGTATTCGCAAGCAAAAACTGACTAACTGTTGGTCAAACTTTCGAATTACAGCCGCACAATAAAGCAGGTTTAAGCCAAAAAAAGTAACAAAAACAATCAGGTTGCAAATACAGGTTGTTAGTCATTATTGTAACAATGACTTTGTGTTCTAAAGAAGATCTTCATGCAAAACATGATTTGATGGCTGCCCTTCGGCGCGGTTGTTACAATGACATGATAGCAATAACCATGGCAACATTGCACTGTTTACAAAATTGGCAGAACCGATTTTGAAAAAAAGATTTACTGGTCTCGTTTCTATCATGAATTGGAAACTAGATCTTCTATTGCTTTTCTTTC
Source organism: Trididemnum miniatum (assembly GCA_964006365.1). Lineage (NCBI taxonomy): Eukaryota > Metazoa > Chordata > Ascidiacea > Aplousobranchia > Didemnidae > Trididemnum > Trididemnum miniatum. Next base: position 9,084,112 of record OZ023239.1, read on the forward strand.
ATCGTTATCGTGCAAAAGCAAGGCTTCTTTGACTCGTAAAGTAGCATAACCCATGTTGAGCAATTTTCGTTCGGAGTCGAGGTATTTTTGAGCCTGAATAACAGTTACTAATGTTAAGCATTCACACCAGGCTCCAAATCAAGTCTAAGCCGCACTCCAAATTTCTTTCAACTTAAAATATATTTTCAAGCAGTCGTATCCTGATAAGTTCTCTAGTAACCGAGCATTGGGAAAGTTTTTAGCGTTTGCTGCTGATAAAGTGTCGCACTATTTAGGTTAGCAAGCAATTACGAAGAACAGACCTGATTTCAGCATGCTGAATAGAGCGTAACATTCTAATACAAGGTTGCTTGTAATAGCCATTTTCCTATGTCAAATCGAATAACTAGATCAGTGATAACAATTTTTTTGGATCAATTTTTGCATATTAGCTGCCCACACTCCCCGTTTCTATGGCGACGCAGCCCCAAATTAAGACAATGCTCTATCTTCGAGTAGGATTGTCGTATTAAGCTGCAATTAATGTCAAAAGAATCGGAACACCCAAGTTTATATACCACTTCAAGACTTCAAGATGAACTATGTGCCAAAACTCTTCAATTCAAGAGATATTCGCAATTATGTCCATTTTTAACAAATTTGTTGCGCATTGTATTTGTATTTAGTTACATATTTGCCCTCCTCATATTTAGTAGCAAATTTGTTGCATATTGTATTTAGTTACAAATAATAAAAAAAACTCTCTCTCTCTCGCCTATCACGAGAACGCGATCAAAACGCAATAACGAGCTCGCTTAGGAGTTGCCGGCCATCTGTCTACCACACCAAGATGGGTGAATTCCGCTAAGTGCCTTTCCCAACAAGTTAATTTGTCTGCTTGTTCTCCACACTGTCCCTATAGCGCTGAGCATCAAACAGGGAACTGTAAATACCAATTTCAAAGTCATTGGTTTGACCGGACTCAGAATGAAACCAGAGTCTACGACTCCAGAAGCAGACGCTCTTACCACTCGGCCATCTGAGCTGTTGAAAGTGTTTGTGGCGTGTTTTCAGTCGTTAAGAATGTTACACCTATCACTAGCCATTGCGAAGTTTCCATAACACTAAATTCATTCTACTAAATCAGTGGTTCTTAACGTGGGCGCAACCGCCCCCTGGTGAGCGCTGTTGACTTTTACAGGGGCGGAATCACTCAGGGGGCGTTAAGGTGGTGTAGTTTTGTGTCGGGCTATACTAGGAAAGTAGGACTTCTGCGGACGTGGTGACCTTTTTTTTGCTCTTCACTTGATTTTGGGAGGAAAATCGGACGTCGGCAGACGTGATGACCTTTTTTTTGCTCTTCACTGATTTTTAGTGGAAAATAAGGAAACCACAAAAAAGGGGCGCTGGGGGAAAAAAGGTTAAAAACCACTGTACGAAATAATAATTACTAGCATGTAGCTACATTATTCAGTGAATTCCGAAATATTATATTGCAATATAAGCAAATTAGTGTCATAATTGCATCGCAATATGACAATGAATATATAAAGTAACAGTTTTGTATTTTGGAATACAAGTCATTATATATTAATATTTGAAAATATAGCATTTGAGCAGGATTAAACAAGAGAATAGGAGGCTTGTTTTAGATTGCTAAACAATGGTGCCTGTAGGTTAAGACTATACAGTATACTATATACCAGCCACAATAACGAAGTAATTTTTATCATATGTCCTATACTGCACCTGCAACCAAGAAACAAAGGACGATGTAATTAAGAGATGATCAAGTATGTCTATTGGTTCTTGCATGTGCTACATTGCGGGGTATTTCCGAAAAAAACTCAACATGAAAAAATAACTTTCCTATTCCCAAGAAACCCTTAGTCACGCCAGATGGCTGACAGCAGCCAAAGGCTATTTTTGACTTAAACCAGTTGGCATATGTGACTTAAATGCTAAACAACAAGTTTCGGATGACAAAATTGTTCATTTCATTGTTGATGTGTATGCACCTGCATTATCTGAGATATTTCTTAAGCCAAGTGCCTTTGAAGATCTAGGAGTTGTGCTGAATATTAAAAATTTTTTTAAGAAAGCATCTACTGCAGCTCTACCTGCTAAGCAATGCTTCATTAACCATGCCTTCACCCGGCTGAACCCCAAAACTGCTGCACTAGGGGTTTTGGACGAAAACACTTACGCATCTTGATTGGCAGTTTGCACCCATAACACAAAAGCTTTGTTGTGGTCAAATCGACCCCTTCTAGCTTTTCTTGATGCTTGGTCGGAAACATCACCTTGTTCAACAAGAGGCACACTGGAAGACTGGAAAGCTTTTCGCAACAATAACGTTTGCTGTGAAAAGCAAATAATTTTGCTCAAAAACCAGCTTTATTTTAGCTTGACAAAAATAAAAATTCCAAAAATTGACGATTTTGCTAATATCTTAAAAAGTAAAGAGTTTAGACCCATAGTTCATCTTGAAGTGGTATATAAACTTGGGTATTCCGATTCTTTTGACACTAATTGCAGTTCAATACGACAATCGTACTCAAAGATAGAGCAATATCTTGATTGGGGCTACGTCGCCATAGAAACGGGGAGTGTGGGCTGCTAAAATGCGAACATTGGTCGAAAAAAATTTTATCACTGATCTAGTTATTCGATTTGGCATAGGAAAACGGCTATTACAAAAGTTTGTAAAATGGTAGGTAAAAAAATGTTACACCCTAATGCTGCAAATAAAATCGACCGGGTCGCTACCATTGAATAAGTAATGAAAACAAAAAACTTTCAAATCAAGATCCACATTTACTCCGTTCTCGTGTCCAAAACTGTTATGCTTGGATTCAAGAAATCAAGACATGCCGAAAGCGTTATAATGACTCTATCTTTGTTACGGGGATGAGATTATAACACTCGACTAATAACTGCTTGATTTCATGGCTTTTGGAATTACCTATTTTCCTGGACCTCCAAAGCCCACGAAAACCGAAAACTTTGCCACAAAAATGATGACTCAGTAAGAACCGCGGGCCTCAAGTCCACTAAAATTGCACATGTGGACAAGATAATTCCAAACCGCCCCATGTCGTGCACTGCCGAAACGAGACTTTTCGGCATGACAGACTCGGCGGTAAAAGAGGGTTTCAGGGTTAGGGTTACGATTCAACTATGGGGTTAGTGTTTGCGTTAGGTGTCTCAACACCGAACAAAAGCGCACTCGTGTATTGTATTTTCTGTCTTGCAAGATTATAAATGATCAAATAGAAATCATACTGTGACATGCCTTATCTACATCTTCATTAAATAAATCTAACGCATCTTCAACACGTCCAGCAGGATAGCCCTTCTCAGTCAGAGATTGCCGGTGGAATAAGAAATCAAGGACTTCCTGTAATAAACAGAGCACACTCACAGTCATCTTCAAAATATATTCAACAAATGAAACAGAATTGTGGTGGCAATTGACCCAAAGAATTAAGGTATGATATTGTGTGTCAGCGCTTTTTAACCTGGGGTTTATGAACTCTTTAAGGAGTCAGAGTTCGTGATCAAAGGGTCCGCAAACCCAAATGTAATGTAAATTAGAAGAAGTGCATTTACTGGTAAGACTAGTTAATATTAGCCGTTTCTTGGAAAGAGGTCGATAGGTTTAGCTAAAACGTTTTTGGGCTTGAAAAAGATGTACAGTTGTAGGCGAAGCAAAAAGGTGATGACTACTCAAAATACAACATGAAATAAGAAAAGCGGCCTATACTCATAAGTTCCTTTTGCATGCATACAAAAAACTAAAAGCATTTCTTACTTCTCTATTTTTATGACCACATTTTTGAATTGCCAAAAGCACTTGTCTTTCGCCAAATCCCATTGCCAAAATTGATTCTGCAAATTTTCTTTCCGCAACAGGTAAACCGATTAAATTACTTCTTGATGGAATGGTTGAAACCTGCAAAACAAAATTGCGACTAACTCCCTGCATATTTGACTACAATCAACATATCGAATAAATCGCACGCAATAATTGCAGTAATTACCTTTGGTGCAGTCGAGGCATTCCAATCACCGGGTTTAGTCGTTGTAATCTAAAAAATAACATGGGTCAAAAAAGCTAAATTTGCTGAACTTTTTCCGATTAATTTCGAACTTATCTCAGCAAAAAAAATTGCTCAGGTAAAACGCTTCAACAAATTTTCTAATTTGTCAAATCTATCTGAAAAAAAGCTAACCAATTGACATACCGGTACACAAAAATTTCGGATTCTTGTTATAAATGTCGAATTAAGAGTCGAAATTCAAACCCAAATCATCATTGCAACGAATGTAAAAAATAAGAAGATATCACAACTGAGAAACAAGATCGAAAATACAAAATACAGAACACAAAACTTAACAGTGTATACATAACTCACCTTGTTAGTAACAACAGTTTGAGGAAGAGTTGGCAAGCTTGTCAAAGCTTTGTTGATCGTTTCCTCAAATTTTGCTCGCTCAGCACTTGACTTGTTCGCAAAAATTTTCTCTTGAACACCGAAGGTACCAGATGATGGTGCTGAGGAGTAGGATAAGGGTGGCGTAACATTTTCCGTTGAGGGATATGTAGTGGCCTTATTCAAACCTAACTCCTTTGCAGGTTTGGGTAGCACTTTTGATTTATTAACAAAAGAAACATTTACATAAGTGTTTTCCGCGACTTCCATTTCTGAAGTAGCTGTATCGGGGCTCAATGGTACAGCATTAGAAAACGGATGTCGTGCAAACACAGGTGAATTTGTTACAATGCTAGAAGTATCCTTACTATCTTCTTTCATTGTTACCTCATTTGGGCTGCTAGAAATGTGATTTTGAAGTACAGAAGGAATAGTAAAACCGGAAGTCTCTGGAAAGGAAGGAGTATGATTCATGGATTCAAAGCCTCCAGCTGGCACAGTCACTGGAAGAGAGTTAAGGCTTGATGTAGCAGGGATCGTGACCCCAGAAGGACTCGAGTTGCCAGGACTTCTCCGTGACTTTGGCAACAATCGCCGAGAAGCGTCAGGCTTGGAATTTTTTGATTCATCATTTGCTTCTTGTTTGGTAATTTTAATTGTAACCTCGTCGTCTTTATCTGTAAGAGAATGACGCCGAATTCGAGGCATTGGTTTTGGTGGCTCACCTGGTCAGAAAAACATTACAATACTCGTTAAAAGTATTACATGGCGTCATATCAATAAAACTTAAATGAGATAGCGTAGTGAAAACTCAATTCCTCGCCTACAATTGTTAAAAAAAGCAAAATGCGATGTTGACACAGCAGAACAAGTGAGAACAGCTGACACTGTATAACAGGTGTTGCTTCTAGAATTATCTTTCTCCCACGCATAACCAATAAATAAATAATATACACGTAGTGGTAAAACACTGAGCTCCTTACCCATGTTTTTTAAAACATCTTTTAATTCTTTCAAATCATCAATAGTTTCCAACTCAACATTCGTAAATGGGTCTTGGTTTTCATCGACAAACTCTCCAACATCAAGACTTCTATTTTGAACAGCAACATCATTGCTATCTGAAATCAAAAACTGAAAACTATAGTGTATCCACAAAACTAAGTGATGAGGATAATAAGAAATCTAAATACTTTACGCTATCTTCATAAGCCTATGTACATGACTTTAAAAAAAGGTGAAGTCGGACAACCAAAAAACAACTATGGATTCAGTATATAACATTTTTGGCGTATCATCTGCACTAAAGCTATCATTTTTGGCATTTGACAAAATGTTACATACACAAACATACAAAGTAACCAAACTTTTTATTTCGAACAACTGCATATTGCGTAAATACAATGATTCCTGACAACTGCATATCTGCCCTTATCAAGAATTTTATTCCCCTAAAAGGCAAAACTGCTTTCTGCAATATTATAAGTTATGTATAGCATATACCATTGGTATATTTTTGAGGTGTTAATATCCCGTTTCCAAACATGTCATTCAAGAAAGGATTGCTAGCAGAAAAATTATGGATATTCATTTTTTTGTTCACATTATTGGAACTTGTATCCTGTGGTTGATCACCATCATCTTCATCCATCACTTCAGACTGTGGAGAGGTTTCTTGAGATTCATCACTTGTGTTTTCCTTCCTTTGTCGCAATTTTTGCTCTTCAATTTCTTTTTTCCGTGCTTCATGAGCCAAAAGGTTTTTCTCAAAAGTAAAATCGTACTAAAAATTAAATTTACAGCATGAGTTTTAGTGTTTTTAGCCATGAAAGTGTTAGTAGCTACATCATTTGGCGTTTTGATAAGCATCTACACTGGAATCTGAAGTACAGTAAGTGCAACATCTATGAAGACAAGAATCTTGGCCTATCCTTTTACGACACTGACTGCAGCACAGTTTATTTGCTAGTTGCCGAAAAATGTAAATAAATTATCTAAATAAAATCTTTTGGATTCTTTGAGTAAAAATAAAAAATAAATGATTGATTTCTTCATTTTTATTCTTTTGCACCATAAAGCAGCAAGGTACAAGAATCAAAAATTTTGATGCATTAATTTCAATTTATTCACTATCTATACATTATTTACAAAATGTAGTAAGGCACTACTTTTTGGCACTACATTGGCCCTTGTCAGGTATATCTAAGTAATCAAGGATAATTTTAATTATATGATGAAAAAACTGATTGAAAAATATTATTAATTACTGCTGACGCATACTGCTTGTGCTAGGCTAAAATCCTCCATTAAAAAGTGCTAAGAGAGTTGCATATGGTTTGAGACAGGAATTATGACGGAAAAATGAAACAATTACTATTAGGCCTATGGAATTAAACAAATATAATATGACATGATGCGATAGAATTATGGATTAACATTGCAATAACCCTTTTCAAATTGCATGATTTTTTAAAAAAACTTGTACACACCAAAAAAGATGGACCATTGTCCACTGGCATTAGGTTGGCGATTAAGACTGGGAGAATGTTTCTTGACTAATAACGTTTTATGAATTTTGGCATCGTAATCGGAACGGTATTTGCGAATAATTTTGAATGAGTCTAATCCAATTTTCGCATTGAGCAGTGCCGAAAACGTTCGTGTTAGTTTTAGCAAATTATGTATAGACTGTAAATAAAATGAAATTACCGGTAATGCATCAGATTTTTGGTTGCTGTACCTTGCAACTTTAGGGCACAAAAAATCGACCTCTTAACTAAAATTATACTTTATTCTTTTGCCAAATGAAGGTTACTGATAAAAAGCAAATAAATTTTCAATGTCAAAATATGAGCCATAAGCATTTATGGTTAATTTACTGTTTCATTCTTAATGTCAAACATGTTTCACAAAAATAAGTGAACTTTCCATGACTACTTGAGTAAGCGGTTTTTTTTATCATGGCCAAGCATGACATGTGACAAAAGTTACGACAACATCTTTATATATACACTATTACTACCGGTAATTATTTTCTTTTACTTACATTGCAATCCTCCAAGACTGAACTAATGTCAGGAAAAACTATATTTAAAGATGAAGGAGGCTTTTGTCTCAGTTTTAAGTTTTCAGAAAGCTTAAATTCAACACCATCTATTATGACACTTGATGATGTTGTCATTTCTGATAAATGTTTTTACACCTAAAGATGAGAACATTGCTAAAAGAAGTAAAATTCTTGGAAGTAATATTGCACTACTAACGTTTCCTTTTGGCAGTTAACATCGTCATCTTATGGTGTCACAACTGTAACTGCCCATGCTGATGACAGATTTTATGCATTTCCCATGTTGCACTAAGAAAAGTTACAGGTGACCAAACACTATAGCAGGGGTGGCCAACCAGTCAGATGCTAAGAGCCACATTTTTTTCTGTGTTTTAGCAAAGAGCCGTATCACACACCAGAGACAATGATCGTATTAACATCACCATACCTCCTATTGATACACATACTTTGCTTAGTTAGATTAGTAGTATATTAGCCAGTTAGCTCAGTTGGTAACAACATCACTATTGGTGCAGGCGATCTGGGGTTCATTGCCAAGGCCGGTCAAAGCTGAAACAGAGTCGCCACCACTGTGATGTTTCTTCAGACTTTGAAGCTGTGTTGACCAGGCGCAAAGCCACGGAGATGGCTCCCCCCCCCACTTGTTACATGCCTTGTCACAATTCTCTCAACTAAGTCATTACTAGTTTTATTAGCATATGTAATAAAGCACTTTATGCCCAACGCAACATGATTACAAAACTAGGATGCTGATAGAAGAAACAAACCATATGAAAAAAAGCTGCATCAACCTGAAAAAGAGCCGCATGTGGCTCGCGAGCCGTGGGTTGGCCACCCCTGCACTATACAGCTATAGACTAATAAAACTGTAAAAGTCAACAATATAGGCTAATATAAACGGAAAAGATTGCTTAGCTATGCATTAAAAGTAGTCCAAAGGGTGAATCAAAAGTAACTCCCTATACTTAAATAACTACCGGTATATTCAAATTTACTGATAACTCAATTTTTGTGTGTAAGTCATTGGTATATATAATTTAATGTGCAACAACTAAATCTGTGCTCTTGTTTTCTAGACTTACCGGTAATAATCTTAAATTATATAACTAATTGAAATAATTTAATTCATATTTTAATTTGATTAGGCCAGTTTAGACCATACTAGTAGCAGGGTAGGTGATATTGTTACACATAATTCAAAATTAGACCAGCAGTAGTTAGATAGTCTAGCCTGGAAATTCTGGGCATGACAAAGGACTATTCGTTAATTTTTCATCCAATAAGCCTAGACAAGGAATTCATGACACAGGCAGCAGGGTATAAAGCTGTCAACCAGTCATCTATAAATTTGATCATGGGTTGTCGCTTGTGACTGACTGCTAGCAACTCTAGAAGTGAATTGCGGAAGAGAAGTCACTCGGAAAATCATAACTAAGTCCGTTTTTACGGATTTTACTTTTATTTATACAACTAAAAAGCAATGTCCTTCCTGGCCTACCAGACGGGAAGTCATGACGACTTCCTCTTGTTGGGTCAGAGGCTATAACAGCACTCCATCACCAACAGTGGAAAGCACTCCAGTAGATCGTACCGTAGAGCGAGACAGCGCTGTTTCTGGGTATAAAGGTCTGTTTACACTAAATGCGATTTCAGTCCGATTTGCTGTCGTACGAAGTTTCATCAGATTTTTGACGTAAGCAGTTGACGAAAATATTTTTCACACAATACAAACCCAAACAGTTTTGCTTCCTACTGGTTGTTTTGGGAAGCCCCTAACGATTGTATTCTAGAATGCCGCGGATAGTGACGTAGATTTACGTCATAACCTCTTACAGTTTCGTAACCTATGTCACTGTACGTACGTAAAATTTCATCGTATTCTGTGTAAACACACCTTTAGCCTTCATCAGCTGCCTTCAGGTAAGAAACATTCATCTTCCAGGACGAATGATCTTGCCAGGATCACTCATCCCTTCGCGTAAATATTTCTTAAAGAATTTAACCTTTGTGGTACGCAATCCACTCGTGTGGCTACGTCCCATTTCAGTCAAACTCTTTACGTGGCCAGGGTGAAGAGCAACAAAGGTTAAATTCTTAAACAAAGCAACAAAAAAAAGCAACAAAGCAACAAAAAAAAACAACAAAGCAACAAAAAAAAAACAACAAAGCAACAAAAGAAGAGCAACAAAGCAACAAAAAAAGGTTAAATTCTTTACGAAATATTTATCCGAAGGGATGAGTGTTCCTGGCAAGATCATTCGTCCTGGAAGATGAATGTTTCTTACCTGAGGGTGGCTGATGAAGGCTAATAGCCAGAAACAGCGCTGTCTCGCTCTACGGTTTTATTTATATTTAATATAATTTTTCATTTAACATTTTACCCACAGTATCACGTCATTTTGCCCATCACTACAGCTTAGATGGTCGAGTGGTAAAAGCTAGAAAGCGTCCGCTTCGGGACCTATAGACTTAGGTTTGATTTCAAGTCGGATTAAACCAATGATTTTAAAATTGGTATTCGCAGCTTCTCCTGTGGCTTCCCAGCTTGACGTTCAGCATTGAAGTAGAGATGGCTCGGGCTAACTTTTTTGAAGCCCGGACCGCCAGAGGCATAGCAAGGGGGAGAGGGCACCGGGGCAATGGTTCCCCTTTTTTGACGAAGCTTAATCTGAAGTGTAATGAAAACGTTCTTATAAAATACTGTAAACTTTGTTTTAAAAGCTCCCTCATCTTTACCATTTTTTTCAATTACGACTGTTACAGCACTCATAATTTAATTTTATTCTAGTGCTTCAGTTTAATAGGTAAGGACGGCCCTGAGAATTGAACGCAATATTATTTTTCTAGTTGGATCGACGTTTTATAAACGATTCTCCTCACCTCACCTCACCAAGCTGCTGCCTATAATTGTCCTTCAAGTAACTTTGCACCTGCCTTTGGCAAGTTTGATACCAACACGTGTTCGTGCACCTTTTTTTTTCGCGTTGGCACTGATAAGTCACAACTGTACTGAAGATTCAGTCATCGTTTTGCAAAGAGAGTGTCGCAGGCGATTTTTTATTTTCATTTATTCAACGAAGCTTCGGTTAATTTTTACTTCTCGGTGTCGCCTGCTGCTTTTTAAGTTATTTTTTTTACCGTTGAAATAATACCTGAATATATTGATTTTAATTTGGATGTCTGATTTGAGAACTGAGAAAGAAGATTAGACACCGAGCAAGTGAAGGCCTCTGAGCTCCTCAAGGCCACCTGCATATGAGTTAAAGTTGTTCTTTAACAACGACTAATTTTTGCAACATTTGAATTTCGACTTACCTTCTCTACAATAAGCGCTTGTTATGCAATCATGCAATTATAGCATCATAACAGCGCAATAGAATCAAATATTTAAGTGTAAGTACAGAGAAAAACGAGATTGTATCGCAAAAAGACGATTGAATATCGCGAGCAAAAAATGTTAAGTTAAAAATTATTTTAAGAAGAAGAATAGGCAGCTTGATTAGTATTAGGATAGCGATTAGCGAACTTAAGGATTGCCTGCCTAGGTCTACAGTAGAGATGGCTCGAGCTGATTTTTTTGAGACTCGGACCTAGGGTGACCATTGCGAAGCCACGAAAATGGAGGACATTAATATCTAAAAATGATTCACACGAAAGATTACAAAATTAACCTAATCGTTACGGTATCAGAATTTTAGCTGACTGAAAACTACTGTCAATACATATCTGACTTGTTTTTTCGAAGGCACTTGAATTACTCCAATTTAACAGAAATTATTTCAGCAACATTAAGTTCAAATGAATTTCAAATTGATAATGGAACAAAGAAAACAAGCTTTTTGGCGTGGGCGAAGCATGCTAGCATTAGGAAACTCACGTAAAACGAAGAACAAAAGGCTTCATTGCCCCTAAGCATTTCAAAAGCCGATATTTTAGCTCTTTTCTAGACAGATGCAATAATTGTTTATTTTTGAGCAAACGTGTGATCTATAGCAGGGGTTCTTAACCTTTTTTGTATTCTTTACCCCTTTCCGATTGAAAAAAGTATAATTTACCCCAGAACAACACTTCCACCTTTTTAATACTGAAAATTGAAGTTTGTTTTAGATTATACTTCAGAAAAATTACCCTCTCGGTTGGCAAAATTTACCCCCGGTTAAGAACCCCTGATCTATAGGCTACGTTCGATCTTCAAAGCCCAAACTACCTCTTATTTCGTTCGGATTAAAGAATTACGCTCACTAGAATGACGCCATAGAGTGCATAAGCATTTAATTGATCGTGTGGGTTTAAACATTGAGTCGTAACAATTAATTGTAACTACAGCAGGCCTATAAGCATTTAAACCTAAGACAACGCAAAAAGAAAGTAAAATATTTTCTAATCGGTTTGGGATTTTTACAATCGATTGTCAAGCCTTTTGAGACAATTAATATTTGCACAATAGCACAAAAGGAGGACTTCTGCTTGTCCGGCATCGGCCGATGCCGGATGGCGGACGAAGGACGCAAATGCCGGACGTATGGCCACCCTACTCGGACCGCCCGCGGCCCGGAACCTCTCGCTCAGTAATCGTAACCGACCCGGCAACTCATACCAAAAATAAACCCAGCCCGCCCAAAGCCCATTAATTTTAAGAATCTTTAATCGTATTAATCACTCTTAAAGAGACTTCAAAAAGTGTTAGCGGCTCGTAAGCGGCCCAGAAATGAATAAAGATACAATCGAGCCGTTAGCAGACCACTAAAAAGACCGGTTAACGGCTCGTTAGCGGGTCTTTTAGCGGCCCATGCCATCTCTAGTCTACAGACTCTGCTGTAAATAATTAGCCTAATTCCATATTCATCCGTAAAACAAAGCAAATACCAATAACTCGAGGCAAAAATCGAAATACGGGAAGACAGTGTGAGCCTTTTTGAGACGCCTAGCAGGATCAAGCTGGAAAACTGGTGCCAAAACGCTGTGCATAGCTACCTTGGCCTTCTGTTTGGAGTCGAAGTGCTCATCACGAGCCTCATTGACAAGCCCATCAACGACGCTTTGCGCCTGGTGATTGAATGCATGCATCCCACACTAACGGACTACTTATTTGTTCCATTACGCATCACACCGACTGAGCTTCGTCGAAAGAGAACCACACTGTCTTTGGCTTGTTGTGCCCAGGAGCCTGGCCATCTACTCCATGATCGGCTCACGTCCCACCCTAATGGAGGGCATCGACAGCTAAGTCAAGACACCCCTTGGTGCCTGCTGCTCTGGAACTGCTCAGAGGTGCATGCGAACTGCATGGACACCAGTGCAGCAAGATGGGCGGACCACAGGTGGAGCATTGGGTGGCGGGAGGGCACTTCTCGTCCACATTCATTTTTGGTGATGTGGACACTTTTCCACCTGGAATGGGGCTTCCCAGACTCGCCTGGGTCCGGCTAAACCGTTTTAGGACTGGAGTTGGCCTCTTCGTTGATCATTGCAGAAATGGGGCATGGCTTCCACAGCGTTCCGTGAGTGTGGTGCAGAGGAACAGATCGCAGACCCTATTATAACATCCTGTCCCTCATACCGCCATCCAAATGAGATTCGGGGTCTGCTTACTGTGAACGAGACTTGGGCAAGGTGGCTGTCTGACACGTGCCCAACCATGTAGAGTGATGCTACTTCCCGGTGCAACATCGCACCCACACGAAAAAGAAGCGTGATCCTAACTCCTTGGCCCGAGCAGAACGTTTTTTTGAAGTTCTTGGCCTATTGTAATTTGCCCCCCCCCCATTAAATATTCCGCTGGCTACGCCCCTGCAGACCACCCACGGCTCAAAACCTCTAGCCCCATAACCGTAACCGACCCGGCAACTCAGACCAAAAATAAAGCCCAGCTCGCCCAAAGCCCATTCTTTTTATAAACCTTTAATAAAATCAACGACTATCTACCTATATAGTCTTTGATCACATTAATCAAACTTAAGGGACTTCAAAAAGTGTTAGCGACTCTTTAGCGCCTAGCGACCCAATAACATACAAAGATAGAACCGGGCCGTTAGCGGATTAGTAAAAAGACCAGTTAACGGCTTGATGGCGGGTCTCTTAGCAGCCCATGCCATCTCTACATTGAAGGGACAGTGCGGAGAGCAAGCCGGCAAGTTTACTTGTTGTGCCGTTGGGAAAGGCACTTAACAAGATTACCATATCTTGGTGTGGCTGGCAACTCCTAAGCGAGCTCGTATGGCGCATTAATCGCTTTATCGTGACATAGGAATGTTAAAAATGCAACTAAATACAAACTACAATAGCAACTTCGAATGTTTTCACCAAAGATATTGGCCAGGGGTGGCGAACCTTCTTTGGCGAACGTGCCTTAATAATGAAAATAAAGTTTAGCAAGCTAATGCCGTGCCATTGCATTGAATGAACTATGGAGAAAGTGGTTCCGCAAACGTGAAAACCTTTTTTTGGTCTTCACCCGATTTCAGTAGGAAAACAGTAGCTCTGCGACTCTGCGTACGTGAGAACCTTATTTTGTTTTTGGTCTAGCAGCTCTACGAACGTGAAGGCTTTATGGAGGCAATTTGGACCCCCATTTTCCGAAAAGAGGCGATCGTGTAAAAAAGGTTAAACTATCAGAACAGAACAGATTTATTTCGTCGCAAAAACATACCTTTAGTGAGTTAATACGGTAAAAGCAACTTAATACAACACAAAGTTCAGGGTATGGCGACCGGGAAGTTGCGAATGGACCCTGCGGTCATCGAGTCAAGCAACCACCCAGTGTCAGTAATATATGAAAAAGAATTTTGCTTTATTTATGAATTTCAGAAGTTTGTTCAAATGCGTGTGCGACCACGTCAGACGTAAAATGGAGACGCGAGCAGCGCCGATAACAGAAGTGCTACGTTACAATCAAGTCGTTGGATGCGACAATGTGCCTTACAATTGCATTAACAAACTCGATTAGTGTTAATCACCATTATAGTTTGAAATTATTAATTCTTTCAAACGGGTTTTGAAAGCTTTAAACTCTAAAGATTTCAATTCTTTTGGAATGGAGTTCCAAACCTTGACTCCCTGATACTTTATGCATCTCTGTAATCTATTAGTTCGATATCGTGGAATATATAAATTTAAGTTATCAATTGAATGTCTCGTGGTTCTATAAGCAACGTCGTTAATATTCAAAAAGTAGTTAGAAAAAGGCTTTGGAGCTTGTTTCGAAATGCTGGAGAAAACAAATTTGGCGGTTTCATATCTAAATAAATCCTCTATTTGCAATATTTTGAGATTCTTATAGATGGGGATAGCGTCATCTAGATAGTCACATCCAGAGATGATTCTTATTGCTCTTTTTTGCAATGTTTTTATTTTCTTTAGATATGAAGGATAAGTCGCCCCACAGATTAGAATTCCATATGCTAAGATTGGATGTATAAGCGCATGGTACAGCTGTAGTAAGTTTTTTTTTGGGAAAACATGTTTTAACTTGAACATGATGCCTATAGACCGAGCCACTTTGCTTTCCACTGTTTTGATATGGTCCTTAAAATTTAGCTGGTGATCTACATACACTCCTAGATATTTAACGCTATTTACTATATCAATTGGGATGATGTTACTTACTATATTTCTCGGCTGCAAGTTGTTGCTCCTGTTTAATTTTGGTGGCGCTATAAGAATAGAGGTTTTGGAAAGGTTTATGGTTAATTTATTCACTGAACACCATATATGGAGCCTCTGCAACTCAGCAATTATTTTGTTTTGCACACTTGGTAAATTATCAGCAGAAATCATTAGACAGGTATCGTCTGCAAATAATCGTGGTTTACTTTCTAAGGCATTAGTCAAATCATTAATATAAATGAGAAAGAACAGTGGACCTAGTAAGGACCCCTGTGGAACCCCGAATGTTACGTTTTCAAGCTTAGATCGAGTTTTGTTGGGGGAGACAATTGTTTTCTGTTTAACAGATAAGATTGTATCAAATTGTACGCCACACCACGAACACCATAATTATTTAATTTCGCTAAAAGTGTGCTATGGGATACCGTGTCGAATGCTTTCTTAAGGTCAATCAGTACTAATCTGGTAAATTGATTACTGTTAATATTATCATATGAAGTTGTTACTACATCCAGCAGGGCATGTACCGTAGAAATCTTGCTTTGAAAACCATACTGATTTTCATAGATAACTTTTTTTTTCTTAAAAAATTCCATAAGGCGAATATAAATGACTTTTTCTATAATTTTGGAGAAACAGGTCAATATGGAAATAGGTCGATAGTTATTGGTTTCGTCTTTCGCTCCATTTTTAAATATGGGGGTTATTCTAGCGATTTTACAGCTGCTAGGGAAGTAGCCTTCAGAGAACATGTAGTCAATAAATAATTGCAGAAATGGGGTAATCACGAGCTTGGCCGATTTTAGAAAAAACGAGGGAATATTATCGTACCCGACTGCTTTGTCTCTAAGAGCCATAATTTGATCATATACTTCAGTAAGCTTTGGTGGTTCAAGATACATCGAATCGTAAACGCTTTTGTCGTAGAAATCATCGGGCCGTTGGTCCGGGATTTCTTCAATTTTGTCAGCTAAATTTGATCCAATAGTACAAAAGAAGTTATTAAATTCATTAGCAATAGTAATTGGATCTTCCGAGGTTGTACCATTAACTTTAGGGGAACAAGGGGGCTCACGTTTCGATTTATTAGGCAATACCGATCTAATGATCTCCCAGGTTTTACGTGCATTCGTCTTATTTTTTGCGAATTCGGTATAAAAATGTTGCTTCTTTGAAAGAGCTTTAATTTTGGTTAGAATATTGGAATAACGACGAAAAAGGTGTTTTTCGATAGGGTTTCCGTTGATAAAATGAGTTTTAAACATAAAATTCTTTTTTTTAATTGAGATTAAGATTCCTTTAGTTATCCAGGGTTTTCTTGCAAGTTTGGCCTGTTTTCGGCTCAAGCGTTTCAGCGGTGCATGTCTGTCAATCGTACCAGCAATAGTTTCAACAAACTGATCAAATACGGCGTCGAAATTCTCGCGGGTAAGAGATAAGTTACGGGACATCAGGTTTTCCAATTTACTAAATAAATCTTCTGAAAAATCTTCGCTACAGAATTTACTTTTATCCCTGTAAACAGGCATATTAAAATGTTTACGAGAAACTGGAATCTTTGAGAGTTTACAAGTGATCGGATAGTGATCTGTCATTGAATTACAGATGACACGGGGCACTATATCATGATTAACATCATTGGTGATGATATGATCAATTGTGGTTGCCGAATTATCTGTGACTCGTGTAGGTTTGGTAATTAGAGAAACAGCACCGCTACTAGTTATTGCGTGTGTGTATTTTTTTACTAGCAGTGCTTCCTTGGAACTTTCGTTGATATTAATGTTAATATCTCCTAAGATGTAGAAGGTGGTATCTTCGCTTGCTAATTTTTCTAAACATTCGGAAAAATCTTCAATGAATTCATTCATATTTTCCTTAGGGTGTCTATAAACCGTACCAATTAATAAAGATTTGTTGTTTTTTGAAAGCCGAAGTTTTATCCAAATTGCTTCTGAACCACAAAAGTCAAAATATTGCACTTGAGAAAATTTTAGTTGCACGTTTGTGTAAACGGCAACCCCACCCGCTCGTCCGTACTTTGACTTAACATGGACGAAATCATACCCTTCTATATCAATATTTACGCTAGGTTGGTCAATACGTGACTCGGAAAGTGAGATGATATCAGGTTTAAAAGGTAAGGAGGCTATGAATGTATGCAAATCGTCAGACTATTTACTCAAGCTTCTTATATTGAGATGCACAAGGATCAGGGAGTCGAGTTCATTGGTAAAAATAACATCGTCATTACTTAGATCCGCATATTCACATTTGTTTACGTTACTGGTAATTTCATTAAAAACGTGGTCGCACAATTCGTTTGGATGGTCACTGGGTTCGGCTGCTTGACTCGAATGCTGGGATCTTGACAACTCCCCATCACACGAATGATCAGGCGCCATGGAAAAAAACAAAGAGCAAAATTAAATACAGCTAAACAAAAACGAGGTTCCTAAGACGTAGAAAAGCTGTTTCATATGGCTTTGCAAGTAACTGGAGCTGCGGCAGTTCTAATGCACATAAATAAACACTCGCAGAGCCCTAGATGCTCGAATATTACAAAAGGGTGTTGGACACTGAGAATAAGAAGTTAAGTTTCACAGCTTGCGATTGGTCATGGACAGTGGTGAAATTGGTACGTTAGAAGTGCCGGAGCTCTCCGGTTTGCAGAGAACGAAATGAAATATTAGGTTGTTTTTAGGCGCTTTATAACTACCAAGGTCTCGTAGCACCAGTACTGAAGTAATTCATAGAACAAAGTATGTTTTTACCAATTTCATTCTCCACACTACCCATGATGCCGAGCGCCAAGCTGAGTAGCTGTGGATACCATTTTTAAAGTCTTTGGTATGACTCGACGGAGTATCGAACTCAGTCTCCTTGAGAATCAACTCCGAGCATAACAAAAAAGACCAGTAGAAGCAATAATCGCAAGGGTCAAAGTTGTCGGTCTTCGGGCAATATGACGCGGCGAAGCTCTCAAGCAACATATCATGGCTTGGCAGTGCATATCGGTATGAAGGCAGAAACTCGCAACTTGGGTTATTAACTGAATCCTTATCAGAAAACTAACAGTGTTCATGTACGGCCATGCTTTATTAGGTGATGAGCATTTTTGAGCGGCTGAAAATAACTGTTTATCATAATCGCGATACCGGTAACGAAGTCTTGACACGGAATTATGTTTCCTATCACAACTTCCTACGCGTTCATTTTATGCTCAGCACAATGAGCACACTCTGGAATAATGGTTATGGACAGTGCCGAAACTAGCGCCGCCCCGAACCCCCCAACCGGGAGGGGGGGGGCGCACAAAAAGGGGGCCTCGTAAATAGTCAGTACGTAGTACTATTTACTCAACGTATGATTAAGGTGCCTTAAATTGGCCTATTCTAAGATTCAATATATTTATGTCTTTACTCGCGCAATATGGGGCCCCCAGATCATATTTATGCTTTTCGCCATGGGGGGCCCCAGCAAGTTTTTCGAAAAATACTGTAGCAGTCGCAAAGCTAGCAAACAAACGTTTAGTAGCATACCAAGGGCCCCTCATCCTCAGGTGAAAGATGCAAAAACAAGCCTTAAAAACGTTTTTTCTTTGCATAGGTAGCAAAATGTTAGAGTAGGATTTGCTTGCAGCGTTATTTTAGTGGGTTTGGAAGGGACCTAGTAAAACAGACTGCCTTGTTAAAACTGAGGAATTTTAAAGGCTCAAAACGCACAAAAAGCCTCCAAAATACGGTCAAGTTCCGCAAAATTTTCTGGGGGGGCATGCCCCCAGACCCCCCTAGCATGGCATTGCCCCTTCGGGGCTCGCTCTTTTGTATCATCATTCAAGAAAAAATTTTTAGGGGGCCCCCCAAAGATGATTTTTTGGAGGGGGCCGCATTGCCTAGTTTCGCCCCTGGTCGTGGAGCATGATATCAAGAAGCTGCGAATTTAAAATTTAAGCTGAATTTAGAAAAGAAGCTGAGAATTTAAAGGCAAAAACGCCAGCATTAGTGATTAAGACTTCGTCTATTCCTATTGCTTCATCACACAATATCCCACTTTAACCATGGTATATTATTGCTACATAAAAAAATCCTGTTATTTTTGTGTTAATACATAAATAAACCCTTCCGTTTCATGCAATACGCTCGTCACACATATAAGGTACCGTGCCTCAACTACTCATTTCTTAGTCCTTGCCGGTGAGCAAGAGAACAGTAAGCCTACGTCTGGTAGCCCAGTATTCGTTCTACTTCACTTCCATTCACAAAGCATTTTGACATCATAAACGTAGTATGATCGACAGGTTTAAAATTGCGGTTTTAGCAAATAATGCGCCTACAGTAAAGCCTAGCGGTCGTGATGTGAAAGACGGGGATATCAATGCGATGATTACTTAGCTTCATAGAGTGATTCGGTTGATCGATCCAGTAACATTCGTTGTCCCAGGAACTGCCGGAGCTCGCGCTCCGGTGGGAGTGGAGAAGTTTGGGGCGGAGCTCCGGCGCGCTCCGGCCCAATTTCACCACTGGTCATGGATGGTCTAGTTAGCACACATTCAACGTTAGCGATTGTATGCGCTTATTATTATTCATATCATTATCACATTATCAAGTCTATGTAGCACCACATGGAGCTAGAATATAAGCAATAGCGCAGTTACATTGATCGGTTAATAATAATAGCGTTCGCCATCCGTTGATGTTAGTTACTTTCGGAGTCAGATGAACTTCCCGCCGCCTCATGTTCATTAAGAAGTTGATCATATTTGACATTGTCAATATAAAGGCAGTAGGAAGAGTGCTCGATTTTAAATACGGCTCTCTTACCTTGTGACTTGGCTTTTTTAAATGCCGGAAGAAGCCGTTTTTTTTTGGAATTGAAGTTCTCGTGGCAAATGCTCTGTCACGTATACGTAGCTCATTCTATCACCAAATTCATCTTTTCGAGATTGATTGAACGATTTCAGATTTTTCAAGGATTTCATGATTAAATTTTTGTCCACGTAGCTTGTTAGTTTTGCTATAATCGGTCGCGTAATTCGACGGCCATGTTTTGAAACCGAGTGCTGAGGCAACCTGTGCACATCTGCTACAACGATTTCGTGTGAGTATCAAGTGGCGAGCCAAAAAAAAAAAAACCTGCGGCGTGCCACATCTGGCGATTACGTGGGTGCATAGGCCTAATTGTAATCGCTATGTAATCGGTGGAATCGTTATAATCGAACCTTTTCTGGTGTCTTGCGCCATTATGAAAGCTACTAAAAAACGCAACGTTTATAATTTATAAATAGCATTAAATTACTGAAAAAAATCGATCCTACGGTAAATCTGGAATGATGATAATTATTTGTTTGATGGGTAAATTACGTCAAACTTTAATACAAACAACCGATTATTCAACTAAAAACGTTTAAATTAAAGACTTCAACTTCCATAAAGTTACAAAACCGCACAACATTTAAAAGTAGAAACACATTCATTACAATGCTACTGGTACCTTGAAACGTCGTTTTTTGAGCGTACAAAACAAAGTATCTAAGCTTATAAAAATTCTCTCCGCCGCTGTTTGCCTTCGAGAAAACATTGGCGCCTATGTCGGCCGCTCATCGCATTTTTTTAACGTCGCTTCAGTGTACGATCCTGAAGTGGTAAAAATTATGCGTAAAAACATTGTCCATATATATCCGGTATCCGGCACATCCCTAATCAAAAAGAAATTTTTATCATAATAAAATTGGGCACAGGCTTTTGGCCCAATGAAATGGTACGTGTAGACAGGGAAACTATAATCAGAGATGGGCATTTATCGAGATAATTCATCGGTGATAGTTATCGGCAATAATTTATTACCGATTATCGTTATCGCTCAAAATAGTTTTAGTTTATTGATTACCGACATCGCTTTTGTAATCTATTTTGTTATCGACGCTAAAATATCGCGATAAGCGATTCATTATGCCCACCGTGTTCAAAGCTAGAGAGTTGACGCTATTTAAAAATACACATTGCCTATTAAGTTTTGGTACGATTAAAAAAATCTCTCTTTGTTTTATTTAATGCGCGGCAGAGTCCGTGAACTGCCCTGTTTTCTTAAAAAATCTAGCAAAACATTTTTGCAATTTGACATACAAAAAAAAAATTCGTCATAGACATTGACGAATTTTTTTTTGGAGAAATTTATCGGCGATAATTTATCGAATACCGATATCGCTTTGAGAAATCGAGATTTATCGATTGTCGGCATCGCCCAGGGCTTTTTGGATGTTATCGATTATCGTTATCGCTTTAGCACAGAAAGGTTTATCATGCCCATCACTGACTATCATGCAGATCAGGGGCGTACGCACGGGGGGAAGGGGGGGTTTGGGGATCAAAAACCCCCCATTGACAATGCAACCTCTCTTTTTGAAGATCCGCCTTTTTTCATACAAAGTTTGCCGAAATTGTTGTCATGGTTTTCTATGCTATCCAACTTGCTTGTTAATCTCAAGAAACTTTCATTTGTGATGCAATAATTCCGGTAGTCAAACTTTTCTGGTGAGTTGCGCTTGAACCAACGACTAACGCAAAATGCAAGCCAGGACAAAGTCAATGGGTATTGTTAAAGTCAATGGGTATGGTGAAAGGGTATTTACAACACTGAAAAAATGTCATCAAGCGATTGTTCTCAGCGACTATCATGGCTAGACAACACAACGATCCAGCGCAGGATGAGGTATTCTGGGAAGAGAATGGTTGCAACGTAGGAGGATGTTCCGCTTGCGATGTCATAACTTTGAGTTAGTTAACCAAACCAGCCAGTTGGGGTTAACCAAAGACATCGATATCGGCGCGAAAGGTTTTGGGTTCATTTCTGGGCCGGTACTGGCCGTCAGCTAAGTATTCAAGCGGACACGCTATCGGTGCGGAAAGTCTGGGGCTTGATTCCCGGGCCGGTTAAATCGGCACAGTGTCGCCAACAGCTCGCCACCGCTTCGACGTTTCTGTGTTCCCCAGTCGCTAAGTCGCGGAGATGACCCCCATTGGCGTAATATGCAAGGGAGGGGGGGCCGGGAGTCAACCCCCTTGACGATTGCAGAAAAAAAGAAATCTTTCTTAATTTTGAAACAAACCGACTTTTCTTCGGGCAGAGCTTGCCGAAATTCCCATCATGTTTTTTCTGTTCTGTCCAACTTTCTAATTTAATCTCGCGAAATCTTCATTACGATGCGATATGCAACAATACTGGTAGTCTAACTTTTCTGATGTGTTTTGCTTGAACTGCATTTTTGTGATTGATGCTGCTGTGAAGCAGTTGATAAGTAGAAGTTTTTTTAAATACGGATCTCTGCAGTAGCTATGGCTGCACACAAATTCTTTTTTTTTAATTAAATCAAATCTTCACTGTACTCCTTTCATTAAACTCGCTGTAGTACCGAAGCCTGTTTGCGAGTGGAGGGACCCAACCCCGCGGCTTAACGCTTGGGCAACACAGATCCGAAGAAGCGTCGCTGCGGTGGCGAGCCGTTGGCTACACTGTGTCCGATTTGACCGGCCTGGGAATTGGACCCCAAATCTTTTATATCGATAGCGACATCTTTAACACTACGCTATAATCATCCGGTTTGATGAAAAATTATTATGAACGTTAAAAATCTAAATTAACACTGCCAGTGACGTCACATCGTGATGACGTAGTATTACGCAGTATTTTAGTATTTTACGTCATCATGATGGGACGTCACTGAAACCCCCCCGTTGAAAAATCCTGCGTACGCCACTGATGCAGATTGCCATACAGCTACCAGTACCTGTACCGTAGGCCAGTTTTTTTTATGGAAGTGGCTAAAGTTACGTGACCGTAACATTTGCCTCTTTAGTTTATTGGCAGAGGCTAAGGTTACGTGACCGTAACATTTGTCTCTTTGATTATTTTATTATCCCTTCACGCTTCCCTGATTGTACGAGAGCGTGACGAAGTAATAAAATAAACTAAAGAGGCAAATGTTACGGGCCCGTAACTTTAGCCACTTCCTAGTTTATTTTATTCCTTCGTCACGCTCTCGTACAATCAGGGAAGCGTGAAGGGATAATAAAATAAACCAAAGAGACAAATGTTACGGTCACGTAACCTTAGCCTCTGCCTTTTTTTATTGACAAGCCTAGACTAGAGACAGAGAGAGTGTGCAAATCTGAAATGCTGGAGATTTCTAAAACCATACCAGTACCAGGAGTACCTGATACAGTCCTGTTGCTGTCGTAATGAACTGGAATCTGAGAAAATTCAGTGTTATCTGCGAGACTAGCATAGTAGTCATAACTGGTAATGGTAGAAGCTTTTGTGGAGCTTGTTAGAATAAAGCCGCATCATATAACAGGCGAATATATCACAAGCACAAGTATCGCTAGGGACGCTAGTGAGTTATTAGTAGGGGTTAGTAGGTTAGGACCTAACCCCAAGTCCTGAGTCTTAAACCCAAAGCCAAACCCTTATTAGTAGGGGTTAGCAGGTTAGGACCTAACCCCTAATCTTAAACTGTTAAACCCAAAGCCAAACCCCGTACCACGGCTTAATTCAAACAAGCCCCGTTTTTGAGTGGTACCGATACTCTGCGCTGGTAGAGTAGACTATTCTGTTTAGCCAATAGTCTATGTACAGCCTTAACGTAACCTATGACCTTAACCTAACCTATAACCTGACCCTAACCAACCAAATCTAACCTTAACCGAACCTAACCCTCTCTAAATTTAATCCTAAGCGAACCTAATTCTAACCAAACCTAATCCTAATCGAACCTGGGGGGCTAATACTAGATCTAACCCCTTGTCAGCTTGTATTAGTCTAAACTTGCTGGTAAGTATATATTTTTGGAGCTTGTTTGAATTATGCCGCACCTTAAATCAAGTGGATATATCACGAGCATAAAGACCGCTAGGGATGTTAGCGAGTTATTAGTAGGTGTTAGGGCCTAACCCCAAACCCTAACCCTAAACCACGGCTTAATTCAAACGAATCCCATAGACTATTTTTTTATACTACACAGCGCACCATGTACTGGTAGTCAATTAAACTGATTAACTTTCTGGTTGTTTTAATCTGTATCGGTATATATCGGTATGATAATCATAATCATTGATCTCATGCTGCTTGTAATCAGATAGGCCTAGCCTAGACTAGCATAATTCTTGTTGCATCTCAAAGTTGGAACTTATGACTTCAACTAGGTCACGTCGAACCAAAAAACAAATGTTCAGTTGTGTGAAAGCAGCAAACGACACAATGAAGAAAGAAAGATCTAAGAAACCATTATGTGTTGGACTCTTTTCAGGTAGGCTATTTGCGCTGTGCACAAGTACTGATACTGCTTCTGGTAGAACTGTGCCAAGCTATTAGCTGCACTGTTCCCTGTAAGGTGCAAAATTTGAGAAAAATGAGAAACTTAGCACAAAATTGTTGAATTATCCTTCAAGCTTGCTCACCTGTGCTGGTTGCAATGGTGATTTTTGGCTGAATTCAAATCAGAGTACCGGTATTCAATATTATAGAGTCAATCCTAGTAAACACCGCAAAGGACAACAAAGAACCTCAAATCGATGTACTACACACCACAAAGAATGACAAAGGACCAGTGGCGTACGCTGACCTTTTGACTGGGTGTTCACTTTCTAAAAATACCTATCAATGCTGCGACAAACTTTGCTACAATGCTGCGACAAACAGGGGGTTTAGGGGCGGTGTTCCCTCTAGAGTGAGAAATTTGAGAAAAATGCAAAATTTTTGGGCAAATTATACTGATTTTGAACCAGAAATTAATATAAAATGCAAAACTGAAAAACTTAAATATTTTAACGCAAGACTGTAGCTTGTATCTTGGAACAGTAAATTGAATGCATAAAATTTGTAATAAGGGTCCTCAAAGTAGTGAAATCTTTGGGCAAAAATTTTAATGAATTTATCATTTGGGCAAATTTGCACTAGTGAAAATCCTAGAGGGAACACTGGTTGGGGAGCAAATCCCCCAGGGTATGATACTGGTAGGTATTTGTAAAAAGTGAACACCCTGTCACAGGTCAAAAGGTCACCATACGCCACTGCAAAGAACCTTAAATTAATCTACTAAACACTGCAAAGAACAACAAAGGACTTGAAATCATAACTTAACAAAGAACCACAAAGAATAGGGTTAGGTTGGGGCTAGGATTAGATTAGGGTTAGTGTTTTAGGGCCCTTTGTCATACTTTGCATTTTTTAGTATATACATCAATTTGAGGTCCTTTGTCATCCTTTGCGGTATTTCAATCTTTTGTGGTGCTGAGTAGGACCCTTATAGAGCAAAACAAAGGTACACTCTATGCCGGTATACTCTGGAAACTCAGCTGTGAGGCAAAAATTGGATAAAACTTTCTTTAACCCCCTAAATCTTTGGGCAATTTATACAGGCTGTTTGGGCAATTTCACACTTGCTAAAAACTTGGCAATGTCTAGAGCACCGGCCCAGTTTCTATAATCAAAATGCTTCTGCACCGTACTGCTTTGTTTGTTTCTATGTGACATCTCTGTGACGTGGGATCGGTTTTCATTATCAAAATGTTATTGCACCAGACTGCTTGTTTGATTCTATTAAAGGTTTGTGGGTGCTCTAGACACTTCCTAAAAACTTAACAGTGGTAAGTCATATTTGCAGGTATCGCACTTACTACCCTGATACTGATGATTATTTTTATAGCCTACACTGCAAGTCAATTTGAGACGATGCCAATTGTTAATCTGTTAGTACGGTCTACTGTAGTATGTAGTACGCAGTTACAATGGTTACATCATAGCATAAATACTGAATATCTACAGCCAATATGTAGGGTAACATTACTCCAATTTGGTACCAATTTTATAAAATCTTTTGTTGGTCTTCCAAATGCTGTATTCTATACTGCCTTCTAAAAACGTGATTGTTGTTTCAACTTCATCTTGTTATGATATTTTCAGTATTATCTGTGTTTTTGTTAATTGGGCTTGTGGCTTACAATGCAAAATCCAGTCCTGCAAAACTCAATTCTCCCAGAAATCTCCTGGCAGAGCAGGTAAATTTTAGTTGTGGTAGTTTTTCATTCTATGTAAAGTTTAGGAGAAAGATCAACTTTGGTAATCCATATTTTCATAATTCATATTTTGATATGACAGTAAAAGCATGCAAATGTTTGGTAATACATAGATCTATTTCAGGGTAAAGTTTTTCAAAAACTTGCGTGTTACTGGTAGCATTGTGGTAACAAATTAGTATTATCAAAATAACATTTACAATTAAATTATTACCTTTTAGCAGTAAAATTACTGGTGTTAAAGATATTGCGTTTGCAATGTGTAATAACTTTTGTGATGTGAATATAAATATTGTGCATGATGTATATTTTGTAGTGCCTTATATCCATTTATCAGTGTGTATCTTTATTATTTCAGATAGCGCACCAGTCACGAGTATTGAGTATTCATGACACAATTGTGGTACAGAGCCAAGTTAATCAACAAAGATTATGGAACTTTGTTACTCCAATGTTGATTGTCAGACCACCAGGCTCGCAAAACATAGCCGCTGTAAAAGCAGTAAGTGTTTTTGATAGTATTGATGACTATCACAGGGAGCTTACTTTTTTGATTATCGTGATGTGGTATTAAGGTTCTGCAATCGGCATGGTTGCTAATGGCTATGCTTTAAAGTTTGGTACGGAACCTGTTGTGTACATAACTGTATATAAGCTATGAGCTTTTGCTTTTATTTGTAATTGCTGTGTAGGTCAACAAGAGTGTTTTCTCTTGACCTCATACTCCTGCTGTGATGGATAGCTTTCATTAATGCTTTGTGCGGAGACTTTCAAGTTTGTACGATTCCCTATGCACTCGTTAAATGATTCACGCATCAGCGCTTTTCTCATGATGTAAATGGTAGCATTGGAGACATTTACTTGGTTGGTAAAGCACAAGCATATTGAGTGTATGTGAAATGTTGAGTTAATATTGTAGCTTGGTAGTCCAAGGGGCTACTACAGTACGGTTCAGTACGGAATTATGGTACGGTTAGATTTTGGGAAAAAGTACAATACAGAATTATGTATGGAATTTTTAGAAAAAGTACGGTACAAAATGGAAATACGGTATTATCTTTTCCGTACCATACACTTTCCGTACTCCAGTAATGCACACTTTGCACATTTGCTTCCTAGTACTGCTCTTTTTTTTTGCACTTTTCCTTCTTGCCTATAACAGGGTTCCCACGCAGTTGGGAAAGTCAGTAAGTAGTATGGAATTTTGTAATGGTATTTCCCGACAGGGAAATAGTAAGGAAAAAGGGATTTTTTTGCTTTAGTATCGAAAAAGTAAGGAAAAATGTTCTGCAGACAATTTACGCAAAACCATGTAGAAAGCAATTCGATTAAATTGGATACATTTTACGTAGTCTGCAACCGGGTGTCTCTATTTATGGAATAGTATGGTATACTATGGAATAGTATGGCGTAGTATTGAATAGTATGGAATAGTATGGCATAATACGGAATAGTATGGCATAGTAAATGTGCATAGTAGCATACTCCAAATGTGCTGAATCCCGTATAGGCCATATGCCCCAGAGCTTCAAACAGCCCTTTTGTCCCAACCGTCCTAAGACCTGTTTGTCCCAAGGACCAAAACATGCTGAGACTCAGATCCTCTATCGCCCCAAATGCCCTGAGGCCCATTGGTCCTATAGAGCCCCATTTATGCATAGAATATGCCCCAGTGCCCTAAATTAGCATCCTATTCCTAGGGCCTATTTATTGCTTCAAACGACCTGTTGTGGAGTCCTTTTACCCTAAATTAGGCCTGAGGCACATTACCCTGGCAGCCATTCACCATTCACCCCAAATATAACTTTTTATATGGGCCCCTTTACTCTAGTGCCCCAAACGCCCTATTGCCCATTTCTGCCATACTATGCCACAGTGCCTTACTTACTATTCCATACTGCAGTACTATGCCATACTATGCCTTACTATGTCATACTATTCCATAATTAGAGAAACCGGTCTGCAACCCTGACTTACGAGACAAGAATAAAAAACAAATGAAATGTGTTTTGAACCTTTTAGTGCAAGCAGGTCTTCTAGAAGTCGCAGATTGTGATGAGATCCTGAGTGAGTTTACTGAGTTTTTGATTTATTCATGTTCTGTCTCGGAGTTCACAAGTTTTTTTGTTTCTGACTGGTTAGATACAGTATATTTTGATCTTACATTGGCTATTGGAAGATAAGCTTCAGGAGTTAAAAAGACTTATAATGAAATTTGACTATATAAGCTTAATTGATTTTTTTTTTTTCTAAAGGATGGTGTCAAAGTCATTTTTGTACATCAGTGTGTGCTGTTATTGATGAGTATATTGAAAAAAATCATGTTTACTGTTACAGTCAAATCTCGATACTATGCCACCCATTGGGCTGAGATAAAACGAAAGTTCGATTTTTTAACAAAGAGTAAACAAAACAATAAACGGCTACAGAATATGTACAGTATATGTATGTAATGTATTCGCTTTAAAGCATCTAACTCAGGCCAAAACTCTGACGAATCGTCTGCTGGCGGATGTTTTTTCGGCGACGTCAATGATCTTCTACTTCTTTTTCAATGTAAAGTCCATTCGCTTGCGCTTCTGAGTTGACATTTTGGGTAAAATTTCAATTTGAAACGAAATTTTGACTTCAGAAGTGCTGTAGGCTTCTGTGCTGTAAATATACAACACAGAACAAAAACTAAACGTGGCATACAGTTATCCATTGTCACGTCACAAGGCTCTGTTTAGTAAACATTCGTAAATCTCACGTGGCATAGCATCGAGATTAAGGGGTGGCATAGTAACTTTATTTTCTATTGAATTTCGTTGGGAACGATCAAAAGCGGATCGACAGTTGCTTAGTAGCGGAGTGGCATAATATTGAGATTTGACTGTACTACTATGTACCATGAAGCAATACCTGGAGTTACAGAGTATGCATGATTTGTATCAGGCCGAAATGAAGTACCATAAAACCTCTATTTCAACGCCACTATAGGAAAAGGATTGAAAAATAGAGCGCCGTGGCAGTTAAATACGGATTTTGCGGTAGATTAATTTTGATTTCTTGGATAAGTTTGATTTTGGTGTATCCTATCTTGCACTTTTCATGTAGCAGATGTGTTTATGGTCACAATGAAAGAAACATGTTGAGATTTATCAATTTTCATCATGTGATGTTGATAAGGTTTTTTTTTTTTAATTTCAGGCGATATTAGGTGCACAAGGCTTATGTTGTAATTAAGTTTTGGTGTGGAAACAGTCGGAAAATTAAAAAAAAAAGCATGGGAACTCTGCTATAACTTTACCACGTCAGTTGCGCTCACCACCATTTAGCATTTATAGTTGCTATTTTATAATTGCTCAGCATAAAAATAGCGTGGTTGTAGAAACACAACAGAACCAATGTTTTCTTAATGTGTTTTTATTGCTGTATTTCAGTTTGACAGCAATTTTTTGAAATGTAAAAACTGTTAGCATCACGGTAGTACCACTTCCATAAGATGATATTTGAAAACTTATTTGACATGTGCACATTCAGCAAGTATATATCTATGGCTCTGAAGTTGTAGCAGTTACGATCTGTTGCAAGAACTCTTAAATTGAAATAGGGTCACATTTAGGTTTGCTGCGAAGTGATTTAGTTTTCTTGACCATGATTTTTACTTGTGCATTTGACTAATTTGCGGCTAGCCAATTAATGATTTTTCGTGACAACTTTTTCACAATCACTACTTCAAGCGTTAACTTAGTTATAATTGTTGTGCTAAACGACCACTGTTGTTTTAGTATATTACAAGACACCTTCAATCCTTGCCGGGCCCTCCTAGCTGGCATGTCGACTTTGACACTTTCACTGATTATGCTCCTGCGCCTTATGGACGCGTAAAATTCTCCAACATAATTGCCTCAACTAATCCAAGAGCTAGACGCAAACTGGTTTTAGCTTGTCATTATGATTCCAAGGCAAGTTGTATTTTAGATAATGATATGTAAAAAATAAAGTTGACTTGATTACCAGTATCTGAACTGAAAATAGATGTGAAGTTGGTTACTTACTGCAAGGTGCTTGTTGATGAAAAAATTACTTTTTCGGGATGACACTTGGTGAGGTAGGCCTATCTTGCTTTTAAGACTACTTACGGTAGTATGCCTCGCCTTTGTACAACTGGGTTAAATTGCTTTGATACGACTTATGGGCTGCTTTTTTATATTATTTGCGCTAAGTTGTGTCCGTTCAAAACGTTGACAAATTTTTGTTGATCCCAATCAATAAAAGAAATTTTTACGAAATGTTTTAAATTATAATTTACTTTTAACATACTGTATTCAAGTCGTAAGCTAACAGCTCAAATGATATTCACAGCTTCCTTTCTTGACGCTCAGCATTAAAGGGACATTGTAAAGGACAATCCGGAAAGTTTACTTGTGCCAGGGGGCAAGCACTTTGTAGCGGTATTCCCCTATTTTGGTGTGGTAAACCGATGGCTGGCAACTCCTAAGCGAGCTCGTTGTAGCATTTTGATTGCTTTCTCACAATAGGAGGATAAATATGCAAGTAAAAAAATGCTTTTCATTGCATTGCTTTTGATAGTGGAACGTTTTGCGTTAATCAAAGCTCTGTTACAGATTTTTCCCGCACCCCAGGTCTTCGTGGGTGCTACGGATTCTGCTGCTCCTTGTGCAATGCTGATGGAGATCGCATATGCTTTACATGAGCTGCTGCAAGAACACACGTCAAAGGTAGAACATCGTTTATTATGTTATGATATCAAATCTTCAATATAATCGCTACGTTACGCTGGTCAGACAAACTTCTGGTCATGTTAATTTTTTTACAATGTTCGGGAATCATCTAGCTCGCTTGTTTGGAACCGTAATTTTTGATTCATGCAAACATTGTATAAAATCTATGCTATCCATCTGTTTTTGGTAGGATTTTTAAAAATATACTGATTTTTTTGCGTTTACCAGACTCTTCTTTAGTACCGTTCAACCAGTCAATGCGCTTCTGATGCGGATTGCGGTTCACAACTGCACAAAATCGTAGTCTGTTTGTACGAGAAGTCTGGTACCGTAAAGAGCTAAATCACGAAACGTGTTGTAAAAGCAAGTGCGGATTACTTGCAATTTGTTGTAAAAACAAATCAGTATTGCGAACTTTTTAATTAGAGCAAAAAGCAGTGTGACTGCTTCTAGCCTGCGAGTTCGTTTTTAATTAATTGTATATATAGAGTAGTTGTCGCTATGATTTAAGTAGTCATGTTTGAAGCACTTCTATGCTTTTTAAAAAACATCTGACGACCAACTCTAAAACTTTTTGTAGACTGTGACTTTCCAAACTTGGTGCCATATTTTATCCTAATTAATTATTCAGTCCTAGGAGTAAATATATCTTCATGAGTAGGATGGATGGCAATTACTGAAATAGATTTAATGCAATTTTATACACTCTTATTGCTACGATTTTCAATGAAACAGGTGTTTTTTGATTATAGTTGGTGGGCAATTGGCATGTGTTTAATCTAGGTATACAGATTTTCATCTTAAGTGTAGTAAAGTATGATTCGTATTGATTATACATTAGGGTGTCCCGTTTTTACACTTTTTTTTTTGCAAACTCTTAGTTTATACGATTTACAGGGTGCAAATCGGCACAGAAACCCATTGCAAAAATTTTTTTGAAAAATATTGAGTTCTTCATGCCCGGGGGAGACTTTGAAATATTTTGGGGGGTGAATGACATACGGTAACTCTAAAAGTACACATGCTACGCGGCTGAATTTGATGTCAAACGATTCGGAAGACATGGTTTCCTATCGGTCTATAATACATTCTGATGCTCTATCTTGATCAGAAAACGGCTTATGATTCATGGATGTGCATTAGAATTTTTTGATCTTTTTCTATCCACAAATCATTAATTTTTTAAATAAAATCGTTTTCTGATCAAGATAGAGCATCAGAATGTATTACAGACAGATAGGAAACCATGTCTTCCGAATCGTTTGACATCAAATTCAGCCGTGTAGCATGTGTACTTTTAGAGTTACGTCACTCACCCCCCAAAATATTTCAAAGTCTCCCCCGGGCATGAAGAACTCAATATTTTTCGAAAAAATTTTTTTCGCAATGGGTTTCTGTGCCGATTTGTACCCTGTAAATTGTATAAACTAAGAATTTGCGAAAAAAAGTGTAAAATCGGGACACCCTATTATATATGCGTTAAACAACCCTGTAAAATTGGGCTTTCATTGAGAGAACAAAAGAGATTTTGGTAATCAAAGTCGAACAAAAAACGCAAAGAAAAACTGATATTCAACATCGATTTTTTGA
This sequence comes from Trididemnum miniatum, assembly GCA_964006365.1. Classification (NCBI taxonomy): domain Eukaryota; kingdom Metazoa; phylum Chordata; class Ascidiacea; order Aplousobranchia; family Didemnidae; genus Trididemnum; species Trididemnum miniatum. The sequence goes on from OZ023239.1 coordinate 9,116,588, forward strand.
AACTATTGATTTATTGACAACCTATTGAATCAGTCTAATTTGTTTTGACAGTAGAATGATCATTTGGCCTAAGGCTTACCTTGGCTGTTATCTATCGCTCTGAGAAGGTACCGCTTGTACCAACACATTAAATCTATTTTTGTAATTTACAGTTTGCACAAGGATGTTAGCACTAGACCGTATAAATAATTAAACCGTTCCTTTAACACTTAAATAATTAAACCTTATTGCTTCTCAGCTGCAGTTTTAATTTGCTCTTAACACAGGCTTCTATTTCTAATTAATTTTTGCTCTATGTATGATTTTTTTTGCTTTATTCTAGAATATTTCGTACATGTTTGCTCTTCACAAGCAGTCATTTCAGAGAATTTTGTTTATCAGTTATCTGTTGATTCTTTTCAATAGGGCATATTTTGTTCCAGGTTTTTGTGCGCTGGTTTTCTGTAGAAAAAATCTCAAGTGCTGATGTGTTAATCAGTTTAGAACGGCCTGCAAAAATCCTCAAAAATGTATATTTTTAATTTTCTGAAACTGCTGCGTAATTTAATTGTTAACAGCAGTTATTCTGTCGTCAGGTTAAAAGTTTATTGTTAGTCTTTGATGATTTAATTACGTACGGGTGATCCCGTTACAGATTCTAATATCGGTAATTGTTGCAATGAAGCATTTCAGGAAATCAGAACGTTGAATTAGAGAGTCATAGTATTTGTAAAATGCATGTCACGGAATTTTCGGAAAGTTTTCGTTTAGATTGTCTTAATCTCCTCTGAGCACCTCGATGGTAGTTATTTATTTTATCCAAGCTGAAACAGAAGCAGCCGTTGGTTTCTTTCTTTCTTCGAGACAACTGTGAGATGCCTTGAAAGAAAAGCTCTGACAAACTGCAATGTTACATTTGATTTCTGGGGCTCGTAACTAGCGATGTATCTTAAGATGTATACAATGTCGTTTAAATTTTAAAGCCATGCAAACCACTTGGAGACGTTTTTTGACTTATCAATCACACATGTGGTAAAAAAAGCCGATACTGCGATTTTAAGAAGTGCTTGCGTCGCAGCTTTCAAAACCGACTTTTGTTGTTGCATACCAGGCTTGTATATGTTATTATACCATTGGTTTCAAATCGCATTACACCATTCTGAATTGAAAAATCCACATCCGCATCTATTTACAATTGAAAATTAAGCTATTTGCATAATTTATGTAGACCTACGCAAGTTTTCGATCAATAAGAGAAAGATAACTGGAATTGACTTTGAATTTTTGATTTTTTCTGTGGCAAAGCATGATTAATTAATGATGTTAGTAATCGGTAATCTTTAAAATTTAATCACAGAAAAGGTCATTTCAAAAATGTAATCACCTGTGGAAATTACTTTGCTTCGTCTTGAGACCAGTGCTTGGATTAGTGGCAGAGCTGGATGTCTCGAGATGTGTTTCGGTCTCGAGACACGTTTTTGAGTGTCTCGGTCTCGCCATGCCAATGTCTCGTCTCGGTCTTGGACCTTGAAAGTCTCGGAAAATGGTCATGTCTCGATCGAGACATGAAAAAATTTTAGATTTGAAACAGCATTCAGGTCTTTGATACGGAAGCAACAATGGTACTTACCCGATGTATTCAAAGTAAAACATTGTGCGTGATTTCGCACTTTGCAAAAACATTTGGCCACAATTTGTTTTGACCATTTTTCTCTGTTGTTCAGGCCTGCAGAATTGCAGGCTTTTGCTTTCTTCTTGTGAGCAACATATATGAAAACTGGTCTATTTCAACCACTAAGCACATGCATTCGATGGTAATCTACTCTAGACCAGGGATGTCTAACCTTTTAATTTATTAGGAACCCATTGCAAAATAAAATATTTAACTGGGCCGCAAAGCGACTAGAATTCCAATATTTCATATTATAGTTCTAAGAAAAAAAAATTAACCATTGATAGGTAGGCCTTGTACTGAGCCGCATTTTGCTGAAAATGCATTTTTTTTAACAACAAAGAAAATTTAAAAATCCATTAATATAATTAATTAATGTAATAATTAATTCAATAATGTTAATTTAGTTTTAACTTTTAACAATATGGCCAAGTGCAGGGATTACAGTTGCGGGAAATTTGGTTACCGACATGGGAAGTGCTTCCAGATTTGAGCTAGCTCTTTTTATGAGAAAGTTATTAACCAGATAGATTTTCAAAAAGGCATAGTGTCACAATGGCTTTAAAATGTTTATGTTAATTAATTTATTATCAAATATAAAGTGTTTTGATTAAATTTCATGAACACTCTCGTGCTCAATACTTGATAAACTTGCTAAAAAATTGTTTTAACGGAGGATAGTGGGTTGCAGTGCCGACATCCCTGGTCTAGACCAACATAGCCTACCAAAGACTTTTTGTTTAACGTTTTCTTGACATCTTTTTCGTTAGATTAAAAAAGAATATTGGGCCGTGTAGTCGTCTGCGAGAGGTATTGCTTGCCTTGCAAGCTACAAGGACTTAAATCTTCTGTGATAATAAGCTGTTTCGTTGTTATTATGGTGAACTCGTTAAACGTTAAATCATTAATTGTAATCGTTAAAAGGATATGACCAATAGCACATTTACAATAGGCTACATCAGTTCATAACCGCGACGGCTTCATTGCTTCATTTGTTTTTGCTAATGTCATTTTGCTATAAAGTTATTTCAATAACTTGGCTTAGTAGAGCCCATACTCCAGAGTATTACTACCGTTTTTATATTATCTAATTTTTGGCTTATGAAGTCTCGTGTCTCGTTTCAAGTCTCGTAACTTTAAAGTCTCGTCTCGGTCTCGAAGCTATGATGTCTCGTCTCGGTAGGTTCGGTCCTCGTTCCAGCTCTGATTAGTGGTTCGAGCAGTGTGTTTGTTTTGTTGGGAGACTGGAGTCGGTTTTCCGTTCCCACGAACCAGAGACGTTTATGTTGCATAGCGACCTCGCTCTAACTAAGAACAACAAGGTTAGCGGAGAATATCAAATTCAGTTGATTTGTTAAGTGCTGGCGCTGCAAGCCTTTGCTATTGAATTTTTTTTTTTTTTTTAGCAACTTGCAAATCAAGCAGATAAACTTGATGTGGCTTTGGAGCTTATCTTCTTTGATGGTGAAGAAGCATTTGTTCGGTGGACTAAAACTGACTCAATATATGGCTCTCGACATTTAGCGGGAGAATGGAAAAAGCAAAATAAGTTAAAAGATATAGTAAGTATGAATTGTTCGTGGCAAAGCAGTCAATTTTTGTTTTTCGGAGCAAAAGTCAAACGATGTCAATAAATTTTCGTAATGACAATTTTGTGCAGAAATTCTTTGAGTCTACGTTGCGGCGCTCTCCACAACTGGTCTCACTAGCTTATAACTATGCTTTCCATTGCAAGCAACTAAAGACAGGTTTCACATAGCATCGCACTTATTGGTTGAAGGCGTGATGTGATGCAATGCTTCGAACTTTGTTTTTACAATGTCGTTGAGGTTACTAGATGGCGATTCAACTCTTCGCAAGCCCGAGAAACTTGAAAAATTAAAACTTCTAAGCGAGCCTTATAGGCCATGTAGCAAACTGGGTTGTGTTGCGCTGTCGAAGTCGGTGAGAGTCTCAAAGGCAACAAAATATAGAAATGGTGTGTATGAAACTAAGTTTACAACATAGATGCAGTATCACAGTAGACTAACGTTTTTTTCAATGACTTGGATAGTGATGAATATGGTTAATAAATTGATTTGTAGGATTTGTTTGTGTTGCTTGATTTGATCGGCCACACAGAATCGCGATTTGTCAATTTTCTTCGGCCTAGAACCCGCTGGTTTGAAATTGCTTCATCTATAGGTGAGTAGATTGTTAGATATCTTTGCTGTGTCATTTTTAGCGAGTCTAAATTCTTGATTTGAAACCTTTAATGGTGTGATACTATGCATATTTCTAGCTGAAACCTGATAGTGCGATAAGAATAACCTTCGTAATCGTAATGGTTTTTAAAGATTGGCGTACGTTCTTTGAAGCTGGAAAATTCATTGTGTTTTTTTGTTAATAAGTAAAACGATGTCAGTCAGTTCATAAAGATATGTGTATTTTCGAAAACTTGATCTGTACTTGTTAAGATCACCTGTTTGTAAAGAATCTGTTCTTCTAGCACATGTAAATTCAAGCTTAAATTATTTGTTTCAAACATAGCGTATAATGCGTGATAATGAAGAAACAAAAATAATTTGTCAAGCAATTTTTTTTTCAGGTAACAGGTCCATATAATTGTTAACTTTGTAATTATTTCAGTTTCCATAATAGCCGGTGATACCGGTGTGTGATGAACAGTGTTTAGGGACCCAAAAGTCGAGTTATGGTCGACGATGTGTCTCTCACATCATGCTCTTAAGCAGAAGTGTTGAAGAAAAGTTTGATTGAGAAAACGGAGTTGGTTCCGTGCGGGATTTGGTATTCAAAACCGAACAGTACTGCCGTAAATATCAACAACGACGTAACTGCATTTTTTTCGATTTTGAGATCTTTGCAGTTTTGGTGTCCTATCTGGGCCTATTCAACACTGAATGTGATAAATTCCTCCCAAATCATCGTTTTCCCCACTTTTTTTACCCCCTTCATGACGATATTTTCCCATTGCGGCTAATAAATTGCAAGAACAACCTAACCTTTGTCACGCTTTTTTTGTGTTGCATTTATCTTGATAATATTACGTCGATAAATCACAAAAACACTGTAAGTACTTTACGCTGTTTTTGAGATTTTTCTCTAGTTCTTTAATCTTTTTAAAAAAATATAAAAACACCGAAACGTTACTTACGTTTTTTTTTTTCGGCCTTGCAATAGTGGCGTTTTTTCTTTGATGATAAATTGCAAAAACAATGTAACTGCAAAATATTATTGCGTAACATTGGAGTTACGTTGTGCTTTTGATTTATTATGTTAAAATTTGTGATCGCATAATACATTTTGGAATTACGGTGTTTTATCGATTTATGCTCGAAAAAGAAGCGAATGCAATAAATTGAAAAAACAGCGTGATAGTTGGAGTTCAATTTCAACTCCTCCAAACACCATTTTACTAAAAATTTAATGGTTCGTAAATGAAAGCTCTTTTAGTCGAAGTACGAAAAATGAGTGCAAAAGAATAAACAGAAACGGAAGGGCGCGCGTGTGAACCTTCTAACTGTTTTTTCTCAACAGTTACAGTTTTGCAGTTACGTCGTTAATGATATTTACGGCAGAGTAGCAAAAGACCGCTTTCACTTCGTTTATACAATCTAGGCTGAAAGATGCTTAAACTGAATTACAGCTTTAGTGTATTGATACAGAGGATCGATTGAGAAGAGATGGCTTTTTGCCTGAAGGAAGTGGACGTGTTTTTCTACGCGCTAATGAAACAACTCGTCGGGAAATATATTCTTCAATAGAAGACGACCACATTCCTTTTATGAATGAAAGTAAGAACTTCAAGTTTAGTGGGTAAAAAAGCTTGATTGGTTGGACTGCATTGGTTGACTCAAGGGGCGGAATAGGGGGCTCCAACCCCCCTTAAATTTTTGGTTATGCGTTTTAACATATTAGTACTTCCATACCTTTAGATCCACAAAATTGGAAGATTTGTTCAGTTCCGAGCCCTCCCCTAAAAAATTTCTGCTTCTGCCTTTGAAAACTACAGATTCGTAACAATTCAGGAATTGTGAAAACAATTAGACAAAGATGGTTGCAAAATAATGGAAAAAGTCGGATGAATGTTAACTTGAACGTAGAACTTTGTGTAGGGCGTCTCTGGCATTTTATCAAATCACCATGAATATTACGAAAAGGGAAAACCCGTCAATACGTACAGTACAGTGAAAAGTTTAGTGGTTGCGATTTTGTATTTAGTCGCGTATTTTTCCCATCACGAGGAAGCGATCAAAGCGCTATAACGAGCTCGCTTAGGAGTTGCCGGCCATCTGTCTACCACATCAAGGTGGAGAAATCGCGTCAAGTGCCTCCCAACAGCGCAACAAGTAAACTTGCCGACTTGTTCTTCACAATTTCCCATTAATGCTGAGCGTCAAGCAGGGAAGCTGTGAATACCAGATTTAAAGTCATTGGTTTGACCCGACTCAGAATCAAACCCGAGTCACAGCTCCAGAGGCAGATGCTCTTACCGCTTGGTCATCTGAGCTGTTAAACTGAAGATGCATCAGGCTTGCAAACTACTTATTGCGTTTGATTTTAGCATTTACGATAAAATAAAGAAATTGTGTAGAACCGTTCTGAATGATTGTATCCGGAAAAGCTCCAGCGGTTGTTTGATGGAAGTATTTTTATCTTATTTTTTTTTTCAGATGTTCCAGTGATGCATTTAATCACCGTTCCTTTTCCAACAGTTTGGCATACCGTAAATGACAATGAACAAGCTTTGAACTCTAGAAGAATGACAACAATCACGCAAATTTTAACTCAATTTGTTGCCGAATATTTACATTTACGAGTTCCACCTAAATGACCTTGCAATATTACAGCTGTTACAAGTTGTTCGTTTTTCTGCCTATTGTTTTGTTTAACTTTTTCTTCCCTTTTAAAATAATTTAAAGTTGTGTACACAATCTATTGCCGGGCTGGAAGGTCGGGGTTGCTTGCATAAAAGTGCAATATTCAAGTCAACTTCAAAATATCAAATGCGTCTATCTGTATCAGGGGTGTCCAAAGTCCGGCCCGCGGGCTAATTACGGCCCGCGATGAGTTTTCATACGGCCCGTTCCTGTGGTTGCACAATATGTTATTTTTGGCTCACAGAGTTACAGACACACATAAACTTAGTAATCATACTTTTCCAACTTGCAAGTTTCTTGATTTAGAATAATCGTGAAGTTTTCTGAGAGAAACTAGGAAAAACCAGCGAGGTAAACTTAGAACTATTATTACGTAATAATCGCGTATTAATCGAAAACAAGTAATTCATGTGCCCACCTGCCCACCTATGTAATAATCAAAACTGAGTAATGCCCACCTACGTGATATTTTACGTTTAAATATCACTACTCTCGAACCAGACTTGACCAGTGTATTAAAATCAAGATCTCAGTTTCATCCTTCACATTGACGTAGCTGCATTTTACTTTCTGGATGTTTCAATTTTTGGTAGAAGTGCAGATATTGTGTTGTAGATCAAAGTGCTTAAACTTGTACGCTTCTAAGTTGTTCGGAAATGACAACGTTACATTAGGCTATTCCACACTAATATGCATCTTTTATTGTGCAAAACAATACCATCAGAGGTTGTTCGCCCTCGGTCACTTTCACATTATCAAATCTGGCCCTCCTTGAGAAAAGTTTGGACACCCCTGATCTATATCGTTGGGTATTAAGAGGTTCCGGAAATGCTCAACGTTTGGTTATTAGTTCATTACTGTTCTCGTAGTTTTGCTGTCGGTTTGTTAATTTGGTGCATTTAATTTCATCTTGCTTTTACTGATTCGGACCACGAAGATCTGTTCTCAGAAGACCACCAAAAGTCTTTGCAGTGTTTTTCCTGGTTGTTGACTGCCCTTTCATACATTGAAGCAATTTTGCAAGTGAAGTCTAATTTGTCTCGGAGGCGTTATTTGTGTGTTCATTGCATAGATAGATGACGACGTGACTTGTAGCTCTTAGCCTACTAGCTGGAAACCACCAACTTCTTACAGCTTGGTGTGAGATCCGCGTAAGCCTACCGTGCACTAACACTTGCAGTATTTGTACAATAAATGACATGCTTCCTGCTTAATGATAATTCAATAGTATTGTAACTAATTAGGTAAGCACTTTAACCTAGATAACCTAGCCCTAGTCAGTAGTCACAGTGTATCTATTTATTACTAGCCTAAGAGTGGACCACTGACGTAGCTCAGTGTCCAAAATGAAAAAATGGTTACGTCATAGTTTTTATTAATTGAAGATTGTTTGAGGGGCCCGCATTGCCATTTCTCGTTTTTGTTTTTAAGATCTTTTTTAATGCCCGGCAATCTCATTATTTAAAAAAAAAAACGAGACTATTTGCTTATCACCGTTTTTTTCTTTTCCTGCATACGTTGGTAAGTAGGGCACACCAAAATTCTAATTTTTTCCAAACATGGACATCAGCATTGCAATCCGTCAGGGAGTTTCGTCAAGTATTCACGCTCCAAAAGCACTTTTTAAGTTTTAGGGGGGTATTTTCTTGAAATTTGGCGGTGCCGATATCGAAAAAGTGCCATATTATTATTTTTACGTAAAGAAATCGTTTTTACACGTGGTTATATTTGCGTGCCAAGGTTGACTTATCGATCTAAGCATGATTTGCCGATACTACTGCTTAACATGGACCTTTTTGGAGTAATTTTTCTTAATTTAGAGCAATTTTTGAACAAGATTTCAGGTATTTTTTTAAGTTTCAGCCATTTTTTGAGCATGAATGTACTGAACATGTTGATACTACACTTTGTAGGAAAGGAGTTTTTGGGCAAACTGTGTTTTAAAGCCCGAACACCACGTCAAGGTGTTGCCCGTCGTTCAGGTTCCTCTGTTTTTTTGTGTTTTTTTTATTCCGGAGAGGGCCCTTTTCCTGCATGTCATAAAGGGAGCGATCACGGTTGGGAATGATAAGTTTAGTGTGTTTTGGCCTGGGCCGAAACTAGGCAATGCGGATTCACCCCGAGATCATCTTTCGGGGATTCCTAAAATTTTTTTCTTTGATGGTAATACAAAAGAGCAAGCCCCGAAGGAGCGATACCAAGCTATGGGGGTCTGGGGGCTTGCCCCCCCCCAGAAAATTTTGCAAAATTTGACCATAATTTGGAGGTTTTTGTGCGTTTTGAGCCTTTAATATTCCTCAGTTGTAACAAGATTTAGTAGTCTGTTTTACTAGGTCCCTTCCAAACTCACCAAAATAATACTGCAAGCAAACCCTACTCTTTAACATTTCGCCACCTATGCGAAGAAAAAAACGTTTTTAAGGCATATTTTTGCACCTTTCACTTGAGGATGAGGGACCCTAGGTATGCTACTAAACGTTTGTTTGCTAGTTTTGCGACTGTTATTTTTGGAAAAATTTGCAGGGGCCTTGCATGGCTAAAAGCATGAATATTGTATGGGAGCCCCACATCGCGCCTTAAGACAAAAAATATAGTGAACTTTGGAATAGGCCTATTTAAGGCACCTTTATCATACGTTGAGTAAATAGTACTAGCCTACTTACGGGGCCCCCCGGTTGCGGGGTTCGGGGGGCGTTAGTTTCGGCACTGGTTTTGGCCGAAGTGGATTTACGAAAGTCTGGGAAGAGCTTTCGTGTGTCTTCTACAGAGTGTAGTAGCATCCTCCTTTGTTCCTCATCATCCGTCAAAACGTCATTGAACTCCTCCATCAGTCTCACTCCTTTTTCCGCCACCTCATTCACAACTTTGAGGTTATTGATCAGCATTTAAAATTTCTTATACTCATCGAATTCGCATTAGTTATCCCGTGAATACGTTAAAAATCGAATGTCTTGCAAGGAGAGGTTCAGTCGCTGGTAAATGCTGATCACCGATCGCTCGCCCACAAGGTCAAAGACACAAGTGTCCAAGGATTAGGGTGGAGTGAAAAAAATTTTTTTTTGAAATTGAAAAAAGTGTAGTTCTCAAATCCTGGCGAATGGTCTAAAACTTCTTGAAAAGTTGGTTTTGGGGGTTGCTCCCATTTTCCAGCCGGCTACCCCCCAAAATGTTATCGCAACTGATGACGCAGGGGGTAATTCTTATATCTCGGTAACCACTGGTCGGAGAGTAATGGTATATGGCTCAAGATCTGCGGAAATACCATGTTCCTATCTGTGCTAAGAAGAAAGTTTTCTCTATTTTCACCACAAAAAAAGTTACAGCCGAAAAACAAAAATTATGACCATTTTTGATAAATTTTTCGGAAAATTCATTTATGAGTTATCGTGTAAGAAGCACAGTCGCTAAATTTTGATCTGTGAAAGTCATTCCTCTCGTATAACTAACACTGTTTGTGATTTAATGCATTAATGAAGGGACGGATGGTGACATCTACTATTGCTGAAATAGGATGAGTAACAATTGCCTCAAATTAGCAAGGACAAAATAACCACTAGAGGAAGTCACTGAGATAGGCATACAGCTAATTTAGTGATTTTATTAAATTGGTTTTAATTCGATGTGAAGTTGTTTTTAAATAAAACACGAAAAAATGTAACATATAATGGCTGGGTGGTGTCAAGACTGACTACACAACAAAACAATTCAAGATGAAATAAATGGCTGCTCTTGGCAGCCAAACTTGCAGCTTCAAACTATTGGTGAAGATTGTTGCTGGAGGAATCAAAATTGGCTAATTCGTATTAAGCATTTGCTTCAATGTTCAGCGACGGTAAATCGAACAAGCGAATCAAACTGCTGTTCAGTGCATGGGAACACTCGTCATAATTTAGTACTTTCTTCAGCTACTAGCTTTCGATGTGCTAGCACTTTTGCCACTCCTACACTTCTTAATTACACTTTCATTATCATCTCTTAACATCATCACATAATCAGATAACCCATGGATGCAGATCCAGTAACTTTTTCAACTTAGTTCAAATGATTAAGAATTTTTCAAACAAACGTATTGAAGAAATTACGGCGCTTTGAGTGAATAGTTATTTTGCACACCAAGTATATATGCTTTGATTACGATGTTAGGGGATTATAATAAAAATGTGAGAAATGTAGGAGTGGCGAAAATGCTAGCTCGCCGGAAACAAGTGGCTAAAGAAAGTGCAAATAACGATGAGTGCCCCCATGCACCGATCAGCAGTTTGATTCGCTTGTTCGACTTACCATCGCTGAACTTGGAAGCAAATGCTTACTACAAATTAGCCAATTTTGAGTCTTACCAGCAAAAGCCTCCGGCAAATGCAAACCTTCAGATACACAGAAATAGATGTCAGGAGAAAACTCTGGTATTGCATTTCCTATATGTCTTAGCACATGGCCAATCTGTGGAGCAGCTCATCAAACTGGTTGCGGAAGCATCTGCACAAATTGAAAGATTTGATCGACAAGATGAGTCATTCGACAAAAAAAAATCAAATCTCGCTAACTTACGAAAACATTTGACAGCAAAAAGCAGTTTAAGATACTGTTTTAGCAAACCGTGCCGCCTCTTCTGCAAGCCGGATGGCCAAAATTGATCTCACTGCAGTTGTTTTTGTTCTAAGCTATTTACTTTACCAAATAAGTGCACCACAGCACCAAACTTCAGGAATTTGCCACAACTATTCCTATGAGGTTGACAGCATTTTTTGGCTGCTAAAAACAACCATTTCATCTTGTATTGTATTATTTTGCCGTGAAGTCAGTATTGACACCACCCAGCTTTTATACGTTACACTTTTGTCGTGTTTCATTTAAAAACAACTTCACATCGAATTAAAACCAATTTAATAAAATCACTAAATTAGCTGTATGCCTATTTCAGTGACTTCCTCTAGTGGTTATTTTGTCCTTGCTAATTTGAGGCAATTGTTACTACTCATCCTATTTCAGCAATAGTAGATGTCACCATCCGTCCCTTCATTAATGCATTAAATCACAAACAGTGTTAGTTATACGAGAGGAATGACTTTCACAGATCAAAATTTAGCGACTGTGCTTCTTACACGATAACTCATAAATGAATTTTCCGAAAAATTTATCAAAAATGGTCATAATTTTTGTTTTTCGGCTGTAACTTTTTTTGTGGTGAAAATAGAGAAAACTTTCTTCTTAGCACAGATAGGAACATGGTATTTCCGCAGATCTTGAGCCATATACCATTACTCTCCGACCAGTGGTTACCGAGATATAAGAATTACCCCCTGCGTCATCAGTTGCGATAACATTTTGGGGGGTAGCCGGCTGGAAAATGGGAGCAACCCCCAAAACCAACTTTTCAAGAAGTTTTAGACCATTCGCCAGGATTTGAGAACTACACTTTTTTCAATTTCAGAAAAAAATTTTTTTCACTCCACCCTACTAAGGATAAGTTGGGAAATTGAGGCTTCTCCGAGGTTAAAGGGGCAGTTGGATTTTGGACTCAAGATACATTCTTTTGATAGCTTTTATAAATGCTGAAAGCTGACTTTTCATGTTCGATGTCGGGCAGTTGCTGAGAGCACAATGCCAGTGGTATTAACTCAGCTGTTAAATACCACCTATGTCTCAAAAAGACATGTCTGACAGCTTCAGCAACTTCTTCATCAACGCTAGAGTAGTTCATCATGGCTCAATGGAACAAGGGTTGGAAAAGCGATAATGAAAAAGTAAAGAATAATTCGCTACCTCAAAAAAAAGTAGCGAATTCCTAAATTCCATAACAAAAATAAAAAGTAGAGAATATCAATCAATCGATAACGTCAAATCGATACTTTTCTCTAACTCAGTTGACAGCGACAGCGTCAACATATTTTGATGCTAATGGGGACGCTTGGTTACAAGTTAGGCAAAATGGAAAATGTCGGTGTCGAAGGCATAGCATATTGTGATGGGCAGTTTAAAACAGGAATACCAGAAGGCTTACTCACTTTTCCCTTTTCACTATAAAAAAGATGAAATATCACTTTTTCTCTTGAATACTTTCTACCTTTGATCTTGGCCTACTTTAGATTCTGTTGACTATAAACAGAGGCGGATTAACAGTACGTGGGGCCCTGGGCTAATTTAATAGTGGGGCCCTCTTTCCCAATCTCAGCGAAAACTTATACGATATAAAATGAAAAGAACAACAAACCGAAAAAACAGCCTCAAAAAACAAAACAATATCAATATTGATCAGTAGCGTAAAAAGACCAGTATGGACTTCTTGGAGTGATGTACCGATGAGTCGGCTTGGGGAATAGGTTTAATCGGTGTTTTTTTGGGTATCGGATTGGTCAAAAATGCCTGTAATTACCGATCCGATAGGCTACCGATTCTTTTAAAACCGATTTGACAATATAAATGGTAGTAACTAGCAACAAACATTCAAAAATAACTTAAAAAACCAGCAACACAAGACTATCTGCAAAATTTATTTGTTGTAGTTTAGTGGTTAAAATTAACTATATCTGCCTACTGAGATTGCAAAACTTGAAGTAGCTTTTACGTCCGCAATGTAGTGAGATTATCTGATATGCAAAAAAACATTCTGAAAAAGTGAGCCCAGATACGTAGCTTGTGGCATTTAGGCTAACTTTTTCAGATCGGTTGCTTTGGCATATCACCAACCTGAACTTCAAAATTATGGGATTTGCAATAATATAGGTATATTTTGTGCTAATTCAAAAAATCAATACAGCGAGTAGAAGGGGTTTGATTTTAAAAATTGTATTTTATTGACTATACGATTTCGTGTATGGTAGGCTGAAGTTATAAACATACTTGTTAGCAGTATGGCCATGGAATTATGGAAATTATTTCTATATAATGTAAAATCTTTGATCCGTGGGACACCCTTGGAGCATTGGTCTACCCTCAGCTAAATATTTTTATGACCCCTATCTTTGCAAGGTGAATTTTAACAAGCAGCAACATTGCGTGACAGTTTCTATAAATTCAGTGTTACGTTAAGGTATTACATTAGATAAGAATTGGATCAGTATCGGAAATTTTTTTTCGTTATCGGAATCGGGCAAAATTTTGGTATCGGTACATCACTAACTTCTTGTGCTTTGTTCAGTACGCTCAATCAGTGGCGTAGCCAGAAAAAAATTTTAGGGGGGGCCAAATAGTATAACGTTGCTGTGAGTTCACAAAATGGGCAATGTAGATAAGTAATTATCGCAATCTGTCGCATCGGAATTAGCGTTGGTTCGCCAATTTTCAGTTTACTGAGTTCCAGAATAGCCTACAGTAGATGTCAAAAACATTATTTTGTTTCTTTCAAACGAAAACAATATATTACACAAATCACTCTCCAAAATTAAAGTAGTAATTTTCGAGAAGTACCAGCAAATTTTTGAACAATAATATCAGTGTTTACGGAAATGTCATTATGCATATACATTAAGCACAAACCGTTCAGACGAGATTGTGTCATGGTTGTGCGTAGATCTGACTTAATCAATCGTAAAGCAGAAAACGATCGTTCGGCAGTGGCAGAAGATACAGGAAGCGTAGCGAGTAGGCTAAGCAGCTTTTTGATCGCCGGAAAAACATCCTTTTGACAAAGCTCGTAAGCCCTTTTCCAAATCACAATTTCAGAATGTTTTTGACGAAGACTTTGCCATAGCAGAAACTCAGCTTTGACTGTCATTAGTGGCATCTGTAGTAATGGAAGATATAAAATTACTGCTGGTTCAATGTCACGAAAATCCACCGTCGCTATATTTGCTGGGAGTAATGAACTAAGTTGCATAACTGTTTTAGCGTGATCGGAGAAGCGCTGCTCAAGCTGCGAAATGATATTGTCCAAAAATGTAGAGGTTTCGGAGATAGTATAATTTGGGAGTTCCGGCAGGCGTGTTGTTACGCATCGTTTGATGCTTTGCAATTCGCGGCATACACATTTCTGCAGGTGCTACAATGTCGACGGCTTTTTGGTATATGTCATCATAGGTGCTGTTCGTACTAACATCCCGCCACGACTCCATAAGCGATTGCAAGTCTTTGACGCATTCCACTGCTGTCCTCAAGTCAATATCAACTTTTTGCAGCAGCTGTGATAACACTGACGTTTGCGCCATAACATGCTCCAAAATACATAAACATACACAAAATTGGCAAGATGTTATAATCGAATAGAGGGCGGTTGCTCTGCGATGTGTTTCTGCTGACTCTTCTGGTGAGTCACTGAACTCTAGTAAGACACGACATATTGGATCATACAATTCAGCTACAGCCAACACTGCTGAATGTTTCTCTGCCCAACGAGTTTGACAAGGTTGTTGCAATCTCCATTTATTACTGATTCGTCCGCTCATACTGTTGATCGCAGATGTTAATCGTGCGTTTCGTTTACTGCTCGATCTAAAAAAGCTGGCAGTCTCGGATACATTGTCGAATGTATTTCTAATTTCAGGTAACGCACAAGATTTAACTAAAACCAAATTCAATGCATGTGCAGGGCAATGAACGTATACAGCATGTGGACAAGACTCTTTTATAACCGCTTGTACGCCTTTCTCTTTTCCGGACATGGCACTAGCTCCGTCATAGCCTTGACCAATCAATTTTTCCAAAGGCAAGCTTAAAGATTTTGAGCAAGACAAGATCGTATTGGCTAAAGCTTCACCAGTAAAATTAAATTGATCCATCATGGCAATGCAGCGCTCCGTTAAAACATCTCCTTTTAAATATCTGACTACAATACTCAACTGACTTTTTGTCGATTTGTCTGTGGTTTCATCGGCTATCACTGCGAAACAAGGGGCTTCTTTCACTTCAGAAGAAATAGTTGATAAAATTTCTTCTCCAATAATTGCGATCAATTCGTTTTGAATATCTGGACTTAAACATGTAGCATTCGAAGGAGATTCTTTTAAAAACCTTGCCAAGTCGGGGTTGCCCATTGCGTGAAGCTGCAATATTGCTCGAAAATTTCCTGTAGATGTATCTACTATGTCTTTGATTTCCGTTACTGGCTCTACTCGACCGCTATCTCGATGCCCCCTGAAAGGAATGCCCAATTCACCAATAAATTTTAGGGTGTCGATTACATGACCGATTGCAGCCCGATTAAAAGCCTTTTGTTTAGCAAAAGAAGTTTTCAACATAGAGTCAACTTGTAAATTTGGATTTTGAATACGCTGTTCAAATTCAAAAGCCTGCAAAAACATTGCCAAATTTTAAATTATGTTTATCATTTATCAATCAATAGTAAAAATTGAGCTGTTTTTAATTAGGCTTACTTACACCATAATTGTTACCAACATATTGTAGCCAACACCTTCTTTTTTAAAAAATACATTTTAGTAGATAAATATCGATTTTATCGAATTACAATTTCAGTGGCATATTGCACTACAGTACTAAGTATGTATGGACAATGTAATAAGTTTAATATCATAACTGCATGGCAACTGCAATTTACTGGATGGCTTTACATGAGATTAAGACTAGCAAAAACCGTTCATTACTTCATTAGCAAGATGTAACACTTTTTTGAATGGTCTCAAAGTAGGCCTACTACAGGAACAAAAAGAGATGACTTACTTCAACGATCATGGATTTGTGATACTCCACTTTGTCATTTTCGAATAAATACCCATTAGAGCCAGTTAATTTATTGAAAGCACAAAGTGGTTCTGTAACCAGTTTTCCTGGCTTTCGACAATTTTTTCCTACCCCGCTACTCACCACCTACGAGGAAAACGTGGCACAGTACTTACAAAAGAGGCCCTTTTTACTTTCCGAATATACTAGCCATGGGTATGTTTTGAAGTGATTTTCGTTGAGATAGCGAAAATGTGTTCCTTTTGCAGTGCAGCATTGGCGGAAATCAAATGTTGCCGCAGCTTCTCCTATCGGACGAAAGGCATTTTTTAGCATATGAAGTTGGTCACTACGGGTTGCAACATTTGGAGGCAAGATCAAAGCTATATCATCACATCCAATTTTTGACTTGTTCAAATTATTTTCCGGTTGTGTCGTTGAAGTTTCGTTAGACTGAGCAAGGCCCGACGTGGTTGGTATCGAGATCTCCGCTTCCGCTTCTTTCCTTTGCTTTGAGAAATAATTCAATATTGACGAATTTTTTCGCTTCGAGATCATCCTTCACGGTTCCAAATAGAAACTACATGTTAGGAGCTAACGCTTTGGTTCAAGCTTGCAATATGATGCAACAATGGTATTTCTGGCTTTTAGTCTTATCAATTCATGGACGGTAGTCAAAAAGCTGAGTTTTAAACCGTAAGATCCTGCCGGCCTACTATTTCTTATGCTTTTGTTACAGCAATTACACTTACCTGTAAACGAAAATTTAAGGGGGGCCATGGCTCCTGTATCGCCCCCCTGGCTACGCCACTGTGTTACAGCGATTATACTTACCTGTAAACGAAAAATTTAAGGGGGGCTATGGCCCCTGTGGCCCCCCCCTTCCCTGGCTACGCCACTGCGCTCAATTACTGCCTTTGAGTCCTACTGAGTAAGATCAAATATATGTTTCTTTGTTAAAAACAATTAGTGCATTTCCATTACATCGATTTACCCAAATAATTTAATGGGTTACATCGGTTTAACCCAAACAAAAAAATTGCATGGCAATCACCGGGCATTTGCATGAGCCAGCTTGGCCCATGCAAATGCCCGGTATTTGCCATGCAGTTTTTATGATTGGGAATGGGTTTACATTTTCCTTCGTTTAATTTTGCAATCGTTTTTACGCGTGAGGTACGTATATAATGAACGAACCAAAAAAATTAAATCATTTTAAAATCGTTCTTGGTCACGTCGGCAGCGTGACCGAACGGTCTGGAGCGCCGTTTTTATGGCGGCCATAATGAATCAAAAGGTTTCGGTTCAACTCCTACCCTCGACATGTTGTTGTGCCCTTGGACAAGATACTTCACGATATTTGTCGCTGCTTGGTGGCTTAAACAAGCAGCAAATTCAACAAAAGACAAGAAGAGGAACCTCAGAAAAGTTAACACCCAAGCGAGTGAGGATATCTAAATCTAACATATAGCGATAGAACTCGCTTTCTCGTGAATGGAGAATAAAAATGGAAAATCAAAAAAAGTTTTTATTTCTAATAGTCTTTTATAATATACAAAGATTCGGTAAATCGATTCAAGGGAAATGCAGAGAAATAAAGCGACTGATCAACTAATAACAGTCATTAATCACATTATTAATGCAGCGATGGTCTTAGACGAAGGGGGGGCCTGTGCAACAACTATAGGCCTAGAGGGGATCTTTTGGGATCCAAATTCCAAACCGCTGTAGTGTGTACTAAAGCACATTATAATAGGCATTTGATAGGAAGTTACTTGAGAAGCGCCAATCAAAAAAGCTCATTTAATGCATGTAATGTAGAAACATCATTTACTGCCAGTAATTGGTAGGCTATAACAAGGCTAGGGTTCACTAAAGATCTCCCAAAACTTAAGAAAAATTAAAGACATGGCATAATTTGCTTAATCTACTGTATATAAACAATATTGATAGCTTGAGTAAACCACGAACTAGTTGGCTATATTAACGGTAAATCAGTTTTGGCATACTCGCAATGATTAATTTTAACATGAACCAGTGCCGAAACTAGCGCCCCCCGAAACCCCAACCGAGGGGGGGAGCCGCACAAAAAGAGGGCCCCGTAAATAGTCACTACGTAGTACTATTTAATCAACGTATGATAAAGGTGCCTTAAATAAGCCTATTCTAATATTCAATATATTTTTTGTCTTAACTCGCGCGATGTGGGGCCTCCATACCATATTTATGCTTTTGGCCATGGGGGCCCCTGCAAATTTTTCGAAAAATAACAGTCGCAAAACTAGCAAACAAACGTTTAGTAGCATACCAAGGACCAGGGGCGGATCCAGGGGAACATGTGGGGGGTGAACCCCTCACCAGCCATTTTCAACAATGCTTTTGATAAATAAAGTTTTTCTATAATTTCGAACCTCTTCATAACCATGGGTGCAAATCCATGGAGGGATGTATCCCCCCAATAATCCGGCAGCACCCCCCCTATATTTTCATGTCCCAAAACTGGGCATTAGCGAAGGTGATGACCTTTTTTTAATCTTCACTTCATTTTGGGCAAAAAATTATACATCTGCAGACGTGTCAATTTTGCTAAATCATCCCCCCCAATATCAAAAAATGGTCGATTTTGCTAAATCATCTCCCCCAATGCTCAACGTAGATTTGCACCCTTGTTCATAACAATAAACCTTAGTCGCCTTAAGCACGCATAATCGAAACTGTGCTTACAAAATGCATCATATTTGATGAAGCACTCAAAGGTAGGGGCCAAAAATATGAAGAAACTTTGCCCGAAAATTGTTCGAAAAGCGCTAAAATGACCATTACAGTATGCAAATTTTCAAAAATTTCTCGGGGGAGCATGCCCCCGGACCCCCTAAAGTTGTTTTTGTTACTTAAGTTGCTTAAAATAACTCTGCCGGGAAAAGATTGCGCTTGAAAAAGTTACGAAATTAGGTGCCCTCTCCCTGAAAAAAATTCTGAATACGCCCCTGACATGAAACATTTTGAAAGGACTTATTTTCGCCCGTTTCCGGGTCTACACTTCTTTGTATTTAGTTAACATTCAACCTAATTTAAAATTGCACCCCCCTTACCCCAGCAAAACTTCCTGGATTCGCTCCTGCCAAGGGCTCATCATCCTCAAGTGAAAGGCGCAAAAATAAGTCTTAAAAACGTTTTTACGTCGCAAAGATAGCGAAATGTTAGAGTAGGGTTTGCTTGCAGCATTATTTTAATGGGTTTGGAAGGGACCTAGTTAAACAGACTACTAAACCTTGTTAGAGCTGAGGAATTTTAAAAACTGAGGAATTTTAAAGGCAGACTAAAATTTTCTGGGGGGGCATGCCCCCAGACCCCCATAGCTTGGCATCGCCCCTTCGGGGCTCGCTCTTTGCATCACCATCCAAGAAAAAATTTTTAGGGGGCCCCGAAAGATGATTTCGGGGGGGCTCCGCATTGCCTAGTTTCCGCCCCGACATGAACTTATATGCAATATTGCTGCACCTGCTAGTGACAGCTTGCAATGCTCTTTGCAGTTAGTGGCAATTCATAACGATAATAAACAAAATGTACTTAGCAATAAATTTACCTGTGATTAAGCACATTGCTGATGCAGACCTGTAAAGATAAGCAACTGAGTATGCGAAATTCAGGCAAAAAGCTTCCACTTAATTAGTTTTCTTTCTACTGAAATATCTGTGGAACTGCTATGATGGTCCTTAAACTGGACTGTGTCTGTAAGATTACTTCACCTGTTTTATCCTTCTTTCCACTTTCCTTTAATAACTGCTTTTCTTATTATACAGTAAGAATTGTTACTATTCTAACTTAAAAATGTCTTTTCTTCAATTTCTAGAAATAAAAGGTAATCTGTTTTTTATATTTAAACAACACTTCAATTCAAGGCTGCTACGTAATGTGGTTTGTGAGATATCGCACCACTTCCAATTAACTTTTCATCATTTTATGCACAAGATAAAACAAGTTTGTTCCCATATTTTGAACTATTCGCAATAAGTGAAAAATAAGAAAAGTCTACTCCCTAAAGCCGAATATATGCACTTCAAAAATATAATGAGCTACTGCTTACACAATTCGCAAAATGATGCTTAGTTCTGGTGAAGCAGTAAAGAGTCGGCTCTGATAGTTACTTGATTACTTCCATGATTTTCTTTTCTCAGCTTCTGAATACATCATATTAATCAGTGGTTTTGAATTAATGAAATTAAAATTTAATCACCACAACTTTATACATTTAAAACAAGAAATCTCTCAACACTACTCCTCTAGTCACAAAGTCAAAATACAACATTAAAACAATGTATTATTTCCACAAACTGCAACTTCCAATTACTGTAAAACAGCTACACTAATTACTGTACATTAATGTGGCTTTCACTGTGCTAATTTCTTTTCAGTAATTTAAACCACTTTATGTAAGTTTGATACACATGTAGTACAATGTGTAGCAAACCAAAATAAACTTCGAACCCTCGCAAGAATCTTGGAAAAAGTTTTGGCATCTATTATGAGGTATACATACTAATTATTTCAGACAATTTTAATAAGAACAAAACTTCTTAATAATCTCAAACTGCGCAATATTACTAGGGTCCAACAACCAAGAAAAGCTTAACACCAATATGACCAGATATAGACAACATAGCCTACGTGATTTAAACTATGCGACAATAATTATGCAGCATAGAGGCATTTTAGTTACAAACAGCTAAGGTTTCAAAAGTCCAGTTCCGTAAGGAAGGAACCAAAATTAACCATGCTCTGTAAAATGTCATGTTACCCTAATCGAACATCAAAGCTTCTATCTCAAAATGCAGAGTGTAGTGCAATATGGTAAAACCTTTGGTTACAAATCATCAAAAAGTTTACCATAATAACTGCACTGTAAATCAGTAAGATACGCTTTGTTAACTTTCAGGAAGTCTACATTACACTGACTAATCATCATTGCTAAAGATTCAGCCATTACACAGTGGAGTATAACTCAGTCTATTATATTCATAAAATACAGAAATTTCACTTTGAGGTGGTTCAGCTTTGATTAGATATAAAAAAAAAAAGGTTCAGAAAAGTTGTTTGCTGTGCTTCAATGCAGAGTATTTTTAAAGGTGGCAAGGGAGTGGTTCCTATTTGGAAGAACTGAAACTAATTCTGATGATGCATAATGATTCAAGTTTACAAAATAAGTGTTTTTTTTATATGGTTCTAAAACTAAACTAAAAACTAGAAATGATTTTTAAAAAATAATAATAATAATTTAAAAAAAAATTATAAAAATAAAAAATAATTTAAATTAATAAAACGATTAAATAAAAAATTATGAAAAAAACAAAAAAATTAATTTAAATTAAATGGAAATAAAAAATAATTATAATTTAAATTTAATAAAAAAATAATTATAATTTAAATAAAGAAAAATAAAAAAAAATAATAATTTAAATTAAAAATAATTTAAAATAAAAAAACTAAAATTAATTTTATTGATATGGTTCAAGTCTAAATAGAAAAAACCTTTTTATAGTTAACACGATGATTCTTTTTGAGGGGGGCCTTTTTTTTAGGGGGGGCCTGTGCAACCGCACGATTTGCACTTTCCTAAGACCACCACTGATTAATGTATAGGCAGAGCTAGGCATTAGCGTTGCTCGCCACCCATTATGCTAGAGGTGGGCAACCCCTGGCACGCGTGCCAAAAGTGGCACGCCAGAAGATTTTCCATGGCACGCAAAGCGATTCCATGCACAAGCAAATTTTAAGCTCTGAAGACAAATTTACTTTTAAATCTATAAATGATTTTCCTCTTTTTCATTTTTATCTTCCTGTCACGGGAAAGCGACGGAGGCGCTATGCATAGGACGAATCCAGATTCGCTTAGTAGTTGCCCTTGTTTCCGAGTTTTCCGCTTGAATTTTGCTTCTGACTTCCTCAATTTGCTGTTAGTTAGATTGCACCAAGCAGAGATAATTGGCGTAAAGCATCTAATCCAAGGACGCAACAACGAGGTTTGGGTGGGAGTTGAACCATCAACCTTGCGATCATGGCCGTCGTAAAAACGACGCTCCGAACCACTCGGCCACGCTGCCGACCATTTTCAGTGCTGTGGGCTCAAAAGTCACTCATTTAAGGTATTTCTTGGCAAATAGGACATCTACCGACGCGAAGATCTTTTTTTCTTGGTCTGCACTGATATTTTCAGAGGAAAGTGAGGACATGGGTACATCTACAGAGGTGTAGACCTTTTTTTGCTCTTCACTGATATCTACATCAAGTAAGGAAACCAAACCGTTTGGCACGCAAAGAAGTTTCTATTTTGACACTATCAAAAATGGCACGCTCGGTCAAAAGGTTGCCGACCCCTGCGTTATGCTAATAATTCGCTAGCGTCAGTGCCGCTGTTTCTTCCTATCACTAGCGTGAAGCTAGCGCCGCCGCTGTTTTTATCCTGTTTTGTCATGTAGCAATGCCTTATTTATAAAAACCAAACTATACTATGCTACTGCTCTCTGCAATAGATTTTATTCTTTCACGTTAAAGCTGGAACTACCATTTATTCTAGAGTGTAAAGTTATGAAACCTAGATGTTATAGCTAGCCTATCGTTGTATGATGGTGCAATAATTTTTAACGCTAGATTATTCACTGACATTAAACATTTTCTGCTAGTATAACCTCAACTGTAGTCAGGCACTCTTGCTGGCAAGTGGCAATTAAGTATCATCGTGTGTTCATTACTACCTGAATTAACATTTGTCTTATTCTTTATTGTGACGTTTGAATCGGCAAAAAGTGGATAACTTTTCTTCGAAAAAAATTGCTGCCTGCTACCTACAAAGCAATAATGTTAGCTGATAAAATAGGGCCCGCTAAAGTCAATAAAGTCAAAATTTTTTTAGGACCTTATTACATGATCAAACATGTACTAACGTTCGTTTCAGGCCTTTAGGAGTCTGTTTTGGTAGATTTTATAAGTCAAAATAAAGTCAAAATTTTGTATAAAGTTAAAACTGGTCAAAATTCTCTTCATCAAAAATTTTCTAATCCTAACCTTTACAAAAATGAAAAAAAACGAGATGTTTTTGCATTTTTTTTTTTTTGAATTTTTGAGCTGCTATTAAGATTTTATGCGCAGTTTTATTTCATTATTCCGAAATAGTAAGTTGAAATAGTAAAAATGCGTGCGGTAATTGAGAAGGAAAAAGCACTTATTATGCATGAAATGTTTGTAAATTGCGGATTATAAACCATTTTTAATCAAAAAAGTGCAACAAGACATAAGTAATAAGGCAAAAGCGGTTAGGTCAAAATAAAGTCAAAATTTTGCTAAAATAAAGTCAAAAATATGTTTATTTAGGTAAAAAAAAATGGCCCTACTGATAACAACTGCGATTCTTCCGTAAGAAGATTTTTGCTTATAAATATTAATATTGAGTTAACTAACAACGTATCACATTTACCCCCAAGGCCCCAACGCCTCAGCGCCAAAATTTTAAAAACTTTGGTAGTTTCTGCAAGTAAAGACCTTTTTTAAAAATCAAAGATATTTTTTGTCAAAAAAACTTTTAGAAAAATGTGATGTTGTGGGGCCCCGGGCTTCAACCAGCTCCCCCTCCCCCCTCTTAATCCGCCACTGACTATAAACCTTTTCTACAATGAAGTATTCTTACCAGTATCAGATGTAATCTTTTAAATGAAAAAAAAAACTGGTGAATAAAAATTCAAAAACCACTGTATTAGCCTCACAACTGCATTAGACTGCCTGTCCCTGGCCTGCCTTCTACAAAGCGATATCAAGTGACCAAACGTTAAGCAAACGTTTTCTCCTGTTATTATTTGGAATGAAATAAAAAATGACAGTTCATATGGAATTTTGCGCACGCTAACTGTTCTTATGCGGACGTAAAGTAAAATATTTACCTGCAAACACCACAAAAAACAGATAAGGTACTAAAAATAACAAAAAATTAAAACTTTTGAAAGAACTTATTCTGAAAATAAAGTATCGATTAATTAATATCGATTTACCACACAAAAAAGTAGGGAAAAGCCCCAATCGATAATGAAAAAAAAAATTGAGAATTTTTGCATTCGATGATGAAAAAGTAGAGAATATCGATATCAATTATCGATTTCTAATCGATATTTCCAACTCTGGATGGAACTCCAAGTCGTTCACAGCTGCTTCCGATCAGCATACGCAGAACTTTTATAAAAGTTGTGAGTATGCTGCTACTGATACACCAACCTCTACTGAAAGTGGCATTAAAAATGATAACATTCTCCTTCAAATGAATTGATGAATTTCGTACAGCAAGAACCTTTGCAACATCTTTTCGTATATAGGCCATAAGTTCTTTTACGTCCTTAGTATTGTGCGAACGTAGCAACGTAGCCAGATAAACGAGGATGTGACAAACTTTTCTGCTCTCCAGGGCCAGTTTCTGATAATGATACTCCTTAGTTATACCTAGCTTCATAACTAATGCAGGCGATCAACAGACGATGCTGTTGCCATACATAAGAATGCTTGTTTTAGTGAGCGTGCCGCTGTCGTCTTGTTGATACAACCGAAGTGTTCGCTTGCATGATCAAGATTTGCGCGTGACTACAACTCAGATCTTACACTAGTAGCAGATGCGACAAAAAGCTTGATAAGGTTTTAATTTCGTTCCGTTGCAAGACGTAAACCAAAACAAAAACTAATTTTTAAGAAAAAAGTTTCTTTTGAAAAGTACCGAAAATTGATACCGAGTAACGATATCGTCGTTACTTTTTCAAAAATGTACCGTTATCGGTATCGACGGTATTTTTTTTAGCAAAATATTGGTACCTATATCTCCGTTACTTTTAAAGTACCGAGTGCCCAGCTCTGGTTATTTTGAATAAAACTGATTATTTGACTAAAATGCACGTTATTTTGAATTCGCAGAAATTTCAAAAAAATGAACCTGTTTACACGCATGACAACACAGCGAGGATTGAAGGAAGCATTCAAAGGCGTCTCTTGACCTTGCTGAAAAGTGAAGCGTTGGCTAGATCTGTTTATGAAGCTATTCGGCCCTCTGTTTCACAAAGACCCAGATTATAAGGACTACCTAAAACGCACAAAGATGGTGTTCCCCTCCGACCAATCCTATCTATGATTGCCTCTGCTCAGCATGAACTGGCAAAGTTTCTTTCGGCGACCCTTCAACCAGTTCAAGATCTATTTTCCAGCAATTGCACAAGATTCTTTTTCTTTCGCTCAAAAAATGCAGCAGCTCATTTTTGACCCAGATGATTGCTTTCTCTGTTCCTTCGACATCTCCAGTTAACTATTCAAATTTGTGTTGACACCCTCTATGACGGCGATCTTTCACCTCCACAGTTTTCCAAAGAAATTTTTATTGAGCTGATGAACATCGCTTTTACTGTACCTCCGCTGAGTTCAGTTTTAACACGTTATGTACAAGCAAATTGATAGTGTTGCAATTGGTAGTCCACTCGGTCCTGCACTAGCCAGTATTTTCGTTGGCTCTTATGAAAATAAGTTGTTTCAAACTATAAACAAGCCTTTTTTCTATACTAGATATGTTGACGATACTTTTTTCTATTTTTAGAGCAGAAGCGGATGCAGACCAGTTCTTTCTTGCTCTCAATTCATTACACCCAGCTTTGAAATTTACCATGGAAAAAGAAGCCGATCAAACACTATCTTTTCTCGACGTGAAAGTTGACTAATCCAAAAACCAATTTCAAACATCAGTACACAGAAAGCCTACACTCATTGGTCGCTACATGCGTTGGGATTCTTTTGCACCTTCTACGCGGCAAACGAACCTAATCGAAACTTTAGTTCATGGAGCACTCGTAATCTGTTCACCTGGTAAAGTTAGACAAAAGCTGGACTGCATTCGTTCCATTCTGAAGAACAATGGTTACCCTGAAACAATAATCCACTCCAGCATCTCCAAGAAAATCTCCCGTTTTCAATTACTTCCCAAAGAAGGACCAAAGAAATGCCCTGTGTATCTGAAACTACCCTGGATTGGCAATATTTCTCTTAAATTCGAAGACAGGAAAAAATCTAACGTTCAAAATTGTTTTAGAGCCCTCGATCCTTGTGTCATTTTCCTAACCAGAAAGATTCTGCCTTCAATCTGTAAGGATGCTGTGCCCATCACTCATCAAAGTATGGTCGTACTGTATATCAATACGTGTGCCGCTGTGATTGCGGGTACGTGGGTCGCACATTCCTACGACTGCAAGATAGAATCAATCAACACATTTCAAAATCAATTCGAAATAAAGAAAATCCAACCAAAGTTCTTCCCAAACGTAACTGCAAAATTACTACTCCACTGAATCAGCAAGACTGTGATTCAGCTATTGATCTACACTTAATTCAAAATCCTGATTGTGCCTCTCATTATCATATTGACCAGTTTTCTATTTTTGCCAAAGCTAGAACGATTTTCTATCTGGGGGCGCTGGAGGCAACTTTCATCAAAACACTGAAACCTATTCTGTGCCGTCAAAAGGAATTTGTCTATTCGCAGCAAATTCTCCGATAGTTGAGTTGGATTCTAAAATTCATCCATATGCGATCAATCACAAGCGTCCCTTTAACAACCAATCACAACCCTTTTCCTTTTTCTCCTCTTTTGTTGCAGATTTTTCGATGAAGCTGATGATAAAATGCAGACCACCTTTTCCTTCTCAATTTAAGCCTCGTCTACACTTGGCGTAAAAATATTTCTACGCTGATCGCTCAGCGTAAAATCTGTCTACACTTGCAAAAAGCAGTCGGCGCAGCTTACGTCATTTCCACGCTGATTTTTGTTTTCTGACCTGCTTAATTATTATGACATCACTGAGCCCTTTATGCGCTTTACTACTACCGTAACGAATGACCAGGAGTGACCTTGCCAATTCAAGAGATAAATCATTCCATGCAAACTTCGCAATAAAAATCTTGTTTATGGAATCATAAAAAACTAATGATGAACAATAGGATTCTAGTTTATGAGACTAGAGATTTTAGGAGAATCTTCTAATCAAACGTCACCATAGGAAATAAAGGGAAACAAACAAGTGGGGAAAACAAAATTTGGAAAAAATGCCAAATATGGTAAAATTTAAAAAGATGAAAATTACTACAAAAATAGTAGTAATGTGAACTGAAATATCAATCCACGACCGGTTTCGCCCTATTTATGATTTTGTTGATAAGTATAGGAGATCCCAGAAAAATTGGAGATCCCTTACTGATTCTTTACATTCATTTCATAAAAAACTAAATAACCAACGAAATGCAATACTTGGGCCTACCAAAAAAAAAAAACTAAAACGCTTCTATGTTGCAATTTTGAAAGTCGATGCTTCTGTATATCAAAGTTTTAAGCAGTAGACTAGACCAGTGCTGGTCAACCTTTTTCAAAAATTTACACACTTTTGAAACATTGTGCTCATCCTACTACTGTACCAGTTTTGGAATACAACAGCAACACTACTCTGCATGTTTATATTAACAAAAGCGTATGCTGCAAATTAAACGACAAATCAGTTATTTGATCATTTAAATAGCAGCTTGCTGTTAACTATCATCAGCCAGTTTTGCAAAATGACTTTGTACTCTTGTTTCCAGATTCTCTTTTCCTTAAAGTTTTTCCACAGCATCTTGCATAATCTCATCTAAAAACGAACACATAAAACTGGTGTTAAGAAGCTGCGGAGCTGCAGCACCCCCAAAGTTTTCGCAAAAAATGTTGGAAAAATTGAATATAAAACAAAAACTTTAAAAATTGCATCAAAAAAAAAATTTATAAAAAACTTTTATTTTTTTTTTATAATTGGAAACTCCACACAATTGAGCTGTAAATAAGTGCACACCTCCAGCTGAAAATGAAACAAGCGTGAGCAGTCACACGAATAGGAGTCTGATATATGCAGATATTGGCCGTGGTCGGAGCTGCAAGCAGGCCAGCTCATGACAGGTTAAAATTATTTAGAAGAGAAAAAATGTGAAGTTATTGTAGTTCCAGTTAAGGACTGTGCTTTCTTACAATAATACGGGTAGACCTGTGTACGCTTAGTCTACCATTTTTCTTGATGAGATGATGGTAGCGGTAGACTAGACTATGTGATTGAGTAATAGCCGGCGTTTAGATGAAGTTAAATATGTTAGGCTACCGTTACCCTGTTCACTTGTCCAATTTATGTGGACTTTAGGCCCAATTTAATGTGGGCTTGATGTCATAATCACTTTTTAAATTAGGCAGTGTCTGGACTAGAGAACCGGTCCGGTTTCCATGATCAAAACGCTGCTGCACCATACTGCTTTGTTTGTTTCTATATTTGTATACATGATGTTACTGTCACGTGCTGCGTGGGACCAGTTTCCATTATCAAAACGCTGCTGCACCCGACTGCTTGTTTGTTTCTATTAAAGGTTTGCCGGTGCTTTAGACACTTCCTTTAGGCTAAATTAATTATGACTTGGACACTTCCTTTAGATTACATTATGTTTATAAGCTTACGAAGTTATAGGGCATATTTGGCTAAGTCTCAATGTCATTGTCAGCGACAATGACATGACATGACTCAATATTAATGTCAGCGACATGGCCTAGCGGTACCGCGCGCAGGTGACAGACCCTACGTGACGGGTTCGATTCGCGGCTGGAGCCGATCGCATTTGACATATATAACGGGTGGCTGCTGACTCCAAGAGCGCAAGCTCACTTCGCAGTCTCCCTGAATTACTGTTGAATTTTCAGTTCAATATAATTTGGAAATAACCCTCAGATATTTCATTATTATTTCATTTCATTAGCATTTGCAGCACCCCCAATCATTTTGGTCACGAGCCGCTACTGGCCAGTTGTGCAAAATGACTTTGTATTCTTGTTTCTAGATTCTCTTTTTCTTAAAGGTTTTCCACAGCATCTTCAATAATCTCATCTAAAAGCAAGCACATAAAACTTTGCTAGCAAAACTGTAATATACCCAAAATAGCATTGCATTGATAAACTCGTCAAGCAGTTTCAGAGCTGCTTGCTCAATACTGCGAAAACTGTGTCAAAATTTACATACCAGTGCATCATTACGCTAGCTTACCAATTTACTGTGTAAGTCACTTACACAGAGACAAGCTTGAAAACTTAACTATGAGATATAATGAGGAAAAGCTTTGGATTACAGAAAGCAGATTGGTAAATATATACTTACTTTTCTCGGATCCACGTTTCTCAGCAACGTTCTTTCAAGCATGTTTTTAAAAATTTGTGTTGAGGCTGCTGGTCACTAGCATTGGATAAACTACGTAGAATTGGGTAGAATATTGTTAAACTGCTATCAATAAGCTTTAAGTCTCATTCCAAGGGTATGGTTTCTGTCAAAATTTTCTACCTTGTCTATTTTTATCTGTGGACAAACTGCTTAAAAAACCTACTGATACCAAACTGCAAAATAAAAACAAATTGGTTTTAAGCTACCCGTACTGATTCACTATAAACCTATTAATACACATGATATATCAATCAAAATCCAATCTTTAAAAGAACTATCTGGGGGGTTATTACAGGATGCTCGTAAAGCGGTTTGCGAGCTCTCAAACTGCTCGGAAAAAATTTTTCCTCGCTAACGTGTTTTTCGGGATTACAGGATTTTCCGAGCTGGCGAACTCACTCGGCAAGTAGCGAGAAAAAAAATGAGCACGTTAAGTTACCGAGCGACTATTTCATACACAACTAGCCATGGCAGAGCGCGGTGTTTTAGGTCATAGTTTATCCACAATAGCTAGTACCTAGTTTATGACACAACTAGAGCTTTATGCAACTCCCAGGCTTGTTGTGCAATGGTGGATTCAAGTTCAAGTTTATTCATGCATGCGAATTAAGAGCCAAAGGTTCATCAAGTCGCTACTCTCTATCTCAAAAATGACATATGTCAACAGAAAAAAACAGACTTTCAAAACTAAAAAAAAAAAAAAAAAAAAAAAGAAAAATGCAAAGCATAGTCAATATACAAATACATACACATCAAACCAAGACTAGTAGGCTAGCAGCTGTTTACTGGCTAGCGCCTAGTCTAGTGCTAAAACTGTGCCAGTATTACCAAGTTGGGATGGTTTTGACTTGGTTACAGGTGAGAGTGTAGGCTATGTATAGGTGTCTACAGATGAACCGGTATAGGCTTGTTGTGAGGTGCTAGACCAGCAGCTGCTGTTTGATGGCTAGCGCCTAGTCTAGTGCTAAAACTGTGCTAGTAGGCCTATTGCAAGCATGCGTTGGCTGCAGACTTAATCGGAGCATTGGTCGGAGAGTATGAAGTAATGGTATCTTCCACCAGTAACTGTGTGAGGCCATGGCCAGCAACTGCTAGTCTAGCACCTCACAACAAGCCTATGCATCTGTAGACACCATTACTGCATACACTCTTACCTATAACTAAGTTAAAACCATCCCAACTTTGTAATACTAGCACAGTTTTGGCACTAAACTAGGCGCTAGCCAGCAAACAGCAGCTGCCACCAGAGTTTTCTCTATTAGAGTTGTCCGACTCTTTCTCATTTTTGTTTCTTTATTATAATGGTTACGCTTCAATACTAATAGATCAATTGTCTCAAAGAAACGTCGCAGTGCATAAGATACAATAGCAGCAGCAGCATAAGAATGCAGCAATCCAGCAACTCTGAAAGTCTGAATCCAGTCTTGCAGCTTGCAGCAGCATTATTTTTTTTATTTGCTTTGAAATCATAATACGAAATGCACGAATTTGTTTTCAAAAAATTAATGCCAACCAACTAGTAATGCTCTGCCACTGCGCCAAAGAAAAGTAAACTTATGGCCTACCCTGATATTTCGCCACTACTTTTCTTAGCATATTTAGCAAAAAATACTTAACGCAGGTAGGCTAATAGGCAGTGGTGTAAAAGAAAGTAACGGTAGACATTTACACGAGTAGCTTTTTCGATAACGAATAAGCCTAGCATTTTCGATAACGAGTATTTTCAGCATGAAGTAACGCTACCCGAGCAGTTTTTTCTGCACAAAGTAGGTTGATTTCAAATTTTGAGCCTTAATGTCGATTTTCTTAGTTAAAAAAAAAAAAAATTGCGCTGGATAATTTGAGATCTTTGGAAACTTGCACAGCACACATTATTAATATTTGACGAGCGCGTCACAAAAAACTTCTGGTATACAACAGCTTTTTTCAAAGCTATCGAGAGTATTTATGATAAAGGTTTTTCAAAATGCGAAAACCAGGGAGTCGAACCGAAGCCGAACCGGGGTTTTATAAACCGGTTTTACGCTAATTTTGTCGAACCTAAACTACTTAAAGTTCTTACAGTGCTTGGGCTCACTTAAGAAAAAAGCATTGCTACGATGTCCACAAAAATGCTGTGAAACCTGTGATGTAATAATTGCTTTTTGAAGAAGTTCATCTGTATTGTTGCCGTTTCCAAAACTTGCTGTTTTTATTTTTTGTGTTTAAAACTTTGAAGGAGACATTGCAGATTGTTTAACTACGTAGAAGAAATGAAAAAAAAGTGACGAGCAGTTTATAGTCTAATAAATGCAATAAAATTGCTCGCCATTAGTTTTTTTATTTCTCAGTGCGGAAATGGGCAACACGATTTGAACAGATGAACTCTCAACTCTGACTTTCGTTTCGGACACTGAGCACAGAGAGTGGTTCCACTGTTAGTAATAATGAGTACACCGTGCCTGAACCGTGTTTTTCAAAATCGCAAAGAGCGAACCGGAACTGAACCGAATAATTTGAGTACTTGCGAATCTTAACCGAACCGATTAAAAAAGCGGCTCGCTCCGTGAAGTCACACGCGTCACTTTGATCAGCGTAACCGACTGACACTTTGAAGGTGGCTCATATTTCAAGAAATACAGTAATTGCACAGCACTACAAGCTGTACATTGGCCCGTCAATGTGAAGATATTTTTTTTATCAAAGATTAGGCCGCCGGCGTCCGAGCATAGTAGCAATTTAATTATCTCGAAACTGGCTTTACTACTGGTATTTTATGCATTATAGTGGCCTGTCAATGCGAAGAAAAATTGCTTTGTGCGTTTCATTTTTTAAAATATGTTACTAGAATTATACCATTTTTAACTGCGAACTTGAACCGGAACTTTATAAACCGGTTTGAAATATTTTTTACTGGAGCGAACCCAAACCAGAGCGTTTCAATTTATCTGAATCTTAACCAGAACTGAACCGAAATTTGAAACCGCTGTTGAACCCAAACCGAACCTGAACCGGAAAAATTAAACGGTTCGACTCTCTGGCCAAAACAGCTTTTTCAAAGCTATTCTGATGTTCCGTACTGATAACCTATTCAAAATACTAGGCTAATTTTTCATTTGCACTGGCAGTGATGGGCACGATAGGATAAAATTTTCTGTAAGTAAGCAATAACGATAACCGATAATTTCAAAAATTCCCTGAGCGATACCGATTATAATCGGTAAATTTCAATTTCTTGAAGTGATGTCGGTAATCGATAAATTCTTCCGATATATGTTGCGTTAAATTTTCGATGTGTTTGACGAAGCTTTTTTGAAAGTCAAATTGCAAAAATATTTTTCTAGATTTTTAAGAAAAGAAAGCAGTTCACGAACTCTGCCGTGGCAACAAGAGACATTTTTTTAAATTGCAACAAGACTTTATGGACACTGCGTATTTTTCCACAGCACCACCTCACTAACTTTGAACACTGTGTGCATAAAGAATCGTTTATCTCGATAATTTATCGGCCATAACAAAATGTACTACAAAAGCGATATCTTTAATCAACAAATCGAAACTATATCACCGATAAATGCCCATCTCTGTGCACTGGTGGTTAAGCGAGTCTACTATTAAGATCTTAACATTCGTTTCATATGAATAAACATTCGTTCGTTTTCCGATTACATCAACAATTTTTAAGAAACATTTGCAATTACTTTAAATCGCTTAATTAGCCTATGTAGCGATCGGAAAGCCACCACTTTATTGCCGATGACATTTTTTGACTGCAAATAAATTTACCGTGAGCATTTCGAATTTTTTCGTTTTGGTACAGAAAAGTTTCATCACAAAATAAAATCCAAAAAAATCAAGCCGTCATTATACTCGCGGTATTCCTCCAAAGCGTGTAACAAGTAGCGGGGCCCGTTTCCGCCGCTGAGCGCCCAGGCAACTCAGCTTCGAAGTTCGAAGAAAACACCGTGGTGACGAGTCCCTAGCGATACTGTGTCCGATTTGACCGGCCCAGGGCGCGAACCTCAGACCTCCCGCATCGATAGCGATGTCGTTACAACTAAGTCCAACAAACCAAAAAGCATTTGGCCTAATGTATTGTCCAATCAGTTGGACAAAAGATTGAATTCAGTAAAACTGGTGCGATAGGTCCCCTACTTTTAATGAGATCCATAAGTTTTAATAGCTATTTTGACAGCCAAGGTCTCATAAAAAATCAAAAAATAATTAATGTAAAATATTTTGCATTCAGAAAAATGTCGAATTTAATTTGGATCAAATTCCTGAAAATATTGCTCCAAAATTTTTAATGATAGAAATCAATTTCGATTTGAAATGACATTTAGACTGGAACTCTAGTCTATCACTACATGCAGTTTGTGTTCTACAAAGGGTGTCTTAGTAACCCATGCTAAAGTACAGTACATCCTCGTTTATCCGGCCCTCGATTATCCGGCTCCTCGATTAACCGGTCGTGTGAGTTTGCTGCTGAAAGGCGAGAAAGCACTATCAAACAAACCTCCATCCTTTCGTTTTTCAGCAATAGTACTGATGAAAGTTAAACTGTTTAATAACTTATTTTGTTGAACTATATAATTTTAAACTTTACCCAAATGTCTCTTTCGTTAAGCATTTAAATTGTTTTGTGGCTAAGCTTGTTCTCATACTAACTTCGTTTTTTTCGTTCTTTTTTCTTAAAGTCTTTTCTTATCCAGCCAAATGCTTATCCGGTCAAGATTTTGCAAAAAAGTTGCCCAACATGACCGGACAATCGAGGATGTACTGTACAGCTATATAAACTATATACCTAATCACTAAAACTATCCTTCACGTTGTTTAAATCAGTTTTGGCTAACTAGGCTACATAATCACTAAAAATTCTCTTGCAAATGTCTGTAAAACTACCCTTCACGTAATTGAAGTCAGTTTTAGCTAATTCGTTTGCTTAACTCCGGCGTTTGAACGCTTTAGTCACTTTTCACAATGCAATGTGACCGTAGTCTGCTGAAATCGATCTATAAGTACTCATGCGTAAAAACGAAATCACGTGATAGAGTCGGACAACTCTAATAAAGAAAACTCTGCTGCCAGTCTAGCACCTCACAACAAGCCTATACATACCGAGCAGTTAGCGAGACACTCGGCTTCAGCGAGTAGCTGCTGTTTCTGCGAGCGCAACCTGTAATCCCAACTTTGCGAGCTCGTTATCTCGGCTGCCGCTCGGAGAATTTCTCCTCCGAGGAGAATTAGTGAGAGAAATCGCTCGCTAACGCATAAAATCCTGTAATAACCCCCCCTGGTCGCTTACAGTACAATTGGCACTGCAATCAGTGGCGTACGCAGGATTTTTCAATGGGGGGGTTTCACTGACGTCACATTGTAATGACGTAAGATACTACATTACAATTACAGTAGTTTAGAGGTATGGAAGTGCATCGCATTGTAATAGTTCCAGCCTAAATTGCAGTTAACCATGATTGAGTTATATAATGCCATTACTAAGAAAACAACAAAGATATTTCATTCACACTTTTGCTTAATGCTTTGCGTTTCATTTAAGGAGAGAAAAGGCTTCACAGAAACTCAAGCTCTCAGGCCGTTGTTAAAATTTTTCTGAAAAAAATTTTAGTTGAAATCATTTTTGGACTATAGGAAGGTTAATTGACTAAAGTAGACTGGCTAGCTGTCGCAACGTCACAAACAGGGTGCACCCAGGGGGTAAAACAAGCAATTCCTTCTCTCCAAAAAAACTTTTTTCAAGAACCAACAGTAATATAAACAACGCATATAGGCTAAACCTTGTTATAAACAGTCAATATACGGTACACTCATTATGAAGGGGGCAGTTTCTCGCTTGAAGTTTGAAAAGTGAAGATATTGGAGCATAAGAAAAAACTGCCCTCCCTACCAAAACGTTTTTAAACTAAAATAAATTATGCGCAAGAGGAATCCCTAATCATCCGATTAAAGTCAAAAACAGCGTCGATATTATCTAAGCATTTTTCTGCCAAATCACAGCGTCGATATCGGATGCTTTCAAACACATAATCGGGGTGTCCATGGGAAACGAAGAACACTAGCTCCTGGGACAGTCAGCTTACGGTACGAAAAAACAATGATGTCTCTCCCCTCGTTCCGCCCCAAGGCCTCCTCAAATCTTTCGTTGGTCTATGGTCGTCTTTGGCAGTATTTTTATCTTACTTTTGGCACTTAAAGCAGTGTCAATTTAGTTTTTTATATTTTAATAAAATTCTCAAAAAACCGGGCAATCATAGCGTAGTGTTAAAAGATTTCGCTATCGATGCGGAAGGTTTGGGACTAAATTCCCAGGCCGGTCAAATCAGACACAGTGTAGCCAACGGCTCGCCACCGCTGTGACGTTTCTTTGGAGCTGCGTTGCCCAGGCGCTAAGCCGCGGGGTCAGGCCCTGCCACTCGCTACCACGTTTCGGTACAACAACGAATTTAATGAAACGAGTATAATCAAGATTTGACTTAATTAAAAAAAAAAAAAAATTTGTGTGCAGCCATAGTTACTGCAGATACACCGCAATTAAGAAAACTCTTACTTCTTAATTGTTTCACAGCAACATCAATGACAAAAATGCAGTTCAAGCAAAACACAACAGAAAAGTTGGACTACCGGGTACCGGTATTGTAGCATTGCATCGTAATCAGTGCTCGAGTTGTAAAAACACTTGCGGGGGGATGGTACAACTTTTCATGCAGACGTAAGGAGGGATGATCATTGTACTTGTAAGGGAATGGTTTACGCTAAAATGTTTTGTGGGGGATGGTATTGTTTGGGATGAAAACATGATAGCAATTTCGGCAAGCTCCGCATGAAGAAAAGTCGGTTCCTTTTTTGAAAAAGAAAGGTTTCATTTTTTCTGCAATTGTCAAGGGGGAAGGGGAGTGCTGACTCCCGACCCCTGCGAACGTCACTGGGGCCCATCCCTTTGCGCTTGGGTAACACAGAAATGTCGCAGCGGTGGCGAGCCGTTGGCGACTCTGTGCCGATTTGACCATCCCGGGAAT
Organism: Trididemnum miniatum; assembly: GCA_964006365.1. Taxonomy (NCBI): domain Eukaryota; kingdom Metazoa; phylum Chordata; class Ascidiacea; order Aplousobranchia; family Didemnidae; genus Trididemnum; species Trididemnum miniatum. The sequence goes on from OZ023239.1 coordinate 9,153,027, forward strand.
CGAACCCCAGACCTTCCGCACCGATAACCTGTGCGCTTAACAACTGAGCTAACGGCCGGTGCGGGCCCAAAAATCGAACCCAAAACCTCCCGCGCCGATAGCGATGTGTTTAACCACTACGCCAACCGGCCGGTTTGGCTCAAAATGATGACATCGCAAGCGGATTATCTGCCTGCGTTGCAACCGTTCTCTTCCAAGAATGCCTTCTGCGCTAAAACGTTGTCTTGTCCAGCCATAGCCGTTGAGAACAATGTCTTTATGACATCACAACACGACTCCAGTTTTAGTGCCCATTGACCTTGTCCAGGCTTGCATTTTGAGCCAGCCATTGGTTCAAGCGCTACACACCAAAAAAGTTTGACTACCGGTATTATTGCATCACAATGAAAGTTTCTCGAGATTATATAGGCAATTTGATACAGCACAGAAAAACACAATCTCTGTATGAAAAAAGGCTAATCGGTACAAAAAGAGCGGTTTATATTTTTTCCAATCGTCAATGGGGGGGGGGGTTTGACCCCCGAAACCCCCCCCCCCCCCGTGCGTACGCCACTGCCTGTAATTCACTGGACAGGGCTACATACCAAGAATATTTAACCATCATCCAGTTCCAGAAGCCTATTTATCTGCCCATAGCTTACTAGACTACCGGTATGTAAAGTTGCAAAATTTATGCATTCGTTTTATCATCGCATGCTTCCAGAAAATTTTGATAACTACTTTAAATCTGGAAGTACACAGCATTCATATAATACCAGATCTATTACCTCAGAGGGCTATTACTTGGAAAGAGTTGTTACGAAGAGTGGGCAGTTGTCATGTATTTATGCCGGCGTAAAAATTTAGAACAAAATACCTTTGGATATAAAAAAATTATCTAAACGTTCTTTTTGTAGATATATCAAAAGATCATTGATTGCTGAGTACTAAATATTGCAGTCTCTGTTTGCTATTGTTATTTTTGTGTTTCTTCCTGGGCTTTTCGTTATTAAAATATGTTTTGCTATAACTTAATAAGCATTAGGGCAGCTTTGACATGATTACCAGAGCTTGGTCTTTCGCTGTCCTGTTTGTTTGGACAACAACTTAAATGTAACAACTTCAATATCTGTAATCTGTAATAACCAATTAATTATATTGATGACCTATGATTTTAAATGTGCTGTTTGGTGCGATCTACACCGACTGTGCTGTGTTTTCAAGATGTTCAAGCAAATAAATAAACGCTTACTTACTTACTTACTAATGATAAATGCAATTTTCAAGGTAAATAATGATAAATGGTTACTTCAAACTATGTAAAACTAAATGTAAATGATGATAAATGTAATTTCCAAGGTAAATTAATGATAAAACTAAATGTAAATAATAACAAACTATGTAAAACTAAATGTAAATAATGATAAATGTAATTTCCAAGGTAAATAATGATAAATGGTTACTTCAAACTATGCCACATCCTAGCTTGGTCAAATCTAAATCTATGTTTTCCTTTGCGGCACCAAAAATTTGGAATTCTTTGCCTTTGCCGCTGCGTGAAATTAGCAGTGCTTCGCTTTTCAAAACGCATTTGAAATCTTATTTTTTTAATATCGCTTTTGAGAATGTTGCCAGTATTGAATAACTGTGCTATGTTTTACTGTAGTAGTGTATTGCCAATGTTGAACAACTGTGCAAAGTTTTTTGTAGTAGTACTTTTCATTTATTTATCTTTGATGCTGTTGGGTAGTGATTTTTACCGTTAATTTAATTCTGGTCAACCCCTTCGTCAGATTCATCGAATTGTTGATGAAATCTTAACGGGGATACAAATTGTTATTATAATTATTATGAAATATGCTTAAAACTTGAAATAGCTGAAGTTCTAACGCCAAGTCTAGACCTAGTCTTTTCCATAAACATGGAATCGCGTCCACGCAAATAACGCAGGAGTCCCAAAACAGTATTTTTCAACTAGCCTAGGCTAAGACTTGACTGTTACCTCAGGATCAGGAAATGCTAGACGCTGAGCGTTTGGAAAATACTTTGCCACAGTGTATTCATTATTACTAACATTGGAACCACTCTCTGTGCTCAGTGTCCGGAACGAAAGTTAGATTTGAGAGTTCATCTGTTCAAATGGTGTTGCCGATTCCTATACTGGGAAATAAAAAAAAGAATGGTAAGCAATTTCATTGTATTTATTAGACTAGAAACTGCTTTTCACTTTTTTTCTTTTCTTCTACGTAGTTAAACAATCTGCAATGGCTCCTTGAAAATTTTAAAAACAAAAAATAAAAACAGCAAGTTTTGGAAACGGCAACGATACGGCAATAGAACAGATGAACTTCGTTAAAAAGCAATTATTACATCACAGCATTTGCTGCATTTTTGTGGACATACGTGACAATACTTTTTTGCTAAGTGGGTCCACTGTAACTGTACACCACTGTAACTGCACACTGTAACTGTAAGAGTCCACTGTACACTGTGACTTTGCTAAAAAGGCAAAGTTTTTACGCTGAAGATTCCGCGTTGAGCGTGCTAGCACATCCGCGCTAGCGTTTTTCCTACTAACTTACATAAACAAAGAATTTTACGCTACGCTAACGACTTTACGCCAAGTGTAGACAAGGCTTTACTCTCGCGTTGAACCCTGAAGAGAGCGAGACGAAAATGTTTGGTTCAAAAACAGTCTTTTTCAAGACTACCTAAATTTAAAAGATGTTTTCGGCGCTTGTTAATCTGTTTCGAAATTCTGTACCACCAAAAAACTTTTTGTAAATAAATGTATGGGTCAAAGTATAGCTCACACAACACAAAGAATTATGACTTTTAACAAGTTCGTAGTCTCCGGAAAGTCCCTAAGTTTACGTGGGTCAGAGCATGGTAACATGCCCTTAACAATTCCAAATATCAAAAGTCAAAACTTGCTTCCATATGCTAATACTGTACATTATTGCTCAGTAATACTTTATTCATACTATACTACATCGCAACATGTATTAATACTGTACATCATTGCAATGTGTATGGCAAGGTGGCAATTGGCTTTGAAGACCGCATGGTCATTCCAATTGTCTCCTGTTGGTTGCGTCATTGCGCTCTACAGATAAATTGATTTTGATTTGATTCCAAGTAGGGTTGCGAACTTGAACTCGATCTTTTTGCCAAACTCGAAAAAAGTCTGAGCTTAGAACTCGAACTTGAACTCGCAAATATTCTGGGCAGAGAACTTGAATTCGAACTCGAAGATATTTTAAGAAAGCTCGAGTTTATTTTCATTTGTACATGCTCAAGGTAATCACTTTTTTTTTAATTCGAAAGAACTTGATAAATTTTTACTGGACTCTTACTCGAACTCGCAAAAATGAAAATGTTGAACTCGAACTTAAACTCCATAAAAAATCGACCGAGTTCGCAACCCTGCTTTCAAGGAGAAGGTTGCGGGTGGAAATTTCATCTGGTTTCGCTTGTAGGCAGGGGTGCACGCGGTCTACGCCAAAAAATAAGCACGCTGTTATTGCGATGACGTGATAGGTTATTAACTTTTTTTAAGAACTCTTTATTGCGAAATCATGCTTCAATCACAAAAATAAAAGAGTCAACAATTTTGGAAACATTTGAATTATTTGAGGCGTTTCGATTTGTATTCAAACCGTTGTCAATGTTATTCAAATAGAAATCTTAATCAGTCTTATTCAAATCGATTTTATTAGTATCAGAGCAACAATGAATTTAACATAAATCGAAAAGTCTTGAAAAGTTCAAAGGTTTCCAATATTATTGGCTCTTATTTTTGTAATTAAAGTAGGTTTAAAAATTCTATGGATTGAGTCCCAAAATTATATTGGTAGTGCTGTGTATCAAACGAATTTGAGAATTAAATAATTAAACAAAAAAAGACATTTTTCGTTCGGTTATATAAAAAAGCATTTCAACTATAGAACATATCAAGCACGGGATTCAAAAACAAGCATTTTTCTTAGAAATAAGCACATTTATATTTTGTAAGACATTGCTCTAGAAAATAAACGCAATCTTAAAAATAAGCACGAAATGGTAACCCTGCTTATAGACGAAGGTTGCCTCAGTCAGCATTGCTTTGAAACATCGATAAGGAAACATGCAGCGAGCGGAGATAGCGGAGACACAAGCAAATTTTGTGGGCTAAGACGAGAAGAAAGTATCTCTGCCTTTGCTATTGTAAGACCCAGGTCTCTAGTTACACTAAGTCATCCAATTCATTTTGATTTGGAAAATGAGGATCTTTGCTGGAACACCGATCATCAATCCCAAAATCAACATCATCATCTTCTGATGAGGTTGATGATACAACATGCGTTACTGGAGCTTGAGGAATAAGCAGTTCTGGGCCATGATTGACAGGCGCAATAGATGAAGGAAACTTGGATAAACAATATTTTTCTATATGATTTTGGGTACCACAATGGTTAAATTCTTTTGGGATATACAAATGCGCAGGGGTGCTTATACGGTGAAGGTCATGCATGTTATAAGTAAAGTGCATCTAAAACCTAAGGGCGGCTGATGAGGGCTAACAGCCCGCAACAGCGCTGTCCCGCTCTCCGACAACCATGGCTGGAGTTGTTTTGGCAACTATTAATGATGGGGGATGGTCCATCCTTCAATCCAACATGCAGAGATGGGTGCGATACTTAATTTTTGAGTTAATCGATACACGATGCTTGAAAATAAAGTTAATCGATACCGATACACGATACTTTGAAGAGGTGTTAAATCGATACCGATATCGATACTCGCATCGTCGATACAAGTATCTCGATACAATAATCAGGAAAAAAAATCAATTAAAAAAATTGGTGTACAAATGAATTAAAAAAACTGCTACAAGTTTGCAATTGGCGGACAATTGCAAAACGTAAAAATGTCACCTATTTTTTTAGCGATCAATGCGCTATACGAGCTCGCTTAGGAGTTGCCAGCCATCTGTCTACCACACCAAGATAGGGAATCCCGCTAAGTGCCTTTCCCAATGGCACAACGAGTGAACTTGGCGGCTTGTTCTCCACACTGTTCCTTTAATGCTGAGCGTGAAGCAGGGAAGCTGTGAATAGCAATTTTAAACTCATTGGTTTGACCCGACTCGGAATGAAAACCCAATCTACAGCTCTCGAGGCGGACGCTCTTATTACTCGGCCATCTGAGCTGTTAATTGGGACATGTTATAGTTTCACAATTAACGTCGTTCAATGGCGTTACAAAACAATTAGAAAGAAGCTAGTGATAAGAGAAATTTGTGGACAGTACGTCGCTTTGAATCAATGAGGGAATTTAGCTTCATTTCACATTCTTCAGAAACCGTAAATGAGTGCGCAGTCAACACCTGGTAAGATTGATCTTGCTCAAAAACAGTATCGAGATACTTGTATTGGCGATGCACAAAAATATGCTGAATCGATACCGATACGCGATACTCTAATGAAACACTTAATCGATACCGATACAAAAGTATCGCGCGATACGTATCGCCGATACAAGTATCTCGATACTGCCCATCTCTGCCAACACGTGGAAGTCCTTCTGACTTCCCTTTCAGCAGGCCAGGTAGGACAACGTTATGTCTTAGTCTTTTTTCTGTCCTTTGTCCGTCTGTATATGGAAATGTCTATCATGTCGAAATAGCAGTCATCATGATAATGAGTGGTAGGTTTTCTCTAGATTCGGAGAATGGCAAATGCATAGGCTTACATCTACGACTTCACGCATCCATCCGTCTAAATTTCACAACAAAAATGTGGGGCCCAAGACTTACCTAGGTCACCCATCTTCATACCAACATAAGCCTCAAAGGCTATGAAAAATTTGGTTTCTGATGTAACTTGGTGCTTCTTTAGTCAAGGACTGATGTAATAGCCATAAACACTTGATGAACAATTCTATAGCCTTCTGTCCCTTTTGCAGGTCAGAGATGTCTTGCCTTGGGGACATTAGTTACTCATGCAAGTTGTTTACATAAACAACGTTGTCGTCCGGTTAGTTTATAATATGTAGGCTTCTGCATCTGTGTCGCTCTCATAAATGGTATAACGCGAGATTGAGAAGTAGTACAAAAGCCACTTGATGCTAAAGTTGTACTGTTATTCGTTAAATTTCAAACTTCAATTTATCACAAATATTTTCAAAACCGTTGACACTATACAAAAACTATCATCAAAATCGGCATCAGCGACCCCAGGAAATAAAAAAAACACTAAAAAATATACAACCAAAACATTGTTGCTTATAATAGCTGGCCTATGTGGTGACTAATCACATAATTTGTGCAGAGTGTTGTAACTATACAAAGCAGTGCAACTATACAAAGGATTCCAACTATGCAAAGCATAATTATTTTGCAAGGACACATCGATATCACCATAGCTTCGAACCATCGACATTTACTTATACTTTGTTTCACGCACTGATTTTCTCTGGCTGCCTATCCCTTGCTATTTCCCAGGGAATTAATCAACGTTTTGTGTTCCAAACATAAGGCATCGGCCTGCCCAAAATTGTGCATAACTAAACTCTCAGCAGTCTTGCATTGACTTAGTTGAGTAAGGTGCATTTGCGCGGTCATTATATGCTGCTATTGTAGTAAAACTTAATTAAAAATTTGAAACATTAACTTAGTTCACCAGTTGGTCATTATTGTTTTGAGCCAATGCTCCCCGATTGGACTTGGCCTGTATCGGAAATTCCTGTTCTTTTCCTTTCCTCGTCTATATTTGCGAACTACTTAAAACCGTGGACGATCGAGTACAGTAGAATTTATAAGGCTCGTCTTCACGTGTCGGTTTAAAAACAGGCAAGAGATTCGAGTCATAGCATAGATTCTGTGCTAAGTGCTCTTCCTCGTGGCAAGAAGCTACATAGGCTACAACACCTTCTTTCAGAAATAACCAATCACCGCACAAAGCGACCCTCTCGTACAGTGTTCCCGAAAAAGAATCTACATGCAGCTACCGAACAAGAATAGCTAGCCTGTATGGTCGTATAGTTTTTGTGCCCTTTATCCAACATCATGTTTATCCAGTCAGATTTTTCAAGTCACTGTTGAGCATTGACCTTACCTTCCTTGATATTCAATCATTGACGCTTTATGAATGACAAAAATCCATGACCGCTTTCTCGCTAGATCGACTCCGCCAAGCATTCCGCTTTCTTGAAAACTTTTAAAACTCTTTTTATCTTGTTTATTCCAAAATTGCCGTTCATCGTAGGAGTAAAAAATAAAGCATTAAACTTTCTATCAAATATGCTCTCAGCCAGACAACTTGTCGAAAGAAAACAAACACCGTACTTATGCCTGCCTGTACCATCGTAAAGGCACAACGCCACGTACCAGCATGCTTTTTGTGGTTGTAAAGGAATTTTTAGGCCGTTGCTTTTTGATTAATTTTTGTCGTAACAAATCAATTGTTCGTAGGCCTACTACTAGCCCGGAGCTTATCGCAATGCGAACAAGATTGCCCCTGGAAAAAATTGGAGTGCTATTGGAATTAAAGGTCACAAACCTACACTGGTTGTTACGATAAAGGGCTGGAGAAGGAACTGGAGATATTCGATATTTAAGGCTCAAAAGATTTGTTAGGTTCTTGTTTTACTCTACTAAGCGTCACGTAGCTCTTTCCTTAAAATTGCACTAGAACAACCCAGTGTTGAATTTGCGGTTTTAATTATAGTTGTAAGGAAAGCATCAGAGAACTAGCAAACAGCACAATCAATTAGGCTACACATAGCCTAGCTAAAAAAAAAGCCGGAAGTAAATAACGAATGAAAAATCAAAACATTAGCAGCAGAAGTCACGCGTTAGCTCATTTGGGATTGATCTAGTGCCCAATCAAAAACGAAACGTGGTCAAAACAAAATCTTAAGCAAGCGTCAATGACTTTTCATGATCGCATAGATGTAGTTAAGCCTTGTGTTCTACAATGCCAATACAGTGGATGCAGTCGACTGAGCAAGTTTCACTTTAAAAATTAGCCTATTCAAAAATCAGCGCAAGCTAAATAGGAAATAAGAAAACTCAACCAAAGGTTGTTTGTTTGAAGCGCTAGTGGCTACAAATATGTTCTTGGGTCTATGAAACCTAGTCTTAATTGTTATTCTGAAATTTTGTTGTTATTATTATATTGACATAAGTTAACACTTACTAAAATATTAGAAAACCAGTCCAAAGTTGTTTATTTGAAACTTTAGTGGCGACACACAAGCGTCTGGTCTATCAAGACCAGAGAAAAAACGTTAAAATCTGGTTTGCAAAAACGAATGGACCCCCAAATTCTTATTATGGCTCTGATAAAGACTAATCTTAATTGTTATTCGTGCCTAAAATTTCGTTGTTATCATTGACGTAACTCTAAGAATGCTTTGAAAGATTGAAGCATGAAAAATTTTCAAAAGAGCACCCATTTTAAATCGCTCAAAACAACACTACATTGCCTTATTGTTATCTTTTTCAGCTTCTTACGTTTGTTTTTTGAGAAGGAAACGTCAAGACATTTCGGAAGTTCTTTACTTGATGGCGCATGCTTTTTTGTTTCTTCTCGTAAACGATTTAAATTAGCCAAATATACCAAGTCCATTCGAATAACTCTTGATGTGGAGGCTCTCATTCGAGCTCGTTTTCTCGGTAAAATATCATTACCGCCTGTTGCGGATAGTTCTGATGAGACAACAACCTTCACATCATTATCAGAATACAGCGCCTGGCCAGAAAATGCATCCGGAACACTATTATGTTGTATCTCATTAAGAGTTTTGCTAACGACATCAGACTGAGTATCAGCTATCACAGAACCGGGATTGTCAAGGGGGTTCATCAAATTACAGTCCTTGATGCTTTCACTACTTTTGTCGGATAATAAATCGTTGTCCTCAACACTTTTTTTGTGCAACACATCAAGAGTTTCTCCAACGGCACCTGATTGCGTCCTTACTATCACCGAATTAAAGTTATCAATGGGATTTATCAAATCACGATCCTTCATACAATCGTCACTTGGCTCATTACTGCGCTCGCTGGAGAGACTTCTATCACACAAGTAAAAAGGAAAAACTTTTTCGTTCATGCTTTTACCGGTTTGGTTGTAGTCAGAACACACATGCGCAGTGTCATGTTCAGTATTCTGGAGACTCCTGTCACTATGTTCGGTTGGCGCTGTCATTATTTTCGCCGGAAATTCTCTAGAATCATTGCAACTTGCGTTGGAAGAGTTTGTTCGTTCATTAGAATCTTCCGGTTCTTCCATATTTTTTTTGGTGCTCGACGTGGGTTCGTCACAACTATCTGCAAAGGACAATTCTTCAGAAGCGATTGGTTCATTATTCTGTACGAAATGATCCAATTGGGTTGTTGAATTATTCATGAGGTATTCTTTTGGAAACGGGTCAGTGGGTTGCATTTCAATTCTGCTGGTTACAGACAATTCGGACTGCTGACTAGTTACAGGGAGATTCGTTTCTTGTGAGAAGGCGGTGACGTTTGATGTGTTCGCAATTTCTTCGTTAGCTGATGCGAACTCCACTGTTGTCTCCTTCGGAAGAGCGAATTTATTTGAACAAACTAAATACCCCTCAAGCAAAGGATTTTGTATTTTGTTTTGTTTCCGAGGTGACACAGGCCTATTCATAGAGTTGTTTTTATGATGCACAGTATGACCAACCAATTCTGTTCTTCTTGAAGAACGTTTTGCAGAAGAGTCTTTAGTTTTTTTGAAGGAAGTTTTTGTGTGGCTACAGGAAACTGGATACTTTTTTTGCAAAAGCTGGTAAGGACAATAAAGGTCTTGATGTCTAGGCACATCAGAATAACCAGAAGTTACGGAATTTGTAGCAGGGAATATTTTTTGAAAAGTAGAGCAGAAACTCGGAGAAGTTGAGCCTGAAGAAAATGTTGACGAGTTTGAGCCTAATCCATTGTCCCGTAATCTATTAGTTTCGAATGATGCTTGGTTGTAGTGAAGCGATTCATTAGCAACGTTGTAACTTCCAACGAGAGGCTGATGATTGGGACAGAAGGTCTGCATGTATCGTTTACCATATGTTACATTAGCTTTACTTGGAAGAAAATGATCTGGAGATGGCGAAGGAGTAAGATAGCCTGCGCTATCCACAATGCTAGTACTTTGCCCACACGAAAATTGGTTTGTATGTCCAGAAAAGCCCGAATTATCAAAAGGTGGAGAGGGATTGCTAAGAATCTCAGTTACCATCGTAGGATACTGGAAGTGCGTTCCATCAAGTCTACCCTTTTGATTCGTTAAATGCGAGTGAGGACTCACTTCAGCTTGTTGAGCAGGAGAAGAAACAACGGAATTACCAATGCTAGTACGCTTCCAATCTCTGCGAGAGTAATCGCTAAAACAGCTAGTAAAAGTAGAAGGTTGATTATTTGCAAGATATTCATTCAAACACCTACCGGTATTTCTAGGCAATGTTCTTGGTGGTAAGGTGCAGGACTGTTGAGATGCTGCATTAGCAGATATATGGTTTATTGGCATCAATGGTTCGACCTGATTAACTGAAGGGTAGGTATTGGGCTTGTAACGATGTGTTAACTGTGACTGCGTCATGTTAGAGTTTTTTACTGTCATGCAGTGTTGAAACGTATACTTTACAGCATCTACATTTGAAAAACCATTCAAAAGTCTGATATCTTTTTTCCAGCAAGAAGCATGAGCTCCAGTTCTACTTTGGGGAACCACATTTTGAATATAATGTTGATCTGCATAAGTACTATGCGCAATCATTTTTTATTTTTATAGCATACAAAACCTGAAAAACGTGCAAATAAGACTATCAATCGAAATACAAATAAATCATTAAATCAACTAAAAATCATAAAAATTTAACAAATAGAGCAATTTTCATTAGAGAAACGATTTTTAATCGCCCCAATTTTTAAAATGACTAATCTAAATACAAACACTTTTGTCTGAAACAAAATTTTACTTTTAATATTACATATTATCTGGAAAACTGACAGCTTGCCCTGGCACGCTCGAAGTGGTTTACAAACTGATACTGAAGAAAATCAGATCATCAGAACGCAATACAATGACTAGGAATTTTTAATAAGATAAACAAGTGGAGTGAGGAGAACCGGAGCAGGCCCTTAATATCAGGACCTTTTTCTTTTTCAGAGATTTATTTCTAAGGGCCAGTGGCGGACGCAGGATTTTTCAAAGGAGGGTGGCAGTGACGTAACATCGTAATGACGTAAAGATACTACAACTACAGTAGTTCGGAGATATTAAAGTGTATCGGATTGTAATGTTTCTTATAGTCCGAATTATTTCGCAGTTGCAGTTTACCTATATTAGTAATGTAGGTATATAATGCCACAACTGAGAAAGCTATCAAGATATTTCATTCATTTTTCTTTTGCTTGATTTTTTGCGCTTCATTAAAGGAGAAAAAAGGTTTTACAGAAAGTCAAGCTGTCAAGCCGTGCTTAACATTTACTGAAAAAACTTTAGTTGATCTCAATTTTGATAATTTTGGGACATAGAAAGATTAGCTGACTAAAGTAGGCTAGCCTTCGCAACGTCACAAACAGGGTGCAGCCAGGGAGGTGAAACAGGCAATTGCGTACTACCAGGGAAATCTTTTTTCAAGAACTAACATTGATATAAACGACGTAAATAAACTTTAATATAAACATTAAACATGCTTATTGTCTTGAAAAGTAAAGATAGTGGAGCAGGGGAAAAAACTGCCCTCCCTACAGAAACATTTTTAAAATAAAATAAATTACGAGCGAGAGAAATCCCTAATCATGCGATTAAGGTCAAAAACAGCGTCGATAATATCTAAGCATTTTCTACTCAAACCAAAGCGTCGGTATCATCAGATACTCTCAACAGCATAATCGGGGTGTCGGGGAACTGAGCACTCCAGCTTCTGAGACAGTTACGTTACGCAAAAACAATTCCCCCCTCCCGTTTCGCCCCTGGGCCTCTTTAAATCTTTCGTTGGTCTGGTCTTCCTCGGTAGTATTTTTATTATATTTTTAACACTTAGGGCAGTGTCAATTTAGATTTTTAAAGTTTAATAATAATTTTTCATCAAACCGGGCGGTTATAGCGCTGTGTTAAAGATGTCGCTATCGATGCGGAAGATTTGGGGTTCAATTCCCAGGCCGGTCAAATCGGACACAGTGTAGCCAACGCCTTGCCACCGCTGCGACGTTTCTTCGAACCTATTTTGTCCAGCCGCCAAGCCGCGGGGTCGAACCCCGCCTTCGCTACCACGCTGCGGTACTACAGCGAGTTTAATGAAACGAGAATAGTAAAGATTTGATTTTTCATAAAAATCTTTTATGTGCAGCCATAGCTACTGCAGAGACACCGTTTTTAAGGAACTCCTACTTATCAACTGCTTCACAGCAGCATCATTGACAAAAATGCAGTTCAAGCAAAGCACATCAGAAAAGTTGAACTACCGGTATTGTTGCATCGCATCGTAATAAAAGTTTCTCGAGATTAAGTTAGAAAGTTGGACAAAACAGAAAAAAAAACATGACAGCGATTTCGGCAAGCTACGCACGAAGAAAAGTCAATTTGTTTTAAAATTAAGAAAGGTTTTATTTATTCTGCAATCGTCAAGGGGGGATGTTGACCCCCTCCCTTGCATACGATACTGCGGCCCATCTCCGCTACTTAGCGCCTGGGGGACACAGAAACGTCGCAGCGGTGGCGAGTTGTTGGCGACACTGTGCCGGTTTAACCGGCCCGGAAACAAGCCCCAGACCTTCCGCACCGATAGCCTGTGCGCTTAACAACTAAGCTAACGGCCGGTACCGGCCCAAAAATCGAACCCAAAGCCTCCCGCGGCGATAGCGATGTCTAAACTTGGTTTACGCCAACTGGCTGGTTTGGTCAACTCAAAATTATGACGTCGCAAGCGGAACATCATTTTGCCTGTGTTGCAACCATTCTCTTCCAAGAATGCCTTCTGCATGACATTCAATCATAATATTCAATCTGTGGCAAAAGTAAAATATCTGGGAGTCACATTTGACAAACAGTTAAGCTGGATTGCTCGTATTGATAATACAATAAAAAAAAATTTTCATGTGCAACACGCATATTTTCAACAATCAGACATTACATTAACAAGCAAACTTATATTACAGTTTAGTATATCCACATTTAAAATATGGAGTTTTAGCGAGGGATAATGCTAACAAAACTTCTTTAAAAAAATTGCAAACTATGCAGAACAAAATTACTCGCATAATGAACTTCAAACATCTTAATGGCAGATTAAAAATGCGCACCTTATACAAAGCTATGACTATATTGTTAATAAATGATGTTTATGAACTAGAGACTCCTAAATTCACGCACTCTTTTTATCACCGTATGCTTAGAGAAAATTTCGATACCTACTTCAGATCAAGTAATGCACAACATTCTCATAACACTTGATCCATCACTTCAGATGGTGATTATCTGTAAAGAGTTTCTAGAAGAGTGGGCAGTTGTCATGCATCTATGCTGGCGTAAAAATTTGTCAAAAATAGATGAAAAAAATATAATTATCATTATTTGTTTTTACTGTTTTCCTTTTTTGTTGATTTGTGTGTTATTCGTTTATTTTAGAAGCAATTTGATATTATCAATAAATCAAAACAAGAGCAGCTATGACGTGATGACCAATTTTGGGTCTTTCGCTGTCCTGCCTGTTTGAACTATTAACTTTGCAAGCACTAATTCGCAAGTCCTTGAATTAATTGGAAATAATTTGTAACTCATCAATTGTATTGTAATCCATTTAAAGATGCTGATTGCTGCACGGTAATATATTGTGTGATCTGTTTATTCATGGACTGTCCCGTGTTATAAGCGTTGTTTGAGCAGACAACCAAACGAATTGAATTAAGTTTTGCACTGAAACGTTGTCTTGTGCAGCCACAGCTGTTGAGAACAATCGCTTTATGACATCACAAGACGACTCAAGTTTTAACAGAATCCATTGACTTCGTCCAGGCTTGCATTTTGACTTCGTCATTCATTGGTTCAAGCGCAACCCACCACAAAAGTTAGAATATCTGTATTATTGCATCACAGTGCAAGTTTCCAGAGGTTATATAAGCAAGTTGGATAGCATATACAGAAAAACATGACAGCAATGTCGGCAATGTTTGTTTGAAAAAAGGAGGATCGTTCCAAAAAAAGAGGATGTCTTTTCCTATTGTCAATGAGGGAGGGGGTTGACCTCCGAACCCCCCTCTCGTGCGAACGCTACTGCTAAGGGCGAATGAAAACAGAGCCCCTTGTTGTCTGAATCGAGCCCTGGCTTTCGTTAAAAAATTTTCGCCTTCTATGCTGGCTACGTCTTCGTTAAACATAAAACTTTCGAGACAGTTTGATAGGTTCTATACCTCAACAAAATTTCCGAATGCTATCTCAATTTTTTCTTCCTGAAGTTGCTTAAAAGTAACAAAAACCAACATTTGTGTGCATCCATCTTGCGCTGCTGCCTAAGTCGTTTTTACTTCTCTCCGTTGAAGTTACAATGTCTTTTTTCTTCTGATAGCTTAGCCTACTGTTACTGCTTGTCGCTACATGCAACACTTATCGAACAAGTAACACAGGGGTAGCCTCACGGGTCTTCACTTCAACTGCCAACTCAGAAACGACCAGACTACAAAAACATCCATATCTTGTATTTGTTTTGTATCTTCTTTCAACTGGGTCTCAAACAGGCGAGAACTTGAACGGAAAGTTGTAACAGAAACGGCAATACAAGCAAATTTAAAATCAAGGTGATTGAGGGCAGTATTCGCTCAATTTCTTACTTAAAATCTCAACAACCGCAAATTAAAACTGTTAAAAAGCGCCATGTTTCGCTGCGCTAGTTTCAACCGAAATTCAAAACTGGGGCGGGTCGGAATCGCAACTTTCAGCTCGCTCGTTAAATTAACTAGTTAGTTAAGCTGCCATCTACCGAGGTGTTTAGGAAGTAGCACGTTGAGCGACCGCTAGTACATCTCGCATTTCCTCGTCTATGCCCGACGCACGTCCCAAAGAATGCGTCAGCTGTGCATAAAGGTAAGGAGAAAAGGCATCTTAGTCAGCAAGTTGTGAGAAACAAATATACAGTACGATAGTTTCTTTGTGTTTAATATTAATTTCACTGAATAAGTTTGTTAATTAGCTGGCGAGAGGGCATGGAGAATAGGAAAGCTAAACGATATCCAAAATGGACAACAGAGCAAAGGGATGCTTCGCATACGGCAATTGAATTATGAATAATCAGATGGAACAATAATAGGTCTATGCGTACCATCTATCGTCCCTATGACTCCAGGAAAATAACCGAGTGAATATAATCGCTTCTTTGTTTGCTGCGCTGATGAGACGTTTGGCATAGGTGTAAAATAATTTTTTTTACTGAGCAAGCAGTCAATAAATCTTGACAAAACCTCACTGACCGTTGACTGAGCAACATTATGTAGTCTTTAGCTGAGCTTTAAAAGCTGCCTGAAGCAAGCAGTTTCAGTGCTATCAAAACTTTTTCCACCACCGTCAATGCCTTCGTACTTCTAATTGATGGCTGCAAATTGTCTTTCAAGATATCACGAAGTTCCAATATTGCTGCTCGTGACAGTCGATATTAATAAATTAGCTCAGCTTCTGACTTTTCCAAAAAATTCAGTCTGATCTTTTGTCTTTTACTGTGTCTTCTGAGAGCTAAATAAACTGCCTTTGCTTTTCTGAACAAAAACATACTTTGCGAGAGCCTCAAGTTCCTCTGTAGTTCAGGAGGCAATCTGTTAAACGAGCGAGGAGGAAAGCTGCGATCGCTTTGCGAGGCTTAAGCCAACATTTCGAGCGTGTTACGTCACTGCCAAGCTCGTTTAACGTAACGACTAAAGCTGCGATCCCGCCCCTGAGCTCCTTATCAGTGCTACGTTTGTGAAGACAACGAAAAATGCAAGAAAAAGGCAATGACGTAATGCGACTATTTTGCTTGAATTTCGCAAGATGTTCTGCGTCTAAAACCAGGGTTGCCAGGTTGGCCTTTTCAAGGCCACATTTGTTTTTTGAAGTGGTTTGGCAGTGAAAAATGGTGTCTGGCCTTTACCTTGCGCATCAAAGGTTGCTAAAAGTGTATACACAGTAAGCCTATAAACAGATTTTTCTTATGATTTTCTTTAGTCTTCTTCCTTATAATGCCTACGTATAACCCTGCCAACATTGCTTCGATGCCAAAATTCATGTGGATATTTAAAAATTTCAAAACTGTTAACAATTGGCAAAGTTGGCCTTTTTTTAGGCTGTTTGGCCTAATTTGACAAGCTGTTTGGCATTTTTTGTTTTCTGGACCTGGCAATCCTGTTAAACCAGCAAACAGATTTTGGACAATCACACAACTGAAAACCAGTGCTCAAAGTAAACCATGATTAAAGGCATAATAAGACTCTGTAACACTGCTATCCTGTCGCCGACGCGAAAGCTAAAAACGCTGCCCCTCTATTAGCCTTCTAA
The DNA here is from genome assembly GCA_964006365.1 of Trididemnum miniatum. Lineage (NCBI taxonomy): Eukaryota > Metazoa > Chordata > Ascidiacea > Aplousobranchia > Didemnidae > Trididemnum > Trididemnum miniatum. Next base: position 9,169,532 of record OZ023239.1, read on the forward strand.
TTCTTTGGTTCCGGAAAGTAAGTTCAAGAGAAACTATTGGGAAGGGGTTGAAACTGAAATTCAATTAAAAGTTGAAAATTGCGATGAATTCGTAAAATTGTAAAAATGAATTCGTACTCCTAAAAAAATTTATCGTAAAATAATATGAACGTTGTTGCTCACTAACAATTTAATTGAAAAAGTTATCAACTCTTTCTGTTTCCCTTTAACATCCCACGTGGCAACTAGCAAATAGAGTACTTAGCACAGCTGTAAGTTTTGGACAAAATATTCTTACCTGGGCCAGTGGCGTACGTAGAATTTTTCAATGATAAGAGTTTCAGTGACGTCACATCGTGATGACGTAAAAGTTCTACGTCATGCCCATGTGACGTCACTGGCAGTGTCAATTTAGATTTTTAACGTTCATAATAATTTTTCATCAAACCGGGCTGTTATAGGGCAGTTTTAAAGATGACTCTATCCATGCGAAAGATTTGGAGTTCAATTCCCAAGGCGGTCAAATCGGAGATAGATTAGCCAACGGCTCGCCACCGCTGTGACGTTTCTTCGGACCTGTGTTGCCCAAGCGCTAAGACGCGGGATCGGACCCAGCCACTCGCTACCACGCTGCGGTACTACAGCCAGTTTAATGAAACGAGTACAGTGAAGATTTGATTTAACTAAAAAAAAAGAATTTGTGTGCAGCCATAGCTACTGCAGAGACACCGTGTCTAAGCAAGGTCACCTAGATCGGTCTTGGTTTAAGGAACTCCTACTAACCAACTGCTTCACAGCAGCATCAATGACAAAAATGCAGTTCAAGCAATGCACATCAGAAAAGTTGAACTATCGGTAGCCTATTGACTATTGTTGCATATCGCATCCGACGCATCGTAATAAAAGTTTCTCGAGGCTAAATTACAAAGTTGGGCAGAACAGAAAAAACATGATAGCAATTTTGGCAAGCTCCGCAAGAAGAAAAGTCGGTTCGTCAGAAAATTAAGAAAGGTTTCATTTTTTTTGCAATCGTCAAGGGGGGTTGACTCCCGGCCCCCTCCCTTGCATGGGACACTGGGACCCATTTCCGCGAGTTAACGCCTGGGGGATACACAAACGCTGCAGCGGAGGCGAGCCGTTGGCGGCACTGTGCCGATTTGACCAGCTCGGGAATCAAGCCCCAGACCTTTCGCACCGATAGCCTATGGGCTTAAACACTAAGCTAACGGCCGGCACAAGCCCGGAAGTTGAACCAAAAAACCTCTCGCGCCGATAGCGATGTCTTTGGTTAACCCCAACAGGCTGATTTGGTTAACTGAAAATTATGACATCGCTAGCGGAACATCTGCCAGCGTTGCATCCATTCTTTTCCAAGAATACCTCTTGCGCTGGAACGTTGTTTTGTCCAGCCATGATAGCCCTTGAAAACAATGTCTTTATGACACCACAACACGACTCCAGCTTTAACAATGCCCATTGACTTTGTCCAGGCTTGCGTTTTGATTTAGTCGTTGGTTCAAGCGCAACCCATCACAAAAGTTTGACTGCCGGAATCATTCCATCACAATGAAAGTTTCTCGAGATTAATAGGCAAGTTGGATAGCACAGAAAATTTCGTAAATGTTTGTATAAAATAGAGCGGATCGTTCCAAAAAGAGTGGTTTTTATTTGTTTTCAATCGTCAATGGGGGGAGGGTTGACCCCCAACAGCCCCTCTTCCCCCCCCGTGCCTACACCACTGACCAGGACTGTAATAATGTTGTAGCCAAGCCGTTTATGCACAGGGGCAGTGTTAAGAACAGGAATAAAATCGATTCCACTCGGCACTCACAGAACGTACACGCATCAGAACCTCCCTTATTTTTCACTCGCAGCAAAAACAGTGAACTCAAAACTGCGAGCATGGGTGCCCAAGACTAAGATATTCCATTATCGTATGCAGTTCTCCTAATCGAGATCAAACCACCCGAGATTTTATGCTCGTATGTAAAAATTCCTTCCTAACATGCTTCGCTATTAAAACAATCGGTAATGCCATCGAGCAGTCTGTAAATGGTATGACAAACGGTTCAAGGAAACATTTTTAAAACTTTGCTTCGAGTGCAGCAGAAATTCAACAATTTTGGCGCACGTTTCCAACTTATGTGCCAAAACTGCCAGCATCATTAGCTAATTTCTGTTTGTTTTTAGTTTCAGGCGCAAAACAGCTTGACATTCATTTACTGCTAACTGCTTCGTCTGCAGTCGTTAGTATTACAAGCAATTAGCAATCTGCCATGGACTAGCAAAATCAACCTGATCTTTCGCTGCAATTCACTAGTTCACTATCATTGCTGCATAAAAGATCAACGGAATGTAATCGTAATGACGTGCATAAGGCAAAAAACGCAGTAAGTGTTTTTAAGAACTGCAAATCTGCATCAACTTGCACGATGCTGAGATTCAACTGCTGCGATTTTTAAGCGATCAGTACAGCGAGCAACAAAGGCGACCCCGGAAAAAGTGGAACTAAATTTACAAAAAAGTATGAGACGCCGTTTAAAAAAATAATTTAGGTTTTTCACATGTTTTTTCGGTTAATTTAAGCTACATTTTGTCCAATATACCATACAGGAAATTTCCTGTATGTATAAAAGACAAATAAGTGGTTTAAAACAGCTGAAAACACTGACGCAAAATATATAACAAATTTCCTATATATTATATAAGACAAATTATTGTACGAATTCGCCAAAAAATGCAGCGCAAAACATAAGAAATATCCTATATATCATACAGGGTGACCCAAACAAAAATGGGCCCCGTGTATTTAGAATAATTAGAATTGGGGCCCGTTTTTTTTGGGGTCACCCTGTATAAGACAAATTATTGCTCAAATTAGCCAAAAAATGCAGCGCAAAACATGGAAGAAATTACCTATATATTATATAAGACAAATTATAGCTCAAATTAGCCAAAAAACGCAGCGCAAAACATGTGAGAAATTTCCTATATAATATACTGTATAAAACAAATTATTGCTCAAATTAGCCAAAAACCGCAGCGCCAAACATATAAAAAATTTCCTACATCATATATATAAGACAAATTATTGCATAAATTTGCCAAAAAAACAGCGCAAAATGTATTGTATAGGATGCTTTGCGCTGCATATTTGGCAAATTTATGCAATAATTTGTCTTATATACAGTATTATACAGCATAGGAAATTTCCTATATATTTTGTGTCAGTTTTTTCAGCTATTTTAAGCCACATATTCATCTTATACTTAAATAGGAAATATCCTAAACAATATCTTGGACAAAATGTAGCTTAAATTGGCCAAAAGAACATGAGGAAAACCTTATATTATTTTTTTGCAAACGGCGCCCCATATAAAAGACAGTTACTGTGGAGTGTCGATTATTACGAAATATTTTATTCCTGCAGCATTGTAGATCACAGTAAATTTGGCATAAAACTTTTTTCTTATTCCACAACTAAGCAGACTTCAGTAGCACAGCAAACGTTCTCTTGCAATACACAGTTTCAGAGCCGGCGCCAAGAAAGGAGAAGCAGAGGAGCCTGCCCCCCTCCCCCCCCCAATCGACATGCTTTGTTCCCCCAATTAACAAACTTACTTTTTTGAAGACAGCGGCTTTTAAGCATAAATTAAAACTTTGGCCCACCCTGATAAACGCTTGCCCCCCCCCCCCAAGTCGACTGCGTTGCCGCCGGCTCTGCACAGTTTGCAACCTACGTCAAATGCACTATCGCCCTTACTTACCGAATGCTTTTTTGTTTTTTTCTAAGCCATTATCCAAGATCAGGATATCGTGCCCACTTCCACTCTATTCCTGTGTTGTCAGTAAATGCATAGTCCTATAGCGAAAAATAACCAAGACTTAACTTAACTGACGCATAGCTTCCTTATTTTACTCCCAGCAATAATAGCGAATTTTTAATAAAAAAAGGCGAAGCTTTCTCTATTGATGAAACAAAACAAAAAAACAAAAACATTACCAGTATTTTCAGCGTCATTAAAGTTATGACACGAATAGCAAAAAATGCCTTCTGATCTGGCACTTTCATTGCTATCAAGTTTCGAGGTAGCATGTAAACTACAAAGTTCGGAAGAAGGAATACTTACAGCTTCACGTAGCATTGTTGAAACTGAAGATTTTAAAGATGAAGCTTTTTCTTATATAAATAAATATATAGCTGAGGTAATTTTCAAATTATATCGAACTGAAAATTCAACTGTAATTGAAGGAGAATGCGAAGTGGGCTTACGCTCTTGGAGTCTGCAGCCACCCGTTAAATACATTAAATGCGATCGCCTCCAGCCGCGAATCGAACCCGTCACGTAGGATCTATCACCTGCTCGCGGTACCGATAGGCCATGACGCTAACCTACTGTAGTTGCCAAACGTTTTTCTAAAATGGATTTTCTTAGATGGCTTTTGCAAGTTAATTTCACCGAAACAGCGGATTGAAATTCTTAATGACTCTTTACAGCTGTTGGTTACTATTTCAACAAACAACCCAAGCAAAAATGCTACGATTAAAATTTGATTTTTCTTTAGATTTGTAGACGTGCATCCGTGCTTAAAATAGTTTAGCTTTTATACCGTTTTCTAATCTGTTGATTTTCTGATTTGTTTAATGCTTTGATGCCGTTTTTGGATCTGTTGCTGCATGTGATTTCAAAAAATACAGGTTTTAGTCTCAGTTATTAAACGTTCGTTATGTGCTTCATGGTAATATTATTTGCTGTAGTTTCTACTGCCTCCCACAAATTGCCGAAAACTTGTCTTTTAATCTCTACTTTGACGATCATAGTTTCGTTTGCAAGTGCCTGCTGCTTATCAGCTTTTTTGCTTACAAGTCCAAGATCTGCCGCAATCGCACTTAACTTCGGGTTCAAAAGTGCCTACCGGTAGTCGACTTCTATTAATCTTGGTTAGTCTTTCGCTATATCTTATCTAAACGTTGTTTTGTGGTGAACAAATTTAACTGACTCAAAGATACAGATAATCTCAAACTCAGCAAGCAAGAAATGATTCAACGAGTTAATGGAACTCGGAAGTTGACATAAGTTGAAACAGTCTCCTGAGACCACAAAAAAACATCGTTAAGCCTGTGGCATACGAAAAGTTGGGAGAAAAAACATGTTACAAAACAAGCTTCAGAAAAAATTGCAGGGGGAGTCTTGTTATGATTGTAATATATCATAAAAATTACTGGACGAGCATTGCTAATGATACAGAGAAAAGCACGCACAAAATAAATAGAATGAGCAAAAAAAAATATTTAATCGGTAGGTTATTATGATTGATATAAACTAATTTACGGTCAATATAAAAAAACAATTTAAAAGAAAACAAGCCAAGGAGCTAACTTAATCCTACAACCCAATACATTTAATATAGATCAATAAATACTGATGCAGGAAATATGACTTGATGCTTGCATACACTAGCTGAAATTAATAGATCAATCAAATAGCATCTATTGGGTCTATCAATTTAGATATCGTAACTTACACCATATGAACATCATTCTAGTGGCAGTGAAAATCGCTACTCTTCTACCTTTATCTCTGCTTTATTGTAAATCAGGCAGAAACGCTGCAGTTGGTCCATTAATTGATCGTATGAACTGAGCCGATTGTTCATCAAAATCTGGAAGGTCGCGGAAGCAATCAAAACTCACCCCGGAAAGATACTTCAATCGCCCCATGATGTCTGTCTGATTTTGTAACTACATAGTATGTGTCGCGCAGCAAATTTTGTAGAAAATCTCTGAATTCATCAACTCATTCTTTTGTGCTGTCTCACACTTTTAAGTAAACAACACAGCGTGTGTATTGACCTCAATGAAATTGGAAATATTAAGGAAGAAATGATTCGCGCCATTAAGGTCTCCTTCATTATTATAACAAAGGCTGGATAAGCCGGCCGAGCAAAGCGTTTGTACCATAAATTTTTATGTAGAAAATAGCAATGATCAAATACCAACGGTAAACGTAACGATCAAATGATGTTGTCTACTTACGGTTGTAAGGTGGTGTAAATTCTACCCCTTTTAGGGATAAAAAAAAATCAAACCTTAATTATAGTCGCGTTATTACACCGAAGCGTGTAACGAGTGGCGGGGCCCATATCCGACTCTCAGCGCCTGGACAGCCCAGTTCCGAAGAAACACCGCATCGGTGGCGAACCGTTGGCGATGCTGAGTCCGATTTGACCGACCCGGGAATCCATCCCCAGAACTCCCGCACTGATAGCACTGTCTTGACAACTAAACTAACCGGCCCTCAGCGATAATAAAAATATAAAAATTTGAGTTACAACACGTTTGAAAATGCAAAATTAAACTATTCACAGCGCAATGAAAAGTCAACGAAAAAAAAAATGCATATATTTTACTTTCTATAACTTTGTACAATAAGGTCAGAAATCATTCCTTTGGCACGAATTTATTAACGGCGGCCAAAAATAATTAAGTTATCGTTAAACTCGTGATTAGGGGTCACCAATTATTGCATAAGTTTTAAAGCGCTTCATGAAAACAAGCGCTTTAAAACTAGTAGTATTTAAGATCTTGGAACCAAATTACTCCCTTCCAAAAATCATAAATTATTTTTAATAACTGATGTTTGCCAAATGAACTCGCTTTTGGTCTTTTTTTGAGAATCCATCTTTTATCAATCAGACCACATACAACGTTTCAAACAAACTATGAAGACGTTTTTGATAATAAATTATGATCTACTGCTGTGACCATGAACTGGAAAAATTATAAACACTACACAACATACGCTCCATGGCACCAAAATAGCACATTGTTTTAAAACTTTCCTTCAGGCTTTACCGCGTGCAAATTGCAAAGCTGTTACTCTGTAGTGACCAAGAGTGGAAACCCAAACCTAAACCTAAACCTGAAAACCCGGTTTTAAAGGAAATTTTTGAAACCCAAACTGAAACTGAAACTTGCTCAGCCAAATGTTTAAAAACCTAAACTTGAACCGAGACCGTTTTTTCTTGAAACGTCCACACCGAAACTGAAACTAAAACCAGATCAAAATTTTCTAAGGTTTTGGGTTTTACAAATTGTCAGCACCATCTTTACCAGTACAGTTCCTTTAATGCTGAGCGTGAAATAGAGAAGTTATGAATACCAATTTGTGAGTGTTTGGTTTCACCGAACTCGGAGTTAAAGCAAGTCGACGACTTCTGAGGCAATTGCTTTCCTCACTCGGCCATTTGAGCTGCTACTTGTCATTGTAATAAAACAAAAACGCCAAGAAGTAGAGCACTTAAATAATCCATATTTAAAGTAAAATAACTTTTTAGATGAAACTGTGGCACTCTGAGGGGTCACCAAACGTAGCACACAATCTGACTCCAAAAGTGTGTGAAGGTTTTTGTCCGTTTATTGAGATGCAACAAACAACATTGAACAATTGCGGGAGTACGTTTGCCTTAAGTCTCTGAACTATCTTTTTGAATTATCCTTTTTGGCAGAATCAGAATCCATAAATACATGAGCTTATTTCCTGTCTGTTATGCAAGAGCGGTAAATAGTAATCATCAAAACAAGCAGTCATCCAATAGAACAAATCATCTACAACGAGATTGTTTAGCGAATAGGCCTAAGCTCAAGTCGAATGCCGTAGTCATGAGCTGAATAATCATGCGATGAATAATTAGGCATTGCGACGGTACGAAGTATTGCAACTATGTAAAGCATATTTTGCAATCACTACAAAACTTAAACCCAAAAACCGAAGCTGTGCATAAGCAAAACTGAAACCGAAACTGGAACCTATTTTTCAACAGACGTGAAACCAAAACTGAAACCTGACATCTGGGTTTCAACCCACCGAAACTGAAACCCACACCCTAACGCCAAGTGGCTAGGTTTCTACCCTTGGTAGAGACAGAGCAAGTGGTAAACATGGAAGGCGGTGCCCCCACTCAGGTTTGATAGTTTTGCATCTTACTTGTAAAGCAATTTCACGTTTAAATATAAAACTGTAACAGCTTACTGATCCAAGATATGCTTTGCATACAACTTTTTGGCAATAGAAACGCTGCGTTTCCGCTCTTACGCTACCTAAAATCTTTTCTTGATACTACCATTAAATTCGAAAACAATTGCAAAAACTGATATTACTCCAATCACAACAACATTGTTTATATTCTATATCCGCAAACGCAGACTACTAGCTGCAAACTGTTTGCACGTTTTAAGAAAAACGCAATTTAACGCTTATTTATATGCAATGCATAACTAACACGTGTCCTTGATGCTCAATCATGCGCGAAAGCCTTCCGCCTATGTACTACGTAACATTTACGTGCACGATTATGATGTAAGAGCATTGTTTGTGCATTAATTTTTTTCATGTTTGTATCGCTCAATCTTTGTTTTGACTTTCCTTTTTTTTTGTTGGTCACTAATAAAAAAACAGCAAACTTGTTTAACAACCTTGTTGAATGAATATCAGCATGTTCCTGCTTATTGTACAGTATCATAACTATCATAACCTTGGTTAAAAAAATATGGATTATTACAGTATTGCAATTGTAGATTATTGCAAATTAATTATGAATGAAACAAATCAATTGACTCACTTACAAAATTCTTAGATTGCTATGTAGCATTTTAACCAACATTTTTATATTCCCTTCCCGATAAAGCGTTTAGGAATTGGCGCCATGCAGGTGGGGTAATCTCTGGAACCGTTCCTTAAAAACTTCCACAGGTTTTCATCCATGTTGACATTTAAATGCTGCAGCCAAGCAGAGAAGCTGTGAATGCCAAAATTTTTGTCAAATCACATGCTTCACCAGACTACAAATTAAATACCGAGTATATTGTAGCTATTCACGAGAAACGCTCCATACGCTTCGCTATCTAACCTGTTTAGAAGCTTTTAATAGATCAGGTGTAGAATCCTATTTTTAATCTTTCTCGCATTTTTAATTTTAATCTACCAAACCGCGAAATTCAACAGCGTTGATTTAGCGACGACCTTTAGTAAGAAATTGATGCATGATGCTGGCAAGCATATTTTCAACTATTTCCTACTTATATTCTTGAGGAAACCGCGCGTTTCCTCAACGTGATATCCGAAACGATCCACCAATTCGACGTACGAGAAGCTAAATACGCAAAAAATCATTTTTAACAAAACCGCTACAGCAATTTTGTGCTTACTGCAGCGTTTTTGTGCTTTACCGGTGGGCTAACAGAAAACTTTTTGTTTATTCTATTATACCCACTCTACCCCATCCCGAATAAACAAAAAATTTTCTGCAAGCCCACAGAAAAAAAACTACAGATCCAGAGAAAAAATCAAAATCTACTGTAGAGCAGTATCGAACCCATGCTCTGCGACTAGCAGTTTAGCATACTATCCTCTACACCTGTTGCTGCTGCTATTCCTTTGCAAAATTTTTATCTTCTTATCATACGCAATTTCCTTATGTATCGCGTGGCTATCAAAAATGCTGTAGCGGTTTTGCTGAAAATGATTTTCACGTATTTAGCTGTTAGTATTCGACGTCAGCTACCACCATAATCAGTCTATATGTTTCCAAGTCTGTTGATCGCAAAACTACGGCTGTATAGGCTAATATAGCAGTTTACGAGCAACCACCCCATAGGCAAGACAATAGGACATGTCACTATTAAATAATTACCACAGATTACATCAGTAATCACCAGCGTGTAAAGGCGTAGAGTAATTTAAGAGATCATGTAAAGTGCTTAACCACTACAAAAGAGATTGACAATGCTATGGATTTGAAACTTAACAAAAAAGCTGAAATGAATAATCCAGGGTAAGTCAATAATGTCGCAATTGAGCTTAGCATCCCACAATTAAACATCCAACTACACTTCTTTACTCTGAACAAGCTAACAAGCTACAACATTCACGCATTCTTTGTTTGGAGCTGTATTATTGTTGCCACTTGCCAGGCTACAGTATACCTTTACCAATTTACTACATGCCATGTAATAATTTCTTCACACCCACTTGCAAGCACATTCTTTTCGTTCAAGTAATTTGCTTAACACTGCAGTTCGAATAATAACAGTTCAACTTTTCTATAACCAGACGAACAAAATCAAAAGGCAACTCATTTCGCACGTCAAGCCAACATACGCTCGGTTACTGTTTCTAATTTACCACCTGCTAGTCGCGAAACTACCTCATACAGTCGAATTCTATAGAGCTAATGGCATTTTTAATTATTACCCACAAATGTCTTCAAAAATCAAAAGACACAAATGTCTTCAAAATCCACACGAGTTGAAGAACGCAATTGCGTGGACTAAACAAATTTAATACAGTAGAACACGCCTGTATTGACTTCGGCTATATTGACAGTTCGTCTATATCGACACTTTTTCGTTAGTCCCGGCGAAATTCCTATCTTTTACGTGCATTCGAGTTCGCCTATATCGACTTCGGCTCTATCGTCATTTCGCTTATATCGACACTTTTTTTTTATCCCTCAGAGCATGTTGTTCGTTTATAGTGACAGCTGTCCTGTAGGCCTGCAGCCCTTCTTTTCACTGCGAAACGTACAGTAAGCCCACTTACAATTTAGTGAAGAGGGTCGTTTGTTTTCCCCGTAAGGACCAAGTGACATCATAGACCACAACACACATATAGCACACTGACGAAACAATAAAGAGGATTGTTGACCCATAAGAATTTAAAGACTTCATGGAATCGCGTTTTAAAACTGGACATTGTTGTGCCTGTGGTTAGTAAAATTTAAGCGCAGCGCATTAAGTTGCAGAAAAAAAAACAAAAGAAAAAAAATTAGCGATTTTCTTACGAGGAAGCAAATACTGTTCTATACCTTACTCTGTAATAACGCCGTATTGCTTTGCATTAGTAAGGTCTGCGTGCGTTTTGCGTGTAAAATGTAGTACAACTGCCATTATTTTTCACAATCTTATTTGCGTTAATCTTAACCAAGTGTATGTGAAAACACCATATTAAGCGGCAATGTTGATTAGAGTACACAGTTAAACCTTACCAGACCCTTACATTGAACTAAAATCAGAATTTAGGAACAAATTAGTAGGGTTCGGCTATATCGACACTTCGCCTATATCGACACTTTTGCTTTGTCCTCTTGAGGTGTCGATACAGGCGAATTATACTGCACGTCGTAGCAAAAAAGCTGGTTATGGTAGAAAAGCGTTTTTTTTATCTTTCTTACTTCACGCTTCCCTATCGTTATTTGTAATATTTGTGGTATCTTGAGGCTGCCACCAGAGTTAAAACAATAACAATTGTAATTGAATGTTATTAGTTACAGCTTTTTATGTAATTATGATTGTAATTAAGATTTTTTGTTTTTGAGTAATTGCAATTTCAAAAACTGTGGGCTAAATTTCCATTTATTTTTTACGTTTGTGAAGCTCAACAGAACTATTTTTACACTTTTAACTGCACTCTCTACCTTTGGCATTAGCAAAGCATTGTATATCTTGCCTCACGTTTTTTCTTGTTTCTGCTGTTGTTCTAAAAATTGTTTTTAAAAGCATTTTGCGGTTCAACGTAAATGTAATTGTACCGGTATGCAGAGCTGGGCAGCCGCTACTTAAATAGTAGCGCCGCTGTCGCTGCCGCTATTTGACGAAAAAAGCAGCGGCGCTGCCGCTACTTGAATTAAAGAAGTAGCGGCGCTTCCGCTGCCGCTACTGCATGCGAAAACAGCGGGCGCTGCCGCTACTTTAAAATTATGAAACTGCGAAAGTTTTCGTAAAAACTAAAAGTCATGAAACTTAGAATTAACAATGACATAAAAGTGAATTTCCTCCATCTCAGTTAATGATATTTTCATGAAAAACAAATAGTGGTGATAATAGACGCACATTCACAGAAATCTGATCAGAAGCCAAGTTGGGGGGGCAGGAAAGACAAAGAGTCAATTTACTTTTGCTATTTCTTTCGATATGATTATATTTAACGAGCTCAAGGCAAATTCTCGCATCATAAAAATGATGTAGCCTACTGTACTGAGAATATTTTTACCAAATGACTATCATTGGATACTTTAAAACACACAATCGGGGGTAAGTACACAAAGTAAAATCAATTTGCGCCCCCTTGAAATTTTTTCCAGGCTACGCCGCTGATTTGTTATGAATCACTTTAAATAGGCCTAATAATTATCTGTGAGACTTAACTTTACTTGGCCTACTTCTTGTTATGCCATACTGTCTTTATCACTTTTGGCATAAAATCAACAACCATTTTTCTACTAGGCTACTTTAGTGGTTCTGAATTTGTTCAAAATTCTCGAGCTAACTTGAGTTTCGTATTTTTGTTCCGGTGTATCATTTTTAGTCTACCACCGCAAAGACTGATCAGTAGGGCGATTTTTTATTGACCTAAAAATCTCAAAAAATTGACTTTATTTTATCAAAATATTGACTTTATTGACCTAACGAAACAATGAAATGAAAGAACCAGTCCATGAAAAAAAAAAACACCCAAGTCACTTCAGTTAGTGCTCAGACAGGGTTGCCACAGAAATCGCAAAATTTAATTCCAGGACTTTTTTGAGTCATTTTTCAGAACTTTTTGAAGGGAAGTCCCTTCTTTCGCCTCTTACAAGTCACTGGGTAAGTGGTTTCACTATTCTGTCCCAGCAAAGCATGGGTAAAACTTTCTAATACTGTCCAGGACTTAAAACAAAATTCAAGGACTTTCCAGGACAGTAAAAAAAATGCAGGACTTTCCAGGACTTTTCCAGGATGTGGCAACCCGGTTAGATTATAATGTACGCATATATAATGCCGCACGTTTTCTGGCAGAAAGTTTAACTGCTCTGCGTAATTGCGCAGAATCCAGGGTCGTATTCAAGTGTTTCGCTATTCGCTGTATTGCAATCTTTGTAACATCAAAGTAAGTTCGAATAACTAATGCATTGTCTTTTCACCAGACGGGATACGTTTCGACTATTAAATTAAGTCTCTTCAGTGGCGCTATGAGCTTCAAATCCATGAAGTACATCCATCAACCTACAATGCATTCTTCCAGATAACCTTTATTCTACCTATATTAGGTATTAGGTAGAATAAATAATATTAGGTAGAATAAATAATAATAGAATAGGTATTAGGTAGAATAAATAATAGAATAAAATCCATGAAGTACATCCATCAACCTACAATGCATTATTCCAGATAACCTTTATTCTACCTTTATAGGTATTAGGTAGAATAAAGGTTATCTGGAACAATGCATTGTAGGTTGATGGATGTACTTCATGGATTTGAAGCTCATAGCACCACTGAAGAGACTTAATTCAATAGTCGAATTGTCTTTTCAATTCTAATGTTTTTGACTACCGATACGTAGCGACAAAAATATGCAACAAATGAAAACACGACGAAAAGCTTATTTTATCATACTGTAAAATGGGGTGAGAAGTACCACCGGGGTGACAAAAACCATAAACCAGAAAATGTTCTAAGGGACTTTTCAATGCGAGTTCATGAGATATACTATTTGTAATGCTCGTTTTTTAGGTTTTTAAACAAAATATAGTTAGAGTAGATTGCTTTGAGCAAAATTAGCATTTCAGAAAATTGTTTTTGTCCGAGTTGGATTTCTTTGAAGTACTTCCTCTTTTGCAAGAAAAACTTTCTCGGATTTGGACCTCAAAAACTTTGGTGAGTGTTTCGAATGCTGTTAATCGTTTTTCTATGTATTTTGCCTAAATGCATGCCTTGTTATATCGATAAAGCAGGATGTGTTTTAGTTTGAATTTTTTTATTTATTTTGTGTCTATTTTTGGAGTGGGTTTTGTCACCCCATGTTCCCATAGCAAAACCGGGGTGACAAAAACCATTTATGAAATGGTAATTTTTCAATAAAACCGCATCTTCTGTTAATGAGTGTAACTTTTTTTTTCAGTTTGAAGTTGGTTTTGGTGCTGATTCGCTTCTTCCATTATGCCTAGAAACCACAAACCCAAACCCGGTGCTCGACCATATTTATCGGCCCAGCCGGACACCCTCCAAAAAGCATATGAAGAACTTCAACAGGGATCTAGCGAAAGAAAAGTGTGCGAAAAGTACGATTTCAGTCGTACCAAACTTCGCAATTACATTAAAGTTCAAACTGGCCAAAAAGTCTTTCGACCACCAGGTGGCCAAACCTCATTGTCATCTGATGTGGAACGCACCATTGTGGATCATTTATGCGTTGTTTCCGATTGGGGCTTTCCGTTTGACATGATGGATCTGAGGATGAGTGTAAAATGTCTTTTAGATAAAGCTGGTGTCAAACATAAGAAATTTCAAAATAACTTTCCAGGTGAAGATTGGGCAGTGTCATTTTTGAAGAGGCACAAGGATCGAATCAACAACAGAATGTGCCAAAACATCTCAAAAAAACGAGCTAAGATTAATACGGAGACCATCAACAGCTATTTTGACGAACTCGAAAAAACACTGGAAGGAATCCCACCCAAAAATATAATAAACTATAACGAAACTAATTTGACAGACGACCCCGGCCGGAAACGCATGATTTTTAAGCGAGGTACGAAATATCCTGAGCGGATTATGAATGGAACCAAATCATCAACGAGTATAATGTTGGCCGGATCCGCTGCAGGAGATGTTCTCCCCTTGTATGTTGTGTACAAAAGCGAGCATCTCTGGGATATTTGGAAGGAGGGTGGACCGCAGAAAACCAGGTATAACCGATCAAGAAGTGGATGGTTCGACCAATACTGTTTTCAAGATTGGTTCGAAACAGTAGCTCTGCCTTACTGTAGACGACTTTCCGGCAAAAAAATGCTTGTTGGAGACAATCTTTCCTCTCATTTCAACGACGATATTATTGAGAAGTGTGTGTTAAATAACATTGCATTTGTGTGTCTCCCCCCGAATTCCACTCATCTTTGTCAGCCACTAGATGTGGCTTTCTTCGCCCCGATGAAAAGAAAATGGAGGGAAATTCTAACCCAATGGAAAAAATCGCCGAGAAACAACGCAGGCACACTTCCCAAGCATCAATTCCCAAAGTTGCTGAGGAAGTTGATGGAGGAACTGCCTAACCAAAATGACAATATGGCAGCAGGTTTTCGCAAGTGTGGAATTCACCCAATTGATAGAACTGCTGTTCTTAATCGTCTTCCCAGCACTAGCGTTCTCAATCAGGATGAAGTAAACACTTCAGTATCGGAGGTGTTCATTGCCCATCTCCAAAATCTTCGCCAGGGTGACGAGAACAGACCAGCGAAACGACGACGAAAGAGACTAGATGTTGTCCCCGGAAGAAGCGTCGGAGAATTTGACAACGATGAGCCATCTACCTCTAACCCAGCACCAATGAGAGAGGAACCAGAAGGGCTCGAAGTTCCTGATGAGCCATCAACGTCCTATCCAGCCCCTACGGAAGCCGAATATTTGTCAGATTCCACTGACAGTGTTATTAGTGTGGAGCAATCTAATGACAGAAATGTTTTTGACGCGCTAGCAATCTAGTGACCGAAGTGCTTTTGATGCGCGAAGATATTGAATAAAGTTTTGCTTTTCGAATCTGTTGTTCGTCATTCTTGTAAATTGCTAGTGTTAGCTGCTGTAGTGATGATTAAGTGCTGTAGAGGTTCTCGTAAACGCGCAAAATGAGTGAAAGAATATCGCATTAGCATTCAAAATACTTCGAGAATGCCAAAATAGCTGTGCTCGTGGTTTTTGTCACCCCATAAAGAGGTGTACAAATGCCAATCATTCAAAATACATCGACTGGTTTTTGTCACCCCATGCCGGGGTGACAAAAACCAATGCAGTTTATGAGCCGTTAAACCATGAAATAGAACCACGAACTTCAAATAAATTTACCAATGTGAAGGCATTGCCTGTCCCCGCAATCTAACACTGAGCAAAATCCGTAGGAGTAAACACGAAATGACTGAGAGCTAAGTACTCTCTAAAAGTGGTCTTAGTCACCCCGTTTTACGGTACACGAATTTTGCCAAAATTGCAATCTTGCTAAGCTGTCTGAACGGATCTTCACAATCGAATCAATGAAATTTCATCAAACATTATATTAATAAATTAAGCATGTGTAAAACTGTAATACCGATAACAGTCTGGCGACTGCATACACCTTCTTGGTACCACCTACAGTTACGAACTTCCATCTCTCAATTATCTGAGTTGTCTCTTTTTGAGTATGAAGTAGAATCGCGCAAAAAAAGCAAGAAAGCAAAAATTGATCTAAAAAACAAAAAATTGACATATATTGACTTTATAACTTCATCAATACTGATCCTACGACCGTGAAATTTTGTTTGCACATTGTTAGAGTTATTTTCTACTTCCAAAAAAAATTGACTTTGTTGACCGTGAATCGCCCTACTGCTCAGTGTTTTTTCACATTAATTGTCTCATCGAACAGACAATGTTTTCGCTTTTTTTTCCTGAACGGGTCGCAGTCGTACTGTTAATGAGGGAAAACGATTCAAGATACTTGAATCAAAGAAGTGAGAAGTCAAACCAGCGGGGGGCATTACTGAAATGTTTGATTTTTGATGGCGAGATGCAGCTGTCTTTATGAAGCAGCAATTGTCAATCAGGATTAGTGTCTGGCGATGAGAACGATGAAAATGGTTGTAGTGAATTAATGGAACATCGCTTGCGATCTCACACTATCACCTGGCTTTAAGTTTTCATTTATTTGTTTCATGGTATCAATGTCAAGCTGAGCGAGTCTACATTTAAGCTGCGATTTTATTATTAAATGGCTGCATAATACACTGTCTTCAAAATCTTTTTTTTTTTGCAGTAGCGGCAGCGGCAAGTCAATTATCTTCACAGAAGCGCTGCTGCGCTGGTCGCTACTACGCCTCAAAAAAAGCGGCACTGCCGCTTTTCGCTGTTGGTAGAAAAAAACAGCGGCGCTTCCGCTATCGCTGCTGAAAAAACAGCGGCGCTGGTAGCGGCGCTGCTCAACAGCGCCGCTGTGCCCACCTCTGCCGGTATGTATATTTGTAAATACACGTTTCGGAGTAATTGTGATGATAATTGTAGTTTGAGTTCAGTGGCGTAGCGAGAAATTTCAAAAGGGGGGCATGATACAAGCCTCTCCTCCCCTTAAATAAACCCCTGTTTTGAGTTTTTCATAGAGTAATCGCAATGTAACTGAAAAAGACGAGATAGTTCAAGCGGGAGCCGTAGCAAGCGCTTACACTTTGGAGAGGCTGAATATATTTTGGGGAGGCTGAAAAATTAGCCTATAACTTTTCCTTTTTTTAGTGCTTTCTAAACTTGAACAGAGCAATTTCACTCAAGCAAAGTGTATGCAGACAGAACTTGAATGCAGACAAAAATTGCAGGATGGGCCGATGGCCTGCTTTTTTTTTTGCAAAATTGACACA
This sequence comes from Trididemnum miniatum, assembly GCA_964006365.1. Lineage (NCBI taxonomy): Eukaryota > Metazoa > Chordata > Ascidiacea > Aplousobranchia > Didemnidae > Trididemnum > Trididemnum miniatum. The sequence continues at coordinate 9,186,926 of OZ023239.1, forward strand.
CAGCAAATTCGCATGAAAATTGCATTTTGTTAAGCTCAACGTAACGTACTCTTGCGACAGTTGGTAACCAAAATAATGTAAGTTGGACCATGGCTGTGCTGCGTTATGTTAATGCTTAATTTTGAGTCCCCGCCAATTTTTTTGTTTGGCTGTGTTCCTAGCCAACATACTGTAGGTGGCGGAAGCGGGGGAACGGGGGGCCATGGCTCTCCCACTTTTTCTTAAGGGGGGCCTGAATTCACGCGTTTATTTTTACAATAATACCTTTGTTTAAATGTTGTTGAAATTTGATAAGCCTACTATCGAAATTGAAGCCCAGGAAAGAGCTTAAATTCAGAGATATCTTCTTTAAAATTTGGTTTGTGGGGTGGGGGGAACAGAAACTAGAAGTAAGAACCGTGGGTGTGAAGCCCACACAAATTGGGCATCCCACATGTGGACAGGCTAAATATGGGTTGTAGGCGAAGGAAATCTGGCTATTGGCTTTGCCCCTTCCCCCCCTCCAACGCACTTTACAAATGCTTCCGCCATCGCTGCTGGCTAGTATTAAAGCATTAAACAATCACACTTATTTGATCAAATTTAAAAATTCTGTTCTTTCAAAGCGATTGGATGCTTGGGTAGGCTGTAGTATTTTATGACTTTATGCTACCAATGCATCTCATAATAATTGTTTCTAACGTCGGCCACATTATAGTGGTAAATATCACTTTTTGAAAACTTACTCAATGACGGAGTCCGCACGAATATATCCGTACATAGTATAGCTGGTCACATTAAATAGTTTAGTCATGTACGACGGTGATTTACTAATTAGTAGGGCGATTTTTGCGACCTAAAAAACTTGAAAATGTGACTTTATTTTTGCGAAAATGTAATCAAAATGTGACATTATTTAAAAAAACTACAGACAACAAAAAAAGCAGCAGAGGTTTATGCTAAAAAGCAGTAAAATAGTCGTAATGGGAGCTCAAATTATGGTGCTAGCATATAATAGTATTTAACATTCTTTGGTTAAAAAGTTTCTGTCTTTAGCAAGTATTGCTTCAACATGGAAAGACTGCTAACTACTGCAGCTTAAAGTATTGTGCCTTTGTTTGACTGTTGTAATCAACTAAACCACATAATTGTTTTTAATATTGTCATTTTGTGCATATTTTTTTCAACTTTTTTACTGTTTTTCGTCTTTTTTTGTGTGTTTCTGGTTTGACTATTTTCACAAACTATTCAAAACGAAGAGGAAGCACCTGACCAGATAATTTTCCGGTTTTTCGGTGTATCCTAGACTGGTAGTGAGTGTTGAATTACTTTTGTTCGTATTAGCCTGTATTGTTTTTACCAGCTTGTGAAATAAATCTTTGTCTTGTATAGTACCACTGAGAAGGGGAAAGCCGGTGCAAATCCCTTGAAGCCCACGGCGAGAGTGAGTGACTTGTTTTTTCTGAAAAAATGTGCCTATTGAGGATTTGTTTAATTTTTTTAAAGTGTGCCTTTTTTCAATATATTTTTTCATTTTTTTGACTTGATGCCTGATGCTTAGGCATTATTGGAAGGTGTAGAACTTCGTGGGCTTTATATTTAGTACATCAAAATCAAATCTTCATTATACTCGCCGTGTTACACCGAAGCGTGTAACAAGTTGCGGGGCCCATCTCCGCGGCTTAGCGCCTGGGCTACACAGCTGCGAAGAAACGTCGCAACGGTGGCAAGCTGTTGGCGACACTGTGCCGATTTGACCGGCCCGGGAATTGAACCCCAGACCTCCCGCACCGATAGCGTGCGCTTAGCTACTGAGCTAACCGGCCGATATATTTAGCACATAAACACTTTAATGCACTATGCACTTTATACAGGTTGCAAATTTATTCCAATTGAGGCAATAAAAGATAAAAAAAAAGTTGGACAATTGGCAAAAAATATCACAAAAACATTGTTACCTAAAAACTAAAACGTAACGAAAAAACACGAAATGTAACTTTGTAACTTCATAGTCGCTTAAGTCAGGGGCGTCCAGCTTTTTTGAGTGCCGGGCCATATCTGCTTTTCAAAAATTTTCGCGGGCCGCAATTTTATACCATGGCCCCAATACATAATTACATAAGCGATTATAAAAGCAATTTGAAAAATCATTTTATTTTTTTGTCATTTTTCGTTTCTTGGTTGCCATACTCCATGCTGAATTTAAAATGAAAGCAAAATGTTATAGCACGTGCAAAGCGCGCAGAAGTACGAACGCGTAATCACTTACGTGTGACCATAGACTGTCATATAATGCGTATTGTGCCTGGTTTTCAGTCCATTATATAGTAGTCTACGGTGTGACAGCATGTTGCAATATGACGACATAATAAGTGCAAGTTTAATTACGCAAACAAACAATCCAAACAGTATAGTGAGCGCACATGCACGCGTTGCAGTTTCTATATCACCGGTGGGTCACTTTAGCACAATGCTTTTTTAAGGACTCGAATCTGCAACTCAAAATATCGTGTCAGCGCGTGAGGACAAATTAACCAACCAATTTTCGAAGTTTAACAGGCCACTTTGAAAGCTTTGGCGGGCCACTGGACGGCCCCTGTCGTAAATTCTGACCCCACACCTGTAAAGTTTTGTTTCCACGCTTTTTACGTTAATTGGAGCAAGCAAAAAAATCTAACTTTTGTGACCTAACGTCATGTTACTGACATAGTTTTTGAACAAGCTCTACCTTCAAAAAAAATCAATGCACCTATTACGGTATCCCTTTTCAAGCACCTGACTTTGCCACTCTAGTTTGTCATCGTGCTTCTTCAGTACGGAAGTAAGTTGTGTCACGTTTACAACTTAATGGTTGGTTCACATTTGGCGCGGTAACGGTAAAATCCGTCGCGGTCAACGGAAACGGCAAAGGGTAAAACATGTCACAATCCACGGCGAGCGGAACGTATTTTCCGTCAACGGTAAAACCTTTGAGTCTCAGCGGAAAAACTCGAGATTGAAAATTTTAAACTTTTGCTGTTGACGCTGGTGAAATTTCATATCACACAGTCGACGGCTGGGCATGTTGAGCGATTGAGCGTGGGGCGAGTTGAGCAGGTAACCGCAACGTTCGGTGTGAACAACAGCGCGTGAACGTTGAATTGAACACGCTGCCGCTTGCCATTGACCGCAACAGATTTTACCATCTTACAAGTTATTTCCGAAGTTCAACCAAAATCTGACTAGTAAAACGCTCGCCTATCAAATGCCACAACAGCTCGTTTGTTTTACCTCATTCGTTACTCATTTGTCACTACCAAAAACCAAAGTAAACCGGACATAAAATTCGTAGAACCGGACGTTTCGACAACATAGATTCAGCTGACATCATCAGCTGTGTCATTATGCAAAGCGGTATAAAACTGAGTTTTTTTAGTTTTACGAATTACTTTGGCTTTATTATTTCTTAATAATGCAGTCAGAAACTCTCTTGCATAAAGCAGCAATGCCTAGCTGGTAGCATTCCTATTATGAGAACCAGAGCTGGATTAAGAGGAGGGCTATGGGGCCTATAGCCCCGGGGCCCCCGAGAAAGGGGGCCCCCCGATCAGTGATAAAAAGTTTGTCAATGGCGTCCTCAAAAAAAAAAACCCTTCGGTTTTAAATTTAATCAAATTAAGTATGAAAAATTTAGATGGCCATTGAATCACTTCTGTATGTTATGATGATTTTTTGAGATTTTAGCAATTGATACACCTGTACCAGTAAGTGGCAGCCCTGCAAAAGTTTCGGCGAAGCATTTGAAGGAGGGTTATTCTTTACACTAGCTCTGCTTCACATACCGGTACTGTATATTTTTTCACCGTTTTTTTGACCATTACTCAGTGGCGTAGCCGGGAGAAGGGGGCCCCCTTCTTTCCTTGTGGAGATATTCTATAGAAAAAAAGACCTTTTTCCTTGATGATTTGCCTAAATCCGGGTACAGCACCCCCCTAAATTTTTCGCTGGCCACGTCGCTGTCATTATTTATCCGGCTTGAAGAGTCTAAGCCGCCGAGGTGGTCCGGTGGATAAGCTATGCTATTCGCTACTTTATTGATAGCCAGCACATAAAGTATTGTAAGTGTATTACCACTACAGAGGTTTGCCCTTTCTATTTTTATAATAGTATAACGAATATGTCATTATTTTAGCTGTAGCGTTTAGCGAATATGCCATTATTTTAGCTGTTTCTGCTAAAGTGCATTAATTTCATTTGTGCATACCTTGGCAACCAGGAATTCATTTCCAGATACTGAGGTTAAAAAAATTTCTGATCTGTGACTGCGAGATCATGTTGACAATGCGTTTTCCATTACGCGCATCAATCTGAGCAACGTCGATTGTGGCATCATAAACATCACTATTCAATATTTCTTTCCATGTTCAATTTTCCAACTTTCGTAATCATATTCTGTGCCGCATTTTTGTTCTTAAAAGTGCCGGTAGAACGTAGAGACGATAAGCACAGAGCAGCCGTAGCGGCCTGGCGGACGGCAAACTTGATCAATTTTTAGCGCAGTCAAGTTCGAGTTCATTAGATATTTACACTGCCGTAGCCACGGGGGAGGGGGATCGGGGGTTACAACCCCCCTCCTCCATTGAGCCTCAAATAACGTCATACTTACTTCTTTTTCTGATATTTATTTCGAAGTGCTCAATGCTTTGTCGTTGATAATCTGGTTTTGTAATTGCCATAACAACAAGAATTACGTAGCGTTGTTTCCTGAATTTTGTTCTTTGCCGTTATGCTTGTTGAAGCAATGACGCAATTTTATTAGTAGGGCAGTGCCGCTCCTGTACATGTAACTGCCCTCGGCCCCTCAGACCTTCCGTATAAAAACGGCTAAACGATTTCAAGCAAAAATGATGTACGTACTGTAGCTCAAGAAATAACTAAATTGCTAACATTTGAATATCGTTTTACCAGTTTCACCAGAAAGCATTACTTTGACTTCCTTACAACAATCGCGCCTTAACTGCCTTCGCTATTTCTGGTTTAAAACATCTCTCTTAAAATTTGAGGCCATCTTTTGTTATTATACAAACAGGGGCGGTTCCAGGGGGATGTGGGGTATGCTGCGTATGCATTCCCCCACCAGCCATTTTGAACAATGTTTTGGATGAATAAAATTTTGCCATAATTTCGAACCTCCACATAATTAATATGCCTTAGTCGCCTTAAGCACGCATAATCGAAACTGTGCGAACAAAATGCATCATATTTGGTGAAGCACTCAAAATTAGGGGCCAAAAATATGACAAACTTTGCTTAAAAATTGTTCAAAAAGCACTAAAATCGTCATTGTAGTATGCAAATTTTCAAACATTTTCCGGGAGAGCATGCCGCCGGACCTCCCAAGAGTTGTTTTTGGTACTTAGACTAAGTTACTTAAATTAAATCTGTCGAAAAAAACTACGCTTGAAAAGAGGCAAAAATTGGTGCCCCTTCCCTGAAAAAATTTCTGAACACGCCCCTGACATGAAAGCATTTTCAAAAACCTTATTCACGCCCGTTTCCGGGTCTAAACGTTTTTGCATTTGGTTAACATTCAAACTGATTCAAAAATACACCTACCCCACCAAAACTTTGTGGATCCGCTTCTACATACAAGGTATGGTCAAATGTGATGTCATTCTCAACCCCTTCCCTCATTGCAAAATCCTGGCTACGCTAGTGAATCTTTACTAGTCAGAATTGTTGATTTTATTTTTTTAAGCTCATCAGTGTTATTTTCGATCAAGTTCAGCGAAATTTGATTTTTTTCGGTTCAAAAACTTTAAATTTTCAAATTTGAGTTTTGCGAAAAATATCTTTCAGGTTTGAATTTGCAGCTTGATACGTAGGTTGGTGTATTTCAGAGCAGCAAAAAGCAAAGCAAGGGGCCTATTGTGTAGATCGTGCCTCTTGAGACAGCTGCTTACATGGGTGTGCCACCCTAGAAAAGATCGTCAAATGGCGTTCTCTAAAAAAGTTCGATACTAACGTCAAAATCAGGTCAGCAAAAAAGCATGGAGGCCTCCCGGAAAATTAGCCCCGGGGCCTCCCTAGGCCTAAATACAGCCCTGATGAGAACAAGCAACCATAATAAAACCATAAAAATGAGAAGTAACAAGCCCAACGACAACAAGACATTTCAAATGCAGCACAACGGGCAAAGCTAAACAAACTAACTGACAATTAGTTAGTTGGTTAGTTGCATATTTATCCTCCTATCACGAGAAAGCGATCAATGCGCTATACGAGCTCGCTTAGGAGTTGCCGGCCATCTGTCTACCTCACCAAGATGGGGGAATCCCGCTAAGCGCCTTTCCCAACGGCACAACAAGTAAACTTGCCGGTTTGTTCTCCACACTGTCCCTTTAATGCTGAGCGTCAAGCAGGGAAGCTGTGAATACCAATTTTAAAGTCATTGGTTTGACCCGACTCGGAATCAAACCCGAGTCTACAGCTCAAGAGACAGACGCGCTATACCACTCGGCCATCTGAGCTGTTGAATTGAAAAATTGAAAAAGACTCACTGGTTTTTAGATTCCAGATTGAGCTTCTTGGGCTTTTGACAACTTCCATAAAGAGCTCTCACACAGACTTTAATAAACTGAAAATTGCATTTGATTCAAGAGCTTTTTAGGAAACAACCAGAGCTGGGCACTCGGTACTTTAAAAGTAACGACAATATCAGTACCGATACTTTCGCATTGTTATTGAATTTGTTTCTATTCAAAAATCAATAGTTAACAATATTGGTAGTAGAGTTCGTCTACAACGGCACCTCTAGGGGATCAAAAAAAACTGCCTTACAGGCGAATTGACGTCATAGCCGCACGCACGGGGAGGCTACGGTGCCATGCCTCCCTTTGGTCCAGTAATAAGGTGCTAAAACCTTATTTTTAGTCTATAATTTCTCAAACTAATAATGGTTGTAGTCTCCTTTCATTGATTTTAGTCAAGCTTCTGCTTTTAGACATAAGTGACTGTCCATAGTGACTGCCCATAGTGCATTGTCCATAGTGACAGTACTACAGTAACTGCATGCCTTTTTTCGATAGATGGGTTTGCTAAAATGAGTGTTTTTATGTAAAAACCGCAAAAATTCGTTGGCGACTGAAATTGCGTCCAACGTTATAAAAATGTTTCAAATTCAAAGCATTTATTCTGAAAACGCATACCGGACCGGTAACAAACTTCGCACGGAGCCATAGCCCGGTGGTGGACCCCTGATCGACAACAACGTGATTTCGTGATACTTTTTGAAGATGCTTTTCACGAAAAAAACCGGAAAGTTTTCCGCTTTTGCTCTCTTAAGTTTACTCAAAAAAGTTAACGAAATATTGAGTAAAACGGTCTAAAAAGTAACGACCATACCAAAAACGATACATTTTTTAAAAAGCATCGACGGTACCAATAGCGGTACTAAAAAAGTACCGCGCTACTGCCCAACTCTGGAAACAACAAACTGGCATTAAAGTACGGCTGTTTCTGCTGAAGTTTAGACTTTTAGCACCTGGACTCAAGGAGCGTGTTTAGGGGGGGGGGGGCTATTGTGTCATGCCCCTCCCCCCCCCCCTTTGACTCTGCCTTTTTGCAAAAAAGAACAAACTGATGGTGCTAAGTGACTGAAATGTGCCAGACTCTTTTGATGGTTTCTGCAGCTTATGGCCAGGGCGGATCCAGGGGGGTAAGATGAGGGGTTTGCAATATGCATCCTCTTATTAGTCATTTTCAAAAATGTTTTTGATGTATACAGTATGTATGCAATTTTTCCATAATTTCGAACCTCTTCGATAGTAATAAGAAATATTCTCACTACGCCTTAAGCACGCATAATCGAATATGTGCGAACAAAATGCATCATATTTGGTGAAACACTCAGAATTAGGATCAAAAAATTTAAACAAAATTTGCCTAAAAGTTATTCAAAAAGTACTAATATAGCTATTACAACATGTAAATTTTCAAAATTTTTCCGGGGTAGCATGCCCCCGGATCATCCTAGAGCTTTTCTTGTTTTTAAATTAGCTTCAAATTTGTTCTGCCAAAAAAAAAAAAATACGCTCAAAAACTGTGGAAACTATGCCCCCCCCTTTTAAAATTTCTCTCTACGTCACTGCTGGAGTATACTGTTCTGTCGTTTTTACAGCACTTCAAACACCGTCACTGCATGAAGAAATCAACTAAGTTGAACCGATTGGAACTGACACTGTTTCCCCTCGATGGCAGATAGCACGCGCAAGCTTTGTACTTATTATCATAACAAAGCAATCATGTAGAGAGATTAATTAAAAGCACGTTTTTTTGCATACAGGTTATAGGAGGTTATACAATATTGCAAAGTATACGTAAGTAATTAACCAAAAATATCATAATAATGCAATCAAATTGAAATTAGTTGAGAGCAATACCATCATAACAAAGCAACCAATCAGAGAGATTAATTAAAAGCACGACTCCAGGGCCGGATTTGCGTATGGGCTAAGCAGGCTGAAACCTAGGGCCTCGGAGAAAATGGGGGGGCCTCGGAGAAAATGAGGGGCCTCATCATGCACAACGAAATCCTTTTTTTGCTCATCACCGATATTTTTAGTGAAAACAGGACAACTTAGGACGTGTAGACTTTTTTGCTCTTCCAATCAATGTAATCAAATAACCTCGGGCACTGTCCGGCAACCACTGGGCCGCGGCCCGGTGCCGGTGTCCGTGTGAAGTTTGTTACCGGTCCGCATGCGTTTTCAGATTAAATGCTTTAAATTTGAAACATTTTTATGACGTTAGACGCAATTTTCGGACGTTTTTAATATTCTTAATAGCACGATCCTAGTGACCCAGTTATGCAAATGTACTCAAAATCGTAAAATTTACCAAGCGACAAAAGCAAATTTTTTAATTTAACAGCGAACATTGGATTATGCTGTCATTTTGTCGTAAACCTTTTTTCAGAGGTCAGTCCGCAAAAAATTTCAGTTTCAAACCGGTCTGCTGTGCGAAAAAGGCTGCCGCCTTTGCCGACTACCGGCCTAGAGCCTCTCATTGTCTTAATCCGGCCCGCATGAATTTAATAAGCTACCAAATGACCAGTGGTGTAAAGTAACGAAATACTTTTACTTGAGTAGATTACTTGAGTACATTTTTTCGGTAACGAATACTTTTTTGAGTAGTTTTTTTTTCGGCTACTTTTATGTTTACTTAAGTACTTTTAGTATGAAGTAACACTACTTGGGTAGTTTTTATTTTAGAAAAGTACAAAGTAGTCATTGAGTTACTAGTCTCACTAAAAATCCCTCATTGCACCTAAAATCTTGCGTCGCAAGGTTGCATCGCATGCAATGTCACTGTAGTCTGTAATTACTGCAAGATCGCAAGTAACAGAAAATGCTTAATGTGTTCGCAATAATATATTCATTCCATAAACCTCTAGGCCTAGCAGTAAAACTACTGACTATCGTATTTCTCTTTTAATCTTAATTATGGAAAAAAGCAAATTGCAAAGCTAAAATTGAAGTGTTTACAGAAATAAGTAGGTTTCTGCTTCCGAGTTAATGCTTATTGTTCACATGTTTATCCGTCTTTGTGATAGCGGCGCTATAACGAGCTCGCTAAGGAGTTTCGAGCCACCTGTCTGTCACTCCGAGATGGGGAAATCGTTAAGTGTGGTTCCGAACGGCACAACAAATAAACTTGCCGGCTTGTTCTTCACGCTGGCGCCTTCGATGCTAAGCATCATGCAGGAAAGCTAGAAATACCAACTTTTAAGTCATTGGTTTAACCGTACTCTGAATCGAACCGCTATTTTACCGTTCCAGAAGCAGACGCTCTATATACTCGGCCATTTGAGCGGTAATAATTTCTTTGCCATTTTTATGGGGCGCCGTTTGGAAAAAAACGATTTTGTCCGACTTATTTTGCGCGTGTATTTTGGTCCGACTTAGAGTACATTTTGTCCGATATATAAGTAGGATATTTCCAATATACATATCGGACAAACTATGGTCTAAATAAGCTCAAAAAACATGGTTCACAAAACGAATAGTTTTTTTCCAAACAGCGCCCCATACATTTTTCCACCTTCAGGGCGAGTTATTATCGGCAAGTGTGCAGTTGACACTAATACGAACGCTATACTTTTACTTGAGTAGTTTTTAAATGACTACTTTTTTACTTTTACTTAAGTGCTTTTTTTAGTCAATACTTTCTACTTTACTTCAAGTAGTTTTGCCGTCAGTAGCAATACTTTTACTTGAATACAGTTTCAAAATACGTTTTACACCACTTTGCAAATGACGGAGCTGCTACGGCATCAGCCTGCTCTTTATAGCACATATGGTGACAAGTTTATGCTCTCTGAGATCTATGTCACAAGGGCAAAAATTGGTCTGAAAACATGGAGAGACAACTAGTGAAAAGGAGAGTAGACCTTTTAAATTATCACAAATAACGAGACTCAAAAGCCAAGAAAGGTCGCAAAATAAAATTTACCCAAGTTTTTCCAAATATTCCATGAACACACGTCCTACCTACATTTCCATATACTGCTTAACTCTTGAACGCATGCACGTGCGATCCAGCGCATTTATACCATACACAGCATTTCACAAAATGCTGTAAAGAGTCTAATACAGGGGTGGACATTTATTTCACACGAAGAGCCAGATTTGGAAAAACTGTTGAAGCCGCGGGCCGCACGCTGATTGGAAAACAAGGTGAAGACCTTTTTTTTTTGGAGATCACGGTCCACGTACGAATGTGATCTCCAAAACAAGAGGTTTTCACCTGGTGTTTTATTCCAATTTTGCACCGTTGAGGCTTATTTTTTGAAAATCACTGCCATCCATGATCTCTAAAGGAAAATTCCGCTAAATTCACGGTGAGAATTTAAGTTTGTGTAAGTGCCGGCGGGCCAGAATAACAGGACCGGCGGGCCGGACTTGGCCCGCGGGCCGTAGTTTGCCCATGTCTGGTCTAATAGAATAATAAAAAATGCACTGCAAATAACTCGCGTGATCCAACCAAGTTTTATGTCACGGAATTGTTAATACGGAATTGTTAATATTACTGTAGGAGATTTGAAATTAAAACAAAAGCTGGATTTGAATGCAAATAAGCAGTGGCGGCTGGTGGAGAATATTTTCAGAAAGCTGCATAACTAACTTTTCAGCTGCTTATCGACCGTGCTGCAGCCATTGGCATCAGAATCGCGTGTCGCTTGCCGCCCGTCGCATGTCCGTAAGATCATCTAAGCGTTGCATAAAATATTCCGTAATATTTATGTAAACATAGGATCACTCTTTTACTCTAATTGAACGCATAGGATACATTAGCTTCTGACATACGTCTACTACCTATAGTACAGGCGTGGGCAACATATGGCCCGCGGGTCGGATCCAGCCCGTAAAACCATACCCCGTAAATATGTGGCCCGAAGCCTCATTCCTGACCGTTGCCGATCGCCATGCTTTCGCAGAACTGTTGGTGCGAGCTTGCGAAATCAACGATTGCGTTAGTGAGCTTGCGAAACTTCAACAATATTGCTTTAGTCACTAAAGCAATAGCTTCGTGCGATTGCTGGAAATTAAGTCACAGCAAAGTATTGCAACTTGTAAGTGACAATGGTTCGTTTCGCGTCCCGTTATATTCTTGTAATAATCCGGCCCACTGCGGACTTAATTTTACCACATCTGGCCCGCCGACTACAGAAGTTGCTTACCACTGACCTAGTAGGATATTATGCTCCAGCAGCAACTGACCTGAAATTACGATTTTATTCCGCTTTGAACTTAGGAGACCTCAAGCCAAGAGTATGACTTGTAAGCTTTTAAGCTGCTAATTTTTAAGTGAATACTTCAGCTCAGCCTAACTACCCCAACTATTTATTATCGGTATCAATAAAGCAAATCTAATTTTCATTCAATTCCAAATAACCCAGATCTGAATGCACAAGTAATTGCCAAACTCTAAGGCTGCTTGAGCTTGTGGTTCAACTTCCTGCATTTTCAGGTTCTTTAGCCTTATCATTTTTCAGAAAATGCCGTAGGCCAGAAACATTGCGCTATCTGTCTTGTTTTTTCTTGAGCATTCATAAGCACCTAAAATAGAGAATCAGCAAGAAAACGACCCTTGATGCTGCATGCTTGGGAAAAAGTTCGCAGCTCCACACAATTTCCATTTACAGCTGATTGAGATTACGTACCAGTTTCCTCATTCATTTTGGGAAAGTGCACAATTCAAAATAACTGCTAAAACATGCGCTTGGCTAATTTATGCAGAAACTATGCCATAACATTGGCATTCTTGAATGACAATTTTTATAATAGACTTCTGCTTTTTTGCACAAGTTTAGAAAAAAATGAGCTTATTGTTTTCTAACCGGCAGCATCAATTGGTGCTGTTCTAATCAAACACGTCACTGCACCACTAACGGCGTTGCCAAATATCTACAAGCCTTTCTTGGAAAAAAATTAAACGCAAGCAAAATCCCTGTTGAGTTCGAAAAGTTGTAGGTGTAATTGGGGTAGGAAATAAACTTTTCAATATGAAATAAAAATGGAGTGAATAATTTTAACAACTGCATTTTCTGGCATCAGCTTTTTTGGCGTGTTTGTTTTAGGGGTGCTGCAGCTCCGCAGCTCTTACACCCTATCCGTCACTGCAAACAAGTACTAATTAATTTTAGGGTGTTTTTATAGAGCTTCCAATTATGATGATGACGATTGACTGGTTGCTAGATATCAAATTAGATTCCACATAAATACAAAGGCGAGACAATTTTATGATTAAAACACCTCTATCAAACGCAAATTTTGTACTTACAACAACTGTTAAATTTTCGCGCCCAATCATACTGTAACTGTTTTTAGATTTACTGCCTACGCCTCTGCCTTGCCTCATTATGTTGCTGGCAGGAAATTATCAAGCTTTCCAAAACTTCATTGCTAACGCTTTTAATCAGCTTGCTGCTTGCTGGTTTTGGAATTTCATGTAGGTTTCATATAATTGATTGGTCAAGCTGGGCCTGGAATGTAGGGATAAAAGACATTGATGGGTCCAAGATGGCTAAAGGGCACCAACCCCTTAAATGTTCAGTTGGGCATATAAACGGATCGGTATTTGATGCTTCTGAAATAGAGGTTTTAACTTGGAGTACATGAACTGATTAAAGGAGTCCGTAAAAGTGATCTAAAAAATGTTTGCGTAAGGTAAACTTAAACACAGCGGTATAATGACCTATTGGTACAAAATATTTAGTGTTGGTCTCGGTGGCATGTTTCACATAACGGAAACGGAGTTGAGGATTGACTACTTTTGTTGAAAAACCCAACGACTGCAAGATAAACGTTCTATTTCGTTCTAACAACCCTTTAAAAACATGTATTCTTGGATGAATGGTATTAACTTTAGGAAAAAATAATTAACTGAGCGAGTATATAAAAAGCTTGATAGGCCTAACATTTCAATCTTGCGCTTTATGTATGTTTTTGTAGTGGTATGTTTTACTAGTTGGTTGTCATTCCTTATCAAAAATGGAAGGCTATCTACTGCAACTGGTGGTTATCATGAAAGATACTAATGTAAAAAATGTGTCAACTCTATAATGCCTGTGGGTGGGCAAAATGTGAACGCGAAATTTTTTGGAAGCTTGGCGCGCTAAAACTAAGTTACAAGACATATCGTTGTCAAATTTTATAACTTTTCCTATTTCGGCGTTTGAGATAATTTCAACAGCTTTTCGTTAAACTTGATGTAATATTTCAGTAGTTATTAATTTATTACGCTATTTCTAGCAAAAATTCATGTAACTTGCCAGTCGTCGTTAAAAAAGGCAAGTTTTGAAGAGAAAAAGTGTAGGATTGCGTCAAGATGTATCTGTACGCTTCATTAACTCTCCGCCACTTGAACGATCGGTAAGATAAAACGATTGCTCAAAATGTTTTAGCCCAGAAGAATACTCCAGGGAGTATGATTTGCTCATGCTTTGAGCTTCACACTGAAAGCCACCAAGTGACAACCGATGAAATTGTCCGTTTTCGAAATTTATCGACGTTTGATGAATTATTCCCGCATGTTTTTTTTTTGTTATCTTGGCGATTACTAAGCTTACGTTGAAGAAATAAATTCTAACGTTTTCTCTTCGATTTGAAGCCATGCTCAGAATCTCATTAATTGATGAGCTCAGTAATTAATTTTCCTACTGAAACTTTTCTCAGGTTTAAAAATTATTATGGCTATTTGCACCAGGAATTTTTTTAACAAGGAATTTTCAAGTCCGATAAAAGGCGCATGAAAAAGCTTAAAATAAATCAGTCTGAATAATTTTTTTTTTTACTCAAATAAACCCAGTCATTTTACTAAAAGCAATAAAAATCAAATATAATTTCTGACAAATTTCAATATTCTTCATCTTTGATCAACACTAGAATTTTGGTTTTAATTTCGTTGTTGAGCGATTTACACTGGATCGAAATTCAACTCAAAACTAACAAAAGCATAGAAATTTTGACTATAGCATTTCAGAAGCTGAAATTGGTGGTTGTGTTTATTGCATTATGCCGAAGTATACAAACCAGAAAGTGGCAAATTAAGAAGAAAATATTTTGAAAACAAAAATTTGACTTTTTAGTTTAGCTAAAAGCACTTTGTTAGGCGCGGAGTCGAAAAAAATTAGTAGGGGAAGATTTAATTCGTCGCTTGTCATTACGTCATCATGTTCTTGTATAAAAATCGAGACATTTGAATGAAGCGACAGCGATCCCCATTCATAGCTGGCTCTGCCCCATCTAATAGCTATCAATACTTGTTAGAGATAGGGTCCGTTGTAGCAATCCTTTCCAGTCCGTCTAAGGGAGCCACCAAGTTTCCTGGGAGAGAGGGAGGAAGTAGAGTTTGAGGTAGTCGTGAATAGCCCACAGCCGAAAATCCAAGATGCAGCACAATCAAAACTATCTACTAGCAACTATACTACTAGCGACTACACACAAGTTGGAAACTTATTCAAATAGAATGGTTGCACAATAAGCACAATAATAAGCATTATTATAAATTGTGGGGCTAAGCACGAAGCAATATGGCGCAGTAGGAGCTAAGCATTATTATATGTACATTATGCAATCAGTTCATCATGTCTCGATGTAAGGCAAGCAAAACAAATAAGTCTCAGCACATGCAGTGAAATACAATTATTTTAACTAACATATTCCCAAAGGAACAAGGCTCACTCTTATATAATACAAGTTAAGTAGGATTTCTCTATCACAAGCTACATCTCACAATCCCTTAACAAACCTTAGTCTTGTACTTATGCATTCACTTTCATCATCTAACATTGACCAAACACAGGCACTTGCTTATAAACCACAGTTGGAATAAGTCGCAATGTAAGTTATTACACAGCCTTCAGAGCAGGTTATATTTATCATCAAGAAATATTGTCGGCAAAAAGGAAATGTTGTTAACAAACATCAATTTTTACAAGGGAAAATCTCAACAAACATGTTTCAAACACCTGGCATTTTTCAAACACCTGGCCAAAGAGCACAACTCTATTATCAGCAATCTTCAATTTATTAAACATGCCCTGGTCAAGCGCGGCCATAGGCAGAATGTTACTGAATAATTTTCCAATTTATTAAACATGGCCCGGCCAATCCTGGCCAAAAGGCACAATGCTACAACAAATACAACTATTTTCGCAGCCGCACAGCAAGTCTAACTCAATAGCTTAAGGTCATATCATTACTAGTTATATGTTTTTTGAAAAAGCTTTCCCCCTCCTCAAAAAAAAGGCGGACATCCCGGATTGTCAGCCCAGACAGGGACGCCACGATGATGCTTATGCGTGGAGAAGCACACATCGAAAGATATTGCTCAGTTTAGATTCTCATATGCAACACCACGAGTCAAGAGAGTCTCATAAAAGCCTGACCGTGAAGTATTGCAACGATTGAAACCAAACTTGTTTTACGGAGCACTCAAGGACGTATCTTAAGGAAACACATTTAGGCAAGCAATAGCTCTAGGGGGGATGCGTGAGACTCCGGCAAAATAACGTAACATAATTATCAAAAAAGGCAAAAATAGCAAAAGCAACATTTCAGCACTAAAATTCAGCAAGCACAATTATTACTCACGTGAAAGTTGGAAGCGATAATGGCGTCGGGACGTGTCTAAACTAGGTAAACTGTCACCATCGCTACCACTTTCACTATAGCTAGTAACTGGAGTCGCAGCCAGCTCACACGTAAGGTCGGGATGGCGCTCAGCCATTGTTGTCGGGGAAGTGGGTCGCAGTGGTATAAGTGAGTCGACCCATAGCGTAGAAACTGACGGTCATTAATGCGTTAATAGAAGTCTCGAAGTCGATTTCATCTGATTCAGATGAAGGGGTTCGTTCTCTAAGACGGAAGGGCATGGCGTAAACCTGCTCTACGGGAGGTGACTGAGACTCATGGAGGCAATGCAGTCGACAAAAAACATTGCGTTTAGCTTTAGCAAGCAAGCGCGGCTTATACCAATAAGAAGTTTGCTTTATCAAGTTAAATTCTGAGTGCGTAGTTACAAAAATATTATTGCATGTTGGAGGTGCTAACTGCTCGTAATTATCTGGCATTAAGAAGATATAGTTGCTTGTTAATATGTTGAAGTCTAAAGTAGGCCGCCTTAAGAGGGTGTCATTAGTTAAATTATTTAAAGAACTAGAGCGCTGACGTTTCATTTTTATCGATAACGTAGGAACTTATATAAAAACTAAAACAAGCTGAATGAAAAAATTGAAAAAGTCTATGTCTCTTTATTTATTTCAGAGAGTCAAACCGTTTAATTTTTCTGGTTCAGGTTCGGTTTGGGTTTAACAGCGGTTTCAAATTTCGGTTCAGTTCCGGTAAAGGTTCAGATAAATTGAAACGCTACGGTTTGGGTTCGCTCCAGAAATAAATGTTCCAAAACCGGTTTATGAAGTTCCGGTTCAAGTTCGCAGTAAAAAATGGTATAATTCTAGTAACACAATTTAAAAAATGAAACGCACAAAGCAATTTTTCTTTGCATTGACAGGCCAATATAATGCATAAAATACTAAGTCTTGTGGTAAAGCTAATTTCGTGATAATTAAATTGTTACTATGCTCTGACACTGGCGCCCGGCGGCCTATACTTTGATAAAGAAACATATCTTCTCATTGACCGGGCAACGCATTACTTGTAGTGCTGTGCAAATACGGTATTTCTTTGAATATGAGCCGCCTTCAAAGTGACGCGTGTGACCTCACGGAGTAAGCCGCTTTTTCAATCGGTTCGGGTTCGGTTAAGGTTCGCAAATGCTCAAATTATTCGGTATTGTTCCGGTTCGCTCTTTGTGATTTTGAAAAATACGTTTCGGTTTCGGTTAAGGTTCGACAAAAATAGCATAAAACCGGTTTATAAAACTCCGGTTCGAGTTCGGTTCGACTCCCTGATTTATTTCTTCAAAGTATGATCTTTCTTGTTTTGTAATTTCTTTGCAGGTTTTGGTTTCTCATTCTTCTAAATTCTTTTAAAATCTTCAGGAATTCTTCTTCAATAACTAAGTTGTTATCTTTTCTTTTGAAAGTTCTTCCAAATTCTTTTAGAACCTTTAAGTTCTTCAAGTAAAAATTGTAACTGATTGTTGATAATAATACACAGTAGTAAAGATATCTGTTGCTGTTAATTTGGCAATGGCTGTATACTGTAGAATGAAATAGTTTCAAAGTGCGCGCCAGATAAGAACATGTTTAAAGAAAAAGGGCGGGAGTAAAGAGCCAACTAAGCTTAATTAGATATCTTCATTGGCATGTTTTCGCGGAAATATTGAAGTTCATTAGCAACGGAAAATTTGCGAAAAGTGTTGAACCTTCGCAATGTGTTAATCCTTGTGTAGGTAGGTGGAGTTTCACAGAAATGGGCAACCTTTGGCGCAAATGCTTGCAATGGAAAATTTTGGGTCAATGATTTTCTGGTTGCGGAGAGAAAAATTCTTCAAAAATGAGTTTGCAGCAGCAATCAAATAAAGCGCAAGCGGGCTGCAGCGGGCATCATTTCCACAGGGGTGTTTATATATTTAAAATAAAGGTAATTGGCGCACATAAAATTTCTTGCGAATAACAATAATAATAAGGTAGGCCTAATAATCTCGCAAATCTTAATTCTAGTTTTTTTGTTTCATTAGGAAACACGCAGCTGTTAGAGGTAAATAAGCTTTCCTTCTTCTGTGGTATTGTAGTTCTTCAGCGCTTTATTTTAATCGCGTGATTGTTTTATTTTAGCTCATAACTTTTGGTATTTGGATTGGCAGTTCTATTCTTAGTGTGTTTTTTGG
This sequence comes from Trididemnum miniatum, assembly GCA_964006365.1. Classification (NCBI taxonomy): domain Eukaryota; kingdom Metazoa; phylum Chordata; class Ascidiacea; order Aplousobranchia; family Didemnidae; genus Trididemnum; species Trididemnum miniatum. The sequence continues at coordinate 9,205,241 of OZ023239.1, forward strand.
CTTGTAAGTATCGCACATACTTAAGCTTGAGATCAGTGAGATATTCTTCCTTTGCGCACTCGACGCAGAACTATGCTGACAATTATTAAGGCGGCAATGATTAAAAATGTCGCTATTAGAATAGGTTTTAAGAGAGTTGAGGCGCCGTGTTGAACCACGTGAATGATTCCATCACAACCATCCTCAGCCAGTTTCGCAACAGTATGAGGGACAGTTTTAATTCCTTTCGTGACGGCGTCCGTAAATTCCTGAGGAGACAAGTCATCTAGAATAAAGTTTAAGTCCAGAGGTTTCGGATGCCACCGCGGCGCAGATACGTTTATTTGAAAATGGTGTTTTTGGTCATAAGTTCGAATGACGATGACCGACCGGCAATGTTCCCTCTAATTTTTTGTAGTCTGTGTGCGCAGAAACTTTGGCTAGTGCGCACTTCTTTGGAAATGACTAACGTTTGCGCAGCAACCAACAACCCGAGAATAAATTGTGTATGGCAGCTATTGAAAACAAGTAGCGCAACTTCTCTAGGTTGTGTTACTGCTGGTACATTTTTCGATCACGGTACCTGAGGCGTCGTGTAGTCAAAAATTTGGAGGGAACCGAGTAACAACTTAAACAGATACTGACCACAACCTTTGCAAAAGCCGTATTTAGCATTGAGTAACGTTACGAAAAAAGGAAGTAAGGAAAAGATATCAAAATATGTCTTCAAACTCCAAATTTTGGATGATAAATCGAAATTTATTTTGATACCTCAAACCGCTCCCTAACTATGGACATTATGCGCAATCAGTGCGACCCCACGATTTAACAAAGGAGGAGGACATTGCTAGGGAGCTGGGGGCGAAGCCCCAGCCGCCGGTGGCAAGGGGGGTCTGAGAGCGGAGCTCATTTTTACGGCTTTCACATATAAATAACTCGTTCCAGCACACTTTCTTATTGAAAAAGGACATACCGGCAGTGAGTGCAGTCACTATTATAGTGTCAGACCATACAACAATATTTTAGTAGTTTATGTCTAAAAAGCTGAAGCTGGACTAAGATAAATGAAAGAAGGCTGCAATCATTATTAGTTTTGACGCATACGATAGGATGACGTGAATAGGTGTGTTCTAGAGCCTATGATCTTTAACAACGCATGCAAAATGTTTTCTAAATTCTAACTACAGATCAAGAAACTGACTTAACTCCTGAGTCGAAGTGATTAATTGAAGCAAAAATTAAAATACAAAACAATGGAATTTATAGTATAAGAAAGGGTGGTAAGGGGTTAGTTTGAAGGATGAACGCGAAATCGCAATCGCTAAATTTTTTATTTTTTAATTTTCAATGTTTTAAATTATAAAAAGTAACACATCTCAAAAAATTTGGGGGGGGCCCGGGCCCCAATGGCACGACGCCACTGCTTGGTACACTTTGCCAAGAAATGCGTCTTTTTAGCAGGTCCTAGAACAATTTTCCTCTACTTGCCAATCAAGGACATTGCTTCAACATGATATGTCTGAGCGCAGTATATTTATGCGTGTGCCCAGTCTCTGAAAGCCGTGTGCGCGCGCACACGCGCACAGCTTGGAGGGAACACTGCCGACCGGTTAGCGTTAACCAGGGTCTGATTAATGGCTTTAAGTAAGGGGGGCAATTCGGCATTATTATTTCGTAGGCGGCTTTGATTAATACACTAAACGTCTTTGCTTCATAAGCGTATTTTTGCAAGTACATGTTTCCTTGAACACCTCGGGTTAAAAATGCGTCAGTAGATTCAAACATTGCTTTCCCAGTTAAATTTCGGCAAAGGTGAATTATTAGTTTCTCAAGTTCTAGTTCTGCTAGGGAAATAGACTTTTCAGTGAATGTCGTGCGAAGATAGAGATCTAAAGTTTTCAATGAAATTTTCTGGTTCTGACTAATTTCGTTTTGCTAGTAAGTATATGTTTCTTCTGGCAAAGTCTGCACGCGTAAGAGGGCATCGAGGGACCGTGCAATTGCCTGATCCTGCACATGATTTGCAGTCTCTATAGAGTTAATTTTATCAGCTAGTGCTCGTATGTTTTCTTCATCCTTCAAAAAATGTTGGTTGATTTCATGTTGTAGGTTACTAAGTTTAGAGTCGAATTTTTGTGCCGCACCTGATACGGCTGAAGTTATTGCTGATATTGCAAGTGAAAAGAGGACACACCTATCGTTAGTTGACGTTCAGTCCGATGTTGGTAAGGATGAGTAGGCGACAGGGTATTTGAAGAACCTAAGAGTTGTACAGGTCCACCTGGAAAGTTGGAGCGATTATGTGCAGGATCGAAGATCACATGATCGTAAAAGGCTAATTTAGCTTCCAGTCCTCCGACCGGATGGTTGCATTCAGGATTCTTTGATATCCGGTGCTGGCTGACGGGATCGATACTCATCATTGATGGATAAGTCACATAGAAATTTGCAAGATCCGTATATTTGACAGGGCTGCCACAGTATTGGGTCGAATGCTTTTGGTATCAGGGACGCACAATCTTAATGCAGTCGGGCCAGGGGTATGGAGGTAGAGGGAAGGCCGTGGAGTAAATTAAAAATGGGTTGTAGTTCATCCAGGAAGGCATTTCCTCCTGGATAACAATATCCGTTCGGGTGGGCACAAAAGCGATTTCTACGCCCTGTATTAAATAGGAGAACTCGAACAGTTCTCTCGTAATATGAGAGTCAATGAGGGTGCAAACATTAGAGTTTATGTTCTCCCAGTCCGGGAAACACCCACCGGCTGGTTCGGAAAAATTGGCGCGTTGAGTGGCAATTGGTCCACAGTGGTTTACAGTGTCGCGGTTCCAAGACTTAGTGACGTTGCAACACTTCATGTTATCTATGTTGGAGGTATCAGGTTCGCAAAGTCGCTGGCAGGTCCATGTTCGAGGTGGATGAGGAGACTGAGGACAGTGTTTATTACAAACGCTTACCCATGAATATTTGTTTCCACGGCCGTCGTTGCTAAAGTGGTATTTGAAGAATTCTTGGAAAACCGTGTTGTTTTTTACCTGCGGTGCGCGCCACGGGAAAGGCCTCAACTCAGGAAGGGTCTCTGTGTCAAGTCGAGTGCATATGCAGTTGGAGGACACCACTGCAAATTGGTCAAGAAGAGAGATAATCTTCATCTTCCACGCGGTAAAGGAGTCATAAAACTGGTCGGTGTCAAGTCTTTGGATACTTGAATTATTGATGCTGTTAGAAGTGAATCCAGCGTCCCATTTCCAGACTAGGCGGCTTTTTATTCCCGTAGGGCGACTTATCACACTGTATCCCTGGAGAGGGTCATAAGAAAGGGGTGGAGTAATTTCGGCTTGAATCATGTTCAGAAAACGCTCAAAAGAATTGAAAGCCAAGAAACTCGACTTTTTAGCGACTTTTTTTGAACGCAAAATTTTGAACATTTTGCAGAATTTGCATCGTTTGTCATAAAATGGTTATGATGAAGCTTGAATCATGTTCAAGTCAAGAAGCTCAACTTTTTAGCAACTTCTTTTGAACGCAAAATTTTAAACTTTTTGCTTGCGAGACAAAGAATCCTTCTCAAGAAGTTGACGGTTAGTAATTTAATTAATGATAGGATATATCAGGGGTAGGCAAAACTTTTCACGCGAAGGACCACATTTTGAAAAAAAATCGAAACCGAGGGCTGCACGCACTGATTGGAAGAGCAAAAAAAAAGCAAACTAACAATACGCTTAAGCATTCCAGTAGTAAGTCACGAAATAAACAGTATCTTCTTCAATTTATTATAACAACATACTCATGTTGCATGTGAGTTGTGAGCTGAATATATATGACTTCCATTGCCCATGAGGATATATAAATATCTCACAAACAGTTGGTCAGCTGAGCTGGCATGTGACTTCTATTGCCCACGACGATAAATATCTTCCAAACAGCTAGCTTAACATATATGGCAAGTAAAGCAAGCAAGTACAAGCAAGTAGCTGTTATCAAGATTCAAAGTCAGGGCTTAACTTATTTATTCAAGTTAGGTAGCAGTTACATTATCTCAATTCTCCTTCACAGACTGGTTGAACATTTCCTGCTCACTGATTGCATAATAATGCAAGCACATTACAGTACAATGCGGACAAACAAGTTCAGCTAGTATTACATTCAACATCATCTCAAAAGCCATTAGGGCATCAACATTATGGTGACTACAATTTCTGTTTGTTAGCAACAACAATCATCCTTTAAATGTATCTAATAACTTGTTTCTGGAACAAACTTAGGGTCTGCAGCAGATATCTTCCAATTGAGAAGTTCCCCCTTTCTCTATTGGTTGCGGTCCGGTCTTTCAGCCCAAAATATGTCCTATTTTTCAGTGACATTCAGCGCGGCCACAGTTTGCTCAGCCCTGGGCTATAAAATGGACATAGCCTGATAAATGTGGACCTTGAAGCTTTAAGCTATTATCGAAGTACTGTAAGTACAGTGTTGGGCACGATAAACCTTTTTGTACTAAGGCGATAACGATAATCGATAATGTCAAAAAAGCCCTGGGCGATACCGATAATCGATAAATATCAACTTCCTAAAGCTATATCGGTAATCGTCAAATTATCGCCAATAAAGTTTTCCGATAAATGCTGCGGTAAAGTTTCAATGTGTTAGACGAAGTTTTTTTGGTAGGCCCGAGTCAAGTTGCAAACATGTATTTCTACATTTTTCAGGATGAGAGAGTAGTTCACGAACTTTACCGCGACATTAAATAAAACAAACAGATTTTTTAAATTGTAACAAGACTTTATGGGCATCGCGTATTTTTTCCATAGCGCCAACTCACTAACTTTAAACACTGTGAGGACAACGAATTGCTTATCGCGATAATTTATCGGCGATTAAAAAATATATTGTGAAAGCGATATCGGTAATCGATAAATTTAAAATATTTGGAGCGATAACGATAATCGGTAATAAATTATCCCCGATAAATTATCTCGATAGATACCCTTCTCTGGCTATATAAACATTATAAGGTCTTTTGTCAAGGCAGTCTTTTATCAAGGCACTGAGCAAAATGGCAGATATAAGTCATTGTAAATAAAGCGCTTAATGATTGCGAGATTTCAGATTTATAAGCAACATACCGAGTGACAGCAATTTTTGAAAACACAACTTAATATTGAAGGGATTGGCGTATTGTTCTGTTTTTGCTTCGATTTAAGAAATAAAATCTTCATTATACTCGCGGTATTACGCCGAAAAGTGGCGGGGTTCACCTGCACGACTTAGCGGTTGACCGACAGCTCCCAAGAAACATCGCAGCAGTGGTGAGCCACTTACGACACTGCCCTCGGTATTGACCAACAAGGTAATCAAACCCACACCTCACGCATCGATAGCGATCAGTTTTGAATTTATGATACTTTATGTGCTGTCAATAGCATTCAAAAAATTTTGCCGATAATTACGCCTACACAGATAAGTTTTTAGATCAGACATGGGCAAACTACCGCCCGCGAGACGATCTGGCCCGCCGGTCCTTTTATTCTGGCCCGCCGGCACATAGACAAACTTAAACTCCCACCGAGAATTGAGCGGAAAACCTTTTTTTTCTTTTACAGATCATGGATGGCAGTGATTTTTAAAAAAATAAGCCTCAACGGTGCGAAATTGGAATAAAAAACGAGGCAAAAACCTCTTATTTTGGAGATCACATTCGTACGTTTAAATGCGATCACATTCGATCACATGTAATAAAGAGCAGCGATATTTATTGAACAGCGGCGATATTTAATAAATAACGCGACATTCATTAAATAGCGGTGATATTTAATACACAGCAGCAACATTTAATAAATAGCAGTGATATTTAATAAACAGCAGCGACATTTAATAAATAGCAGCAACGTTTAAATAGCAGCGACGTTGAGCTAAGGTGCAGCGAAAACTTAAAAAATTAAAATGCTGTGGTAACATACTAATGAGATCAACAGTGTTTCCATTAACAGTGCAATCTTGAAATCGATTTTGAAAAGTTTAATATTTATTTATCTAAATTTGAATTACTATCGGTACAGTGTATCCACATAACTAATGGTAGAACCACTTTCTATGATCAGTGTCCGCAACAAAACTCAGAGCTTAGATGTTGTGTTGCCATTTTTTATTTTTGTTTTCAAATTTGTTTATGAAATTTACAAGGAGTTTCTAGTCTACTTTATTGTTAGACTATTGGCAATGAATGAGAAAAGTGAGAAATTTTGGTATGGAGTAAATGATAAAGTATGGGGAGTATGGGAAAGTGTTGGTGAAGGCGTGGGGGTTGTGAGAAAAAGTGGGAAGTGAGTGTGGGGACGTGTTGGGGTAGGAGGGAGGAAAGTGTAGAGAGGCGTGTCAGATGAGTGTGGGGGAGAGGTGATGGGTGAGTGTGGGAAGAGGTGTCGGGTGAGTGTGGAGGGTGTAGGGAGAGGTGTCGGGGAAGTGTAGAAAAGTGTGTGGGCTCCCCACACACTTTCCCCTATTTACCACACAACCTCTACACTCTTCCACACCTCCCCCATACTTCCCACATCCCTGACATCTCCCTCACACCAAGGGAACGACCGGGGCAAAAATTTTGGCCAGGGCCGGGAAATTGTGCTTGCCCCGGCGGGGTCCGGGGTTTATACAGTGCTTCATTTTGTGTCTAGAATACATAGCTAAGTAGGCTATTTACGTCCTCACTCCTCATGTAAATAACGTCATTGGTATTACGTAATGCTTTCGTAATTGTTTTCGAAATGCTTTCTTAATTGTATACGCTTTTCATTAGTGCAAGACGAACCTCAGAAACGCTTTAAGCATGCACGTCCTTTATTTTTAGGCACCTACGCCTTTTTCAAGCCAACTCAAAAACGAAATTCAACCCTGGCTGCGGTCAATTTTTATGACCCCCCCCCCGGCTGGGGCCAGACCGGGACAAAAAGTGGCATCCCCAGCCGGGCCCCGGTCGATCTCTACCCACACCCCAACACACTTCCCCATTCCTCCCCCGCAGTTTCCCTCTCCTTCCATATTCCACTTATACTAGACCCAACTCCTTAAACTACCAAAAATTCTCCAATTTCCCCACCATCCATACTCTCCCAAATTTTCTATACTCCCCAATTCTTTCCCATACTCCCCCATACTTGCTTTATCATTAATCCCATACCAAAATTTCTCACTTTGCTCACTTAATGCTAAATTTAGTTTAGCAATCAAGTAGCCTACACTAAAAACTCCTCGTAAATTTCATAAAAAAATTTGAAGATAAAAATAAAAAATTGCAACACATCTAAGCTTCTTCAAAAGTTTAACGTTTTTGTGGACATACGTAATAATGCTTTTTTGTTGAGTGGCTTTACTGTAAGAATTTTATGTACACTGTGGCTGTACTCTGAGACAACCGCGACTTGATGTTGCGAAAAATGAAGAAATGGAAACACTGTTGATCTCATTAGCATATTATCGCAGCACTTTAATTTTTCAGAGCACTTCAGCTAAACGTTGCTGCTATTTATTAAACGTCTCGTACTAAATATCACTGCTGTTTATTAAATATCGTTACACTTTGGCTGTTATTGTATTTTTTGAAGCGTTTTAGCTGCAGTTCACCTCACTTTAACTAAATAGCTGTGAAACTGTGTAAACGATGCTGAAAATTCGTACAATAGTACAAAATTTGCTCAATCGTTTTTTTCACAACGGTGCCCCATATAAGACCCACCAACAAAGCGCTATTAGTGCATGAATTGACTAGTCTTTTTTCATAAAAGTGTTCACGCAAAATAACAATAAACTTATCTACTTTTCTAAACTTTCATCGTTGTTTTAGTGCCAGTATGTACGAAGCTATTTGCGTGAGTCCATCCCAGACTTACGACGCTTCAGAAAAGCCCACTCTGACTAGTGTTAATTGTAACTCCATGATTACACGGTCACCAACTCATCACAAATGCCGATTCTTTCCTGCGGTAGAGCCAGAGCCTTATTTAGGCCCCATCTTTTTATATTCTACACATCTAATTTCGATGTCAGTAGCAAATGTTTCTTTTTTTCAAGGGAAGCGATTTACACGGGGGCCCATATCATGGGATCTTATAGCTAATTTTAAGCTAGGCCAGGAACCTTTTAAACAGGGTAAAACTTAGAGAGAAGCCAAAGTCAGCAAAAAAAAATGTTTAGACTATACCGTCAAATAACGCTTAGGGGAAGCCAACTCACAAAAGGCCAAAGATTACAAATTATTAAGGTGTTTTATAAGAATGCTTCAAACATCTTCAAATTTTTTTTTTAAAACGGGGGATTACCCCGGTCCCCCCTGGATACGCCACTGAATCCAGCCAGCAATAGTCGTCGAAAAATTTAGACAAAAGCTGCGTTTTTATTTACGAGGTAAAAACGCCCTTCAAGGTGCCGGTAAATATGCTTATTCTAAGATGTTAACCGGCGCTTGGTGTATCGGTTAAGAGCGTCGACTTGGTAGCCGGTAGACTGGGGTTTTATTCCCTGTCGGGTCATACTAAAGACTTTAAAAATAGCATTCGCAGCTTTCGCTCCAGGCGCTCGGCACAAGCGGAAGTGCGAAGGGTTTTGTGTATGTGTTGTTCGTCATGTTATGTCCCTTAACAGCGTTCAATCATTCGTGATTGAAAATTGTAATGGGCCGACATATATGGTAGGCGATGATTAATTATGAGTTAATCATGTCGTCGAAAAAAGATCGTTGAACATTTTCAAAACTCTAATATAAATAGTTAAAAAATATCAAATCAAATCTTCAATATTCTCGCGGTATTACGCCGAAACTTGTAATGAGTGGCAGAGTCCATCTCCCAGGCTTAGCGCCTGGGAAACACTACTTCGAATTTCTAAAAAGACATCGCGACGGTAGAGATCTGTTGGCGACACTGCGTCCGACTTGACTAGATGGGATCGCACTTCAGGCCTCTCGCGCACCGCTAAAGATGTCGTTACCACTGCACCGACCAGCCGTTAACTAATAATAATTAAACACTGGAACAAATGATTCTATGGCCAGAGCGGCCTCAGAATAGGGATCAATGCCTCAAAGCAAAACATCTCACACTTTATCTGCGTCAGCGGCGTAGACAGGGGGTAATGCCTCCATTTTGACGTAATAAAGCCTTTTTACTTATAGCTCGATCACTAAGGGCAGGGCCGGCGCCAAGGGGGGGCAGGGGGGCTTGGCCCCCCCAATCGACATGCTTGGTTCCCCAATTAACAAGGTTGCTCTTTTGAAGACAGCGGCTTTTTTGCTTAATTTTAAACTTCGGCCCCCCTGATAAATTCTTGGCCCCCCTAAGTCGACTGCTCTGGCGCCGGCTCTGACTAAGGGTGAATGACAACGAGACCTCTCATTGTTTAAATGCGGACCCTAATGAACCTCCCTATATTTTTCGCTGGCTCGGACGCTTATTTGGGCATTTCGAAAAAGAAATGACAAATTTGTTTACTAAAAAATTAATAGTTTTAATTTTTTTTACACTTTATTCTCATTTTGTTAATTATTGTTCTAAAAAATTCACGGATGTTTACAAAACATAGGCCTAATCAGGTTCATTTTTTTTTCATGATACGTTATTTCAATGTACTTGTTAGTTTCACTGCACTGGTTATACAGAATAAATAAAATTAGTCCCTATATAAAAGCATTTGAATAAACCTTCCTTTACTACCAATCAACTAATAAACCAACTTAGTTCATTCTAGAAAATTGAAACATATTTAGAGTGACATCTGTAAGTCCTGCAAACTCATAGTGTAGCTGCGTATAAATATTTGTCTGGATTAAACCAAAACTATGTGCGGAAACATTGAGTGAGGAATTCCGTGAATCAATGCTCGTGTGAATCGTTTCAAATAATGTTTGTGATTTCCGGTCGTTGGTTCTCACGTTGATAGCAAACACCAGCGATTAGTGTTTACGCCATATCAGACATTCGCGAATATTGCCGATAGTGTGCTTCGCAGAAATTATTTTAAAAAATTCAAAATTCCTGATAATATTAAGCTCGGTCAATATATTTCGCAACACTAAAGACTAATTTTTAATACAACGGCTTTAGGCACACCAACTATGCAGACTGCAGAATACTTATGGAATGATTAACTAAAACGCTGCAATAATCGTGTATTGGTTCAGTTACTTCAGTAGAGCTAGGCCGGTGGTTCTCAATCTTTTTTAGCCCATTTTTTGTTGCAAAAAAAATCTGTGGCTCATTAACTTTTTCTTCCTACTAAACGAATAAGCTTATTCATCCCCAGGAGCGGATCCAGAAAGTGGCGGGGATGTAATTTTGAATTAGGTTGAATGTTAACTCAATACAAAGATGTTTAGACCCGAAAACGGGCGTAAATAACCCTTTTTAAAACGTTTCCTGCCAGAGGCGTATTCAGAATTTGTTTCAGGTGGGGGCATCCAATTTTCGTCACTTTTTTCTGGCAGAGTTAATTTCAAGCAACTTGAGTAACAAAAACTACTCTAGAAGGGTCCGGGAACATGCTCCCCAGGAAAATTTTTGAAAATTTACATGCTGTAATGGCCATTTTAGTGCTTTTTGAACAATTTTCAGGCAAATTTAGTTTCTAGTTTTGGCCCCAAATTTTGAGCGCTTAACCAAATACAGTATGATGCATTTTGTTCCCACAGTTTCGATTAGCGTGCTTAAGGCGACTCAGGCATATTGTTATGAAGAGGTTCGAAATTATGGCAAAATTTTATTCATCCAAAGCATTGTTGAAAATGCCTGGTGGGGGGAGATGCATACCCCACATCCCCCCTGGATCAGCCCCTGTTCATCCCTTCAACTTGCAAATTCCACCTTAGCTGAGCCAAGTGGCTTGCTTTGAGAACCACACCGCGTAGTAGCATAAAATCAAAGTCCGTATATCCGTATATGACGCAATAGAAGGCATTGATTGCATCACGCCACCAACACAACTAGAAATTTATCCTATGACGACAATTGCCCAGATTGGTTTCACAATCTTTCCACGAAACGACAAACTTTCAATCAAATAATTGCAATGAAAATTTTTATATAGTGACACAAATGAAACAGAATTTTTCAATAAATCTAGCAATTTTTTAAAAAGTTCTGTGGCCCACCTCAAAATGTTTCCATGGCCCACTGGTTGAGAACCACTGAGCTAGGCCTACATGCTATATTACTGCTCATTGTCTTTTTGCGATTTGTGGTAACTCACCCGGTGCTATTTTCGAAAGCTAAGTCGCATAAGCAATAATTAAGCATAATGACTCCCTTCAACTTTCGGGGAAAAATACTATTTTTAAATGCTGGCTTGTGATTAGTCCAATTTTGATGCAATGACGAAAATTCTGGAGTGGCAACCCCGAAATTTGTGATTGCTCTCAGCTGTTTATATACTTCTTTAAAAAACTATTAAAAGATGTCGCTGCTTCAAAACCAAAAAACAATCAATCACAAATTTTAGGGGTGCACATGGAGTTGGCCGAGTGGTTGGTGCATTGGGTTCCGAAGCTGGCTTCGCGGGTTCGATGCTCAACTAGGTCATCTTTATGATGCATGTACTTCACTACCACAAAAATCCTAAGCTGCAATTAAGTAGCTTGAAATAAAAAAAAAAAAATTTAGGGGTGCAATTCTGGAATTCTAGTCACTGCTTTGAATAGGTCTAATCAAAATCAAGCATTTAAAAAAAATCTTGGAAAGAAGAAAAGAGTGAGCACAGTTAAGAAATTAACTTTTTGAAAATATCACCGGGTAAAAGCTTCGAAATTTTCAGGAGTTACATTAGCGTACCGTTAAGCGGTATGAGTAGGCCTTACATAAAAACTTCAAGTTGTAAATTAGGCCACTAATTGGTTTACTGTCGACGCGGGAGTTACAGGAAACTGGTCTGGCAATGTTTTCAAACCCAGGTGGTGGCAACACATGCTGTTTAACCTAGGGCGGGGAATAAAACTCTAGGGCTGAAGTTACTTACAGTAACGTTACTAGACACACCACAAGCAAGAGTGCTTTGACTAAGTTTTAAGGAACGTTAGGTCTACGGCTGAGGTGAAGATGTACCGATAAATGAAGAGGTGGCCTTATGCTTCCTCCTTCCACACCGTGAAACAATGCTTGGGGGTATGGAGGAGAAGCCATCACCAAAAACACTCAGTTGGCTAATGGTACAAAGTTAAATTATTCAAAAAAAAAAACGCTAAAAGTTAATCAAAAAATTACTTGTGGGTGGAGTGAAATGTTAAAACTAGTATACGAATTTACGGTACCGTACAAACAACCTCCATAGTGCAATTTTTTTACTTTAATTTTCACGTTTTTCTTTTTTCGCAGAAAGTTGGGTATTCAGATCAGGTCGGGGTCACCAGTGTGGATATCGTAAATGGTCCCACTAGGCAAAAGCTTAACCGCAGCTTGCGGCGTTCGTTGTCAGCTCTCGTCTCGAGTAACCTCCTGCTGGGCTAGCTACTTAAAGTACTTATGATGTAAGCTTGTATCCTACCAGACACTCCTGCGGTTACTTAATGAGAGTGGCAATTGAAATGATGTAGTCTTCGGCTGAATTCTGTCTCTTCTTTTTCAAAAAGCAGGTGGAGTTTTTTGAAAAGGTACGAATTTAAAAAAAAAAGGTTACTTTACATACAGCCACACAAAACTACACTTCATATGCCACTAGCTTTCAGCATTTTACACATTTTAAGAAACTTTTCAAAAAATGTCGCTGCGTCGCTAATAACAATCGATCACATGTTTTAGGGTTGCAATTCTGAAATTTTTGTTAGAGCGTCACAAACAAACAATAACCGATCGTAGATTTTCGTGATGTAATTCTGGTTTTCTTGTCACTCCGCGAAATTGGACCAATCACAAGTCAGCGTCGCAAAAAATAAACTTTCTTAGCAGATTGAAGAAAGACATAACAGTATCGAGGACCAATCATTACCTATGTTATTACCTAGCAGGCCGTGGCCTGAAAACACATCACGAATCATAAGTCGCCATTGAAAAAAAAAAGAAATTTGTGAGAAAGTTGAAGGGAGTCGATGTAGTTATATGCACTTTAGCTTTCAAAAACATCACACGGTAAGTAAGACACGTCGAAATTTTCAATAAGTTGCCACAGATTCGGACTTCTAAATCGTTTACCCGGGGGCCTAGATCAGGAGTCTTCAACCTTTTTTGCACAATCGCCCATTTTCGGAAAGTGTGGGTCCAAATTGCCCCCACAAAGCCTTCACATTCGTAGAACTACTATTTTCTCCACTGAAAACGGGTAAAGACCAAAAAAAAAGGCTTTTACGTCCGCTGTATTACTTTCTCGACAGTTTATTGAACATGCTGCCACTAAATCTGTATTCATTTTTATCATTTGTTCAGTTGTTAACAATATTGGCGAGTCTAAAATCGCCCCCCAATTTCAAAAATTGTTACAATCACCCCTTTGAAGGCTTAAATCGCCCCCGTTGAAGAACCATGGTTTTGCAGATTGTCAGTATTCCAAATCTTCATTCAAGCTCATAAGACACTCTAGTGCCTATGATTTTCATTCGAAAATACCGTGAATACAGTGTTCTTGATTGCCCGCTATTCGTTTAACCGTCATTTGATTAACTGCTCAATGGGCCAGAGTTCAGAAAATTCGTGAGGTTGCAATGAAGAATTTAAACAGATTTAATGCTTGAGTTTCGCTTTAAGACTTTTTTCATCGACTCTTGGTAAACAAAACTGGTCTCTGTACCGGTAGGCCTATGAATAGGTCGGCTAGCCTCGCCTCTCCGCAGTGTCTGTTGGAAACAACATTTGTTTCCTAAAGAAGCTCCAACATTTTGTAAAGATTTTGATTTTTGTATCATGAAGTTTATGCTGTAAAACTTACAAGTTTCACCAACCTAATTTTAAGGAAAACAGCCAGAAGGTTTTCGACATTTAATGTGACTTCATTTATCGATTTTATAAATAATTTAAAAGAACTAGCAGCTAGACGGGAAATAGCGAGAAAACAGATCAGTTATGCAGTACAGTATGTATACCGAACTTTCAATTAGCTTTCGCAAGTAACGCATGGAAGTAATTTTTAGTGTGATTTTTAAAATCAGAGCTGTATTACAAATTTCAGCTGTACTGACAGCATTCGTATGAATGCTGTAGTCATACTGACACTATACTGACGTTCAGTGACAGAATATAGTAGAGGTAGAAAAGCTATAGGGTAAAGTTAAACTTCATACAATTGCACAGTCACAACATATACTGTATACCAGGGGTGGCCAACCAGTCCGACGCTAAGAGCCGCATTTCTTTCTGTGTCTCAGCAAAGAGCCGTATCATGCGCCAGAGATAATGATCGCAGCACTGACATCACCGTACCTCTTATTGATACACACCGCTTAGCTAGATTAGTAGTATACCGGCTGGTTAGCTTAGTTGGTAACGTCACTGCTATCGGTGCGAGCGCCGGGCGATCTGGGGTTCGTTGCCAGACCCGGTCAAAGCGGACACAGTGTCGCCACCGCAGCGATCGGTACTGGAGTTGAGGGGGGATGCCATCCTCTCGAAAAGCAACACCATCCTTCTTATGACAAATTTTAGCGTAAACCATCCCCCTATAAATGATAGTAGTAGTAGTGTCTTTCATTTCCGCACGGTCAACACAATAAAAGAATGCTATAAGAGTAAGGGAATATAACGCGGCACAGGAAAAGGGAAAAAGCAACAAAACGATTAACGCTATGGCATGCAGGTAGGAAGAGAGGAGTTGACAGAATACAGGAGTGGGCATGGCTGCAACACCCAGGTCGGGAGTAGAAATTTCGAAAAAAATAAAAGAATAAAGTAAAAGCGATAAAAAACGACGGTCAGACAAAAAAGACAACAGAAGCATCGCAGCTACCATCACCGCTATGTTATAGTGCAAGGGTAGAAAACATAACAGTGGGTGGTCTACTATGGTTATTCCACCTCCAAGCAGCTCGACAGAAAAAAAAGGAAGTTGAGATGGACTAGTACACTGAGGGCTATTAGAACTGCTTCGACAAAGACAACCACAGAAGACCTGACAGGTAAAGAAACCTACCAAAAGAAATCCTGCCCAGTCAGACCACAGGCTTAAAAATAATCAGTAGGCCTACAATAAAGAGTCCAATCATTTGAGAACCCTTGAGCTAAACCGTTTCGGGTAGTATGTGATCTCCACGGTGGCAAGAGCTTAAGGGAGGGAGCCTAAGTTACTATAAGAAGCAAAAAAAAGAAAAAAAAGTAGATAAAAATAAAAACAAAAGAAATAATAATAATTACGAAATAATGGCTCCTGGAGGATTTAGACACGGATAGCTCCTGCCATCTCAATCAACGCTTTAAAAAAAAACACAAAATAAGCGTATAAATCAATTCCCAAGACCAGGTGCTGAGAAAATAACAGGGGACAGCAGACCAATTCAGATTTGCACGTTTGCTGCTGAGGAGCGCTGAGACGATCTAAGGTAAAACTCGGGAGAGGATAGACCAATTCAGGATTGCACGCTTGCTGTTGAGAAGCGCTGAAGTACTGTACAGAGGTAAGACCTGAAAGCAAAGAAGAGAGCAGTTAACTGTTCGAGGCATATGATGAAGAAGGGCGGGGAGGTGTTTCAATAACTAGAAAGGAACTGGGTACTTTGACAGTAGGGGTGGAGCGGTTACAGTCAGAGGCACAGCAATGGCTGGTCGCAAGTTAATAGACACTCGAGAGGTGTTGCTTCAATTTTCGTTTAAAAGCGCCTAAAAACCGGGATTTTCTAATGGGAAGGAGAATAGAATTCCATATTTTTGGTCCAATATACCTGAGTGATTGTTGACTAACAGTATTACGGCAGAAGGAAGGAATTAAGTGGCTATTTCTTCGAGTAATAATTGAAGAGGTTATGGATTGGAAAATATGATCAAAGGCTGGTGGAAGGGAGTGGTTGTGATATTTAAACATAAAGACCGCCACCTCATGTTTAAAAATATCCTGAATAGGCAACAAACCGTGTTCCTTCGTCAGTGGCAAAACGTTTTCTTTACTTCAAAAATTAAAGGTCATTTTTATAAATTTATTACAGATGTTTTGTAGTTGACTACTTATAATCGTATCACCAAAAAAACAGTTTATGATGCAATATCGTACGTGACTCGCGAATAATGAATGATAAATCACTAATAGAGCGCTTTTGTTGAGGCACGGTTTCACCGGTTTCACTCTCATTATAGCTCTCAAGGTAGCTCGTATAGTTTACTCTTTAACATTAACATGTGGTTTTTCCATAATAAATTCTCATGGACAATTGATTGTTGACTAAATTGATTGTTGACAATTGATTTTTTACAGCTCAGATGGCCGAGTGGTATAGAGCGTCTGTCTCTTGAGCTGTAGACTCGGGTTTGTCTCTTGAGCTGTAGACTTTAAAATTGCTATTCACAGCTTCCTTGTTTGACGCTTAGCATTAAGGGGACAGTGTGGAGAACAAGACTTGTTGTGCCGTTGGGAAAGGCACTTAGCGGGATTCCCCCATCTTGGTGTGGTAGACAGATGGCTGGCAACTCCTAAGCAAGCTCGCATAGCGCTTTGATCGCTTTCTCGTGATAGCAGGATAAATATGCAACTAAATAAAAAAAAAATAATGATAATTGTTCCTAAAACACGCACTGAATAAACTCTTTCAATTGGCGTGTTTTTAATAGTTAGAAATAGATCGCTAAAGGGAGACTTGAAGCTCGCGGTTCTGAAGTAAACGCATTTGGTTTTGTTGGCATAAGTGATAGTTTGTTAGCAATTAACCAATCGTTGATGTTACCGAGTTCCTAATTTCCTTAGGCGAAAAGCGAACTAGCAGTTTTGCCACTTATGAAAATACTGGTGTCGTCCGCAAAGGATAAGTTTGTGCCATATTTCAAGCAATTGGAAAAGTCATTTTCATAGATAATACATAGTAGGGGGCCAAGGATGGATCCTTGAGGAACGGAAGAGTTTATATGATTAATATTGCTGGAAGAACAGCTATTGAAACTAACTTGTTGAGGGCGTCCATTTAGGTAACTCATAAACCAGTCTAAAGCTGCACCTCTTATGTCGTAATAGGCAAGGTCGCACAAAAGAATTCCATGATCAGTTGACCATTCCTGCTTTACGTCTGCGCGTTGAGAAGTTTCAGCTGAGCTAAAACTACGGCCTGCGGACGTGGTGACGTTTTTGGGCCGAAAATTCTACATCAGCGGACGTGATGATCTTTTTTTTTTGCTCTTGCTTTGGAAGCTTTAGTACCATCTCCCCATAAGTGTTTTTACAACTCGAGCACTAGCTACGATGTTTCTTCGGACTTCGAAGCTGTGTTGCCGTGGCGCGAAGCCGCGGAGACAGGCCCCGCCACTCGTTACACACCTCGTCGTAATTCTCAACAAAGTGATGATTACGTAATAATGCGCCTCATGCGTTGCCAAACGCAACATGATTACATCCGAGTTTTCTTTGTCTGATTACATACAATTAGGCAGCTGCTGGAAGAAACAAATGAAGTGAAAAAGAGCCGCGGGTTGGCCACCCCTGCTGTAGACGGTCATTTTTAGGATTATAATGGCCAGTTTGGCGAACAACGTGAATGCAGCTGTAGTAGCTGTAGGTAGAACACTTCGAACAAGCTCAGGTTCAACGGTGAACGTATTTATATGTCTTCTAACTATCGGATCTGAACAGTTGTTTTCGTTCGCAACTTTTGCTTGTCCTTGCCTTATGTCAAGGCCGTCTCAAGAAACGTCTCTAGAGACAGCCCTGCTTATATACAATGAAAATGGAGACCAAAAATCAAGTAACTTTGAAGGTAATTTTTTGTCGGAGTGAACTTATTTCTAGCATTAGCTCGAAACACTACTATATAGGCCTAGTTGTTATTTTTTTTCGAAATTAGGCTTTGTGTTTGTTTTCGACTTACGAGGAAGTTAAGACTTCTTTTTCTTTACAGTACTTTTCCTACAGCTCATTTATATTAACAGAAAAAGAAATGAGACTCTTACGCAGTGGTGGGAATCAGCCAGTTCGCACCGGTTTTATAAAACCGTCTCACGGAATTTCATTAGATCAGCGAACCGGTCAGCATCACTGTCTGTTTATATTTGTATCGTTAGTGAACAGGGGCGTTGCCAGCGGAATATTTAGTGGGGGGGGGGCAAATTACTACAGGCCAAGAACTTCAAAAAAATGATCTGTTCTGGCCAAAGCGTTAGGCTCACGCTGTCTTCCCGTATTTCGAATTTTGCCTCAAGTTATTGGTAGGCTATGTATTTTGTTTACGGATGAATATGGAGTTAATTATTTACTGCAGACCTAGGCAGACAATCCTTAAGTTTGCTAATAGCTGCCCTAATACTAATCAAACTGCCTTCTGCACCAGGGGTGACTGGGTAAAATTCGAACTAGGGGGCCCTGTATAATGCAAAAAATCTATTATTTTATACCAGATGTTCTTAACCTTTTTCAGTCACGACCCCTTTGGCGTTAGTTATTTTTGCCCACGCCCCACCAGCAGTGCCGTGTGAAGACTGTTGCCCCTCCCCCCAAAAAAGCTCTAGATGGGGCTCTTTGATATCTAGAAGCATTTGAGCAGTTTCGCGTTTTTTCGACTCTGTTATTAACTTTCCTCATTAGCTGCATTGTTTCAAGGGACGTATCCAGGAATTTCCTCAGCATGAGCGCCCCAAACTTTCGTACACGCATTTTCTTTCGGTGTGTGACAAAATCAGAGCACATTTGAAGCACAATAAAAATCAATGATGATTCTAGGGGGTCCGGGGGCATGCCCCCCCGGAAATTTTTTGAAAATTTAATTGTAATTTACGTCATGTAATTGCAAGCATAGAGCTTTTTCAACAACTTTTGGATTAAACTTTTTTAAAAATTTATTGCCTCTAATTCTGAGCTTAATACAACAATATTGTGGGGCCCCTAGATATGCCCCTCCACCCGACCGGGGACCGAACTTCGTAGATGCCTCCATACGGCACTGCCCACCACGCTACAATTAAAAACATACAGAAAATATAACAATTAATTCGCAATGTCTTAACCGACTTACTGGAAAAAATGCAGCTGTTTTGGGGAAACAAGTTTTGATGATTGACGAAAAAAGATTTGAAAATATACGTTCAATCATTAATTTAAATCACTGCTCTGCTCACGCCCCCCTCGCAAACCTTTTACGTCTCCCAGTTTAAGAACCTCTGCTCGAAAGTCTAAACGTTCACTAGGACTTGGCCAATTTTAAGAGCCCCCTGGGCCCCCTTTACAAACAGTTTTTTTAGAATTAGGGGACAGAGCCCCCCCCATAAGGCAACCCTGTTTTGCACGGCATAAAATAATTTAAAAAATCCAACGATTTTGTCATCGTAAGGATGCACGAACAAGAAACACATAGAACAACACACACAACGAAAAGCCCTGTTCTTCTTAAAATAATTTTCAATTGAACATTCTTTTCTTTTGCTCGCCACATTCGACTGCCGTTTTTGCGATACAATTTATTTTCCTTTTTCTCTATTCTTACACTTATATAATTTGATCCCTTTGCGCTGTTATGACGCAATAATGCTTAGCAAGCGCTTTTTGTGGAGAAGTTATGTCGAAATTCAAATGGTGCAAAATTAGTCGTAAATGAAAAAGTGGTAAAGATGAGGGGAGCTTTTGAAGCAAAGTTTACGGTGTTTTGTAAGAATGTTTTAACTACACTTCAGATTAAGCTTCGTCAAAAAGGGGGGGGGGGGGGGGGCAGTGCCCCGGTGCTCTCCCCCTGGCTACGCCATTGTTAGTGAAGCAGAATCGGCTCTAAATATAATTTTTGTAATAAAACCAACTGACAAAAAAATTGAATCCAACCACCGCTCGTATGGCTCGTGCTAATCACACGTTATTGTTTTTACTCAGATGGTTTTTATAACATTAGTTTAAAAATGTAAATTGTCGTACTGTACATAATACACCTGTAGCCTATATTTCAAACTCCAAGCTTCGTCTATCCCAATTTCGAGCGCAAAAGAGCTTGGTATTCACATTTTTCAACCTATAAATAAAAACCAATTAAGTTATCATTTGGCCTAAATAACAAGACTTTAGGAAATAGGTACGGAAGCGGAAAAGGGGCTGCTGGTTTGGTTGTTCTTCCCGGGTAAAACTTAACTTTATGACAGCAGAAATAAACACTGCAAATTTTCAGAATCTGCCAGATTTCGATTTGTCTATGGCATGGTTTACACAATGGTGCCAGCAGTTATCTTATTTCTTCTTGGATGTGCCATAAATATTAAGACATGGAAAATGATGACTGGATGTCGTAAACGTCATTATGAAGTAACGCGAGGGTATAAGATAGGATGCAAAACTTTGTTGGAAATTATAATGCAGGTATTTGAATTTTATAGACCAGGGATGGCGAACTTTTTCAAGTGGTGGATCAAATTTAAGGTCATATAGACCAATAAAAGAAAAAAGGTGGGTTACGGATGTAATAATATTAACGAGGGGCTTGAATTAGGGGCGGATTAAGAGATCACGGGGTTCTGGGCAGTTAACGATGATGTCCAATTTTTCGCGCAAAATTGGGTGTAGAGCAAAAAAAAGATCATGCACGTCCGCGGGCCGTAGACCATTTTTTTCATAAAATTTTCCAAACTACATGTGGGTGCCGATAACTGAAATGTGCAAGTGGGTCACTTAGTGACCCGCGGATCAGTGGTTCGCCATCTCTGTTATAGACAGATGTAAATAGACCTTACATTAAATATCGGTATCTTTCCTATTCTGACAATAAAATTGCTTTTACATTACTAAACGATAATCACCAAGGCGAATATCATTACAACATTTATTATATTATATTAATGTGATTTTAAGGTTTGTGGTTGCAGTTGCCTCGGTGAGCTTTGCTCTAGCGCTGCATTCCACGGCTATAGATTGTGTAGCGCATTTTTAACGTGGACTACTTTCTATCAGCCGAATAAAACATGTTCTCTCTCTCGCTTTCCGTCCTCGAAATTACCCAGCAACTTTATTGTATTCGAAGAATACACTGTGCCGGTATGTTCCAAAAGTTGGCCTATAAGGTTAATTTTCTGATCAGTTTTTACGGCGTATAATCGACTCCGTGCAACGACTTTTGAAAATGCAACTTTGTGCATATAGGCTACATCAGGGGTCCGCAAATACTTTTTGGCGCGGCCCAAAAAAAATTGCCCTAAATTCACGCGACCTTAAAAATTTGGAAGCGTCATTTTTGTTGAACATTATTTATTTTAATTACCAATTTTAAGGCTACTGTCAAACGTAGCAATTTTTACAAACAGGAGAAGGTTAGCACAGTCGTAAAGAATGAATCATTGCGTTTATTCTACTAGTGAGAAGTATGAGCTTGCGTTTAAAACACCATAAGCAAATTCGTGGTTTGATGCGGGAGACAATCCAAAATATAGAGAACGGTCCCGATTTGGCAAATCAAAATACGCAAACTGTGCAAAACCCAATCCAAATTTTCGTATTGTATTCAGTCATAAAATCTTCGCTGTTCTTTCGTCTATAAGCGGGTTAGGCCGCTGTCCGTTATTTTTTTAAATCATTCGTTATTAAGCAGTTTCTCAATATTTGTTTGTGACAAATCAAAATACCGGTAGATAAAATTGATTAAAGTACAGTTTTATGTTCAAGTTCGAGAATTGCAAGTCCAGTTCACGTCCGAGATCGACGAAAGTTACGTATGCCAAATACTTCTAAATTTTATGGAAGGTTTATCGCTATGCAGTACGCAAGTTGCCACTGCGCTAATCCTTTTTAATGAACTGTGCTTGCTATGTTGCTGTCAATAGGTACTAAATAAGAAACAAAAAAGTTAATAGCTATCTCATCGTAAATGAGTCTATTCAAAGAACTTATATTTTTAACTTCTTTTTTGCGACTGAATTTGCGAAATTGAACTGCGTAACAGTCTAGATATCAAGCTAATCCTCATTTGGTCAGGCATTTTTCTGCTTAGCTGACTTATTCGTTCCTGCTTTATCAGCAATAACGACGTTGAAACTCTTCGTGCATGCCCAATTATCATTCGTAACAATCGACACTTGTTACGTAAGGAATCAATTTTTGAAACTAATGACTTAAAAGATTCAAACATTTTGTATTATAATACCATGAAGTCAAAAAGTTTCAAAACCAAAAGGTTGCGAGAAGTAACTGAAAAAATGTGAAGTAAAAAAATGTCATCATGTTAAAATGATTTTTTTATATCCTATGTCTTTTGTACAAGCGCCTCCTATGTTGTAAGAATTGAGCATTACGAAGGTGGAACATCCATTATTTTGATATCTGTTAAACAATGATTATGTTGACCTTCGTTTAAAATTTTGGCGATTCATAAATATCAGTTTCGGACGGCAGCGAAGCGGTAGTTACATAAACGAATCCAATCGAGCGCGGGAAAGTCACGCACAGTTCTGATTGGACAAGTCATGCGAACCTAAATTCTACTTGAACAGTTTAAGAGTATAGACTATAGACAAACTCTTTCTGTTAGCATAGCTCGAAGCAAGCTACATAAAAGTACGGCAACCTAATCTATGCAAACAGAAAGAGTTTGTCTATCTATACTCTTAAACTGTTCAAGTAGAATTTAGGTTCGCACGACTTGTCCAATCAGAAGTGTGCGTGACTTTCCCGCGCTCGATTGGATTCGTTGATGTAACTACCGCTTCGCTGCCGTCCGAAACTGATGATTAAAATTTTTGCGACCCAAAGTCGAAGGTGTTGCGACCCACTATTTGCGGACCCTTGGGCTACGTAACTGCAAACAGTGAACACCGTTTCGATTTTGCAGGTCTCATTAGTTCAGTTGGTGTGACCGACATTTACTCAAGGCCATATACGCCTGAGAAGGATTTTTGCTTGCGGTTTGTAACTAAACCAGTTACAAGAACCTGCAAAAAAACTCTCTGCCAAACCCGTTCGCCCGTGAAAAAGCGGGGAACATGATAGGCATCATGTCTGAGCGTACAGCCCAGAAAAGATAGTGTATGTCAGTGCTAAGGTCACAATTTGTAACATAACTGTAGACAGTGAACAATGTTTCGACATTTCAGTTTTCATCAGCCAGTTAATGTAACCGACATTTACTCAAGGCAAATTTTGTGCAGTAATACACATCAGAGAACAATTACATTATACTTAAGTTTTGTAACGACCATCCCAGTAGTCGAACCATTATTTTCGTTTTTATGTTATTTGTGTTATCGCATTACGTTTATTTTGAGACCAGGCAATGTTTCGTTCAAATTATCATTTCTTATTCCGTTTTCAATAATCAACGCTAATCAACTGAGATTCTTTGTCGTTTAATCATGCACTTCCTATAATTTAATTGCCGTTGGTCAATCACGTGATTATGTTTATTTCGCAATGTGGTTTTTGGTTGCTGAGGTCATTTTTTTTTTTTAATTTCATTCTGATTCTGAAGCTGAAATGTCAAAGAAAGGTAAAAATAAAAATGGTTGGAAACAAACTGCGTGGGCAGATAAAGCAATAGTGAGACCAGGGCCACGACAGGAGAAGAAAAATAGAAAGGATAAGCGACTACGTTGCAAGTGGTGACCACGAGAAGAACATGAAGTGGGTTTGTGTCAGAGTTGGACGCGGGCGGATTTTCTCGGCCCGAACCCGACATCCACTGTCCGAACCCGGCGAAAGAATTCAAAGCCCGATTTCGGCCCAAAATAGTGTTATCAAAACGCATTGCTTTTTAGTTACGTCACTATTATGCCATGATTGTAAAAAAAATAATAATCCAAACGAGCGCTTGCTAGAGAATACAGATTCAGATAAAAAATACAGCGAAAATATTTTTAAAAAAAGATAAAAAATGTTTTGTGTTGACATGCTGAATATCAGCCAGAAAAAAGCCCGAAATAATTTGAAAATCACGGCCCGAACCCGACCCGAAACTCCCGGCCCGAGTCGAACTCTGGTTTGTGTGACTTTAGTTACAAGGCCAAATGACTCTAGTTGGTCTACTAAAAGCGCTTCACGAGCGTGGAAAGTCGCTGTTTGCTGCAAGGCAAGCGACATACCTGCTGTAGTTATCAATAGAGGCAGAAGGTTGTAATGAATCTATCAAATTCGTGGGCGGCTTGCTATAAAAGTAGTTTTGATTCTTGTTTATTTGACTTCCACAGGCTTTTGTTGCTCCATGCACGTGGATAGCAATCGCATTGTTGGATGGAAGGTACTACGCATGCGCAATGACCTTCAACCCTTACGATGTGACGTGCGAAGAAGTTCTTAGAATGCCTGCAAGAAAATGTATTTTATAATAATTAAATTAAGATCACAAAAAAATGGTCTATTTTAAGACCAAGCTTTTCATTTTCCTTTTCGTGTTTCGGCACCCCTATACGCAGAGCTGCTTTGATGTAGCGTATGAAATCGACTTTTTTTAACTAAAGACAAGGTATGTCGTAAATAAATTGCTTTGTAGAATAATTGATCCGAATTTTTTCAGCGTTATAACGAAAAGTGAAAGAAACACAACATCATACAGCATGCAGTGGCGGATTCAGGTGCGAGGGGGTGGACTAATGGGGCGCAAGAATCAATACCCCACTAAAATTTTAGTTACAAGCCTACATATTGATACATTTTTCCTTCGATACTTTTAGACCTAAAAACTGAAAGATAAGCGTTTTTAAACCCCCCTCACACCGAAAAAATATTGGAGACCCTTCGTGCGTAAGGGCATTTCAATGCCGGCGATTTCTATTTCACTGATGCAATTGCCAAAGAGTTACTCAAGCATACTACAGTTAGCGGGAGGATCAAACCCGGGTCTTGCGATTTTGACTCACATGGATTGTTATACCACATTACCTAGAACGTACCAGGTATGCAAAATTAGAATTGTGAAAGTTTCCGTGTTTTTAATTTTACAGTGAAATTTTCAATTGAATACGAAATAAACAAACAAAAGTCACAAGTTTTGGGATGGGTGTTTATTGCAATTGTTATGTTCATTGCTTCAACCACATACATGGCGTACAGGTGAGAAAAGTTATTTTGGTAGTTTTTGATTACTACAATTTTGAAATTGCAAGTCTGCTGCACTTCTCTCGGTATCAACTGCATGAAGAAAAATAATGTCAAATGTCTTAAGGAGGAAAAATAAAGCCGCTGCAAATCTCAAAACTGGACGTTTCGACAACATAAATTCAGCTGTCATCATCAGCAGTGTATGCAAGGCAGTACAAAACTGTAAGAACTAGAATTTACAATTCTAACTACAAGTAATAGCATAACCCAGGCAACGGGTCAAAATAAGTAGTAGAATTATAACGTCATAAACCAAAAGCTAATAAAAAGACTGACGGAGTTAAATTAACAATTAAATAAGTAAAGAGGAGCGGATTTGGAGTCAACGATAAGCAATGGCTCATATTTTTGAATAAAAAGTGACTCAAGAATTAATAAGCGTGCAGAATCACCATAGCTACTAAGAATGTTCGGTTTGGCAAAGTCCACTTTATGGTCAGGATTGTCCATTAAATGTCGGCACACCTCGGAATTATCCGAACTAGAATGCTCCTTAAGTCTGTTAATAAGATTACGTCTAGTCTGTCCTATATAGCTAGAACCACAAGAACACGTTAATTTATATACAACCCCATATTTCATCAAGGTCTTTTGCTTATCTTTCAGACGAAAGTTATGTCCGATGTTCTGTTGTTCCGTTGTTATGTCCGATGTTCCAGGTGGTGTCGATAATCCGTAGAACAACTCGGTAGTATGTATGCTTTTCCACTAAGGCGGACAGCTCTTTTTTGAGTTGCATTGACATGTCACCTAAAAAGGGCAACCGAGCAATAACTGTTCTACAATTTTTACGTTTTTCAAGGTGACTCAACATCTTGTCATATTTACGATTAAAAAATCTCCTGACACAACTATCTAAACAATAAGCAGGATAGCAATTGCGACCAAGCATAACCTTGATATTATCCACCTCTGAACAAATGCTTTCATAAGAACTACAGATCTTGTAAGCACGATCGAGCAAACAATTGACCAAGTTATATTTATAGCGGCGTGGTACAAAGCTGCTCCATTTGGAATATAATCCAGTGTTGGTCGGTTTGCGAAATGTACTGGTTGTAACTGTCGTTGAACTGTTATCTACTAACACATCCAAGAAATTAATACATTTGTTATTTTGAATTTCAGTGGTAAACTTTATGTTAGGATGTACTTCATTCAAACTGTCACAAAATATTATAATGGAATCAAGGCTATCAAAAACAGCAAAGCGATCATCCTCATACCGGTAAAAAATTGATGGCTTATGATTTGAAAGCGTTCTCGACAGAGCTTTGTCCACTAGATGGTTCATAAGGACATCAGCCATAAAACAAGATAAACTGCCACCCATAGCCACACCGTCAGTTTGCTCAAAAAGTTCTCCATTGAATGAGAAGGCACCTCCTTGAACTGTCCATTTTAACAATTTCCTCATGTTATTTTTATCTATTCCTTTAAGAACAAAATCTGTGTCATTGTCGAATAATTTATCCAATATTAAATTAATAGTATAATCAACCGGTAGGTTAGTAAAAAGGCTAATTACATCAAAGGAAACCATTACCTTATTGTGTAAAAACTTATCTTTCATGTAATTGACGAAGGTGAATGAATCTTCGAGATTCGTCGGATGCTCTCGAAGGAAACCGAGATTTTGTGAGAGCCACTTCGCGCATTCCTGATTGTAACTTCCGGTTGCCGATAAAATGGGTCTAAGTGGAACTGTC